>CM062814.1:131430161-132630161 GCA_031772625.1 Pinus tabuliformis | reverse complement strand
GAATGTTGCGATCTCTTCTAAGTAATCAGGTATTGCTTCCACTTTGAATAAATCGACATCATGTAGTTGGTCATCTAGGGAGCCCCCACTTTCCCTCAATTCCAATCTAGACAGGTGATCAGGCCCGACGTTCAATTGGCCTGGTTTGATGATTACCTCAAATGTGAACTCCTAGAACAGTAGCAGCCATCTGCATATCCTCCCTTCTAATACCGACTTGTTGACTAGGTATTTCAATGCCGAGTGATCTATGAAGAACTTGAACGAGCCCCCAAGCAAGTAGTGCCTAAACTTTTGTAAGGAATACACCATGGCTAATGCTTCTCTCTCGGTCATGGTGTATTTTTTCTCTGTAGTGGACAACTTCTTGCTGGAAAAGTAGATGGGATGGTCCAAGTTCCCTTCTCCTGGTTGCACCAACACTGCCCCGAGAGAAATTCTAGATGCATCGATATGTACATGGAACTGCTTATTCCAATCAGGATATACTAAAATTGGAGCACTTACCAACTTCTCCTTTAGTATATTTAATGCAGCTTGACAGTCCTCTAACCATGTGAATGCTTCTGCTTTCTTGAGCAGCTTTTCCATTGGGGCGGTGATGGAAGCGTAGTTACAGATGAATCTGTGATAGTACCCTATGTGGTCCAACATCGATTGCAATTGCTTCACATTGCTAGGTGGGTCCATGTTTATAATTTCTGCAACCTTGGCAGGGTCCACGTAGACTCCATCCTTGCATACAATGTGGCCTAGCAGTGTGCCGAATGGAACTACGAATATACACTTCTTTAGGTTCAAGGAGATCTGTAATTGTTGGCAATGATCAAACATTACCCTGAGTAGGCTGCATGCTTCTTCAACAGGCTATATATTGTCCAGTCATCCATGTATACCTCCAGGAATCTATGAATGTAATCTTTGAATGCGGTGATGACAATTCGAGAGAATATGGTAGGCACATTCTTGAGGCCAAATGGCATCACGTGGTAAGCATACGACCCCCACTCTGTCGTGAAAGTGGTCTTCCTCTTGTCCTCTTCAGCTATTCTAACCTGATGGTACCCTAAAAACCCATCCATGAAGGAGTATGCTTCATTCCCTGCAACGTTGTCTAGGACCTCATCACTGAAGGGTGTGGGGAATGGGTCATGCATGCAAGTGTTGTTAAGGTTACGATAGTCTATGCAAACCCTTATCTCCATGGCATCTTTCTTATTCTGTATCACTATTGGGCTAACCCATTCTGCCTCGTCCACCGGGAAAATAAGTCTTGCTTCCAACATTTTGTCTATTTCCTTCTTGACCTTCTCCTTTACTCTTAGGTTCAGCTTGTATGGTTTGTGCTTCAGTAGCTTGGCATCAGGTTTCAATACAATCTTCATTTCCACGATGTCCCCCTTAATTCCTTTTAACTTTGCAACCGAAGTTGGGAACAAATCCTTGTACTCTCGTAAGAGATAAAAAATTTCCCTTGTCGTGTGCTCATCCCAGTAGTCCCCTATTGATGCCATCTTAGGTTTATCCTTCGTGCCAATGTTGTGCTTCTGAAACTTTATTGGGAGCAAGTGTGGAGCATCTGTTACAGGTCCTTCCTAGATATCCCTCTCCCCTTTGGTCTCATGAAATGTAAGGTGCCTCAACCCTTCCAGGTCGTCCTCCTCTGGATATGTGTTCACCTTCCCATAGGCCATGGCCTCTAGGTATCCTGACTCATAAAATCACTGTAGGAACCTCTCATCAATGCATAATTCCCACAATTGGCCTGAAGTGAAGAGGATCCTTTTAATGGCATACAGAGCCTCTGTCATTTGTCTATCACTATCTTTAAATGAGAAACTACTACTGAATTGTTCAGCTAGGGCGTCCCAATCCCCTGTTTGTCTTCGTACCTCTTCTTGTATGTACCACACTTGAGGGACTGTGCCTAAGGTGTGTATGAACATGTGTACCCATAGTTCCTTTAGAACTCTTTCTCTATTCTATCTGTCTGTGAATTTCTCTAGGTGTTGTCGGGGATCTGAATTCCTCCTGTATTTTTTGATATCTTATGGGCGATCCCTCTCCTGATTGAATCCTTTTCTCATGGCCCTCTTGATCGTTCATCAGTCCTGGAGGTTGTTGCGGTGGACTCCCCACCAGCGTGTCAGGGTCGCTTGTAGTGCAACATCTAGCAATGATATTTTGTGGCTTTCCCTTATAGTTTTGTCAACCTTATTGAGAAATATATCTACTGAATCTATGCCATGGAAAGTGGGAAAATCCCTTACCTATGTTCCAATCTAGTTGATGCAACATATTATAGCACAACATCTGTTATCAACTTCATATCTGCCTTGCTGCCAAGCATCCCATGCAGCCTTAGAGCCAACTTTTGAGCTCTGTATACTCCTCCAACTGATTGATCCTTCTACTGTGGGGTTGATGTAATCTTCTCTTTCCTGTTATCAACCGGTAGAGCTGGTCTAACACCCCTGGGTTGTTCATGTTGTCTATTGGCTCTATGAATCTAGGTCCCTGGTACAAGTCTAGTGGTTGGATGACTCGTACTCCTTCCACTTCAAATATCATCAACTCCTTCTTTAGATCGATAACAACGTAGTTCTCGTAGGCCTAGTCAATACCTAGCAGTGCTAGGTAAGGATATTTGTCTCCCATGATATCAATCACTTCAAAATTTGCGTGTGTCTTCACCCCCACCACATCTACTTCTATGTCCTCCAGTCTCCCGATCGGCAGTATACAGTATTGGTTGGCCATCCACAATTGGATTGGTGAGAACTTCAATTGCGGTTTTCCCAGTGCCTCCCACGTCTTCCTTGGTAGGATATTGACGTCAGAACCCAAGTCTAACATAGTATCTTTAATTTGAAACCCTATGACCTGCGCATCAATCCTGAACTCCCTACCTATTCTCTTCTTATTTCTCCTGACTCGCCTTGTGTGCTTCTTAGGCAAGTTCGTCGAGACATTCCCTTCTCTAGTCTCCTCCTCCGGTAGGATTGCTTTCAAAATTCTGCACAGCTCCCCTAGCATCTTATCATTGTTAACAATTTGCAAGAACAATCTAAAGCATTCCTCAATCAACCAAGCAATAGTGGATTTTATAAGGTTGGGCATGTTATCCTTCTGAGAGTCTGTCAAATTTTCAAACAGTTTTTCTACCTCTTGGTAGTATTGCTTCTATTGTCTAAGGTTGTATGACCACTTTGGTGAAGCCACCTGAATGATCGTTGGCTGGTTGAGGGAACCCTGGTCAGCGCCCGTCTTCTTACCGATACGAGTGACTATGTTTATGTTTGATAATAGGGTTATCTCATTAATCCTTGGTTCCACATTGATTAGGTTCGTCCCCTATTGCCTAATTCATTCTTCCCACCTTGCGATAAGCTGAAGGCAATCCTCTATTACATCAATGTTGACCTTGCATTGTGAGAACCATGGTCTTATTGGTAGGGAGAAGTCCCAAGTGACATGTCCCTCCTGATCATAATTATAGCAGCGCATAGGTCCCCTACCCCTTGTTCTACCTCCTCTCGTTCCTCCTCCTCCTCCTCACCCATCGTGAGTAGTTTTGTTGATCCTGAATGTTGAATGGTCTAGCCGATCAACTAGTGCATTCAGTCCTCGACAATGGTCCATATGGCGGGTTGCAGATGCACATAACTCACAATAGTTATTATTTAGGACATTCGAATACTTCTGCAGTATTGGGCATAAGCACAGTGAGTGTCCATATCCCCTACACACTTCATAATATTCTGGTGGGTTGCAGCTTGTGAATGCACCTTACGATCCTACTGCCACGACCCTTGTCGTAGGTGGGGTCCCCAATGATCTCGTTGGCCCTAATGTGGTACCCACACCTCTCAACCTCGAGAACTCTATTACGATGTGACCCTTCATCAGGTAGTTGGTACACCACATGTTCGGTCTCATAGGACGGGCTAGCTATAGATATTTCAACTTCTTTGTTAAGCTATCAATCTAGTGTTGTAAACCCAAGATAGAGGGATCATGTGATGCAACTCCCCCCGGTATTCGTGAAGATATCCCACCATAGCCTTTATTCAGGTTGCTTGCTCCAGGGCATCTTGTAGTGTCTCAATCTTTTGTTGTGTCAATGGCGTCTGGGTGAGGGGTAGCAGTGCCTTGATGAACCAATCCCTCTGATGATTTGGATCGATAGTGTAGCTGAGCTTACCAATTGCATCTTTGAACCTCTGCATTAGCTCCTAGGTAGTTTCTCCCTCCTGTTTCTTGATCTCCCACAACTCCGACAACCCCTTGCTGATCCATCTAGGGAGTTTGAACTCTTGTACAAAGTTCCTCTTAATCTCATCTACAGTCAGGTTCTGGTGTAACTCCACCCATTTTATAAACCACCGTAGGGCTCATTCCCTGAGAGTTTTCTGGAACTCTATCAGCTTCATGTTGTTAGGCATCTGACGAGCCCTCCATATAGCCTCACATAAGTACCAGTGTTGTTCTATGTCTTCATTCCCTCTACCAGAGAATTATAGATATCTTGTAAATGATCTTGCCATACTAGACTGCGTTCATGCTAGAAGCACAAAGCCTTGGGTTCTTGGTTGTTGAGATCCTTGTAATCCCATATTACTATTGCTATTATTTCCACTATTGTTAGTAGTACTAGTCCTATATTTAACATGCACACTATTCACTCTTATCACCTTAAGAAACTTAACAACAAATTTACTAGGGTTATTGTAGAGTACCAGGGGAAGGTCGGGGGGAACACTACCTAAGCCTCAAGGGTTTAGATATTCAATTATTTCGGATGCAACATTCTCCTTGAACAGTCTTCTCATCACAAAGCACATCTCATCCTCCATGTCTTCCTCGGGGTTACTGTGACCATCTCCATCCGACCCCTCCCCCACAACTGGGGAGGGAGGGCTCATATCACCCTTTGGACTTCTGGTCGTCCTTGCTGTCTCTATCCTTCTTGCCACATTCTCCTCCATTCCGTCTCTCTCCTCTAGACTCTTCAACACCGCTCTTACTTGGTGTAGTCCCTCTGGTTTCCCTCTGATCGCCTGCATGGCTCTTTCTTGCCACTTCTCTGCTATTTGTGCCCTCCTCCGCGCTCTTACTTCCCTAGCCCTCCATGAATCTTCTGCATCCATCCCTCTAACAACATCCTGGTCCCCCGCTCGGTAGAATTTCTCCCCTTAGGTCCTCCCCCCAATACTAGGGGTTTACACTACCATGCTTAACCCTTGGAAAGGAATCAAGCCTTCTTCCACCATTAAAACCTTAATCCAGAGAGGTATTTCTTTCAGCAGCTTCCCTCTTAGCTCGGTTCAGAACACAACGTCGGCCTTTGAGAAGGACTAGTAGCTTTCTATTGTGAACTCAACCACATATCCTTCCAGGGTAGTCTGCACCCAAAAATCTATCGCTCTCATCAAATCTGTGTTAAGACAGTGGAGTGCTGTGAGATCTGCGGGAATGCAATGACAACTAGATAATGTTTGTCCTCCCGTCCGATCCTTCACTTGTATTCTCCGCAACCAATTGTATAGTTCCTCTAAGAACTTACACCAGAATATCTCGTACTGATCACTTGCAGCTTTTGAATATAAAATTTCGTCATTCACTTTAGCAACAACTCAGTTGCGAAGTATGGCTTGCTGGGATATGAACTGATCCACTTGGTCGTCCCACCAGTTTCATATCTCCTTCTTAAAAATCCTTGATACCATATCTGAACCCCCCTTTTCTATTTTAGGTCTGGGCAATGGAACCATTTGTTGGAACAGAAATGACAATAGGGTAGAGACCCTATGTTCGGGCACAAGGGGCCAACAAGGCTCCACTATAGCCTAGAGAAATGCCGACATTTTCACCTTACCCAGAGAGGGTAAGAGTCTCATCCAAGGCATGTCGCAACTGAAGTTAGATGGGGTAGAATGAGGCACCAAGGGAATCGCAACAAGCAGACGATATTGACTCATAACAATCAATCATCCACATTAATCCAATCATACTATTCTACTCATATCATCTTAGGAAACCATATAACCTATACATACATTCAAAAATTTTAAAGAACCAACACAGAGCTCAAGAACACATCGCTGATCCAAACTGTCTCTTTCATTAAGCTTAACATAAGGAAATACATAAGGAATTACAAGAGGCTTGAAGCTTGATCATCAAGGACATAAGTAACATAACCCACAAGAACAGACATAGATAGGGCGAGGAGTGATTCACGCCTTTCCGCAACTTAGGAAGGCTCTACTGATCCTTAGCTCACTCTTCTAATAAAAATTGAACCATTTCTCACCCTCCCTTCTTCCTTTTATCCTCTTCCCTGTGCTCAGACTACCAATTTCGCTTATCTTCCACTCGGCTAACTTTATCCTTGGTTGGTTTTGATGTCCCCTTTCTCGATTTCTCTTTCTCTTCTCTGCCACCTTCCCGCAACTGTTGGTTCACTTCTGGTTCTTGTTCTCCCCCTCGGCTGTTAGCTCCACAACCCCAACAGTCATCCCCGCCACCTATCCCTAGTTCTTCTTTCTACAAAAACTCAAAACGAAGTTGGTAATCTAGATATATATTCATGTTATTGATATTATGCCATTTATGTTGTTGTTGTCAGATTATCATGTTGCAGATGCCTATATGGTGCATGGTGTTTCTTGATGATTATCATGGTTTCGCTACAAAGATACATCATTTTTGAAATCCTAGTTTAAGGTTATAGATGTCATGTATGTCTCTTGATGTAAGGTCATACGAGACCCATGTTGTAATCATCGTAAAATTTAGTCATGTATGAGCTAGTGGGATCAAGTCATGTCATGTATGTAAACCAAATTAATCTGGGTGATCGATGTAAAATTTGAGTCAAATGTGTAAACCCATTATGTCGAGTGATTGATCATAGAGTCATTGACTATAGGAGATGTCATTAATAGCCATGTATTTGAGACATAAAGTATTGTACTTTTATTGCATAAATTTAAAAGGCCTGACATATGCTTAGGGGCAGCATGGTCAGTATGCATCCTTCATAGTTCATATCAGTAGATTCAACTTACAGTGATGAGAGCTACGAGAGAAAGAACTTCATTCATCTTGTTTCATCCCTTTTCCCTTGATGTTAAAAGGGGGGGAAGACTTGGTGTTTGCAAGTGGCTTCCAAACACCAAAGAGGTTGCCATCAGTTCCAAAGGGGGAGATTGTTAGCATTATGGCTAATGTGTTGTCCTTGATGGAAACTTGCTTGTCAAATATGTCCTTGATGTCAACTTGGTTATAATATGATGATTATGGAACTATTGTAGATGACATGTTTGATGGTACAAATATTATAGAGGATATGAAAGAGAATTGGTAGTTTAGTTATAGAATGAATGAAAATTGTGAAGGTTGAAAAGTATACGCAACCCTTGTGAAGAAGAGTCACGTACATATGCAGGTCATGTGAACAAAAATCGTGTACATAATTCAAACCATGGAAAACAAGAAAACATGAGCCATTACCATGGTAATTTCCCATAGTATTGTGTCGACAACGTCTATTTGATCCTGTCAAACGAATACCAACAACATTACCAAGGGATTTTCCTATGGTATTGGCAAAGGAAAAAGTTATATAAAGAGAAAGACTTCAAAGATCTTTGTGTTCAATGTAATAGATTATTCATGTGTGAACTTATTTGAGACAGGTGTGCACCAGGGAGCAAGGAGAACGCTGAAATCTAATAGATCTAAAATTGCATTCAGAACTAATGGATATACTTGATTGATTTGTTTATGGTTGAGTATTTAATGATGTAAGATCTGTGGTGACTATGATGTGTTTGCAGAGATTTGTCATTTTTACAGTATGTGTGCAGAGCTATGGGTTTGACATGCGTTGTGTTTATAAAAAATATTTGATACAGTAATTTAATATTTGTACATAGGTTTGCTTCTTGAATATTCCATACATACATATATCTACTTCAGTATAGTCACATATATATTTTGAGATAATTTGCCTTATTCGAATTCAAGCTTTTGTGATCCATATCATATTGTATAGAGAATTTTTCGGAAGAAATCACATTGAAGATTTTGGTCAATGCGTTTCGAACCAGCAAGTGTGGTTCATCTTCAAGACACGATGAAGAATTAGATCTAGGAAGAAGGTTAAATAGGGAGACAGGTCAACCTAACAGCTAGAAGATAACAACTATATTTGACTAGGGGAGGGACAGGGGAATGTTTAATAATATTTAGATAATTTTTATTAATTTATTGATTGTTTATTTTATTAAAAATATATATTATTTAACGGCTATATTTGGTAATGGTTTTAAATTTATTAATATAATAATTAAAGAATAACTAATCATATTTTTATTCAACTACATTCAATTAAATTATAATATATTAATAAATTATATATTTAAATTAATATATATATATAATGGTTATATATATATATATATATAGATAGATATAATGGTTATATATATATATATATATATAAATAATAATAATAATAATATGTTTAATCTAAATATAAAGAATTAAAACTAAAGACTATGGTTTTAGAAATATTTGATTCTTTTTATATACTTGGTAATGGTTTTAATTTATGAATATGATAATCAAAGAATAAAGATAACAACTAATCATATTTTTATTGGACTATATTCATTTAAATTATAATATATTAATAAATTATACATTAATATATATATATATATATATATATATATATATATATATATATATATATATATATATATATATATATAACGGTTATTTAAATCGTTATATATAACATTTAATAATATGTTTAATCTAAATATAAAACATCCAAATTAATTATTAATAACGATCTATATATGAAAAACCAAAGATTAAGATTGTTTATATATAACGATGTAATCAAAGATTAAACTAATAATTAAGATTATACACACACACATATATAGATATTCCATTGTATAGTTCAAGTTTATCATTTAATAAAAAGGGATTCTAATATTACTAAAACAACATTATAATTAAAAATAACGCTGATAATTATATTATTAATAATAAAATATCGGCCATAATAATAATAATAATAAACCAAGGGGCCTAGATAAAGATGGAGAAAACTAAGAGGAGAGGGCGGGAATCAACAACTGCTAATTTTCCAGCCATCGTCCCTATTAATTTGCCTTTGTATTGTTGCTTGATCTGGGTGGTTTTTAGTTGATTTAATGTTGACTGATAAGTATGATGCCTATAGATGTGATTAGCTTAAACATAATGGCTTGGTTAAAAAGTTCTTGGTGAGTTAAAATATGCATGCAAGTCCCATGCATGAGAAGCATGTATCTACATGAGTTTGCTTTACTATAGTCACGTATGTAATCCATGATTTGTAATTGTTGCTTGGTTATGACAGTTGATGAATTTGGTATTATTTGCTGTTGTTTTTCAATGATGTCTTGGTCAGGATAGTTTATCTGTTGTGGATTGGTATATCTTTGGTTGTGCATTGATTTGATCTGGTTGCAGTGATTTAGTATTGGTATATCTGTGATTAGTTGTTGTAGTGACTCAATATTTCAGTAATTCATTGGTCGATACAATGATTCAATTTGACAGTGTTTCAATATTCAGTGATTTGAGATATGTATGTAGGTTTTATGTATAGGAAGCACATATATACACGGATATGCTACAAAATAGTCATATATTATGAGGTAAATTTGATTAGGATTTTCAATGACTACATATTAGTTTTGTATTGATGACAGTGTGATTGATTAATTAGTATTAGTGATTGGTTGATTAGTATCTTGGTATTGAGCATATTGTTGGGTGTGGGTGCAATTTGAAAATGTGATGAAAGATGACATGCATGTTTTAATGGTTTGAGATAGGTGGATCTAGTATGAAATATTATGAAATGTGGTCCACGAGATGCTGGGGGTTGTAGTCTTGGAGTCCTTATGAAGAAGGTAACATGTTCAATAATGAACATCATAACCAAAACAATGGAGACTTACATGTCATAATCAACCTCATGCGTTCTTAAGCATGAGACCATCCAAAGTGCTTTATGGATCCTTGTCACATTGTTAGTGTAAAGGTCGAAACTATTGATAGAAATGGAGAAGAAACTTTTGTGTTGAGAGATGCTTTACAACCAAGCATGACATAAATGCTTTAGGGTTGTGGGGATTTTTCATTCATTGATGGCTTTAATTTTGTCACGTGGTGTGCAAGAAATGGTTGATGGTGGACCCTGCAAAGATTGTGGTGATAGTGAATTTGGAGGCCTCGAGGAGTGTTAAGCAGTTGTGCTCGACACTGGGACATACGAGATATTATAGGAAGATCATCAAAGCTTATGCTCAAATTACTATGCCCATGGAGAAACTACTGAAGAAGGATGCAACATTATGTTGGGATGAAGAATGTCAATGCAACTTAGATGTATTGAAGGAAAAAGTGGTCATCGCATTGATTTTGGTCTTCTTGGATTGGAAAAAGGAATTTCATGTACATGTGGATGCCTCTTGTATTGCGTTGGGTGTAGTGTTAACGTAAGCCGGTGAAGGAGAAATGGACCATCCTATAGCCTTTGTGAGTAGGAAATTATCGAAGGCTGAGAAGAATTACTCAACTACTGAGCGTGAAGGATTAGCCATGGTGTACGCGCTGCAGAAATTCAGGCACTATCTATTAGGAGGGAATTTCAAGATGTACACAGATCATTTTTCCTTGAAATACCTGGTCAATAAGCTTGTGTTGGGGGGGAAGATCTGCAGGTGGTTGCTACTATTCCAGGAGTATGACTTTGAAGTAATTGTGAAGCTAGGGAGGTTAAATGCAGGGCCTGACCATCTGTCACAGATCGAAACAGGAGAGGAGCCCAATAATTTGGAGGAAGGGTTGCTAAATGTGCAGCTCTTCGCGGTGCTCCTAGCGGATAATCATTTTGCCAACATTATTCACTTTTTAACTATGGGGATGGCACGGGAAGGGTATAAAAGTCAACAAAATAAGGAACTCATAGTGCATGCGACTGAGTTTTTATTTATTGCGAGACATCTATATAAAATGGGTGCTGATGAAATATTGCAAAGATATGTGCCAGACTTTGAGAGGGATAGCATTTTCATTGAAGCTCATAGAGGTGCTACAAGAGGACATTATGCAGGAAAGTTGACCATGCAGAATATTTCATGCACAAGACTATGGTGGCCAACACTACACAAGGACTCCAAGACATATTGTAAGGCATGCAATGCATGTCAGAGAATGAGTAGACCATCGCGAAGACATGAATTAGCATTACAACCTTAATTATATTTGTATCCATTTGAAAAATGGGCGATTGATTTTTTTGGGCCAATTTAGCCGCCAGGGATGAAAATTGGTGCACGCTATATCATCACCATGAAAAAATATCTCACCAGATGGGTAGAGGTGCAGCTTGTTAAGGATTGTACAGGGGCTACCATAACAAAGTTTTTGTTTGAGTATGTCTTAACCAGATTTGGTTTTCTGTAACTGTTGATGAGTGAACGAGGTACGCACTTTTTGAACGAAACAATCAATGCACTGACTAAAGAATTTCAGGTATACCACCAGAAGAGTACACCGTATCACCCATAGGCAAATGGAACTGTTGAAGCCTTAAACAAGATTTTGGAGAATGCGTTGACGAAGATCTGCAACGCGTAGTGAAATGACTGGGATGTGCGTGTACCTACGGTACTATGGGCGTATAGGACTACTTGTAAGAAGCTGACAGGACAAACACCATTCAAGTTGGTCTATGGGGTAGAAGCTGTAATGCTAATGGAGTATATTATGCCTAGCCTGTGCATAAAATCTCTCATAGGTATGGTAGATCATGAAGCCTTGAAGGAATGGCTCGCGCAGCTAATGGAGATTGAAGAGGATCGATTCTTGGCAGGATTCCATCAACAAGTATAGAAGGAGCGTGAAAAAGCATGGCACGATCGCCACATCAAACTTCACACGTTCAAGGTAAACGATCTTGTCTTGTTATATGATAGTAAATTCACTAAGTTTCCAGGGAAATTTTAGATGCATTGGCTAGGGCCATATATTATCAAAGAAATTATAGATGGAGGCGTAGTTCAACTCACAAAGCTAAATGGAGAACCTTTTCTGGGAAGAGTTGATGGGAGCTGATTGAAGCTATATACAAGGGATTCTATGCAATGACTATATGGTGATAAGATAGTCTTAGTGCTACAGGAATTTGTAAGGGAGCGTGGGAGTATAAACTACACTACCAGGGTTGGAGGACTACGCAACAAGTGGGTTGTGCAGAAAATAACGAACTTGCAACCTAGGAAGTTACGCGTAGGAAAGGTGATGAGGAAATATCGCACGGATGAAGTTCTAGCACTTGTAGTGTCCCTAACTACACAGTGGGCGAAGGGCCTGCAATTCAATTTGTTCAGATACCTCTGTCAGGAGTTGTTACACAATAATTTTTCATGCCTCCCACACTTCTCTGTGACATGCCCTGAAGTGCTCGAAACATGATCATTATACAGTATACTCATCCATGTATATAGTTTGAATCCCTCCTTTAACTTTGATTGGAAAATAGCTAGATATTTCCCTATAGAAATAGCTCTTAAAACCCTAAAATGAAGGTCATCGCCCTTATGAAGCTCAAAACCATGATGATCACCTGTTGCACCATGTTAGGCCAGCGATAGCATCGCTATGTTCCCTTGCATACCCCTGATGTTCTCGAAAAGGAAGCTTTCCCAAAGAGGATGAGAAACTTCATGATCTATAAGCTTCAAGAGTGACGAGCTGGAGGTGGTTTCGCATAGATGAGGTCGAATCTTCCTAATTTGACCTCTTGGTCTCATCCCTATGGGCTACCTCCTTGAGATGTGGGCCTAATCCTATCTTTCGAGAAGTCCTAACTCCATCTCCCAGCCTATAAATTCGTCCTCTCCCATTCCTAAATGGTTGGTCTATATCCATTTTCATCCCTATGTTGAGCTTGTTCTTAGAGGCTATTCATTAGACTTGGAGAAGGAGGGTTTGGAGAGTTTCTTGGCTTGGACTTGGATTACTACTGAAGGAGAGCCTTTCAACATCAAGGATATGGTTGTAAGCTTCCCTTTATTCTTTAAATAATATAAAACTGCTGGTTCATCTTCTGAAAATATATATGTTCATGTATGTGTTAGCTTGGCATTCCTTGATCGGCTAAGTAGGTTATTATTGGATTTGCTATTGGTTGTGGTATGCTTTGTTAGCTATTGATCATTTGTGCAGGTACATAAGCACTAAGAGAATCATGAACAAGTTCGTGACACAAGCGGTTCGAGGCTCTCAACAAAGGAAATTGGAATAGCATCAGAGGGAGGTAGGTTATCTCTCGTTCTACTTTTCAATTACAATCTACGAAGATGTCTAGTTGATTGTCACTTTAGTTGCTAGAACCACTCATTGGGCTAGAGTGGTCGTATCTATCCGCATAGAGGATTAACCTTGTCAACAAAATGGTGACTCCACTAGGGAGCCTATGACCCTTTCCTTCCCTTTCTTCACCTTGTCTTTTGATGAGTTTGATCAACCATTCATTTTTAGACTTCATTGTTTGTCTATGATCAATGTCATTGTCTGATAGATGCTTGAAGGTTGTTGATTTGAATTGTTATTGAAGATTTCGAGTTTCTTCTTTTTTTTCTCGACCATTGCGAGTTTGACATTGACAATCATGATGACATCATGATTTTGTTGATTACAGTAGTGATGATCGCTACTTTACTCCTGACAGGTGCAATGATTGCAGAAAATTAAGAAAATTAGAGTTTCTTCTCTTATTTTCAACTTTGTTTTCCTTCTCCCAGTGATTTACCAGTGTGATCTTGGTTTATTTTCTTGTTGTTTGATTAGCCCTTCAGGGTTTCTAGGTCTTCTAGGTCAAACTTCATTCACTTGTTCGTCTTTTCATCAGTTCTCAGAGATCAATTACTTGTGTTGATGAGTCTTTCTATGTCCAGACATCCTTTGCAGATCATTTTTGGTTCTTGTGTCTTAAGTTGTTTTCGTTAGTAGATATTGTGGGAGTTGCTTAAGTTCTTTTTGCCAAACAATAGATTACAAATCAATTGTCTCATTAAAATCAAAAGGCAGTGTTTGCTTTGCATTTTGTGTTTCGAAAAGTGAAAGTGAAAGTGTTATTCTTTTCATAGTTTTCAAAGCATTTTGAGTTGCATTCAAATCATTGATGTGAAAGCGATTTTCATATTTGTTGGCTTGCTTGCATTCTTTTTTACTTTTGCACTAGATTACGATAGTTGCATTTTGAAAAAGAGAAAAAATAATCATTATATCTTAAGGAAATTTTGTTTTAAGGTTTATTTTGGCATTACATCTGTTTATTATATGAAAGATTAGGTTTCATATTTTTCATTTAGCGTTTGAAGATTGTCATGGATGCACTTTTGCATTTGGTTTGATGTAAGATTTGAGTGATCTTCTTCCCTACATAGATAACTTTCATCGAATTGAAGGATTTCATTTCATCATCTAGTTTGCATTTTAGGAATAGGTAACATCGTTAAGGCCTTGAAATTGAAACATAATTCCAAGATCAACTTTAAAATCTATCAATTAATCTACGGAGCATTTGAAACATTAACATTCACATTTAATGGTCTAGGCTAGAGACGTGTTTTGAAGTCTTTAAAAATTAACAACTGTCATTCGCTTCGGCATTAGACATCGCTAGCATGGAATTGTGCTCCCCGTACCATCGCATATATAAAGGGAGACCACCATAGGTTGTAAACCTTTATCCATAGGAAGCCAAGTTTTCCGCTCTGTAAACGTGATACATCGAACACAACATTCAGGGAGATTTCCTACACATATGTCAAGTCCTTGGTAAATATATTTGCTAAGGTGTATATTGCTGTTCACGGTTACTTGGTACTCATTTTGCCTAGATTCACCTGGGAAGTCATTTTGATATTTTCTAACTCTTTGAATTTGAAAAGATCATCAAGCAACTTGTCCTTTCAAGCTCGCAAAACTATTGAAAGTGACTACAATCACCTTTTTTCCCTTTTCTCGACTCTTAAAAGATGAAAAGGCAATGTTTTTGTTTCTAAAAAATAACTGCCCACGATAAACATGTTGAACCCAAGAAATTGCTTCTTGGACCAATATTGAGTAATTCCCTATTAATTTCAAGATTGTTAAAGCCCTAAACGAATTTTCCTTTCCTTTTTGCTGTTGAGAGGAAGTCATTATGGCTGAACCATTGAGTCCATCTCATAGTTCCCCTTCATTGTATGATACTGAAGGGTCCTCCCAAGGAGTTCATCTGGAACTTCCTCAGTCACTTGAGGATCAAGGTTTTGAACTTGGAATTGTTCCAAGCATCCAACCTTTGTCTTCTCGTTTGCCTCCATTAGATTCATGGTCACCTCAAGAATCTGATCTGGATTCCTCTGATAATCCTATTTAGACGCTTGAGAGTCCGTAGACCCTTGAAATTTCATAAAGGCTTGTTGTCTATTCGTCGAATCCATTGTTCGATCCTGGTATTCCTTTGGAGTTATCTCCTCGCATGTCCCAAATTCCTCGTCACTAATTGTTTCCATCTATGGAATCAGAAAGTGAAATTCAAGTCTCCTCTCCAGGTCATTCGGAAGTTTTCGCTACCCATACTCCTCACGTGGATGATGAGTAGGGATATGAATTCCCTCCAAAAGGATTTCCATATAGAGGAAGAATCTCGTCTCTCATTTATCTTGAAACTAGTGGACCCATGTTGCCACATGGTTATACCACTTTGGCTCAATTAGTCTTAGGTACTCCTAGTGCCTCGTCATTGTATCAAAAGTCCATTTGGTCTTCTAATGCTATGCCTACAATAGGTTCGTTCATTCTGAACACGACCTCTCAAACTACTATACAAACTGCAGTCACCTCAGTTCCTATTCAACCTACCATTCCATCACAACCTGTCTCGTTGTTTCAATCGACCCTTCTGGTTCAATCAACTGTCTCAGATCAAGTCTTAGTAAGTTCTTCTACCCCTCCATCAAGTGGACAACATGTGTCACCACCTGTGGGGAAAGATCTAAATATTCCTATTATGTCAGGCAAAACCAATGTGAGTGGATTACAAATTCACATGGTTGGAATGAATCAACCTTTTTATGGTGCTATTCCTAACCCTACTGGTCCGTCCGAGTCAGGTAATGTCCAATATCAGCAATCGTATATGGCTCAGGTCCCATTCCAACAAGCTTATGTCCCATATGGTTCACAAGCCTTGGTTAATCCACCTTACATTCCTCAAGCTAGAGCTTATGTCCAGCCTGGTCAATCCGTTATTCCTGGTGGATATGGCTAGATTCAATTCAGGAACTATCAAAACCCTCAGGGTATAACCCAAGGAACTGTCCAACTACCCTTACAGCAACAAGGACAAACTTTGCAGCAACAAGGACAACCTCCGTAGTAGCAAGGGAAATATTTGAAGCAGCAAGCGAAACTATTACAGAAACAGGGGTAACCTTTGCCACAGTCACAATAGCCTTTGCAACTACAGACTCAGTTTTTTCAATAAACCTCCCAACATTTATCCTCGCAAGGACAACCATTCCAATAGCAAGGTCAACCTTTATAGCAACAAAGTCACCATTTGCAGCAACAAGGTTAGCCTTGGCAGCAACAATCTTTATATGTGTATCAGCAAGGTCAGCCTTTGCAAGGCCAAGGTCAACCCCTATAGCAGCAGGATCAATCTCCTTACATTTAGGGTCAACAGGTTCAGTAACCTTATAATCCATATGATGCTTACAATGCTTATCAACGACCTATGATAGGACAATATCAGGCATACCTTGGACCCAATCCATCTTACAGTCAAGGGAACCCTCAATGGGGACAAAATCGGGTTCCATATGGACAAAATCCTCCATTGTGGGGGAAAACTCCTAACCAGCAAGGTTGGAATCCGCATTTTGGGTCTCCTCAAAGACCCTATATGTCGTTTAACATGCAATTGTCTTTTTTGGATACGTTGGAACTTCCTGATGTCTTGAGACTCACGAATGATCACATTCTTCATTTGCCTTATTGGCCTCTAGTCCCAATGAAAATTTTGAGTGATTTCCCCAAATTCGAGGGAAAAGCTAAGGACGATCCACAAGCTCACGTGATGACATATCACCTCTGATGCTCCTCCAATTCATATGTCGATGATTCTATCTATCTTCAACTCTTTCAGAGAACTCTCATAGGTTCTTCCATTAAATGGTACATTGAATTGCCTTGAGGTACCTACATTGACTTCAACTCTCTTGCTATGGCTTTCCTCACTCATTTCCAATTGCAGGTTCAATATGAAATTGGAACTCATTTTCTTACGTCCCTTAAGCAAGATACCGTGACCCACATTTCCGATCATATCCATGAATGGAGACGTCAGTGTTGCCTCATCAAGTTTGAGATTGTTGATGAGTTTTTGAGAGAATGGTTCATAAAATTATTCGTCAGCAAAATTGCTAAGGACATAGCTATGGGAAGATGCATTACTGAAGAGCAAGCTATCACCCTTGCCCAATATTTAGACTTGGTTTATTCGCAATCTGGCACATTGTACCAGATGTTACTTGATGCTCCAAGACCATCATCAGATCTAAGAGCATCAAATTCTTCGGATAAACCACTTGTTAATGGTGTCATTGGTTCCGTGTCTCAGACCTTCGCAAATGCTTCTTCGAAGCAGAAATATGTCTCAAACATTGGTTCCAATAATCCCTCCAAAATTTCATCCAGTCTTGGTAAAACCTCTGAGGTACATGTTGTTGAGTCTTCTATAGTAGATAATACCTCTAAAGGTAAAAAGAAGGGAAAAGGTAAGGCCAAAGATGATGCCCCTAAATGGGACCCTCCTAAATTGTCTACTGATGGTGCTTTTCAAAGAAAGCCAAAGTATCCTTGTCTAATCTATGAGGAGGATCATTACACTAAGGATTTTCCCTGACGATATGAAGTTAGTCGCTTGCTGAAAGGGACTCCAGCTATCTTAAAAGAAGCCTTTCGATCACAGTAGACGCAGTTGGTAGACCAACCTCAGTCCTCTACTTCCTTAGGTTCTCAAGTGTTAATGATGTAAGGTTCATCACCTATCTCGATCACTACTCGAACTAAGGAATATCAAACCATGTCTAAGCAGACGATGGAGAAAGAAGTTATTGATGCTCCTTCTACTTCTAGTTCATCCGGTTCTGGTATGCTCCATATTGAGTGCCTTAACAGTGAGTCCATTATCCGACCACCTCCCAAAGGTGTTCTTCGGAAATCATCTTTTAATCCAAATGCTAGAGCTTCACAACATTACAATATTGTCGAGGATTTAGATCAAGCACCTTCGATGATGTATGCCTTAGAGGTTCTCCAATCCTATCCAGTGCAGAAAAATTCAGTATTGTCTGCCATAGGTGCTATCAATCCTTCTGATTCGAGTCTGATTACTTTCGATCTAGAAAATCATGTGCCTCATCTTCCTCATCAAATTGCAGTTCTAATACATGCTCTTATCAAGGGGAAGATGATTCATCAAATGGTTATTGATGAAGGTGCCTCTTCCTGCATCATGTCAGTTTTGTGATGGAAATCCATTGCCTCTCCTTCCCTTAACTAGTCTCCTAACACCTTGGAATCCTTTGATGGAAGAGGTTCATGTCCATATGGTATTCTCATGAACTTTTCTGATCCAGGTGGATGTTGGTGGCCACCCACCTATCCCATTTGGACCCCCACAACTGTCTCTTTCAGCTTTTTCAGTTTCCTAAATTGTAGCACAGTTTACTATTTTTAGCAATTTTTTGGGTCCTGAACTTCCGGAGCCGTTTTGAGGCCCTAAACGACGTTTTTTTTGGGAATCTGGGGCAACATGGGTCCATGGACCGATGTTGCTTCCCAAAGTGGTAGTACTCGGATAGATCTTTCTAACGAGCTATTGTGCGTGTCAAACAAAGATCGTATGCCAAAGTTACGACCCCGGGAAATTGATGTACCAATTTACCCAAACGGGGCCCACAATTTGGCGTTTCGTCTTCTAGGGTTAGGTTTTGGGATGTGAAGGGTTTTCCATTGTTTCTCAACAATAAATAGGCCTTCGAGCCTCATTGTAATACAGTTCGAAACAGTTCAGAGGCATGTAGCCACCACATCTCTTCTCAGAGATAAGCTACCATCGCCCTAGCTGGTTTCTTTCCATTTCTGTTTGTAAGCATATTTCAATATTTTCCATTAATGAAATGAAGTATTATTTCCGCTGCATCTCTGTATTTATGGTTATCGCATCTCTGTGTTTATGGTTATCTCTGTAATCTATTGCGTTCCTGTTTAAATCCGGATCAGTGGTATCAGAGCGGTCTGCTTTTTCTCTGTTTTTCTTTGCATGTCCCCAACAAGGTCGAGATATAAGGAGTTAGGGCTTGAACTGGTCGAACCTTTACAAGACCAGCCTCGCAAATCCTGATGGCCTCCCATGGCGGATGAGAAGAAAGACGAGGGGGCAGGAGATCCCATCAAAATCTTGCTCGAAGAAGCCCTCGAGCGGCAAAGGAACGCGATGATGGATAGCTTTGCGCAGATCCTTCAGCGGCTACCCAGAGGCGACGCATCGGCTTCCAACAGCGACTCTGGAAACGCCACACCGTTTAAGGTACAAGTTAATTTTGAAATCCCCATCTTCGAGGGTCAAATAGACGCAAATGCCGTAGATAAATGGTTAAATCTGCTAGATGGGTATTTTTCTGTTCATGAATTTTCAAGTCGGGAAAAGATTGTTTTCGCTCTTCTCAAAGCAGCCCCCCACGTCAAGGACTGGGGGGAAACCTACTGCAAGCAGAAGGATGAAAGTACAGGCTCACTATTTTCAGCCGCACCCACTTGGAATGACTTCCGGGATGCCATCAAGGAGTAGTACTACCCTGTCAGAAACTATGAGGACAAATACATCAAATGGACCACATTGCGGCAGGGACGAGACCAAGATGTGCCGGAGTTCACAAAAATTTTTCATACCCTTCGCACACAGTTGGGTATCAAAGATTCTGAGCTGCATCTGGTACTCAAATACCGTGGCTGCCTGCACAAATACATCCAGGAAGAGATGGGGTTCTTGAACATCCCCTCACTCAGCACAGCATACCGATACGCTGTCAAAATCGAGCAAAAGTTCAAACAGAAGAAGCGAGACTTTGGATCTGCAAATCCGAAGCCCAAAGGACAAAGCCAAGGCGGGGTGACCCAAGACAACCCGTCGAAGCCACAAGAAAAGAACAACACCACGAAGCCGAAGAAGGGCACAGGAAAGTGGTGTGAGTTCCACAAGAGTCCCACTCATAACACAAGTGAGTGTCGGACCAAGCAGTCGCTGGTGGCCGAGTTGAAGGCTTCCGAATCAGATGCATGTTTCGACCCTGAGCCAGAACCTGAAAAGGGGAATGACAAAGGGAAGCAGATCATTGATGCAGATCCCAGCGCCACTGTTGCCACCACTAAGATCCAGAAAGATGAGCTCGAAAATCTAGAGGAAGGGGAGAGTCTTTTCCACTCACAGATGTGGGTGAAGGGTTTGCCGCTACAATTCATTGTCGACAGTGGCAGCCAAAAGAATCTCATTTCAGCAGAGGTCGTGAAGCGGTTGGGCCTACCGACTACACCGCATCCACAGCCGTACAGTATCGGGTGGCTTCACGAAGGACGAGATTTGAAAGTTCGCCAGCAGTGCCGCCTTCCCTACAGCATCAAACCCTTCACAGACGAGGTATTGTGTGATGTTACACCTCTGAATGTTTGTGATGTACTATTAGGCCAGCCATACTTGTGGAGGCGGACATGCTGTGTATGAGTCAAGGCCTCGTGCTGTCATTATTTCTTTGAATAATTCATTATACAGGATACCAGAGGTAGCCCCACCTACTGCCACATCTTTGATCACTACTAAGAAATGCAGCAAGCTCATCTCACAGACCAGGAAATTTATTTGTCTGGTTCACTCCCAAAGTAAGGGGAAGATCGTTGCTACATCCATGACCCCTGCAAAGGGTTCCTCCATGCAGCAGCAGCAGCAAAGGGATACGGTCATGACAGAACACAGGAACAACTTCTCCTCACCCACAAAGATACCACACAAGTTTCAGGTGGGCAACAAAGTCTGGTTGCATCTGCAGAGAGAACGCCTTACCAGAACCCATCAGAAGCTCAGACCACTCCGACATGGTCCTTACAGCAGTACCAAGGCTATGGGGAACAATGCTTTGGAGCACGTCATTCCTCCATTCCTTCGCCTGCACCAAATGTTCAATGTGGACCATCGTCGACCATGCTTCCCACCATTACTGGACACATCAGAGATTGCAGGACAAGTTCAGCAGATGGAGGAACTCAACGCAATGGGGACCATTGCTTCCTAAGGGGGGAGGAATGATCCAGGTGGATGTTGGTGGCCACCCACCTATCCCATTTGGACCCCCACAACTGTCTCTTTCAGCTTTTTCAGTTTCCTAAATTGTAGCACAGTTTACTATTTTTAGCAGTTTTTTGGGTCCTGAACTTCCGGAGCCGTTTTGAGGCCCTAAACGACGTTTTTTTGGGAATCTGGGGCAACATGGGTCCATGGACTGATGTTGCCTCCCAAAGTGGTAGTACTTGGATAGATCTTTCTAACAAGCTATCGTGCGCGTCAAACAAAGATCGTATGCCAAAGTTACGACCCCGGGAAATTGATGTACCAATTTACCCAAACGGGGCCCACAATTTGGCGTTTCATCTTCTAGGGTTAGGTTTTGGGATGTGAAGGCTTTTCCATTGTTTCTCAACAATAAATAGGCCTTCGAGCCTCATTGTAATACAATTCGAAACAGTTCAGAGGCATGTAGCCGCCACATCTCTTCTCAGAGATAAGCTACCATCGCCCTAGCTGGTTTCTTTCCATTTCTGTTTGTAAGCATATTTCAGTATTTTCCATTAATGAAATGAAGTATTATTTCCGTTGCATCTCTGTATTTATGGTTATCGCATCTCTGTGTTTATGGTTATCTCTGTAATCTATTGCGTTCCTGTTTAAATCCGGATCAGTGGTATCAGAGCGGTCTGCTTTTTCTCTGTTTTTCTTTGCATGTCCCCAACAAGGTCGAGATATAAGGAGTTAGGGCTTGAACTAGTCGAACCTTTACAAGACCAGCCTCGCAAATCCTGATGGCCTCCCATGGCGGATGAGAAGAAAGACGAGGGGGCAGGAGATCCCATCAAAATCTTGCTCGAAGAAGCCCTCGAGCGGCAAAGGAACGCGATGATGGATAGCTTTGCGCAGATCCTTCAGCGGCTACCCAGAGGCGACGCATCGGCTTCCAACAGCGACTCTGGAAATGCCACACCGTTTAAGGTACAAGTTAATTTTGAAATCCCCATCTTCGAGGGTCAAATAGACGCAAATGCCGTAGATAAATGGTTAAATCTGCTATATGGGTATTTTTCTGTTCATGAATTTTCAAGTCGGGAAAAGATTGTTTTCGCTCTTCTCAAAGCAGCCCCCCACGTCAAGGACTGGTGGGAAACCTACTGCAAGCAGAAGGATGAAAGTACAGGCTCACTATTTTCAGCCGCACCCACTTGGAATGACTTCCGGGATGCCATCAAGGAGTAGTACTACCCTGTCAGAAACTATGAGGACAAATACATCAAATGGACCACATTGCGGCAGGGACGAGACCAAGATGTGCCGGAGTTCACAAAAATTTTTCATACCCTTCGCACACAGTTGGGTATTAAAGATTCTGAGCTGCATCTGGTACTCAAATACCGTGGCTGCCTGCACAAATACATCCAGGAAGAGATGGGGTTCTTGAACATCCCCTCACTCAGCACAGCATACCGATACGCTGTCAAAATCGAGCAAAAGTTCAAACAGAAGAAGCGAGACTTTGGATCTGCAAATCCGAAGCCCAAAGGACAAAGCCAAGGCAGGCTGACCCAAGACAACCCGTCGAAGCCACAAGAAAAGAACAACACCACGAAGCCGAAGAAGGGCACAGGAAAGTGGTGTGAGTTCCACAAGAGTCCCACTCATAACACAAGTGAGTGTCGGACCAAGCAGTCGCTGGTGGCCGAGTTGAAGGCTTCCGAATCAGATGCATGTTTCGACCCTGAGCCAGAACCTGAAAAGGGGAATGACAAAGGGAAGCAGATCATTGATGCAGATCCCAGCGCCACTGTTGCCACCGCTAAGATCCAGAAAGATGAGCCCGAAAATCTAGAGGAAGGGGAGAGTCTTTTCCACTCATAGATGTGGGTGAAGGGTTTGCCGCTACAATTCATTGTCGACAGTGGCAGCCAAAAGAATCTCATTTCAGCAGAGGTCGTGAAGCGGTTGGGCCTACCGACTACACCGCATCCACAGCCGTACAGTATCGGGTGGCTTCACGAAGGACGAGATTTGAAAGTTCGCCAGCAGTGCCGCCTTCCCTACAGCATCAAACCCTTCACAGACGAGGTATTGTGTGATGTTACACCTCTGGATGTTTGTGATGTACTATTAGGCCAGCCATACTTGTGGAGGCGGACATGCTGTGTATGAGTCAAGGCCTCGTGCTGTCATTATTTCTTTGAATAATTCATTATACAGGATACCAGAGGTAGCCCCACCTACTGCCACATCTTTGATCACTGCTAAGAAATGCAGCAAGCTCATCTCACAGACCAGGAAATTTATTTGTCTGGTTCACTCCCAAAGTAAGGGGAAGATCGTTGCTACATCCATGACCCCTGCAAAGGGTTCCTCCATGCAGCAGCAGCAGCAAAGGGATACGGTCATGACAGAACACAGGAACAACTTCTCCTCACCCACAAAGATACCACACAAGTTTCAGGTGGGCAACAAAGTCTGGTTGCATCTGCAGAGAGAACGCCTTACCAGAACCCATCAGAAGCTTAGACCACTCCGACATGGTCCTTACAGCAGTACCAAGGCTATGGGGAACAATGCTTTGGAGCACGTCATTCCTCCATTCCTTCGCCTGCACCAAATGTTCAATGTGGACCATCGTCGACCATGCTTCCCACCATTACTGGACACATCAGAGATTGCAGGACAAGTTCAGCAGATGGAGGAACTCAACGCAATGGGGACCATTGCTTCCTAAGGGGGGAGGAATGATCCAGGTGGATGTTGGTGGCCACCCACCTATCCCATTTGGACCCCCACAACTGTCTCTTTCAGCTTTTTCAGTTTCCTAAATTGTAGCACAGTTTACTATTTTTAGCAGTTTTTTGGGTCCTGAACTTCCGGAGCCGTTTTGAGGCCCTAAACGACGTTTTTTTGGGAATCTGGGGCAACATGGGTCCATGGACTGATGTTGCCTCCCAAAGTGGTAGCACTTGGATAGATCTTTCTAACAAGCTATCGTGCGCGTCAAACAAAGATCGTATGCCAAAGTTACGACCCCGGGAAATTGATGTACCAATTTACCCAAACGGGGCCCACAATTTGGCGTTTCATCTTCTAGGGTTAGGTTTTGGGATGTGAAGGCTTTTCCATTGTTTCTCAACAATAAATAGGCCTTCGAGCCTCATTGTAATATAGTTCGAAACAGTTCAAAGGCATGTAGTCGCCACATCTCTTCTCAGAGATAAGCTACCATCGCCCTAGCTGGTTTCTTTCCATTTCTGTTTGTAAGCATATTTCAGTATTTTCCATTAATGAAATGAAGTATTATTTCCGCTGCATCTCTGTATTTATGGTTATCGCATCTCTGTGTTTATGGTTATCTCTGTAATCTATTGCGTTCCTGTTTAAATCCGGATCATTTTCGATTACACTAGAAGGAAAGACTGTTGAATTAGAAGTAGAAGTTATAGATGAAAATCTCAACTACAACCTTCTTCTTAGGTGAAGCTAGACTCACACCATGTTTTCTCTGGTGTCTTCTTTATTCTGCATACTTCGATTTCCTCATGAAGGAAAAATTGTTATAGTTGATCAACTGTCCTCGTTTTCTTCTAGTTCATCAAATGACAATGTTCCTTATGTGGATAATACTGAGATTCCTTATGAGAGCGTGGGGGTAGGTATCTTCAAAGACTCTACATTAATGGGTACTTTTTCTCTCCCACCTTCAAATTTTCACTTAGTCAATATGATATTGGCCTCTACGGATCCTTGGATTATCCCCATCGCAGATCAAATTGATTCCTTTGGTGATGCTATGCATTTAATTCCATTGGAGCTAAATTATCAAGAAATTGTCTTGGCTTGAATGACCGCTTCTGAAAGTCATACTGTTTTCAGTATGAATCTGGACACTTACATGCCATCTCCCTGGCTTTGTTCTTTGGGTTCTATGGATCCTTTAAACGAGACATTCCCCACCAACAAGAGTATCGTTGAGGTCATGTATTTGAATGAAACTCCATGGAACGGTCTACATCATCGTTCTTCTTTCCTTCCTAGCCTCGATGAGATGCCTTCCTATCTTGAAGCGTCTGTTTCTCATTATCCTACACCTCCACTTCAGACACCTGTCTTGGTGCATGAAGTCTTGTCGGAGGGTAATATGGGGAACATCACTGCTACTATGCCTCTTGACATTTCCGTTAAATCGGAATTGTCAAGAACATTCATATTGGGGTTTCCTGTTCTATAGATGAGGTCAAGATTTATACTCAGCTTTTCAAAGGATTCTAAGACGTTTTCACTTGGTCATACGAGGAAATGCCTAGTATCGATCCAACAATAGTGGTGCATGAGATTCCAACCTATCCCGATGCTAAGCCTGTTTGACAACGGCTTCGCCCTGTGCACCCTTGAAAGGCTGTTGCTATCAAAGAAGAAGTGGAGAAGCTTTTAAAAGAAGGTTTCATTTATCCTATTCCATTGATGGATTGGGTATCCAATATCATCCTTGTTACCAAAAAGTAGGGCACAATATGTGTTTATGTTGATTATTGCGATATCAATCACCTATGTCCTAAGGAAACTTATCCTACTCCCTTTATCGACAAAATCATCGATGAATGTGTCGGAAGTGAGATGTTTTCGTTCATGGACGATTTTTGTGGCTATAACTAGATTACTCCCTTTATCGACCAAATCATCGATGAATGTGTCGGAAGTGAGATGTTTTCGTTCATGGACGATTTTTGTGGCTATAACTAGATTAACATTTCACCTGCCAATTAGCATAAAATGGCCTTTATCTGTCCCTTGGGTACTTTCGTTTATAAAAATATTCCTTTCAGTTTGAATAATGTTGGCACTACCTTTCAACGAGAAATGTCTTATGCATTTCATGGCATTCAACACATTGTTCAGCCATACCTTGAAAGCTTACTAACTCATTCTGCCAAGCGTCGTGACCATCCAAATCATTTAAGATCCATCTTTTTACGATGTTGGCATTACAATATCCATCTCAATCCACACAAGTGTTTGTTTTGTGTCAAGTCTGGCTAGCTCTCGGGTTTTGTAGTATCTTGCGAAGGTATCTAGATTGATCCTTTGAAAGTTGAGGCCATTGTGAATCTACCGCCCCCCCGCATCATTACTACAACCAGAGAGCCTGCAGGGAAGGCTAATTTTCTCCGTTGATTCGTTTCGAATTATGCCGAATTCACTGAGGATTTTACTCGCTTACTTAAGAAGGGGATCCCTTTCATTTGGGATGAAGTTTCCTAGAAATACTTCAATGCTTTGAAGGACATTCTTATCAGTGCTACTTTACTGCATCCCCCTAATTATTGTCGTGATTACTTCCTCTAATTGGCTGCAACCAATACCACTATTGCTATGGTATTAGTTCAGGATGCTGACGATGGAAATGAGCACGTAGTTTATTATTTGAACTGAAATATTCTTGATACTAAGTCTCGATATGATCATGTAGAGAAGCTTTCCATGGCAGCAATTCATGCCGTCCAAATATTTCGACACTATATCCTTTTACGGAAAACCACCGTGATTTTTTATTGCAACCACATGACGTATATACTGATTTTCCAGTTACTGGGGGGAAAATACTCCAAATGGATCGTTATCCTGTAGGAGTTTTATTTGGAATTTACTGCTGCCAAATCAAAGAAATTGCTCGTCTTTGCTGAGTTCATCTATGCTCTTCCATTTGCAAGCACTCAATAGATTTTACTGAGTAGCTACCCGATGAAACTTTGTTTCTAATCAACACTCTTGACCCATGGTATGATGATATTATTATTTATCTCCAAACCCAGACTTTCGATCTGAGTTGTCCCAATATGACCAACTCCACATTCGGCATCAATCCCAACCCTATCGGATCCTCAGTGATACACTGTATCGGGTCAATGTGGACTTCGTCCTTCGCAGGTGTCTCACCCTAGAAGAGGTTGAGTGGATCATAAATAATTTCCACTCTGGTGCCTAAGGTGGTCATATGTCTGAATATGCCACTGCTCAGAAAATTCTCTGCGCCAGTTATTTTTGGGCTTCTATCTTCAAAGATTGCATTCTAGCTGTCCAAAAATGCCACGAATGTCATATTTTCAACCGTAAGCAGCACACCCCACCCACACCCCTACATCTAGTAATTACCGTTGGTCCATTTGCAAAATGGGGCATTGATTTCATGACATGTAAACCTCGCCTAGCTAGGGGGCATGATTATATTATTGACATAGTCAACTATTTTACTAAATGGGCCGAGGCGATGCCTACATACAATGCTGACGGTATTACTGCTGCTCAGTTCCTTTTTAACCATGTCATAGCACATTTTGGTGTTCTGCAATCTATCATGACTAACCATGGATCACATTTTCGTCAGCACATGATGGTAGAGTTGAGTTCTCAGTTGGGACTTCAACATGATAGCTCAACTCCTTATTATCCACAGATCAATGGCCATGTTGAAGCAATTAATAAAGTTTTGATTACTATTCTTCAGCGTACCATTGGGAAGAACAAAAAGGATTGGCATTTAGTGTTATTCTCAACTATTTGAGCTTACAGAACTTCTGCTAAGATGGCCACTGTATTCACTCCATTCCAGCTGATGTATAGTTTAGAGGAAACTCTGCCAATCGAATGTGAAATCCCTTTACTTAAGCTCTCTATCGAACTTCTTCCGAATACCTTGCCTGAAGAGGAGAGGCAAGTCAAAGATCATTTTGAACAAACTGTTTCTCCTCGCACTTTTACTGAAGGCGACTTCGTCCTTCTTTACGATCAAGCCAACAATAAATTGGGGGTAGGCAAGTTCGAACCCATGTGGCATGGGCCCTACATTGTCAAGCATGTTTTACAAAAGGGTGCCTATGAGCTATGTGATTATGAAGGAAATGCATTGTGACAACCCTGTAATGGGTTGTATCTAAAAAAGTATTATGCATGAAATTCATGTAATAACTTTTATGCATTAGTGTGTTAATTCATTAGTGTGCATATTTGATTTTTGGTGTGTTTGTTTTCTTTGCAGACATGTGTTTTTCTTCTTACCATTTGTTCCACTCAGTTTGCAGATGTCGTCGAACCATTACATTGCTTTCGCTGATGGTGCTTGTCGTAGCACATGGAACCTCTCTTCCATAACATGGGTACTCTATGACCCTAATGGCAAGCTGATTAACTTACAAGGTATCTACCTTGGTTGAACAATGAATAATATTGCTGAATATAGTGCAGTTATTGAACTCTTGTCAGAAGTAGTTGCTCTTGGCATTAGGGATTTAGTTGTCAAATTGGATTCACAGCTCGTTGTGTTACAGTTAAACAATCATTACTCAGTGAGAAATCCACAAATATTGTGCATGTATCTACATGTTATATTGATGGAAAGAAATTTTGATTACATTACATATCAACATATTCCATGTAATTTAAATACATTAACCAATGCATTAGAAAATTTTGTTCTTGACAGGAATTTGTGACATTTATAAAATTGAATAATGTCATGAACACATAAGTAGAAATAAAACATGCATAATATATATATATATATGTATATATATATATATATATATATATATATATGTATGTATGTATGTATGTATGTATGTATGTATATCTATATATATATATATATATATCTATATATATATATATCTATATATATATATATATATATATATATACATATATATACATATATATATATATATATATATATAGATATACATATATATATATATATATATATATATATATATATCTATGTATATATATATATATATATAATATATATATATATATATATATCATGTCTGTTGGAGTGTTTACATCAAAATATCAAAAAATAGAGTGTTATAAGACACTTGGCTTTCAATGCCTACAAAATGTGTAAAAGACCTAGATAAACTATCAAATTACATGGTGCTCATGATAGCACAAGATGGCCCTAATCACTCGGCCTAGCAGTCAACACAATCTCGCAAAGACTCCCACTATATGTCTCTGCCAACATAGTGGAACATCATCAATATTGGCATAATTTGGAACTCCTCGAGTTATTGCCTCTAGATTGCACTCCATCTCAGCTAAGGGGTCAAACCCTTCATTGTAGTCCGCACCCACTATCAGATGAGTAGCTCGTCACTGTATTGGCAACATGAATAGTGGTCTCTTTGGTCCCACATATGCACATTTATCATAAGTTGAGTCTAAGTTTACACTTTTATAAAAAATCATAAAACTTGAAAAGCAAATCCAAAAAAAAAGTTTTTACCTGCATCGGTCCACTATTCACCTAGTGGTAGAGGAAAATCTGGATCCCACCTAAAATCCATGCCAGCATAAGCGTATTCATCTACCACAAGCAGTTGGTGTTCTAGCCAAGCGAAAAACTGTGGTGGATAATTCATATGTTGACTCGTGCCTCCTCGAGGCATGAGATGGCTCCATCTCACGAGTCTCAGATCTCAGGGGTCAGGATCTGGTACCTCTGCTCACTGATACTAGAAGATGGGCACTCACTTCAAAAATAAGGTCACTAGTATAGAACCGAACCCAAATTTCTTCAGGTATCCATGCTTTCCCTTGGTTAGTTGTCGTTTCATGTTTTCCAAAAGGATTCCACCCTAGTTGAAGACAGTTGGGTCAAACATGTGATAGCATATTGGAACTAGGATTTTGAAGCCTCAGGCAAGGCCTGCGTGCCGGATACAAGCGCCATAGTGAACAAAATTGTTCTTAGGACGAGGTTGTTGGTGATTGTCGCTATCTTCACCTTACCTCCATTTGGTTATTTCGACACCAGGACAATACCTCTAGACTTAACCCTTGGTACTCTCACCTCCTTGGTGGGATCCAAAGAGTTGAACTTCTTCCCCTCGTCGAGACAATCCCATGATGAAGTAGATGTCCATCTCCTCCAATTCTAGTTCTTGGCCTTTTATGATGAAGATCTCTCGATCTACATCTTAGAGACTAATCAGATAGGGCAACAACTCCATCTGAGCCCTTAACCCTATGGTTTTGAAGAATTTTAGCAGCCCACAATTCCTTAGAGTGTTTATGCATTCAATATCTTGAGCTACTTGATGATATTCGGCCTCATGGCCTCTTTCTTTCCATTCCAAGACCATATTCTCCTGCAAAACAACATTTAACACTTGTTAATTCCTTTTTCATGGGTCAAAATCATCAAATTTTTCTTAAAAGAGAGTTTTATTTCTCAAAAAACTGCCCTCGGCACCATCGCGCCTATTTTTACAAACAGTGCAATGGCATCACATGAGCCTTTAGGCTTAAGCACGACCATCGCGGGTTTGATTACCATACTCTCGATGGTCGTTGACACCCTAAATGTTTGAAATACTCCTTTTTAGCACCAAAATTACCATTTTAAATGCATAAAAAAGTGATAAAATTCAAGAGCAGGGATGAGGCTCTTACCTGCCATAGACGGTTTGTGAAACAACACCCTGGATCTCCTGCAAGAGTCACTAGAAAATCAAGAGAATTAGGGCACAAAATGCACTTTCAGAGCTCACTTTGGTAAAATGGTAAAAAGCGAAATTACTTTTGCCTATTTATAAGTTTTAAAAGTCATTTTGTCCATATTTTCGTAATATTTTAATATTTTTCTCTTGATATCGGTGATCGTGTGTTTCTTGTGTAGTTATAGGTACCTTCATAATGAGCAATGATCATTATTTACCAATTGTTGTGAGTTTTATTTTATCTCTTTTCAAGACTCATTAAATAAATGAAAAAGGAACCCACTTGGAGTCATCTTTCAGCTCTTTTTTGAGTCTCGAAAATTAAACAGATTGTCGAGTACTTTTCATTTTGAACTCCTTAAATTAAATGAATTGACGTCACCTCAATATACATTTACCCCTTTTTCAGGCTGAGATTGAGTACTTACGAAAAAGGTACACCTTGGTCGATATGGTCAAGATGTTCCCTCGAATATTGTTTTCTAGCTTTTCGGGTTCGAGGGACAAATTACGAAAGGGACATGATGGAGTTTTCTTTTTTTTCTTTTTCAAACTCTCTAAACATGAAAAAGATAATGAGATATTCTTACGTCGAACTCATTAAAACTTTACGATGAAATACTCGTCACCATGATGAGACTAAGCTTCTCCTTCCTAGGGCTTGTAAAACTCATTAGGATGGATTCATTCGAAGAATGAACTTACATGACAAGTATATGCTATCCCCTTCAAGATTGTGATAAAAATAATTGGGTACTCGCTAGAAATAGTGGGGGAAAATCAAGACGAAACATCCTTCGTATAGGCAGTATGTGGTTTTTTAACATGACACTCTTCTGCTCTCGTGTCGGGTTTGGGATATCCTCACACAATCACTTGTCCTTCTGGGTTTAGGTGATCCATTTTGCCTTTCATTAGACTATTCCATTCTATCATCATGACCTTTAGTCCTATGCCATATAAATGTTGCCACACTCTGGAGTCGTGTCGCCAATGTTCAAGCGAAGTCCCTCTACAGTTATTTATCTATACATTGTTTGAGTCATTGCTACAGTCCTGAATATTATTCCACTTTATTCTTTGTTTCATGTCAATGATGGGGGATGCATCATTGCCCTCCTTTGACGAGTCACTTCCTGTCGACTTCAACTCATTATCTGGGAACATGACTTAGAAACTCCCTTTCAGTACCTTAGAGTTGGCATACCCTAATGGCTAGTTCTTCGCATCTGATGATAGGTCTTCATTATTGGCTTTCAATCGGGTGATTCCACGAGTGTTTGACCTCAGATTCATTATCACATTCATAGATTGTACTATTGTACTTGAGAGCCATTGCCATTATTGGTCGTTTCTCTTCTACCTGTTAACAGTCCACTTCATTGGCTAGTAATCAGGTGGTTTTCTAGCATGTTCGACTTCAACACATTTATTCGCATGTTAGGATTCGTACATTGATCGAGTCGGGATGGAGTGCAAGATCCCGAGTCTTGTCTGTTATGACTTAGGATGCATGGAGTTCTATGTTATTCATGATTTTACACATGTTTTCACTATACTGATGGCTGTGACCATACCGTGAGACTTTATATTTATGATGATCCTTGTTATTTGGATGGTTACACCCATACCATGGATCTTTTCATATAGTCTTCATCATCCGTATGGCTGTGTCCATGTCATGGATTCATGTCTTGATCTCAGATATGGATATGTATATGCATCCTTGAGTTGTAGGTCTCCTGGTAGTGTGTGTCCTAGTCCATGCCAAAATCTCGTAAAGCATCTCAGCCATCACTCCTTGTTCTACCTTCATGCTTTAAGGGGAATCTGTTACATAGTATTTTTTCACGCCTCCTGCACTTCCCTGTGCGATGCCCTGAAGTGCTCAAAACATGATCATTATACAGTATACTCATCCATGTATACAGTTCGGATCCCTCCTTTAACTTTGCTTGGAAAATGTCTGGAGCTTTCCCTGAAGAAATAACTCTTAAAACCCTAAAATAAAGGTCATCGCCCTTATGAAGCTCAAAATCGAAATGATCACTTCTTGAACCATGTTAGGCCAACGATGGCAATTCTTTGTTCCCTTGCATACCCATGATGGTCTTGATAAGGAAGTTTTCCCAAAGAGGATGAGAAGCTTGATGATCTAGAAGCTTTCAGAGCAGCGAGTTGGAGGTGGTTTTGCATAAATGAGGTCGAATCTTCCTAATTTGACCTCTTGGTCTCATCCCTATGAGCTACCTCCTTGAGATGTGGGCCTAATCCTATCTTTGGAGAAGTCCTAACTCCCTCTCCTAGCCTATTCTTCTTCTCCCATTCCCAAATGGTTGGTCTATGTCCATTTGCACCCCTATGCTGAGCTTGTGCTTAGAGGCTATTCATTAGACTTGGAGAAGGAGTGTTTGGAGAGTTTCTTGGCTTGGACTTGGATTACCACTCACGGATATCCTTTCAACATCAAGTCTATGGTTGTAAGCTTCCCTTTATTCTTTAAATAATATACAATTGTTGGTTCATCTTCCCAAAATATATATGTTCATCTATATGTTAGCTTGACATTCCTTGATCAACTAAGTAAGTTATTATTGGATTTACTATTGGTTTTCGTATGCTTTGTTGTCTCTTGATCACTTGTGCAAGTACATAAGCGCTAAGATAAGCAAGAACAAGTTCGTGACACAAGCGATTCGAGGCTCTCAACAAAGGAAATCGGAATAGCATCAGAGCGAGGTAGGTTACCTCTCTCGTTCTACTTTTCAATTATAATCTAGGAAGATGTCTAGTTGATTGTCACTTCAGTTGCTATATCCACTCATTGCACTAGAGGGATCATCTCTGTCCATAGAGAGGATTAACCTTGTCAACAGGAGTTCCTCACGAATTGTCGATAGGTCCAGGATGAAACCAAGTCATTTCACTATGCTTGGTTATTGCTGTCCATTGTGCTTGTCACATGGGAATTGTCGAAGGACAGCCAATTTCCTCTGCTTTAGGAAGGATTACTGAAGGCAACACAATTCCCCTCCTTATGGGTTACCAACGACCCTACGTAGATCACAAAGACAAAAATATTTTGGGTCCGGATGGAAGCGATTCTTCGCATGGCTATTAACAAGCATCCGAGGTTGTCCCCAACCTTGTAAACACAATTGTAAGCCTACGAAACATTCAAGGCTGACTTCCACAGGGTGTATATCCAGGCATGGAAGGATCTAGCGCAGAAGTGGCATGACTTGCCATATTTGGTAATAGAGATAGATGTACCAGAGGTGCTAGTAAGATGGCCTGTAGAATGGCGAGCCCCTTCAGACCTTGTTGTTGGGCCGAGCATGGGTGCAGAGAGTGTTTCCATAAAGAAAAGGAAGGAGGCAACTAAGTAGGTTGCACAAAACCTAGCCGTGTAGAAAAATAAGGATGTTGTAGAGAAGGCCCGTGTTGAGAAGGAATGTGCTGCCAAGGAGAAGGCAGAATAGGAGTAGCGTGAGTCCCAGAAAGGTGACAAGTCACCTTCGCCAAAAATAGAAACATAAGAGCTTATAGGACAAGGCAACAAAGGCAAGGAAGGGCAGCGCACCCCCTTCATTCTGAAAAGGCATGAACTAGAGTAGCAAGGTGGATCACAGAAGAAGTAGAAAGCTCAGAAAACACAGGTTGATCCCATGGTGCTCATAGAAAGCGATCTGGATGAGATCGGTGATAAAGTCAGGGACACCACAATAGAAGTACTGCAGTAGTTGGAACAACAGTACATGCAGACATTGGGAGGAGTTTAGAAGGATCTCCGAGAGTTGCAGCTCCAAGCAACCAAGATCCAAGAAGATGTTGGGAAGGTGAGTGGCGCACAAGGCAGTTTTGTGTGAGGTAAAAGTACAATTGCGGAGATGGTTCCATGGTCACAGGATGTGTAAGTCTTCCCCTTGCCTGAAGGTTCAGTTTGTGCCGACACCAAGGAACAACTCTCCCTCCTTGACAAGGTCACAAATATGGGCCTAAACCTTGCTGCGATATCACTTGAGTTCACGACTAGAGTTAGCGGTTGCAGAGGCATGTAGGATAGTGCCTGAGCTTCATATCCCTGAGGATGCACAACTAGAAGTGAAGATCAGGAAATTAGTCATTGGTGTGCATGACACCAAAGCATAGGTTGGTTGAGTTCAATTTGAACTCAATATGAAGATCACAGAGCTGCAATTAAAGTTATAGTCCACGACTCCACCTGAGGTCCGAGAGTAGCGCGGAGTCGCTATAAAAGAAGGAATGACCACCCTGGATTCCACAGTCGCTGACTGTTCGACGTTATTTGAGAAAGAAATGGAATTGGTGACCAATCTATAAGAAGATACAAACCTGCAAACACTCAATACAGAGATTAGGGAGCTACAACAACATATGACGAATTTAGGGCAACGACGTGCTCCATTGCACCAGCGCAGTGCCTAGCCAAATTACAAGAGGGGAAGAATCTCCTCGTGTAGGTAGAGGAAGCACAGAAGAAGGAGGCCTTGCTAAAGTCTATATTTCTTCCATGGTTGGAAGAGGCTTATCAAGTCATGACCATCATGATTCCAGGAAAAGCTTAGAGGCTTGTAGCAGATGCAACATACAATGAGGTTCGCCTCAAGAGGACCAGCTACAGAAAATTTAGTCGAGGAGGTCAAGCAGGTAGTTATGCAGAGCGATGTTGAGGTTGCGGTAATTCATGTAGAGCTGGGGGATCTTCACAGTAAGATCATAGTGCCAACCGAGTGACTTGAGGGTGAGTCACGATCTTTGTGTTGGGGGCATATTGGGATGGGGTCCCCTGGGTCAGTTTTGGGGTTAAAATAACCCAAGTTTTGATGTATTTTTTGTAACTAATTTAAATTCTTTGCGATTTGTGGATGTGCAGCGTGTACATGACTAGGAGTCAAAGGGGTTTTATCCCTTTGATTATGTAAAGTTTGAGTCAGTTTTGAGACTCACCTATGGTCCACGGACCATGGGATTGTATGAAAAAGGGTATAAATAGGTGTGTCTTAAGGAGTCTAAGGCATTTCCATGTGGATAACTATTGGAGTCTTAGAAGTGATAGCATAGAGAAGTGCGTTAGATAGGAGAATAAAGCCTTTGCAGTTGAGTGTGCAGAGGCCTAGGTAGAGTCTGCAGCTAAGTGTGCTGACCCCTGCAGCTGAGTGCACAGGGAAGTTTTGATTCTGTAAATCTGAATTGAAGATAAATAAAGAAAGTTACTGAATAAATCCTATGTATATCTTTTTATCTCTGTTTACTTCTCCTTATGATATATGATGTGCGTGGATAATGTGTTCATGAAATATTGATCTAATGATGCACGATTCTCTTGAATAAGTCTTAACAGATGTATGCAATGCATGTTAAATACTCTTGCGAAGACTATGATAAATTCTATTATGTTTACTAAATAACTTAAGTAGATCTGCTCGAACACTTATTAAGGGTTGTTCTCCGATGCGCGTAAGTGGATAAATCAACTGTTAAGGGTCCACAAAGGTTGATCGTAGGCCTTTGTGGAGGTTTGAAGGTTATTTTCATAGAGTTTCAGTACCAAGCCTTAAGGGATTATCAATCTATGCGAAGGAAAATCTGAGGTGCTAAAAGACATCACACTTGTCTTTGGATGTAGAAAGTTAGTTCTTGCATCTCCCCATACTGCTTCGGGTGAGACTACATCCTGTGCTACGTGGGTTGTTTCCGAAAGGGCCAGTAGTGTAGGGATTTGTTGTTTGGCATAGCAAACTCTGAACCTAGGTCAGGACCCCCTAAGCCAACATCTTCCAAGCTATGACACATGTAAAAAATGAGAGAGTTTTTTGTTAAAGAGTCTGTTCCCACCAAAAACCTCTTGTATTTTCAAAAATGTGTTTCCATATGTTTAGAAACGAAGTAAAACAGAGTGCTTCCATTTTATTTGTCAGCGCCACTGTTTTGAATTTTTTGAACCAGCGCTAACAAATTATCTGTCAGAAGGCCTCAATTTTTGGTGGAATATTTTAAACAACTTCTCCAATTCATTAACCCTAAAGTCTTTATCTTGAAACTAAATTGTGATAGCACAGGGACCAAGGGAGGAATAGGTGAGGCAATAAAAGGTGGAATTAACTTTAATAAGAGAATGGTGAGGTCAAGAGGTAGTTAATATCAGAGATGGATAGATTCCATAGGAGTGACACACTGGTAATATATTTGATATAAGGATGATGGAGAATACTATTCTAAATCAGTAATTCGACAAAAGGATGTGGCTGTGGAAGAAGAGGCTTTGACAAGGAGACCTAGGTGATAGAGTTAGTTAGTGATGTTGGAAGTCCAAAATCTATGAGGATAGGAGAAGGAAGGAGTGGCTCGAGGATGAGCCACATTGTTGTGTTGGGGGCCTCCTATGACCCATAAATGTTTTGACAAATTTTGGTATAGACAATACCGTGCAGCAAGAGAGAGGATCGTGGATGTAGATAAAATAGTGAGAAGTAGAGGGCTAGTGCAGGACGTGAATGTGCAACAGAGGGCTGGAGGGAGGAAGGAGAAGCGCAACATGATGCTAACTTGAAGGTTGGCGCGTGATGAATTCATAAATCACATAGTCAAGAGATAGCAAAAAAATAAATAAAGGGTCACGGACAGGGGATCATGACAAATCATATTTTACAAGAGGAGAAATCTAACTAAGGAGGTCGTGGCCATTAGAGATTTATGGATATTTTGAAGAAGAAAACACTGGGTAGAGTAGAGATGAACCTAGATGAAGGATATTTTAAGGAATTATCCAACGCATGGGATAACTCAGTGAGCGGCAAGAAAACATATTAACAGCCGAAGGGTTGGCTAGGCTGAAAAGGTGGGAAGAACAGAGACTTCGAGAGAAACTCCTAAAAATTATAAAATGGTCTCTCCAAAATCAAGTAGGGGTTGGGCTAAAAACTGTCATATGAATGATGTTTATTGGTGGCTAGTGGGTTGCTACTATGTTAGTGTCCAATGATTCGTAGTTGGTGTTGGCATTATGAGACAAGTGTTGTCCTTGATGGCAAATCACACAGATGACAGATCATAGTGCAGCAGGTTAGTAACAAAGAGTTGATGATCAGACTACAAAGAACGAAGAAAATAAGGTATACGCAGGTTGCTCTTGTCAAAGTCGCGTATACACGCGGGATCATTGATCAAAAGGCGTATATGCGTATACACGCACTTTCATGCAAGGGAAGGTGCGTACATTGGGTTTTGGTCCATGGTATTAAGTCCTTGGTATTTGGACCTGTTAGCACCTAAATTTGCCTTAGGCTGAAGGAAGGCAAAATTCAGGGTAACCACAAACCACTCTCAGTCTGGTAGCTAGCCCTACCAGAACAGGAGAGGGCTCTCTCCAGGTCACACTTAGGAAAATAAACAATAGGGTCTGAGAGGACTCACAAATGAATATTGATCTTAGGCTAGGTAAATAAATGTGATAGAGGTATTTTGATGAATGTCTGAGTTTTCTGGGATGTGTGGGGCCAAGGAACAACATGAGCAGAGAATTTAACTCAAAGATGCAGGTTATTTCATGAGGCAAGACAGGCGGAAAGTCTAGAAATTAGATTTGAAATAATATTAAGTGGAGAGATTGTTTGAGAGTGTGAAAAGGGCATAAATACATTAATCCTTTTCAACAAAAGAAAACATAGAATGTGAAAACTATCCCAAGGCAGAGCAGTACACTGAATTCTACCTTTTTACTTAGAAAGCTTTCATTCAAAATGAATATGAATGAAAATATGAAACATAACGAAATACATATGAAACATAAAGAAGATACATTTGCTAAACTCACGCCACAGGAATCTCATGAACCAAAGCTGCAGTCTTTCATTAATTCTTTGTCAAAATGTATAGTGAGTGACTGGGTTTCTCTCCCACAGTTTCCCAGAAATTCCAACCCTTTACAAAATGACTCTTAATACAATAAATAAGCTTTGCCATGAGAAACTCGCTCAACCCCGGAGATGAAGAGCCAACCATCAGCAGTTACATTCACTTTTCTATGAGGACCAATTAGAAAAAAGAAAATATGAGCGCAAATTTTTTGGGTGGCAGTTCGCCTTCAATTGGCCACTTGGATAGAAGCCAAAAATGGTTTTTAAACTTTGCCTTTGTGCCGAGAAAAATGTATTGTAAATGAGCGGGCCCACTTGGAGAAAATTGCGAATCGAAATTTTGCAAAGCGGGAGTGATTTTGGCCTTTGGGTCTCTATGCGCCGCGCCAAAAACTGTATGCATTGCGCTACTTTGGAGCTTGTGTTGAGGCACCTTCTGAAGTCCAAATTGAGCCCAAGTGTGTTTGTTGGAAAGACCTGCCTGTCTACTCTCCAAACCAAGTAAAATTTCTGAATTTGGTGCCCATTTTACGCTCCAAAACTGAAATCTCCCAAGATTGCTTCCTGTGTGTCAAAATAGGGGCAGAAAGGTCATTTTTGGGTGTTTTTGACCTCCTCAGGACTCAAAATTGGCCCAAACTTCTTGGACATGCACCAACAGTCATGATTTTCCATGGAAAATCCAAAGCTATAAACTTTTTTGCATTTGGAGCCTCCTATTGTAAGCGCACGCCACGTGGAGTGGCACACAGGGAGAAAAACCCTGTTTTTTGCACAAAAATTTCCAAAAACACCAAAAATGCCCCAAATTTCTTAAAATTTGGGTTGGAGCTTCCTTATCAAGTGTTATGCTGGGCTAAAGGGGCTTTGGCCAATATCTAAAGTCGATTGAGCTCCTTTTGCCTCTTTTTCTTCTTGATTGCTTTCCGCAATTTCGCCTTCAAATTCCTGATTCGGGCCTTGCACACTTTGTTTCGCGCCATGTAGTGGAAAGCCATGTGTCTCAGCAATGCATGGTCCTTGTCGGCCTTGTCCAGCAGCCTCTCTAAGTGCATGTTAACTCTCTCAAGATTGGCCTCCCGATCCTCATTAATCTCTTGCTCCAATGACGTGAGCTCAACTCTTCTCCTTTGCGCAGCTTGGCGATTCTCGCGAATGTTTTGTAGCTCCATGATCGCTTGCTGATCCTCAAGCTGTTTGTTCCTCTACTCCAGATATTTCATGGTCCACTTAGCCCTCTCCTGGATGATCTCTCTAAGTTTGGTGCTTTGTGGACCCGTATCTGTATCATCATCATGAAGGAGAATGAAGTCGGTCTCTTGTTCACCTAATGGCTCACCTGAAGGCCCCTCATCATGCGTTGGCTCCTTACCTCTGTCCTGTACCTGTAGTGCTGATTTCGGAAGCGAGGCCCCTTCCAACCCGGGTGGAGATAACACTCGGTTTGCTGCTGCAAACAAACGTCTAGCACCCCTCTGATATGTGATGAAAACCGGCACACTAGCAGTCTCATGGTGCTCATACCAATGAGAAGGTTCACCCTCATGCTTAACCTCTGATACTCCCAGTGAAGCTCTGAAGAAATCATGCGAGATGATATCATCCCAAGTGATGCCCTGCAATCCAAGCTGATGAACCACCAAAATCTTAATAAGAGCCAAATGATAGACACTGTTAAGTTGCTGCTAAGGTGTTTTGGGCTGTATAAATGTGGTCATCCTCTCTATGTTCCGGAAAATGAAATACAGAATTTTCATCATCTGTACCCTGGTGAAATGCATGAGCAACCTGATGTGATAAGCATAAAGACGAGAGAATCGCCCCTCACAGCTCAAATATTTCATAATCAATCTCATTAGTGGAGCATATTCATGTTTCAGATACCAGAATGGAAACACTCTCTTGAGCTGCCTTAAGAAACTAGTTTTGATGTATGGCTCATAATGCTGCCGATCAATCTTCTATTTCTTGTGCCATGGTTCACCAATGTTCAGTATACCGGTTGCTAATGAGACAGATTCTGGTGTAAGTGTGAAGGTGACGCCAGCCAAGATAGCTTGATCTCCGTGCAAGTGCAACACAAAAATACGATCCAACTCATGATGAAATTGGACACTAGCCACCTTTTTACAAAACTCATAACATGAATGATGCTGAAAACATGACATAGCAAGAGGGCAGGCTTGCAATTCTGTAAGTGTGGTCGGTTCTTCTCTAACATGTCTGCCACTTTTATGAGGCCTTCGAGGTGCTTGTTCTTCCAAGGGAGCGTCACTTTGGGTTTCCACCTCATAGTCCGATGAATGCTCAGATGCCATGACTGCTATACAAGATACCTTGAAGACAAGATGACTGCTGTGTATGAACTATGCTTGAACTGCTCTTTTTGGTGTTGTATTTCAATTTCTGCCACCAAGGGAAAAAAAAAATGCAACAGGGACTGTTAGGGATTGTTAGGAAGAGGAAACAACATTGAGGAATGAGAATTATTGGGATAATTTTTAATTAGGGAGAGGAAGGGGATTCTATATATGGGAATAAGGTCTAGGGTTTGGGATCAGTTATATAGGGTTGAGGAGATTTTAATAAGGGCTAGGGTTTTGGGATGTTGAATGTAATGTAGGATTGATCAACTTGGTTGGGGGGGAGGAAATGAGGCAACAAGGGAGGATGGTGAAGGAGGAGAGTCCTTGGTGACAAAATTGTGAGCTCCGAAACCCTGGCAGCAAATTTGTTTGTGTTGGGTATGAATTTTTTGTTTCAACCTTTATTCACCCTTACACCACCATCTATCATCATAAAATCTGAGGCAATGTCGAAATAGAAGGCCCTACCTGACAACTCCACGCAAGGGATGAGCAATTTGAAATGGTTTGACACAATTTTAGGCTGTGAATTGTGTGTGTCGTGCCCTCTATGTGCGTCACGCCCGTTTAAATTAACGCTGGGCGGAAATTCCCAGTGCGCCGCGCTCCTCCACCTATGCGCCGCGCTCCAACTCTTAACACAGTCACAGTCTTTTCGAACTGCAATTTGCTCTTAAACCTCCAAATTCGACTTTGCTATAAGATTTATGAATGTAACTTGACATAAACGATTTATATAACTTGGAGAAATATGTTGCAAGAGTTGGATTTGATTTTTTCTTCCTCCAAAACCCATTTTGTAATGTTTTCACTTTGGCACTTTTTCACATTTAATACAACTTTGCTTTTTACACTTCCTTTTGATTTCTTTGACTAAAATGATGAAATTTTTGGCAGTTTTTTGCAGGGGTAGCCGACATGGAATTTGGCTAAGGAGACCGGGGCTGCGCTTGGAGAAATCCACTAAGAAACTTTTGAAAATTATTACAAATGACAAACTGTTGACTTTTCTTCAAAACAGATTTTTGAAGAACAATCGTAATCTATCAATATGACGATGAAAATCTTTAAATCACAACTTTATGAGAGCCTCCCTCTGGGCTTGTTGGCTTTATTGGACATTGTTTGAAGACCTGATGACTAATCCCTAGACTTAATGACCGAAATGACTCTTGTCCATTAAAAGATCAAACCTTGGCTGTCATGGACTTTAATAAACATTGATGAAAAGACCTAAGCCAGCAAGTACAAGACATGAGGGGAATGAATGATAAGGCCCTTCCATCAGGTTATGGCATGCTCCTAGCAGAATGCAGCTGAGTGAATGGTGTGAGACACCTAAAAATGAAATGCAGAAATTTTTTGATCTCTGACGGAGGACTGACAAGATCGACTCTAACATTGGCTCCAATGGGGGATGGTAGCTCCTTGGAGGTGCCAAGAACGGTAGATCTTTGGGAGAGTAGACAGTGCCTTCATCCATTGGGCTATGGAGTCATTATTTCGACAAACAACACAAGAATCTGACTCATTTATTAACTAAAACCTGACTAAAACCGACTCAATTATGAAACCGAAATGACCAAAAAACTGACTCAAATTTGATCTTAAAATGACTCAAAGACTGACTTGACAAACTCTAAGCAAAACTGAACTAAAATGGTATTTACAGTGACAATGGAAACAACAGAAACAACTTAGAAGTGGTACCACTTGAGTAGCCGACCATTGATCGGCCCTCCTGGATAATCTTCCCCATTCATTTCCTTCAAAAGAAAGGCATTCTGACCCCGATATGATGCAACCTTGAAGGGACCTTTCCAGAGATTCTCGAACTTACCATGCTTACCCTTCTCCTCATTCCTTGCATCCCACTTCAGCACTACATCATCCAGCTGGAATTTGTCCGCCTTTGCTTTTCTACCATAAATTTTCTTAATTTTCTCCTACAACTTGGATGTGTTTTGGAAAACTTCTTCTCTGGTCTGCTGCAAATGGATCATTTGATTCAATCTTCTCTGCATAGAATCATCTGCACTGCCGGCTTCCTGAAGAAGTTTGACTACCAGGGCTGCAAGAGAGGTAGGAAACAAGGCATCAACTCCATACACAATCTCAAAGGGGACATACCAATGGATTTCTTCTGACTGACCCGATCTGCCCAAAGTGCATTGACCAACTTTTATGCCAGCTCTTCTTATTGATTTCCAGCAACTTTTTAATGATGTTGACCAAATATTTGTTAGATAACTGCGCCAATCCATTGCCTTGCGGATGATAGGCAGTTGAGTGACCCAAAATGATGTGATATTTATGACAAACTATACCATCCTTTTTGATTTGAAAGCTGTTGCGTTATCAGTGATTAACTTATTCGGGCAACCAAATCGAGACAAGATGTTATTTTCAAGGAATGAAATAATTACCGTATATGTAGCTTGTCTGGTGGGAATTGCTTCGATCCATTTCGTGAAGTAATATGTTTCTGTGAGAATCCATCAATGCTGACTGGAACAAGTGGGATGAATTTCACCAATGAAATCCAACCCCCATTGCTGAAAAGGGGCACTCACCTCAATGGGCTTAAGTGGCAAAGGCTGTAATTTCTGCCTTCCTTCAAAAATCTGGCATTTGTGACAGCTCTTGACAACCTTATATACATCAGTAAACAATGTTGGCCAATAATATCCCGCTCTCAGAACTTTATTTGCTATTGTTTTCCAAAAAAGGTGACCACCATAATCTCCTTCGTGGAAATCCTCCATGGCCTGCTTTTCTTCTTCTTCCACCAAACAATTCAAAAGAATGCCACCGGGATCTTTCCAATAAAGTGTAAAATTTAGAATCCAAAACTTGGCAGCCTTTAATTTGAGAGTTATAGCTTTGTTTCTAGTCATGCCGGGTGGTGGTGACAAATTTTGAAGCACATATATGATGTCTGAATACCACGGAGAAAGAGAAAACATTTCAGATACCTGAATTGACGAACGTTCCTCATTCTCATCGGACATAGCAACGATCAGATTTATGTCTAAGGTGTGCAAGTTTGATTCGGCCATTAACTTTGCCAATCCCTGTCCTTTAACCAGCTTTGTGGGCTTTATCTCCACATCATTTTCCAACAAAGTTGCGATCCACTTGCCTCGTCTTCCTTCCGGATCGGTCTGCACTAAAACATCTTTGACAGTAGCGTTAGGAACATAAGCCAAAATACGAGAATGCAGAATGTATACCCGAAAATCTTTCAATGCTTTCAGAAGTACGAGGGCTTTCTTCTCAATGATGTTGTACTTTAAGGCTGCATCTCTTATAGTTTGGCTGAAGAAAGCAATGGGTCTTTCATGATCATATCTTTTCTGCATCAACACCGCCGCCATAGTATGCTCTGATGCGAATGAAAACAATATAAAATCCTGAGTGTATTCCGGGCTGATTAGAATTGGAGCTGAGGAAAGATCCAATTTGACTAAATTGAAAGATTTTACAGGCTCTTCCGTCCACTTCACTTGGATGTCCTTCTTAAGCATGTTTGTGATCTCTCTTAGGTGCTCAGCAAGATTAGGTACAAAGCGGCGTAACAAATTCATTTTACCATTGAACGATTGAATCTCCTTCTTATTCCGGGGCAGATCGATTTGCTAAATTGCTTGCACACGCGCTGTATCAATATGAATTTCGTCTTTTGAGAATGTGTGCCCAAGTAGTTTGCCCTCTTCCATGGCAAACAAGCTCTTTTTCGGATTCAGCGATAGACCATATTTTCTGCACTTTTGAAAGACATTTTTCAGATGATACATGTGTTCTTCATCAGATTTGGAAAACACCGTCAGATCATCAAGGTATACAACCAGAAAGACATCCTTCTCATTTGCGAAAGCCAAGTCCATTGCCCGCTGGAAGGTGGCACCCGCGTTCTTTAAACCAAAAGGCATTTTAGCGTAATGAAGAGTTTCCCATGGAGTAGTGATCGCTGTCTTGTCTCGGTCATCTTCATGGACAGAAATTTGGTTATATCTGTTATCACTCAGGTTGTTCCCTAAGCTCCTCAAAGGGAATATGGCCGAGGTAACCACTAACCAATCTTTTAGCTGCAGGTACTAGCCTACCTGCAACCAAAGCGGGCTCTCTCTTTATGATTTAACTTTGTTTTTGTTATGTTAGGCTAGATATGTAGTGCACGGTTTTGTTCTAAATTTGGTTGGATGATGATTTCAGGCAGATCTGGGATGCAGTCTCAGAACAGTTTAAACTATGTTGGAAATAATACTGAGAGGGGGGGTGAATCAGTATTATCAAATTCTTTTCAATATATCTTCCTTATTTATACTTTGAATAATTCTTCAAATATTGATCATTACTTTGTATGTCAGAATCATAAAATAATGAGCAGGAACAAGAAAAGAAAATAGTCACACAAAAGAGCACCAGATATAAGGTGGAAACCCAATGTGGGTGAAAACCACCTGCTGCAATATGTCTCTATCTTCTTTTAATAAGAAACTCCTTTTACAATGATTTTGTACTGGTGCAGTCCTTTACCAGTACGCAGGCTACAACCTGCAGAGAGCTACAACTCTCTCTTTCGTTTTCCAGTCTCTCCTAGAAGGGAGCTACAACCCCCTACTTCTTTTCTTTAAGGACCATTTTTCATAAATTTTCAAACTGGATCCAAGAACATCAAAAACCCATCAACTACACTTGCATCATCAATCTCTGATTTCACCAAAGCCGACCCGCATACAGATCTGCAAATATTTCCTTATAACTTTGCAGTTGTTACATCAGGCATACCCAGATCATAACATGTGTAAAATAAAACATGCATCAATAATTCAGACCCAGATTATTAGATTTATAGATCAAGCGTATTCCACATATCACAGATCAAAATCATATAGAGATACCACTATTCCAGCCTTAAGATTTTGACCCATCAATAGAACTTATCCTTCTCCTTACGCTCAGGTTCCTTCTTCATTCAGATCCAGATCTGCACCAAAACCTAATCACAATATTCCAGATCTAGCACTTTATCAGATATTCGATAATTCATAAGATGCTTTGCCAAATGATCTCCTTCCTCTTTTATAGTCTTAGGCCTTTCACAATACCACGGGCCAAAACCATAGGATCAAAAAACTGTTGGACTAATACCATGAACCAACCATGAAAGTGCGTGAGATCAACACTTTTGGATGCAATACCACGGGCCAAAACCATAGGATCAAAAATTGTCGGACTAATACCATGAACCAACCATGAAAGTGCGTGAGATCAACACTTTTGACAAGGTACCATGGTCCAAAACCATAGGTTCAAATACCAAGGACTAACTACCATGGACCAAAGGTAAGTTCTCCAACATATACGCGCTTTTCCTCATAGGTTCAAATACCAAGGACTAACTACCATGGACCAAAGGTAAGTTCTCCAACATATACGCGCTTTTCCTCATAGGTTCAAATACCAAGGACTAGCTACCATGGACCAAAGGTAAGTTCTCCAACATATACGTGCTTTTCCTTGCATGAAAGTGCGTGAACTTTTACTCTACATGAAATAAACTTTTCTCTGCATAAAAGTGCGTGAACTTTTCTCTACATGAAATAAACTTTTCTCTGCATAAAAGTGCGTGAAATTTTCTCTACATGAAATAAACTTTTCTCTGCATATAAGTGCGTGAACTTTTCTCTACACTATAATTTATTATCTGAGATGAGTGGGTTGCCATCAAGTACAACATATGTATCATAATGCCAACAATCTCCCCCTTTGGACTTGATGGCAACAACAACCAATCACTCTCCCCCTTTGACATCAAGGGCAAAGGGTTATGCTCCCCCTACGAACATGCCCCCCTGACTATAAACCAGATCTGCAAAGAAGAACCATAATCCATGACCATGAAAGAGATAGAGACTTATTGCAGCAATATTCAGACCAGCATCCATGATCTCCTTCTGTACTTCCTCCATAATGCCAACAATGCATGATATGCTCCCCCTGAACCTGTGCCATTCGATCTTTGACCAATCCGCAACCCAGCACATGTACGCATATACTTCAGATGAACCTTGCGTACAACCAACAATCAGAAGAGATTCAACAACAAGATGATGCATCAACAACCCCCAGATTTTTCCTGAGGTATTCAAAGGTATCCCTAGGCAATGGTTTGGTGAGTATATCAGCAACCTGTTCCTTAGAAGGAACATACTCCAACTTGACCTTTTGTTCAAGCACTTGTTCCCGAAGAAAGTGATACTTGATTGGTATGTGCTTGGTTTTTGAATGCATGACTGGGTTCTTTGAAATGCTGATTGCACTTGTATTATCACATAAAATGGAGATGGGTGGTGTACAAGTGATTTGAAAATCCTGCAAGGTCTGCATCATCCAAAGGAGTTGAGTGCAGCAAGATGCAGCAGCAACATATTCTGCTTCAGCTCTAGACAAGGCAATCGAACTCTATTTCTTGCTGAACCAAGATACTAATCTGGAACCCATAAAGAATGCACCACCACTTGTGCTTTTCCTGTCATCCACGCTTCCGGCCCAATCTGCATCTGTATAAGCATGAAGTGTGAGATCTGTATCTCTAGGATACCATAAGCCATAGTTTTGAGTCCCTTGAAGATATTTGAAGATTCTCTTTACTGCCTGAAGATGAGTTTCCTTTGGATTTGCCTGAAATCTTCCAACTATTCCCACTGCATGCATGATGTCTGGTCGGGTACCTGTCAAATAAAGTAGACTTCCAATCATATATCTGTAAGTTGGTTGATACACTGCTGCTGATTCATCATTTGCACTGAGGTTACATCCTGTGACCATGGGTGTACATACTGGTTTTTCTTCTTCCATACCATATTTCTTCAAAATCTGCTTGAGATACTTGGTTTGAGACAAGAAGATCCCTCCTTCATTTTGTTGGATTTGCAAACCAAGAAAATATGTCAATTCTCCAAGCAAGGACATTTCGAATTCTTTCTGCATCACCAAGGCAAAGCTTTGACTCATAGATTCTTCATTGCTGCCAAAGATAATGTCATCTACATACACAACAAGTATTAGCAATTTGTCATTTTCAATTTTTATATAAAGATTGCTATTTGTTGATCCTTTTGAAAAACCTTGTTGATGAAGATATTTGTCCAAACGATAGTACCAAGCCCTTGGAGCTTGTTTAAGACCATAGAGAGCCTTTTTCAATCTGCATACAAGATTTGGATCATTTCCAAGAATGAAACCATCTGGTTGCTCAATGTATACTTCTTCTTCTAAGTCTCCATTCAGAAAGGCTGATTTCACGTCCATTTGAAATACTTTGAATTTTTGAAAGCTTGAGAGAGCAAGGAACATTCGGATGGCCTCAAGTCTTGCAACGGGAGCAAAAGTTTCCTCAAAATCTATTCCTTCTTGCTATGCATACCCTTTATAGACAAGTCTTGCCTTGTTTCTAATTACTTCCCCATTTTCATTCAACTTATTTTTGAAGACCCATTTTGTCCCTATAACATTCTTATCCTTTGGTCTAGGAACCAACTCCCAAGTGTTGTTCTTTTCAATCTGCTCATGTTCTTCATCCATTGCTTTGACCCAACATTCATCTTTGCATGCCTCTTTTACATTTTGTGGTTCAGTGGAGGAGAGTAATGCCAAATAGCTTGAGGCTTCTGCAATTGTTCTTCTTGTTTGTACACTTACTTCTTTCTGCCCCAAAATCTGAGATTCTGGATGATTCTTCTGAACGTACCGGGATGGAGTCTTCTCTTCTATTCTTATCTGTTCCTTTGGTGCTCCTTGAGGTTCTTCTTCTTCATCATTCTGTCTTTGAGGGTAGTCTTCATCTTCTTCGATATTTTCATGATTTACTTGCCTAGGAATGTATCCCTTTTCATCAACCACTACATCAATGCTGTCAACAATTCTTCCAAGTCTTTTATTGTAGCACTTATATGCTTCGCTGTGTGGAGAATAACCAAGAAGAATGCCTTCATCTGCTCTAGGTTCAAGTTTGCCAAGTTTCTCATCAGTATTTTTAATATAGTATTTGCTTCCAAAGATCTTGAAGTGCTTTACCGAAGGAGTCTCACCATACCAGAGCTCATGAGGAGTTTGAGTGTTGTTCACTCGGACATTTGTTTTGTTGAGAATAACAACTGCAGCATATGCGGCTTCACCCCAGAAAGTTGCGGGAGTTCCAGAGTCATCCAGCATAGCACGAGCCATTTGTTGGACTGTTCTGTTCATCATTTCCACCACTCCATTTTGCTGAGGAGTTCTAGCTGTAGAGAATTCTCTTCTTATCCCATGTTCTTCACAGAAATCGAAAAATTCATTTGAGGTAAACTCCCCACCTCTGTCAGACCTGAGGCACTTAATTTTGTAACCTGATTCATTTTCAACCAAAGCTTTGAAGGATTTGAATTTCTCGAATGCTTCGTCTTTGTGCTTCATAAGTCCTAACCAAACAAACCTGGAGAAATCGTCAATGAATAATATCAAGTATTCTTCTCCTCGAGGTGTCCTTTTCCTAAATGGACCACATACATCTGTATGGACTAGCTTAAGAGGCATGCTAGCTGATCCTTCCTTCTCTGGAAAGTTAGTTCTGGTTTGCTTTCCAAACTGACATGATTTGCATATGGTGTTGTCTGGAATTTTGATATCTGGAAGACCACGAACTGCCTGATATTTGCATGCTTTCCTTATTTGTGAAAAGCTTAGATGCCCCAACCTCCGGTGCCATAACCAGTGCTCATCATCCTTGCTCAAATAGCATTGTTGTTGTCCTTCTTCAAATATGTATAGATTATTTGGAGTTCTTCTACCTTTGATCACTGTTTTCCCTGTATCAAGATCACGAACACTACATCCATTTGATCGAAATATTACCTCGGTTCCTTGATCGCACATCTGACTGACACTCAAAAGGTTATGCTTCAAGCCATCAACATACAAAACATTTCCAGCTTTGACCTTTTCTTTTAACTAAGCTGTGCCTTTTCCTTTTATCGCTGCTGGAGTATCATTTCCAAAAGAAACTTTCTTTCCCTTTTCTAAAGCAGAATATGATTCAAGTTTTTCTTTATCACCTGTCATATGCTTCGAACATCCACTGTCGATGTACCATAGATTTTCTTGTCCCTCTGCATAAAAGGCTATCCCACATCTTTCTGTTTGTGGTTCCTTTATTCTCCATGTTCTGGTACTTGAGGCTTGTTCCTTTGTCTGCTGAAACCTGCTCCTGCATTCAGAATCTTCATGACCAAAGTTATTGCAAATAGAACATTCAATTTCATTTTCAAGAGCCGAAAAGTTGTTATAGGTCCTTTTTGTAATCCCGATCATACTTCTTTGTTTTTGAGCTTCTCTAGTCATGATTGTTTTATATGCAACACATTGAGCTGCTTTGTGACCAAAGTTATGGCAAGAGAAACATTGCCCATTGAAGAAAATTCTGCGATTATCAAATCTACCGGCCAAATGATTGTAATTTCTATTGTCATCCATTCTTGAAGCAAATTGAGAAGATTTTACCTGTGGCTGGTTGTAGCTTTTGTTCATCCTTAAGACATATTGCCCCTGGTTTACCTGATAGCCTTTGTTCGTTCTTGATGTAATTCGTCCCTGCTTTACCTGGTGATCTCCATTGTGCTTTTGCTCATTCCTTCTTGCTGCATCAAGATAACTCTTTGAGGTGGATGCTTGAGATGTTTCTCCATTATACCCCAGACCTGTCTTGTTTAGCGAAGAACGTTGTACATTGATGATCTCATCCAGAGTTTCAGATCCTTTGACAAACTTAAGATTAATAGCCTTTGTTTTCTCAATTTCTTTTCTAAGGCCAACAATTTCACCTTCTAACTTTTCAAGATATTTTTATTTTTCATCAATTTGAAATTGTAGAGTATCAATGATCATATTCTTTTCTTCTATACATGTCTTAAGTCTAGAAATCTCTTCATGAAAACTATCCACATCTATAGCATCCATGTAATCATCATCTTCAAAGGCCATTAAAAGTTTATAGTCATTACCCCGTTCATCTTCATCACTATTTGATAGACCATCACTGTCTTCATGAGTGTAGTAGCTTTTCTTATTTGCATTTTGTTTCTTGTTCCATCTAATAGGTTCCTTTCCCTTGTCGATCTTATCCTTATGAGGACATTTGGCAGCATAGTGACCTACTCTTCCACAAGAAAATCATTTGAAGGGTAACTTACCTCTGAACCGTCCAACACCCCGTTGAAGATTTCTGACAAAATTTTATTCTTCTTCTTCTTCTGACCCATGTCCTGATTCATAGTACTCTCCTTTACCTGAAGCCTTGAAGACAGCTTCTTTCCTGTCAGATGGACCTCCTTTTCTCATTTCATAAGCAGTTAGAATTCCATGTAGTTGTGACATTTTAAGATGTTGTAGATTCTCCTTTTCTTCTATAGCAGAAACTTTAGATTCAAACCTAGGTGACAAAGATCTTAGAACTTTTTCAACCACAACAGCCTCTTTGTTTCTTCACCCAATTTTTTCATACAATTAACAATCTCATCCACATGAAGAAAATAGTTAGCCACACTTTCATCATTATACATTCTAAGATTCTCATACTGAATCCTAAGGGTTTGAAGTTTTGCACGTTTTACCTGTTCATCTCCTTCGTAGCTCAAAACAAACTTGTCCCATATTTCTTTTGCGGATTTATATTGCATAACCTTCACGAATTCAGATTGAGATAGACATCCTAGAAGAGTATTAACCGCCTTTGCATTTGTTTCATATTTCTTCTTCTCAGCTGAATCTGTAGGAGTAGCTGATGGAAAAGTATACCCTGTTTCTATAATGTCCCATACTTCTGTACCCAAAGATTGAAGATAGGCAATAACTCTTACCTTCCAATATACGAAGTTTGTCCCATCAAAAATCGGTGGCCTGATTGATGCTTCCCTCTCGTAGTTGCTCATGATGTTAGATCTTCCTTCAAGCGATCAAGCTTCTTCAGAAGGACCTGCTCTGATACCAATTGTTGGAAATAATACTGAGAGGGGGGTGAATCAGTATTATCAAATTCTTTTCAATATATCTTCCTTATTTATACTTTGAATAATTCTTCAAATATTGATCATTACTTTGTATGTCAGAATCATAAAATAATGAGCAGGAACAAGAAAAGCAAATAGTCACACAAAAGAACACCAGATATAAGGTGGAAACCCAATGTGGGTGAAAACCACCTGCTGCAATATGTCTCTATCTTCTTTTAATAAGAAACTCCTTTTACAATGATTTTGTACTGGTGCAGTCCTTTACCAGTACGCAGGCTACAACCTGCAGAGAGCTACAACTCTCTCTTTCGTTTTCCAGTCTCTCCTGGAAGGAAGCTACAACCCCCTACTTCTTTTCTTTAAGGACCACTTTTCATAAATTTTTCAAACTGGATCCAAGAACATCAAAAACCCATCAATTACACTTGCATCATCAATCTCTGATTTCACCAAAGCCGACCCGCATACAGATCTGCAAATATTTCCTTATAACTTTGCAGTTGTTACATCAGACATACCCAGATCATAACATGTGTAAAATAAAACATGCATCAATAATTCAGACCCAGATTATTAGATTTATAGATCAAGCGTATGCCACATATCACAGATCAAAATCATATAGAGATACCACTATTCCAGCCTTAAGATTTTGACCCATCAATAGAACTTATCCTTCTCCTTACGCTCAGGTTCCTTCTTCATTCAGATCCAGATCTGCACCAAAACCCAATCACAATATTCCAGATCTAGCACTTTATCAAATATTCGATAATTCATAAGATGCTTTGCCAAATGATCTCCTTCCTCTTTTATAGTCTTAGGCCTTTCACAATACCATGGGCCAAAACCATAGGATCAAAAAACTGTTGGACTAATACCATGAACCAACCATGAAAGTGCGTGAGATCAACACTTTTGATGCAATACCACGGGCCAAAACCATAGGATCAAAAACTGTCGGACTAATACCATGAACCAACCATGAAAGTGCGTGAGATCAACACTTTGACGAGGTACCATGGTCCAAAACCATAGGTTCAAATACCAAGGACTAACTACCATGGACCAAAGGTAAGTTCTCCAACATATACACGCTTTTCCTTGCATGAAAGTGCGTACCATGGTCCAAAACCATAGGTTCAAATACCAAGGACTAACTACCATGGACCAAAGGTAAGTTCTCCAACATATACGCGCTTTTCCTCATAGGTTCAAATACCAGGACTAACTACCATGGACCAAAGGTAAGTTCTCCAACATATACGCGCTTTTCCTCATAGGTTCAAATACCAAGGACTAACTACCATGGACCAAAGGTAAGTTCTCCAACATATACGCGTTTTTCCTTGCATGAAAGTGCGTGAACTTTTTCTCTACATGAAATAAACTTTTCTCTGCATAAAAATGCGTGAACTTTTCTCTACATGAAATAAACTTTTCTCTGCATAAAAGTGCGTGAACTTTTCTCTACATGAAATAAACTTTCTCTGCATATAAGTGCGTCAACTTTTCTCTACACATAATTTATTATCTGAGATGAGTGGGTTGCCATCAAGTACAACATATGTATCATAATGGCAACAAACTATTGGGCAATGGAGTCAATGGTGCTGTACTGCTGAAAGTGTTTCATGGAAAAATGTAATGCTACAGAGCTAGACAGGCATCTATGGAACAATCCTTGAAATCTGAGATATGATGGCATGAAATCAGGGAATGAAAGGTAGTCAATGATCTTTCACTATGCTGATAGAGGGAAAGTGTGAGAATATTATCTAGGAGCAATTAAGAATTCCTAAACAACATTCATAATGAGAGAATTAGTGCAAACATGAGCAATTAAGAATTCATATTTATGACCAATTCCGAAGAAAACATAATTAGAAACAGGGATTAAGCAGAGGGTGTATTTAAACAAGTCCTGAGTTATTCTTCCTCTCTGTTTCTAAGATTATGAAACATATATGTGAATTTTGTAAACAAAGAAAAGACAAAACATGGTTTAGGAAAACTTATTGTTCCGTTAAATGACACAGGAATTCTGTAGCATAACACAGTTGATTACTTTCACATCCAGACAGTGCAGAGACCATGAACTTCACCGGCCATTTTATTATAAAGTCTGAGAATTTATAGTGCAGTGTCTTAGAAAGAAAATCACCAACGACCAGGCCCAAATATGTTTTGTGGGGCGGTATATATAAAAAAATGAGTTACAAACTATCTAGTTGATGAGTTAATAACTCATAACTTCTTTACCAACTCTTGAGGAATAGTAGATGAAAGAGTAAATGATGCAGTGGATATTTAGGGTATTAGCTATCCGTTCTGTCAGAGAATTTAGACTTTTGGGATGAACTGAGTCGGCTGAGGCTGTGCTTTTAATTTGTTTTTTTGGGTCTGCTGCCCTGGTGCTTTGCTGAGTCACGGCTTTGTTATCCTGATTTCGATATGCATACTTGGCCTTTTTATAAAATTGCCATAGTCATATCTTGACTCCCTTTGCCTGTTGTCTTTTCTTTAGTTCTCTGTTTCCAGCATTGCCTCTTGCGAATTTTTTGGTTTTGCAGGTAGCTGAGTAATAAACAATGTAAACTTTGAAACGGGAACTGATACTTGTAGAAATTTTGAATAATTTAACACATATTCAATGGATATTATCCTGATCATACAATTATAAGCGGAACATGTATAATACATAATCTCCTCTACGTTGATCATCAATTTACAGAAGCAGAAACATTCACAGGCGCACATAGAAGCATCAATCAAACTCATTAACACAGTATGTATCCGGGGAAAGCATCTCGCTAAAAACCCCACACTATCTGTATATTATATTGATTGAATCATGTAACATTACAAAGTACAATGCTTATCACAAGCAATCCAGTACAGATCCACCTGTTACACACAATACAGCTCAGATTTGATCTCCAAATCTATTCCACTGCTTGCCTGCCTCCACAGCTCAATACCTGCTCAAGAACTGATGAGAATAGCTTCCAAACTCGATTTTCACCTGCAAAATAGTCACTCACTCTTTGTTGGACGTGAGAAAAGGCTAAAATGCGGGCCAAATACGTGAGCAAACTCATTGGCATACTCAATCCTTTGATTGTGCAAGATCTGGTGCACAACTATAGTCACAACTGATAGCAATCTGATTCTCTACACCACCTGTCCCTGTTGAACTGAACATGCACTGACATGCAACTGAGTTAACTGATGTATTCTTTAGTTGTATTATGAGTTAATAATTAGTTTAACAACTCATCATTAGTCTATCTGCAGTTAGACTAACTACAACCAGTTTAACTAAGTTAAACTGAACACAACTCCATCAACTGTACCTCCAGTCCACTAAACTCAACTCACTTGAGTTCTAACTGAAGTCATGCATGCAACAACTCAACTGACTCATAAGAAAAACAAATTTCCTTCTGACAGCTGCATGTGCCACTTCCGTAGCTCAAACTGAAGTGCTCCAAGAGAATAAGATTAAGTTTATAGTCCAAATATTATTGTGAGATAATAATATTTGACTTTTCTATTTTTGATAGCCAGTCTAAAAATAGACTTGATCACTCACACTTTCATCAAAAATAGAAGTCCATCTATTTTTCCCAACTTGATCAATCATCCATAAACATAGACATGATCCATATGTCTAAAAATAGACATAGTCTAAAAATAGACTTGCGCCAAAAATAGCCTACGGGCCCACTTAGTGAAGGCGACTCTTTTCACTAAGCTCCATCATCTTGTTGCAATCTCAACACTCCCTCTCGACAAGATATGGATTATCAGCAACCCCTATCCTGCCTCGGTGGTACTCGAATTTGCTCCTGGTGAGAGCCTTCGTCAGAATATCAGCATCCTGATCCTCCGTTGGAATGTACGAAAGTAACATGATCCTCCGCTGCACACAATCTATGATATGATGGTACCTGATGTCAATATGTTTAGATCTATCATGAAATACAGGATTAGCCGAGAGTTTAATGCAACTCTGGTTATCACAGTAAATCACAGTAGGATCCAAATGAGAACCGAACAAACCAACCAGGATCTTCCTCATCCATATAGCCTCGCATGCAGCCAAACTTGCTGCCATATACTCGGCCTCCGCTGAACTGAGTGCCACGGATCTCTGCTTCCTGCTGTACCAAGAAACTGCTGTCGATCCGATACTGAAGACCCCTCCTGATGTGCTCTTTCTGTCTGTTGGGCTCCCTGCCCAATCTGCATCCGTGAAGCCACATAGCTTCACCTCATCCTCTGTCTGTACCACAAACCATATCCCGATGTGCCTCTCAAGTAGCGCAATACATGCTTGCCCGCCTTCCAGAAGAGCTTGGTAGGCTTAACCATAGCTTGTGAAAGCTGGTTAACTGCATAGCATATATCAGGTCGTGTATTGACCAAATACATCAGCGACCCCACCAGCTGTCGATAAACAGTGGCATCCACTTCTTCTCCCGAAGTGGCATCCTCCTTCCTCCAACCTCCAGGATAGGAGTATCAACAGGCTTGCAGCCATGCATGTTGAACTTCTCCAGTATCTCCTGAGCATACTTGCCCTGAGAAACAAACAGTCCACCACTGCGCTGCCATATTTCCAATCCTAGGAAATAGTGAAGGAGGCCCAAATCCTTCATCTCAAACTCTGTAGCAAGATCCTTCTTGCATGACAGTATCAACAGCTCATCACCCGTTAGAATCAAATCATCAACATACAGTACAATGATAAGCAACTTACCCTCCACCACAATCTGGTATAGGTTCGGATCCGCCTCGCTCTTGGAGAATCCAAGTCCTGTGAAATAGCTGTCTATCCGTGTGTACCAAGCACGTGTGCTTGCTTCAACCCATACAGCGCTCTCTTGAGCCTGCACACATGCGACTCGCTGCTGAAGACTTCAAAGCCTTCGGTTGCTCAATGTACACCTCCTCCTCAATGACTCCGTTGAGGAACGCAGTCTTCACATCCATCTGATGAATGTGCCATCCCATCTGCGCTGAGAGAGCAAGAATCGTCCGTATGGAAGAATACCTTGCGACAGGTGCAAAGGTCTCCTCATAATCGATCCCCTCAATCTGTGAAAAGCCTCGGGCAACAAATCTTGCCTTGTACTTCTCCACACTCCCGTCAGCTGCCTGCTTAACTTTGTAGATCCATCTCGAACCTACCACTGATTTCCCTTCCGGTCTAGGAACAATCTCCCATGCACTGTTTCTGAAAATAGAATCATACTCTTCCACCATGGCGTCTACCCATGCGGGATCCTCCACAGCTTCCTCAAAAGAGGATGGCTCAGTCACAACACACTTGCTCATAAGAGCCATGTATCCAGTGTACCGATCAGGTGACTGTCTCTGCCTGCGTTGGGCTGTAGGTGGTCCTACAACTTTCTCTGCATCTTGAGCCAGTCGCTCAGCTTTTGTCAAGCGCTTTCGCCCTCTGATGGTTGGCGCTGCATGAGTGGTCTCTTCCACTCCATGAACCTCGTCCTGTGGCTGATCCACGTCCTGAAGCTCATCCTTAGGAACTAATAGCTCCTCATCTGCATGCAAGTGTAGCTCCCTCTCAAGCGAACACTTCATGGCTTTCTCCTCCTGAAATTTTATATCCCGTCGCACAACAGTTTTACCACTGTCTGGCAAATACACACGATAGTTGTGGGGTGTATCAGTGTACCCCACAAATATCCCAACCTCTGTAGTCGGCTCCAACTTCTTTCTGGCATCCTTCGTCACATGCATGTAAACGTTAGCACCAAAAATCCTCAAATGAGAAAGATCAGGCTTCTTACCAGAATAAGTCTCCTCAGGTGTACTCATGCCAAGTATCCTATGAGGACAACGGTTCTGCACATAAACTGTTGTATTGCATGCTTCCGCCCACAAGTGAAGGGGTAGGCCCTGATCATGCAACATTGCCCGTGCAGCACCCACAATCATTCTGTTCTTCCGCTCAGCTACCCCGTTCTGCTGTGGGTTATGGGGAGCTATGAGCTCTCTACGAATCCCTTCTGCCTTGCAGAAATCCTTGAACTCGTCCGAGATGTATTCACCACCATTATCGCTCCTAAGAGCCTTCACCTTCTTCCCCGACTCCTTCTCGACCAGTGCTTTGAATTCACAGAACTTTGAATATGTCTCGCTCTTCTTCTGCATGAAGAAGATCCAGCACTTACGAGAGAAATCATCAACAAAAATCACATAATACCTGTGTTTTGCTGTCGAAGCAACTGAGAAAGGTCCACACACGTCTGTGTGAATTCTCTCAAGGATCGGCGTGGCGCGACTATCCTTCTCGTGAAAGGTGGCTTTCACAAACTTCCCCAAAGTACACCCCTTGCACTGATCTGACTGCGCAAGTGTGCCTTTAGGAAGCCCTGTAGTGATCTGCTGCAGTATCTTCAAGGCTCCATGGTGAAGGTGACCCAATCTCCTGTGCCACAACTCGCCATCATCCCGGCTCACCAATCCTTCTGCCTTGCCTGCCATTGCTGCGCATCCATCTACATGCAACTGATAAAGGTTCCTCACTCGAACCCCTATCTTCCGGGGTCTCACCAGTTGTCTTGCTGCGCAGGAAGGCCTTTCCCTCGCTGAAAACAACATCATACCCCTTGTCTTCTAACATCGCCACTGACATGAGATTCTTCTTCAATCCTGGAACATGCATGACTTCCTTCAATACAAAGGGTTTACCAGACTCCCTCTCAAAGGAAAGGGTACCGATACCGGTCGCACTGTATCTACCATCATCGCCCATCTCGATGTGCACTCCAAGATCTTTGTCCTCCAGATCAGAGAACAAATCTCTATCTCCCGTCATGTGAAAAGACGCACCACTGTCCAAGGACCACACTGATCCCATCACACTTGAAACCAAGCATGCGATCAATGAAAAATCAAGCTCAAACTGAGAAGCTAAGGCCTCTCCCCCTGCAGATCCAGCAGCTTGCTTGTTCTTCTTCTTCTGCGGACAATTTGTGGCATAGTGTCCGTGCTGGTGACAGTGAAAACACTTCACCTTGGACATATCCTGCTTCTTGCCTTTCGCACCAGAATGAGAAGCTTTCTTGCTCTTCCCTTTCTTTGCTTTGGCAGCCAAAGCACAATTCTCTTCATCAGCTCCCTTTGACGAAGATCCGTCCCTAGTACTCCCGCCTGATCTCCTCCTGCACAAGATCTGACCATAGTCTTTCCCATCCTGGCAACTTCTCCCGACCATTGACAGAGTCCTGATAGGAATGCCAACTCTTCGGAAGACCAAGGAGAGCCAAGCTCACCAAGTCCTCATCATCGACAGTAACCCCCACACTTCCCAGCTCATCTCGACACTGAGTGAACTTCGTGAGATACTTGGGAATACTGTCTCCCTTCTCGCATTTGATGTTTCTGAGTTTATCTTTGAGCGCCAGCTTCCTCTGATCACTCTTGCTTTGGAATAATTCTGTTAATGATTTCCACATCAAATATGGAGTAGCCTTTCCATGGAGGCTGGACACAATGTGATCCTTCACGCCCTCCAACAGAATTCTTCGACATTTTGCGATCTTCTTTTGCCAAGCATCAGCTTGAGTAGCATCAGTAGGCTTTGGGATATCCGTATCTATGAATTCCTTCAGCCCGTTATCATCCAATACTGCCTCCATCCTGTCCTTCCATGCAATATAGTTTGAGCTGCCCTCAAGAGCATACTCCAATCGCAATCCGTTGAAAGACATTGTTGCGTTGTCAACAAGAAAACACTGCTGCAAATTCGAATTCCACCAGCAACCAACTCAACTGCTTCCGATCAACCCTCGCTTGATATCCTGTAAAAATCTCTTCTACAAATCAAGCTACTCCGATACCATGTAGAAACTTTTTCTACAATTATCTAGCTCGCTCTGATACCATGTAGAAATTTTGAATAATTTAACACATATTCAATGGATATTATCCTAATCATACAATTATAAGCGGAACATGTATAATACATAATCTCCTCTACGTTGATCATCAATTTACAGAAGCAGAAACATTCACAGGCGCACATAGAAGCATCAATCAAACTCATTAACACAGTATGTATCCCGGGGAAAGCATCTCGCTAAACACCCCACACTATCTGTATATTATATTGATTGAATCATGTAACATTACAAAGTACAATGCTTATCACAAGCAATCCAGTACCAGATCCACCTGTTACACACAATACAGCTCAGATTTGATCTCCAAATCTATTCCACTGCTTGCCTGCCTCCACAGCTCAATACCTGCTCAAGAACTGATGAGAATAGCTTCCCAAACTCGATTTTCACCTGCAAAATAGTCACTCACTCTTTGTTGGACGTGAGAAAAGGCTAAAATGCGGGCCAAATACGTGAGCAAACTCATTGGCATACTCAATCCTTTGATTGTGCAAGATCTGGTGCACAACTATAGTCACAACTGATAGCAATCTGATTCTCTACCACCTGTCCCTGTTGAACTGAACATGCACTGACATGCAACTGAGTTAACTGATGTATTCTTTAGTTGTATTATGAGTTAATAATTAGTTTAACAACTCATCATTAGTCTATCTGCAGTTAGACTAACTACAACTAGTTTAACTAAGTTAAACTGAACACAACTCCATCAACTGTACCTCCAGTCCACTAAACTCAACTCACTTGAGTTCTAACTGAAGTCATGCATGCAACAACTCCACTGACTCATAAGAAAAACGAATTTCCTTCTGACAGCTGCATGTGCCACTTCCGTAGCTCAAACTGAAGTGCTCCAAGAGAATAAGATTAAGTTTATAGTCCAAATATTATTGTGAGATAATAATATTTGACTTTTCTATTTTTGACAGCCAGTCTAAAAATAGACTTGATCACTCACACTGTGATCACTCACACTTTCATCAAAAATAGAAGTCCATCTATTTTCCCAACTTGATCAATCATCCATAAACATAGACATGATCCATATGTCTAAAAATAGACATAGTCTAAAAATAGACTTGCGCCAAAAATAGCCTGCGGGCCCACTTAGTGAAGGCGACTCTTTTCACTAAGCTCCATCATCTTGTTGCAATCTCAACAATATTGTTACCCGTTTCGTAGAGATAGCAAAAAAATGACCCCATTTTCAAAAGTGGTGATGCAGAATACACATGTTTTTTTTAGAACATGGTTTTTGGAACTTTAATTTTTTTCATGTGCATTAAGTTTTAGAATGGTAGTGATTTTCATGCTAATTTTAAAAAGTGAGTATTCTGCATCACACCCTTTTTTTAAAAGACCTATTTTTTGACTTTAAATTTTCTAGTGTGTGAAATGTAAAAAATTATTTTCTAAATTTGATAGTTTTTGAAATGGTCATTTTATTCATATTTTCTTGTTCTCTATCTTAATTTTTTTTTTTTTAGTGGGGTTTTTATTGTTTTGTGTTTTTAAATTAGAAAGTCGATAGTTTGAATTTTAGATAATCTACATATTTATACATCCTTAATTAATTTTTCAATCCACATGAAATAATTGTTTCTAAAAAACAACATTTTTTAACAATGGACATAAAAATAACCATTTTTAACATAAATATAACAAAAAAACTAAACGTTTTGATAATTTTTTGCTAGAATTAACATGTCAAAATCACAATTTTTATACAAAAATATTAACTAAAAATGGTGAAATCATAGTTTTTTTTATGAATTTCATGTCAAAAAATAATAATAACAACTTTTTTTTCAAAAAATAATAATTAACTTAAAAATCAATGCGAAAATCACAAATTACAAATATTGAACACATAACAACTTTAATTCATTGATTATTCTTTTCATGAAATGTGAGAGTCAAAACATTGCAAAGCTTGATTTCCAGGTATAACTTAAATTTAATCAACAATGTCACGTAATCCAAACTCTTCGTCCTCTAGAGTTTCATCATTGTCATCTTCCACAATATTTTCTGCTTCCTTCTGCGCAATTTCCTCTTCTAATGGGTCTTTGATGTCTGCAAATCTCCCAATATATGTCTTTCCAAACATTCCATGTAATGGTGGTTGGGGTTCCTTTGCCTTTTTTGCCACACGTGATTCACTAAAGTCCCCTTTCTTCAACCCAATTTCTTGCATTGCATCTGGAAGAAATTGAAGAGCATTAATTCTTTGCTGAATGAAATTGCATTGTAATGGATCTTTCTCAATTGCAATGCAATTTCTTCCTTTTTGAAGACAGCATGCTAGTGTTGTACCTAATTATCAAGCACAAAAAAATAATGAAGTAAATTAGTACAATGACATATTAATTAAAAAAAGAACATATTGAAATTCAATTCCATGTGGCAAAACCTACCTGAGCCAGAAAATAAATCCAGAACCCAATCTCCTTCATTTGAACATATGTTTATAAGATAGTTAATCAATAATTGTGGTTTTTGATAAATGTTAACTATCTCTCTTTTCATTTCTTTGTCTTCATATGTTAGTTTTCTCACAACAGCATCATAAGTCAGTATTTGGCTATGACTCTTTCTGTCCACCCGATTAAAAATCATAGACATATGGCTATCATCTTTTGCCCAACTATCAATATGAATGAACTCACAGTCATTTATAAATCGTTGATCTTCATTGTTAAGAAGATTTGACTTTTGCCTGTAACATAAAATAGTAAAAGTTCAATTAACTTGTACATAAATGAATTTTTCAACATTAATCAAATATACCTTTAAACATCTTACCATGTGTTATCACTGACAAAATTTCAATGCCAAATGTCTTCCATTTGTTTGATGGTAAAGCACATAAATCCTTTTTAGCAGTTTCGCAGCGCAACATGTTTAGGTGGTTTCGTAGCGTATAATTCATATTTTGCACTGGCTGCGCTACGAAATTGGGGATTTGTTCGAATCCATAGCCATTCTTTCACAGCTGTCATATCCATCAAAATCCATCAACAGTTGTCAGCCTATACACTTCATCTATCATATCCGACCGCTTATCCTCGGAAGGCAGGCACTGCTAGTCAAATTGGCCCATCAAAAAATGAAGAGGAGAACAGGTCACTATCAGCAGTTTCATCTGCACCTGACAGATTGTGTGCAGGTTCCAATCTAGGTGGTGAAACTCGGAAGAACGCAACATTTGCTTCATACAATGCAAGACTGGGACCACTTCAAACACATGATAACATTAACTTGCAGGAAACAAATATGAAATCATCCAGTACAAGCATTTCACCATCAAGTCTCAAACTATTTGGCCAGACAGTTTTAGTTTCAACTAATGAGTCAGGTTTAGTTGATGTGTTTGGACCTGCTACTGGAATTGCTGCTCCAGCTCTTGCTCCTGCTGTAAAGATATACTCTCTTCTTCATGATATACTATCTCCCGAGGCACAGTTAACATTGTGCAGCTATTTCCAGACTGCTGCTAGGAAGAGATCAAAAAGACACATGGCAGAGACAGATGAGTTTGTGACAAATAGCAATGAAGGTGTTTTGATGGATGCATTAACTGTTTCAACAACGTATTTGAAAATGAAGGCATTGTGCATGAATATTTGTAATGAACTACGCACTGATATTGAGATCCACAATCAACATATACTCCCAAGCTCTCTAGATCTTCCAAATATTTGTGCTTCCATATACAGTGTGGATCTTTGCAATCGACTACGGGCATTTCTTGTTGCATGCCCACCATCAGGCCCTTCTCCGCCTGTGGCAGATCTTGTTATTGCAACAGCGGACTTTCAGAGAGATCTAGCTAACTGGAATATCTGTCCGGTAAAGGGAGGGGTTGATGCAAAGGAGTTGTTTCACTTATACATAATCCTGTGGATTCAGGGCAAACGGCTTTCATTGCTTGATTCCTGTAAGCTTGATAAGGTCCGTTGGACAGGTGTCACAACACAACATTCAACAACACCATTTGTCGAGAAGATGTATGAACGCATTAAAGAGACTTTAAATGAATATGCAATCATTGTTTGTCGTTGGCCCGAGTATACATTTTCTCTAGAGACTGCAATATCTGAAGGTAAAGAAGAAATGGCATCACATATAATCACAAAATTGAGAGAGACAGTCTCAATTCAAGGAGACCCAATGGAAAGACTTGCGGCTTGCATGGTAGAGGTTGGACTTTTATTGGCTCGACTATGTGATCGGGCTATTGGTGGCATAGATCTGGAGAACACAATATTGGAATCTTCCACAGCAAAGGGTCGTCTCATCCACTATCATTCACTCAGTGAAAGAATTCTGTTGATGAACTCTGTAAATACAAAGAGAACTAAAAAAAAAGGCTTTCTGCTAAGGATGTTGGATTTCAGTTGGGATGTGCACATTCAAGAAACTGTTTGCCAGTGAGTTCAGACCAAAATGTCGAAGGGAAAGGTCACCACGCTGTGCCTGAAAAGAATGCTTCATTTCATAAGCAGACTGACATATTGCCCAGCCCTCCCGCGTGTGATCTCTGGCAACAGTGGCACTATGATTACGGAATTTTTACTTTGCTTACTGCACCTTTGTTTCTTTCAACCTTTGAGCTTTCTACTAGAAATATTGAAAATGGTTGTACTATAACGAAACAAGATGTTCGAGAGTTTTCCTCTCCCAATGGTCATACATATTTGAAGATCCTCAACACTGTTAATGGAAAGGAAATGTTTGCAAGTGCCGTTTCAGGTGGTCTGATCATCCAAGTTGGCGAGGCAGCACAAATTTTGTCAGATGGGAAGCTTCGTGCCACAGTTAATTGTGTTTACGGACCTTCAGAAAGAACAGATGTAAGCTGAGAAACATTTGTGGTTTTCCTCCAACCATCGTGGAATAAGCCTCTTTCCTCTGGAATATGGCTTAATGGAGAAAAGACAGAAACCAAACATGATGGTAAAGACATATCTACATCTTCAAGTATAGATATGACGCAAACAAATGAGTTAAAAAAATAAATTTATCGGCTTATCTCCATTTAATGAAGATGAACCTAGTTCAAAATATGTTGAACGAAAATCCACAGAGAACATTGAGACCTTTACTGAAGACTGTGTTTTTGAAATTACACAGCAGTTTCGTAGCGCGCTACGAAACTGCTGTAGGTGATGATTTTAACGCAAACAGGCAATTTTGAATTATGAGCGGGAATTTTGAAAGGGAAACGCCTAAAGGGTGTGCAAAACATCAGCTGGAGCAACAATAGTCAATCAGATCAAGACAGGTGGATGCCTAAAAAAGGTGGAATATTTCAACCCAATTTTAAAATTTCTGTTGTAAAGACCCTTTTATCAACGTTCAAGAGGTATCAAACGATTTGCATACAAGGAACTTTTGCCTGCACACATGTTCATCGATGAAGCTTACAACGCATCAAGAACGTGGTAGTTTTCCATGTTTTGGGTTATTAAAGGCTAGAAGACATGCTTCTATACATTCGAACTTTTTGAGGAAAACTAAAGACCGACAAACAGGGGCAGTTTCCTATGTTTCAGGGCATTGGAAAACATAAGATATCGAAGAGCAACATGAAGCATTAAAGGTCCATCACAGCCACCGCCAGAAGGGAACCAGATGTCAGAGAACGAAAATGATTATAGACCAAGGCTGTTATGGAATTAGAGTCCTATTTGATTTAGAAGTCTAGAAGATCTAGTAAAATTAGAATCTTAATTGTTTTAGGATTATAGAGCTGTCAATTAACAGTCAGTGGTATTTATTAGTTAGTTAAATAGTTGATAGGTGTCATCATAGGCAGAATCGAATTCCCCTCATGCCGGAGGAGGAATATCGATCAGTTAGAATAAGAGTTCTATATATAGCTGAAACAGCAATGTAATGAGGGTTGGAAATTTGATGAACAAAGCATTGTTTTGGCTTATGTAAAGACAGAGTTCAGTAATATAATTTGGCTGCTTTACTTCTCAGGATTCATGAAGGATTTCTATGTTCAGAATGTGTGATTTTATCCTTTCCTTAATGTCTTTTACAGTTGCATAGATGTATAATCACTCAGAATTCACTGATTGTGCTCTGATTTCCTGTATGCATTTATGAGCTGTGGTTCCATATGAGTTGTGTTCTGAATATTCAAATGCTAAGTGCCCTGACTTCTATGTAAAGGTAGTATCATTGTTTACTGAGGTGTTGTTGACTCCATAGGCCCAATGGAAACTTGTTTAATGTTTTTCCAGCATCCATATTTATCACAGATATATCTCAAAGAGTTAGCCATCTTATCTTAAGTAAAAATCATTAACCCATTTAGAGAGAGCCCTCTCAGGTTGAGGAGGCTAAGCCTCAACCTAAAGTAGGTCTGAAATAGTTACTTGAAGTCTTCCTGGTCAGCAGCCTTCCAGGGCCTGATTTTGAGATAACACCATGTAAGTTGCATCCTTGCATTTGTTTTCCCCTTGAAGCTTGACAATACCATTGCCAATTGTGTGTCTGAATGAAATGTCACAAATCTCCATAATGGTGATGACGTCACTTCCATAAATCCCGCCACCACTTTATTAAAAGCTTGATAAGTATAAGGGTCACTATCATAGTAAATGTTTGGAATATTGAAACCATGGGGAATATCTGCAATAACCAGGGCATAATCCCTTTTTGGTACGAGTTTAGCAATGTTTTCACAGTCGACTTGTATTACTTGATATTGAATAGTGTCTAACCCATTCCAAATGAAATGATTAAGAGTTGGATCAAGTTCAACATTCTTAATATGTTGCTTTCTCAGTCTTTCAATCTTTATTTTTTCAATAAAAGTCTTGAAACTGTCTGGTGCTCCATTATCTTCTTTCCTCATCTTTTACCAAACAAACAAATGTATGTGTAAGTTTTAAATTAAAAATAGTACACAGATGATTAAAACTGAATGTATAAATCAAGTTACCTTTTTAAATGCAAGATAAAAAGCTTTTAATGTTGATGTAGAACTTGAATCTGGATAGTTGCGTACAACATCATCCCAACTATCTTCATTCAACAGTTTAACCATTTGTTCCTGAATTTTCATGTAAACTTTGTGACTGCATAGATAAAGTAAGAAAAAATTAATATAATGATATGTATAACAAATACTACCAATAACAACATGTTTTATTTAAAAGATAACTATAATCCTGGAAATAAGTAAAAATAATTCAGCAAACTTACTTTTGAAATTCTTCAGACATTTCTTCCAATGATAATTCCCCTGACCTCACACGAGATAATATTGTTTTGACAATTTTTTCATCTTTCACTCCTTGCATCGCCCTCCAAGGCGTGATGGTCATATCGTCTGGAAGTTGTTTCAGTTCAGGAGCTGATTTATTGTTGCTACATATCAATGGCTTAGACTTTTTGACCCTCTGGTTTTTAATGCCAATGTCTTCCCACATGCTAAAAATGTCATCAATCAAATTCCAAATATCTCCAGTTCTAAATGCCAATTGGAAAATGTTATCAACACCTCTGAATAAATCGCTATATCTGCTGTCTTTTCCACCTTTTGAATTGGTTTTCTCTTCAATTTGAGAGCCTATTTCCATACAACATTCCTTTCGGAAATCTGCAGTAATATTTATCTTATCCCCACCACATTTTTCTAGGAATTCACTATGAATAAATCTAACCTTTTGGATCAAAGTCATAGACATCCTATATTCATTATCTGAATTATGATCCCATGACACTAACTTTGCTTCTATTTCATTTAAACCAGCATAAATGATACATTTCATTCTTTCAAAACATGGTTTATTAGGATATTCCTCCATCAATTGTCTTTGAGCTTCAACAAAATGGTTCCCCCCAAGCACATAATAATTGTATTCAAAACATTTTGACTTATCAAATGCTTCTTTGTTGGGAACTTTAAGTGGATCAACAAGAAGCACATAACTAATCACATGAGCATATGGATTGTACCTCATCAATGTCTTCAAGTTGTGAACATGCAGATGATGTGGCTTTCTGACTTGATATTGGCATTGTCCTTCACTTGCCTTATAGGTTTGTTTGACATTTAACTGAAATGTACGACCACCATCAATTAAGTTTCTCTTTGTCAAATTCTGTCGAATGGCATTTTGTTTTGTTTTGATTATGCCATCATCTAAATCAGCTCCTGGTGTAATGATTTCTCTGCTTTCTTTTGAAGTTTCACTAGGTTCTTGACTGTTGGTAATGACTACTTCAAGATCTTCAACTCTACTTTTTTTCGTCATAACATTCTCAAGAGATCTATTCTTGGGCATTGTTACTTTTGGTCTTTTACGACCTTCTTCAGTTCCAATGTCATCTTCAGTAATGGCAACATATGCTTCATTGTCAATTTCAACTTCATCGTCCTCAAAAGTAACTTGTTTACCCTTGCTAGATTTATCCACCAGAGGCCTTTTTTTCTGATTCTTTGGATGTAGTTTTGTAGCATCATCAATTACTACATTTTCCATGTTTTCCATATCTTCTTCAGACACTGAGTAAAAATGGCTGACAACTTTCATGATATCATGCTCTATGAAATGAATGCCTCCCAACCTAATTGAACAGCTTTCAACAAAATTCTGCCAAACAAAATATCATATGTTAATATAAACAAAGTTAAAAAAATATAGCGAGACACTTTCAAGACGCAAAATAAAAATACAAATAACAATACTTACGATGTTTTGTGTCATCTCATTTACGATTTGTTTACACAACTTTGTAGATACCTCTCTCGTGTCATATAATGAATATGATAGTCGGTATTTAATCCTTTCATGTGACTTGGGAGCTTTTGTAAGTAAGTAAACAACTTCAGTGTTTGGTACCGAACACATATCTATGACTCTTCCCATCACCTCCAAATTTTCATTATTATGGGGTATATCAATGTATAGATATATATTCACAGTTGTGCTCTCTCTTTCTTTCACATACCAGACTCTTGATGGAAATTTCACCTCTTTTGAACTTTTCCAATCTGAGATTAGCTTCTTATCACTTGAAGCACTTGAAATATTTGTAGGCATGAGCTCAGGTGGAGTTCGTTCACCAATGTTTTTTGAAGATACACCTTTAAGACTCTTTGGTCCAGAAAGATTCACAGAAATTTTCCTTGATGCCATTTTCCTAAAAAAAAACACATAAATTAGTAAAAAAAAAACATATTAACTTAAATTAATAACAAAAATATACCATAAATTTTTTATTTGTATAATCAGAATTGCCCAGGCACCTCTAACGGGCAGGCGGGTCGATGGGCGAGCGGGAGGTCAGGTGAGGGATAATGAGGCTAAGTAGACATTTAGGCAAGTATGGGCGAGCCCCTACCAATGCGCCCCACACAACCCCCTAAGCTTCCCCCCTTCCCCGGCCCCCCTCCCCTTCCCTCACCCTACCCCCACCGTCCCCCCACACTCCCGCACCCCATCCCCCCTCGCCCCCTGCCCCCAAAACCCCCCCCCTCCCCCGCCCCCCATCCCCCCAAACCCCCTACACCCCCCAACACATCCCCGCGGCCGCCCCTCCCCACTGCGCCCACCACTCCCCACACCGCACGCCCCCCCTACCCCTGTGCCCTACCCCATCCCCCCCACCTTCTGCCCCTACCCCTACCCTTACCCCCCCCAACCCTTATCCCCCCCCCCTACACCCTACCCACGCCCTACCCCTCTACCCCCCACTATCGTACCCGCGCCCTACCCTTACCCCCCCAACCACCCCATTCCCCCCCCACCCGCGCCCTACCCCTACCGACCCACCCCATTCCCCCCCCCCCTACCCTACCCCATCCCATCCCCCTACCCCCCCCATTCCCCACCCCCCCCCCCACCCCCTACCCTACCCCCCCCTGCCCCGCCCTACCCCTACACTACCCCATTCCCCCCCCCCCCCCCCCCCGCCCCCTACCCTTACCCCCCTACCCCATCCCCATTCCCCACCCCGCACACCCTCCCCCGCCCCTACCTGGCCCACCCCTCCGCCTCCCCGGCCCCTCCCCCTCCCCCGGCCCCTCCGCCCACCCCTCCCCCTCCCCCGCCCCTCCCGGGCCCCCTCCGCCCACCCCTCCGCTGCCCCCGCCCACCCCTCCGCTGCCCCCTCCCCCGCCCCTCCTCAGCCCCCTCCGCCCACCCCTCCCCCTCCCCCTCCCCCGCCCCTTCCGCCCACAGCTCCCACTCCCCCGCCCCCTCCCCGGCCCCCTCCGCCCACGCAGGGCCACCCCCGGCCGCCCCGCCCCGCCCGACCAGCGGCGGGTTGATTCTGGGAATCGACCCGCCGCCGGTCGGGTGGGGCGGGGCGGCCCTGCGTGGGCGGAGGGGCCGGGGAGGGGCGGGGTGGGCGGAGGGGTCGGGGAGGGGGCGGGGGAGGGGGAAGTGTGGGTGGAGGGGCCGGCGGAGGGGGCCGGGGAGGGGCGGCGGAGGGGGAGGGGCGGTGGAGGGGGAGGGGTGGGCGGAGGGGCCGGGGAGGGGGCGGGGGAGGGGGTCGGGGGGGGGGGGGGAATGGGGATGGGGTGGGGAGGGGGGCGGGGGGGGGAATGGGGGGGGTAGGGGTAGGGCGGGGGGGGGGAATGGGGGGGGTAGGGGGGGTAGGGGAATGGGGTGGTGTTACCGGGAAAAGTGTCTATTTATAACTGCTCTATCCCACTAAGGTGTGACAGCTGCCTTAGAAACAAACAGAGAAAACTACTTTTGTATCTCCTTTATGAACTATAAACAAAGAGGAATAGGAAGAACCAACCTATGTCTTGCGCTAGTCCTTTGATCCGATCTCTCTCCTCTTTGACAGCTTCCAGCTACATGCTCCCTTACTTGCCCAGCTTCACCAAGTACCTGTAAGATCACAGAAGAAGAAAACTATAAAGACATGGATTTATATTCATAAATAACTTAGGATCAAATTTAAGTTAACCATACAAATGTAACAAGCACCAATGATACAAAAGCATGGAGAAGAAACTCAAATAGTTTTTATTGATATACAAGAAGATCCAGGAGGAGTTACAACTGATGATTCCTGACCCAGCATCAACCTCCCAGCAAAGAAGCCCCTCTTCACCTCCAACAAAGCATAGATCACCCAATTCTCTGATATGTGTCTCAAAACCAACAACAATTCCTTACAATGTGAAAAATTCCAGCCTCTAGATCTCTGGGATGAGGGATCCATATATAGATGTATGCAAGGAGGATGAGTCAGCTTGTGATTTGATTAGTGGCTTCTCCCTGTCAGTTCTTGCTTCCACTTGGAGACTGAAGGCCTCTTACTCATCCTTGGTCGAATTCAGTGAGGCAAGTGTCATAGGAGAAGATTCTGGAAGCTTCCATTGTCTCTCCACCTCGCGGAATGACACTGCCATTTGTCATTTCCCGCTCAACGCACCCTGATAGTGCATTTAGGTGCGTTGCAACGCACCTAGCCAGTGGATTTAGGTGCTATGCAACGCACTTAGCTAGTGGAGCAGCTGAAATGATCCTGTTTTGACTTATTCTGAGCAGTTTCTGGTGGAGAACTTCTGGGAGAAGCTGTAATTTGTTGACCTTGTTCCTTTAGGGGTTAGAACAACACTTTTAGGGACTTAGGAGCCCTTGGTTTATGGACATTTCATGCTTGGAGCTGCAAGGCACAAAAATGTCTATAACAGTTGCCCCCTAAAGTATGAGGCCGTTTATCGGGTGAAATGCTTTATTATGAGGATCCGAAGTTCTTTCAATGCTGGGAGGAGACCTGTAATAAGATACAATACAATACATTATCTTCATACTGTTTTCATGATCTAGCTCAGGTGGGCATTCCCATGCTCAGCTTTATAAATTCATTTTCATGTACATAGGACAGACAATCGTCTGATGGTAGACTGATGATTCTGATAGAGCCATCATCCTTTTGGTAGGATGATTATCTGTGTTGCAATGCTCTACATTTGAATGTCTTTATTTCCCTGAATATATATCGCAGCCCGGATGAATGAAACTAGATCCGGGGTCTTCAATCTCGTCCGATCTTCACTCAAAGTACAAGTCGATCCATGTGAGAAATGTTTTGAAGTCGAACATGGAAAGACATCGCTTGATTACCAGTCAATGATGTAAACTGTTAACAAGCGCGAGAGGAATCACCGATAATGATAATGATCCTCAAGGTACTGCAGTACAATTCACGTGGTGTCAATAAAGGACTTGGCGTCGAACACCACGCAAAATCTTTCGGTCAAAGGTCATTGATGTGAACCTGTCGCCGGAAGTGAGAAACTTGCCATTGAGGCATGCAAGCTTCAAAGTACTGAATAGGGTGTTCCTAGACCAACTTCTTGGATAATGAGCTGATGTCGACAAGAAGTGATCCGTCATAGGAGGGCCTTAATGAATCCCACATCAATGACACGGAACGGAGCAAATGATTTTGATGGAGGTGAAAACGATCTGATGATTTACGGTTCAGGGTGGCGGTCATGAAAGAATGGAGTATAATGTATGGTAGTGGGTGGGACACAGGTGGCCTTTCTGGATGACTTCTCTTGAACATGTCGACGACACTGATGTGATGGATTGGTAGCATTAACCCCAAATGTGGATGGTATGGTGCGACCATGGCGATGTGACCGGTGAATGAAACAACCCAACCCGACTCGGGCACGGAGCGGAAGTGTCATGTTCAAGAGCGACTTGCTACCAATAAAGATTCTTTGAGTTTTCTTCCCAATTTTTCCCTAGTCATTGCTGATCAGTACCTCTTTCTTTTTGTCAAGCTTGAGGAGGATAACATATGCTTGTTCTATAATTTGCCCTTCGGGCAAACCCATCACTATGTTTTAACGAGCCTAGCGATAGTGAAACTCGTTCTCGTCTAAAGACAAGTTTGTCGCTATTAATCTTTTTAACGAGTTTAACGACAAAGATAACTCGGTCCTTTCCATTTTTAGAGAGTCTGAAAAGGTATGTAAAGGTAACTCCAAAATTCCTTTTTCGTCATCTAATCCCTTAAGTCCGAAAAAGTATAAAACAATACAGAAGGGATGAATTTTCGATAGCTTTAACGAGCCGAACAAAACAAGCACTCGATCTTTTTGTGCAATAATCCCTCAGGTCCAAAAAGATTAAAATCTAGAGGAGGGATAGCACTTCCTATTCCTTTAACGAGTTGGAAGGCCAAGGACTCAGCAATCTTTTCATATTTTACGAGTCAGTTGAAAAGAGCTTAAAGAAGACTCGTCTTTTGAGGAACGAGTGATAAAAATGGGTAGCAGCTGATTCCAGGTGAGGTTTGGAATTTTCCAATCACGGCAGTGTCACAAGAATGGCTAGTGAAATCACTCTTCGCAGCTGTTCCTCAAAATGGGTAAACAATCAAATGGAGGTGAATGATCGGCCAATGAAAAAGTGGAGGTGACAGTGCAAACACGACCAAGGTTTTAATGGTTGAAGTACTACATTCACAGTGGTTATTCACCAGGGGATAGTTCATTTTTTAACGAGCTTAAACATGGGTGGAAACATTTGCTCGGTCCTGGTTTATTTTTTAACGAGCTTGAACCTCGCGGTAACACTGCTTGATTAATCCAGTCATATGATAAGAATGTCTCATATAAAAATGACAACTTTTAGAGTTTTTCCCCACATCCTTTCTTTATGCAAGTTAGGAAACGACAAATCCTACGGGCTTAAAGGGTTAGAGGTCCTAAAAATTTAAAAAATAAATAGTCGCTCTTCGTTTGCACTCCCAAAGGTTTGCATGCCCCCAAGTATAAAACAAAGTTTCAAGGTTACCCCTTCTTTAGTCCGTTAAAACATTTGTTTTACCGAGAGAGGCCTACCACTTACAGGTTACCCAAAGATTGTTCTATTCACAGCGCAAACAAAACACTTCTTCGGCGATGTCTACCGAGATAAACAAAGGTGAGCGGCGGTGCTCACCACCTCACATAACTTTGACAAGAGAATATTGTTCTAGAATAACCCCTCTTCCAATCACAGATGGGGTACAGACTAGTCATATTCTCTCACGGAAACCTACCTTATACCCGAAGTTTTCCTGCCGAAGCAGACCAGGATGCATGCCCCCTGGGTTTCAGTCATACCCCTCCGAATTACTCGCGCTTATCGGGAGGACGGACTGGAGATTGAGACATTTCTTGCGTGAAAAGACCATTCAGGGATGGTATATGACTATTTGCTATGCGTGATCCGGGAAATGAAAGCTGGTCCACGAGCTTGACCACTCTTCCTTCGTGCGGAAAACACATTACACTAAAGAGTGAGGAGACAATCGCTCCCATGCAATAAATATAGTCTCGTCCAGGGAGTAGATTGTAATCTAGGGGTCCTTGAACTACCATTACGTTCATGCGAACAGTTTTCCTTCTCAATGTTATGGGCACATCGGGAAGGATCCCTAAAGGTCGACTGGTTCCTTTATCAAAGCCCGTCAGATTTCTCATCTCAGGCAAAAGCGATGGCGAACCAAGCGCTTTCCAAGCAGTTGAGGAAAGGATACTCACAGAAGCCCCCTCATCTATGATGGTACCAGCCATAATCATTTTATATATTTGAACGATAATTCAGAATGGTATGCTTGCTGGTAAACGGGGCCTGCCTAGTTGATTCCAGTCGAAGGATACAACTAGGTTGCTTGGAGGTGGGACCGAATAGACGGCCGGGTACGGCTCTGATGAACTTCCTTCCTGCGGTAAAGGAACGGGTAAATTGCCCCCATGTTCGTCGGAGTCTATGTCTATGAAGAGAATTTGGACGGTGTCATCCTTGTTCTCTTCAGTGACTGTATCATCTGAAGATAAAATCTCTGAAGGCAAGACCGGGTCAACTGCCGCCTCGACCTTTTGACTTTCGTCTGGTATGGATCCAGATGGTTTATCTTCAATGATAGGTGCTTCAGCCGACCACCTGAGCGGGCCAGCCGGATTTTCAACTAATAACGGACTCGGCAAGAGTTTTTTATATCCAGGAGGAAGTCGTAACGGTGAAACCGGACGATCATCCAAAACTCTTTTAGCTTCGTCTAAGAAGGGACAACGATGGACGGCATGATTGCCTTCGCACAGTTTACAAGGAAATCTACATTTTCCTTTTTGTCCTGGGGCTTCACTTTCACTAGTTGACGGTGTGCTTTCAACATGGTCACCAGAGGTTGACGACACCGGATTGTGCAAACGAGGAGACCAGTCCCTTAATATCCGAGGGATGCAAGGAAAATCTCTGTGAAAGTGGTCTCCTTTAGCAAATGACACATGGCGATTTAGGCCTGGTCGGTGCAGTGTGTGGATTTTCGTCAGACGACACTCGTTTTCCCCCATTCGCCTTTGGCTCCTTCTTCTTCTTCTTTTCCTTCTTCTCCTTAGGGACTTGACTTTTGGCTTTACCAGCCCCATCAAGCAAAGAGGAAGGAGGAGAGGAAGAATTAGAGGAAGTAGAAGGTTGGTGGGCAACTCTGGACTCGTCTAATTGCTTATTCGATTGTTCAGGAATAGTGGTGTTCTGAACAACAGAGGTTGAGAAGAGCCATACTGGCAAACCAATTGTCAGCCCTGGAAGCGACAATGTGGCCATATGGGGTGCACCAACATCTCCCCAAGAGGAGAAGGGACTAGGATTTCCACCAAGGGGAATTCCTTGGCTGGTAGACTCCATTTTCTCAACCCAAGATCAACGTAGGAAAGGGGTATGAATATTCTGTTTAAAATAAATTTTTATATGCTTTGACACAACTTGTTTTTTCAGTTTTTAAGAGTTGAGAAAAAACAAAAGATGAATCTAGTTTCCTTCGATTTTTAATGAGCCTGAAGTGACAAGTGCTCAGATGGACCTTTTCCGTTAAAGAGTCTGAAAAGGAACGAAAGGGACTGCTGTGGAGGTCTAGGTAGAGGGAGTACCAAACAAATCGCAAAACTACAGAATACTTTTTACGGTACGGTAGTCAATCTTTCTGAATGCTGTGTTCAGTGCATTGCGATCAGTAGGGCGGCCGACACGGCTTCCTATGGATAAAGGATTTAAGCCTATAGGGGTCTCCCAAAATATACTCGACGGTACGTGGGAGCACAAGTCCATACTGGCACTTATCGTCTCAAAGTGGAGGAATCACCCAACCATCAGTGAGGACAACAGTTACCAGGCTTTACGACGCCGGAATACGTCTCTAGCCTAGACCTCTAAATGTTGTACGTTAAGTTTCAAAGCGTTGTTAGATTCATTGGATTTATTTTAAGTTGATCTTTCTTATGAAGTTTGCCTTTTGGGTTCACCACGAGATGTAGATGTAATTCCTAAAATGCAATCTAAAGATGATAAACAAACTTTTATCTCTTTTCAGCAATGAAAATCCTAGCTACTAGGGGAAAAGAAAGACACAATCTTTTCACAAAGAGCAAAGAGCACACTGTAAATGCACTTTCCTAAATCAAGCCAAACAGACTCTCTATATGCAAATGCACATGCATGTATTTGTTTTTCACTTTCTTAGTATTGATGCTAAAAAGAAAGTTGATGTACAAATCTGAATTTGCTTTCAAGCGACAAACACAAACAAGCTTCTTTTCGAAATCAAAAGGTAGAGATGATTACGACGCTTATGATTTTGAAATAAATACTCGTTTTGACACTAGAAAGTCACAAATTCAAACCAAAGGCAATAGTAAACGCATAATCGACCATCAACAGCAAATAAACTTTCTCCTATGATTGAAATCGACACTTGCGACAGATCTAAATCAAAGGACGACAGTACGATTATTATACTTTTGCAATGGAAAACTGTAAATGACTCAACAAACACACAAAAACATCTACAGTTCTTTTGTACAAATGAGGCGGAATATCAGTAAGGAAAAGGGGTTTGAAACAGTCATATACTGATCACAGGCTGCAAAATTCAAAGACAAAACTGGAAAGAATGAAGCACAAGAACCTCAGCTGCACAGGGCTAGGCTGATCAGCGCACCTGTTACATAGAGAAACTGCATTGCAACGCAGGTTGCCCTTTCGGGAAGTGCATTGAAATGCAGAACCTCTTCACAGTGCCTGCGCTGGGGCAGAAACGAGAATTATATCCGGGTTCTGGGTCACAGATTGCAGTTTAGTCTTTGGTTTTTGGCCGAGTAAAAGCAATCAGTAATGCACAATCAGGGGTAGATCTAAGCAGGGTCTAAGAGCTATCACAAGGGCAATCAGATAGTCTATGAATCAGCTGTTCAAATCATAAACAGATCCAGTGAATGGATTGAAGCAGCAGATGTCTACTTTGCATTTGTTATGGCAAATGCAGTTCGATTGCTACTTATAAGTTTATGAAACAAACAACAAGAGATACACAAACAAACTAATTAGACAATCCCCAGCGGAGTCGCCATTTTGTTACCGGGAAAAGTGTCTATTTAGAACTGCTCTATCCCACTAAGGTGTGACAGCTGCCTTAGAAACAAACAGAGAAAACTACTTTTGTATCTCCTTTATGAACTATAAACAAAGAGGAATAGGAAGAACCAACCTGTGTCTTGCGCTAGTCCTTTGATCCGATCTCTCTCCTCTTTGACAGCTTCCAGCTACCTGCTCCCTTACTTGCCCAACTTCACCAAGTACCTGTAAGATCACAGAAGAAGAAAACTATACAAAGACATGGATTTATATTCATAAATAACTTAGGATCGGATTTAAGTTAACCATACAAATGTAACAAGCATCAATGATACAAAAGCATGGAGGAGAAACTCAAATAGTTTTTATTGATATACAAGAAGATCCAGGAGGAGTTACAACCGATGATTCCTGACCCAGCATCAACCTCCCAGCAAAGAAGCCCCTCTTCACCTCCAACAAAGCAAAGATCACCCAATTCTCTGATATGTGTCTCAAAACCAACAACAATTCCTTACATTGTGAAAAATTCCAGCCTCTGGATCTCTGGGATGAGGGATCCATATATAGATGTATGCAAGGAGGATGAGTCAGCTTGTGATTTGATTAGTGGCTTCTCTCTGTCAGTTCTTGCTTCCACTTGGAGACTGAAGGCCTCTTACTCATCCTTGGTCGAATTCAGTGAGGCAAGTGTCATAGGAGAAGATTCTGGAAGCTTCCATTGTCTCTCCACCTCGCGGAATGACATTGCCATTTGTCATTTCCCGCTCAACGCACCCTGATAGTACATTTAGGTGTGTTGCAACGCACCTAGCCAGTGGATTTAGGTGCTATGCAACGCACTTAGCTAGTGGAGCAGCTGAAATGATCCTGTTTTGACTTATTCTGAGCAGTTTCTGGTGGAGTACTTCTGGGAGAAGCTGTAATTTGTTGACCTTGTTCCTTTAGGGGTTAGAACAACACTTTTAGGGACTTAGGAGCCCTTGGTTTATGGACATTTCATGCTTGGAGCTGCAAGGCACAAAAATGTCTATAACAGGTGGGGTGGGGTAGGGTAGGGGGCGGGGGGGGTAGGGGTAGGGCGCGGGAAAAAGGGGGGGTAAGGGTAGGGGTTTGGGTGTGGGGGGGGGGGGTAAGGGTAGGGGTTAGGGTGTAGGTGGGGGGTAGGGGTAGGGGTAGGGGTAGAAGGGGGGGGGTAGGGGTAGGGGTTAGGGTGTAGGGGGGGGGTAGGGGTAGGGGCAGAAGGGGGGGGGTAGGGTGCGGGTTGGGGGGGCAGAAGGGGGTGGAGGGAGAGGGGGCACGGGGAAGGAGTTAGGGGGTGGGGCCCATGGGGCCGACGTTAAGGAAGGGGGGGAGGAGTTGAGATTGGAGGGGAATGGGAGTTAGGGGGTGGGCGTATGGGGAGGAGAGTTGTGGGGTAGGGAAGGAAGAGTTGGGGAAAGGGTGCATGGGTGGGTGAGTTGGGGGTGGCAAGGGCTGGCGCATGGGTAGGGTAGAAGGGGGAAGAGGGCATGGGTGAATGGGAAAGATCGGTAATGGGTTGGGGGAAGGGGGCAAGACAATGGCCTACCCACGATTATTGGGTGATTGAGTTTGATTGGGCCCACCATGCTCACGATTGACATAATTGTTATTTTGGCTTGGAAAAATTATTAATTTAAAAAAAAAATCTTCTTCGACGTTAAATTAATTTAATATGAAATTTTTGAAAAAAAAATTGAACTTACCTTTCAATTGCGATAATTCTTCGTTGAATATGTTGTTGATAGCAATATAGTTGCTCCACAAATTCACGTCTTTCAACGAACTTCAGAAAACCTGGATGTGAGGTAAGTAATAGTGATAACGAAATTTAATATATAAGTGAAATTACGAAGATGTTTTTCTGTACGATTAATGTGGGATAATTTGTTTTAAATTATTATAGAGCGAATATTGTAGAGTTATTTTACAATGGATTGAATGTGGGATTAATTTGTTTTAGAATATATTATAAAAATTTAAAAAAAAAAATAGTTGTTTAGTAAATATTATATACTTTAACTATTAGAATAATTAATATAGAAGTTGTAGTTTACAATTTGAATTTCAGTGATTGATTTCATAAAAAAATTTAGTTTATGTTTTTCAATGAATTGTAGAATAAAATAATAAAGGTAAATAAATCTAACAAACTTTTGGAGGGAAATATTTTCGCGAAAATTTTTGGAGGGAAATATTTTCGCGAAAATTTTTGGAGGGAATAATTTTGTAGGGAATATTTCATTCTTTAAGCTATATAATATTCTTAGGAGACTCCATTTGTATCATTCAACATCTTCTATTTGAAAGGGATGGATTGTTCTGATGGTGAAGTTTCGATTTATACACCATCAACATCTTCATCACGTAACAACTCTATTCATATTGATGAATATAGCGAGAATTCTTCCACTATGAATAGAAAGTCAATTCTTCCACTTAGTCTCGATTCTAAGGACTATGAAAGCAGCGGTGATGAAGAGCATGATGGTGAAGTTCAAAAAAATGGAGTGTCACGATGTCCACTTAGTCCTAATTCTGAGGACTATGAGAGTAGCAGTTTTGAAGAGTGTGATGGTGAAGTTCAAAAGAATGGAGGGTCATGGTGTCCACTCAGTCCTAATTCTGAAGACTATGAGAGCAGCAGTTTTGACGTGCATGATGGCGAATTTCAAAATAATGGAGTGTCACGGTGTCCACTTAGTCCTAATTCTAAGGACTATGAGAGCAGTAGTGATGAAAAGTGTGATAATGAATTTCAAAAAAATGGAGTGTCAAAGTGTCCACTTAGTCCTAATTCTAAGGACTATGAGAGCAGCAGTGATGATGAGTGTGATAATGAATTTCAAAAGAATGGAGTGTCAAAGTGTCCAGTTAGTCCTAATTCTAAGGACTATGAGAGCAGCGGTGATGAAGCGCGGGATGATGATTTTTGTTATGAAACCAGCTCAAGAAAAGATAGAAAAGATAAATCCACGCCTTAGAATTCAGCCTCTTCGAGGGGGCAACCTCCTTTACATTACATAAATGAACAATTCTTGGATGATACAAATGACAAAACCTCCTTTCTATATATAGGAGTCTAAGGAGTCACAATATAATCCAGCCGACCTAACAATAATAATATAAAGCCACAAAAATAACAATAGAGGGATTCTAAGGGGCACAGAAATAACAATATGGGGGTAATAGGGGCACAACAATATAAATAAGGGGTATAACTACAATAGTAATGGGGTAATCACTAGTATTATAGGGACCCAACATGCCCCTCTCCTTCAAAAAAGTGTTGTCCTCAACGCTTGAGCAGTTATGGATACTTCTGCATAAAATTCTCATCCTCCCATGTGGAATCTTCAGAGGATAAGTTCTTCCACTTGATAAGATACTCTGAAATTGATCGATTTCGTAGCTGTCGAGTTCTTGTTTCTGTGACTGCTTCCGGTTCCAATATAATTTTTCCTTCCTCGTCAAGTTCTGGCAATATTGTTTGAACTGGGAGCTTGTCGCCTATAACCTTCTTTAAACATGAAACATGGAAAACTGGGTGCAATCGAGAAGCTACAGGAAGCTCCAATTTGTATGCCATAGTACCAATCTTTTCCAACACCTTGTACGGACCATAATACTTTGGTGATTATTTATTATCCTTCTTAGCTTGCTTTAGGGACATTTGCTTATATGGTTGTAGCCGTAGGAATACCCAATCACCTACATCAAAACTTCTTTCACTGCGATGTTGATCTGCCTGTTGTTTCATTCTATTTTGTGCCAACACGAGGTTATCCTTTAAGAGTTGGAGGACTTGTTGTTGATGTTCGATGTGATGTTCCACTGCCTGAACCTTAGAATTTTCTCTTAAATATGATGTGATTGATGGTGGTTGGTACCCATAAAGTGCCATAAATGGGGCCATTTTTGTTGCTGTATGGAAGGAAGTGTTATACCACCATTCAGCCAGAGGCAACCATTTGACCCATTGTGTCTGTTTATCAGATACAAAGCAACGAAGATATCCTTCCAAACATTTGTTTACTATCTCAGTTTGCCCATCAGATTGAGGATGATAAGATGAGCTATGAGCTAACTGAGTACCAAGACAAGAAAATAATTTTGTCCAAAAATTTCCAGTGAAAATGGGATCTCTGTCACTTACAATAATCTTTGGGTTTCCATGTAGCTTTTGAACTGTTTCCATAAATGCAGTAGAAACTGTACTGGCTTTAAATGGATGTGATAATGCACAAAAGTGTGCATACTTGGTAAGTCTGTCAACTACCACCATGATGACACTCTTTCCCTCAGACTTGGGTAAACCTGTGATAAAATCCATTGAAGCCTCCTCCCAACGTTGGCTTGGAATGGATAAAGGTTGTAATAGACCCGGTGTCTTAATTGTTTCAACTTTATTTTGTTGGAAAACCAAACATTCCGCCACAAACTTTTGAATATCTGATTTAAGGCCATCCCAAAAAAATTCCTTCTTAACCCTGTGGTAAGTTTTTAAAAATCCCGAGTGCCCTCTTAAGGGAGAAGTGTGCAATTCCATAAGAATCTTTTGTTTTAGCTGGGAATTCTTACAGAGGTATAAGCGATCTTTGTACCATAACGAATCATTTTGCCAGCTAAATGTATCAGAAGTACTGGAATCTTGTTGTAGCTTTCGAATAAGTGCCCACACTTCTTCGTCATTCTTCCATTCCTCCTTTGCTTCGTTTATCCAATCTGGTTGGATAATAGAGATGGCACACAACAATGCTTCCATATCCTCATCCTTTCTTGAGAGTGCATCTGCCACCACATTTTGCTTCCCTTTTTTGTAGATGATTTCGAAGTCATAACCCAACATCTTTGTGACCCACTTTTGTTGCTCTTCAGAGGATAATCTTTGTTCTAAAAAGTATTTAAGGCTATCATGATCCATTTTTACCTTGAAGTGTCTTCCCATTAGGTAGGGTCGCCATTTCTTAAGTGCATGGAGTATTGCCAACATTTCCTTCTCATAAATAGCTTTGCTTAAAAACTTTCCCTTGATTGTACGACTTTCAAAAGCAATGGGTCTTTCATCTTACATTAAAACAACAACAATTCCATTTCCTAAAGCATCACATTCCACAATAAAGGTTTTTGTGAAGTCTGGTGTAGCTAAGACCGGTGCTTGGCACATTGCCTCTTTAAGATGTTTAAAGGCCTTTGTTTCTTCCAGAGTCCATGAAAATGAATCTTTCTTCAATAATGTTGTTAGAGGTGCTGCTATATAATTCTTAACGAACTTGCGATAATACCCTGTCAACCCAAGAAATCCTCGCAGATGCTTTATGGATGTGGGAATTTTTCATTCCTTAATGGCTTTAATTTTGCTAGGATCTACCTTAATTCCTTCATGAGATACAATATGACCCAAATATTCCACCTCCTGGACTCCAAAGAAACATTTGGATCTTTTTGCATATAATTGTTTCTCCTCCAATAGTTGTAGCACCTTGTCAACATGTTCGCAACCCAGAATTTGGCCACAAATACCAAACACACTTGGAGGGTCAACATGTTCCAGATTTTCACCTCCAGGATGCCCTATTATGCCACCCGGGTCACCTTTGTGTTCCTTCAAGCGAGTGTGCCAAGATGATTTTGGAAGCACACCACAGTCAGTTTGTTGGGAATTTCGGGGTCGAGAAAACCGTGGCAGTACTACAAAAGTATTTCTATTGGCCAAATCTTCGACAGGATGTCGAGAAGTACATCAGATCATGCACTGCCTGTGCCATTGCCAAACTGACCATCAAGAAGCAAGGCCTCTATACCCCGCTGCCTACCCCTAGTTGACCTTGGGAATCCATTTCCATAGATTACATGTCAGGCCTTCCTTCCATTAAGCATGGAAATGACTGTGTTTTTGTGGTCGTTGACAGGTTCTCAAAGATGGCCATTATGGCGGCCTACAAGAAGAATATCACAGCCGAAGCCACTGCTAAACTCTTCTTTGAACGAGTGTGGGTACACTTTGGGATCCCACAGTTTATCATCTCAGATTGGGACAGCAGGTTCCTCAGTACATTTTGGTCCAGTCTCTGGTCGATGCTGGACACCAAACTCACTAAGTCCACAACCTTCCATCCTCAAACTGATGGTCAGACAGAGGTTGTCAACAAGATGATTGTACACATTCTGCGCATGTACAACTCAAAGCATCCACGCACATGGGACGAGAGCCTCCCCTATACTCAGCATAGCTACAATCGAGCTCTCCACAGCTTGACTGGCCACAACCCTTTTTAGGTGGGCTTGGGATTCTAGCCACTATGTCCCATTGATGTGGTCATGCCATTTGCAGCTACTCAAGCAGATTCGGCTCACGTCCAGTCTGTAACAGATAAGGTAAACAACTTCATTGAGCACATCTAACATATTCTCCAGTAGGTCCATGACATTCTGGAGAAATCAAATGCCAAGTACAAGCAGCGACATGATCAACATCGAGTGCCACACAAGTTTCAGGTGGGCGACAAAGTCTAGTTGCATTTGCAAAAGGAACACCTTACCGAAGCCTATCGGAAACTCAGACCACTCTGATATGGTCCTTACACCATTACCAAGGTTGTGGGAGACAATGCATTTGAGCTCAACATTCCCCCATTCCTTGGCCTGCACCCAATGTTCAATGTGGACCGCCTTTGGCCATACTTTCCACCATTACTAGACACATCCGACATTGTAGAACAGCTCACACCCACAGAGTTAAATCCAAATTGCATGGAACAAGCTGCAACTGATCAGATCATGGACACACAGATCAAGCACACTCGCCAACAGAATATCCAACTGTATCGAGTTGTCAAAGCAGGCCAACTCCTTCACCAGGGCAAGTGGCTCACCAGGGACCAAGTTCAGCAGAAGTTTCCTCATCTCATGGAGGAACTCAATGCAATGAGGACCATTGCTTCCTAAGGGGGGAGGAATGATCCAGGTGGATATTGGTGGCCACCCGCCAATTCCACTTGGACCCCGACCATGTAGAAATTCCCACCTATAGATCACCTGATAATGCAATATACTAGAGCAAAATACTTGATCTACTTCTACAAACAATTATGTGGAAGCTTAATCGAATTGAGCAACATCAATAAGAACACATATAACTGATAAGAATAAATCAATCACACATAACATAGAAGATATAACCAGGGGAAAGCAACAGCCTAAAACCCCAACTCTATGTTATCATACAAATGGAAATCTTGTCCAAGTTACAAAAAGAATGAGCTCACAAGCTTTCCTGCTCTCTCTCTAATCAAATAATGAAGCTCATAGACTCAATAGACAAGTATATATCCTCCTCAAGTCCTCCAAGCCCCTATTTCTTTGTGCAATTTTTCTTGGGTTCCAGTGAAGCCACATGTGTGAATTGGCCCCATCACACTCACTGAACAAGAAGAAGTAACAACGTAATTCTCTTGGATAAAAATCCTTCTGCATGCAAGGAATATTCACCAAGGAATATCCTAGCAACTGACAGTACACTATCCCTCCATCTAATCTCAACTGGGTCTCTCTCTGAACTGACATGCATGAGTTATGTATGAGAGCATATTCAATTAACTGAAGAGTAGCAGTTATATACAAGCATGCATTAACTAACTGAACTTACTTAATTTAAACAAACTATTTAAATCAATCTAACTGGACTTGACTCAGTGAATTGAGCCAACTAATTACATCTCAAATTAGAACTCATCCTTATCTCTTTAACTCATGGATAAATTCCTCAATTAATGGAGAAACTGTTGCATGTCCCCACATAGACTTCAAATTTGATTTTCCTTAACTAATTAACTCAAGATGAATTAATTAATTAATTTTTAAACTGTTGTTAATATCAAATTCGAATTTTACTTCCTATTATAGTTTAGGGACTGACTAAAATAGGAAGGTATCCCGAAATGCTATTTATAGAAAAGCTATTTTTAGCACTTTCACTTTTCATCCATTGTAGCTAAGTTCAACACTGGATGAAACTGTTATTTATAGCAGTGCTATTTTTAGCATTTCTTGTTGCTATCTTCAACACTCCCTCTCAACAAGAAAGGGATTATCAGTAACCCCAATCCTGTCTCTGTGGAACTTGAACTTGCATTTTGACAATGCCTTTGTCAAAATATCTGCATCCTGCTCCTTGGTCAAAACATACAACAACAACATAATCCTCTTGACCACACAGTCTCGAAGATGGTGATACCGGATATCAATGTGCTTGGACCTGTCATGAAACACTGGATTCTCAGAGAGTTTGATGCAACTCTGATTATCACAGTAGATCACTGTAAGATCCATCCTCTGACCAAACAATCCCACTAGAATCTTCCGCATCCAAATGGCCTCACATGTAGCCTGACTAGCTGCCATGTATTTAGCCTCTGCTAAGCTAAGTGCAATGGATCTCTGTTTCCTGCTATACCAGGAAATTACAGTTGAACCAAGGTTGAAGATTCTTCCAGAAGTGCTCTTTCTGCCTAATGGACTTCTAGCCCAATCTGTATCTATGAAGCCCTGAAGCTTCACTCCCTCTATCCATCTGTACCACAATCCAAACTGAGATGTGCCTATGATGTATCTCAGCACATGCTTCGCTGCCTTCCAAAACAACTTGGTAGGCTGAACCATAGCTTGACTCATCTGGTTCACCGCAAAGCATAAGTCGGGTCGTGTGTTCACCAGATACATAAGTGAACCCACCAGTTGTCGATAAATAGTAGCAGCTACTACCTCACCTGAAATATCATCCTCCTTCCTCCAGTTCCCAGCTAGAGGAGTCTGCATGGGTTTGCACTTCTCCATGTGAAAGTGCTTGAGTATCTCATTGTCATACTTGCCTTGAGACACAAATACTTCCCCATCTTTCTGCCACACCTCCATGCCTAGAAAGTAGTGCATAAGGCCTACGTCCTTCATCTCGAACTCTCTTGCAAGGTCCTCCTTGCAAGACTGTATCAGCTGATCATCACCTGTCAAAATCAGAGCATTGACATAAAGTACAATGATCAATGGTTTACCTTCTACCATGATGTGGTAAAGGTTCGCATCTGCTTCACTCTTAGTGAAGCCCAAACCGGTGAAATAGCTGCCGATACTGGTGTACCAAGCACGGGGTGCTTGCTTCAGCCCATATAGAGCCCTCTTGAGTCTTCACACATGCGACTCACTATCGAAGGTTTCGAAACCTTCTAGCTGCTCAATGTACACCTCCTCCTCAATCGTCCCATCAAGGAATGTTGTCTTCACATCCATCTAGTGGATCTTCCACCCCATCTGAGCTGATAGTGCCAATATCAATCTAATCGATGAGTACCTTGCTACAAGAGAAAAATTCTCATTGTAGTCGATCCCTCGACCTGTGAGAAACCTCGGGCAACAAACCTTGCCTTGTGTTTCTCAACACTGCCATCAGCTGCCTGCTTTACCTTGTAAAGCCATCTGGAACTCACTACTGACTTGTCCTGAGGTCTTGGGACAACATCCCAAACATAGTTCCGCATGATGGAGTCATACTCCTCCACCATTGCATCAACCCACACTGGTTGCTGCACTACCTCCTTGAATGAAGAAGGCTCGGAATCTACACACTCCCCACCCAGGGCCATGTAACTAGTGTACCGCTCTGGTGACCTCCTCTGTCTGCGCTGAGAAGATGGTTGTCCCACATTCTCCCGCACATCTAGCATCAACTTGTCAGCTTCCCTTGAGCGTTTCTGCCCATCTCTGGAAGTATCAGCATGAGTGGATGTCTCCACTCCTGGATCCTCTGCATGCGGCTGCTCCACATCAATCCGAGGCTCCTCCTCCTTAGGAACTGAAAGTTCCTCATCTGCATGCAACTCAAGCTCCCTCTCAAGTGATAAGCGCATGGCTTTCTGCTCGTCAAACTTCAGATCCCTGCATACCACAGTCCTCTGAGTGGAAGGAAGGTACACCCGATAGATGTGAAGTGTATCTGTGTACCCCACAAGTATTCCCAACTCAGTTATTGGGTCTAGCTTCTTCTTGGCATCTTTGGTCACATGACAGTAAACTGATGATCCAAAGATTTGGAAGTTACTTACATCAGGTCTCTTCCTAGAATAGGTCTCCATAGGTGTCTTCATCCCCAGTATACAGTGCAGGCTTCTGTTCTTCAAGTATATTGTTGTATTGCATGCCTCAGCCCACAAATGCAATGGTAGGCTTTGGTCATGCAACATCGCTCGTGCTGCTCCCACAATCGATTTATTCTTCCTTTCGACCACCCCATTCTGCTGTGGATTATGGGGTGACGTCAATTCTTGTTTAATTCCTTCTGCAGCGCAAAAGTCCTTAAACTGTTGGGAGACATACTCTCCACCATTGTCGCTACGCAAGGCTTTTATTTTCTTTCCTGATTCTTTCTCTGCCAAGGATTTAAACTCACAAAACCTCAAGAAGGTTTGATCCTTCTTTTGCACAAAGTAGATCCAACATCTACGAGAAAAATCACCAATAAAAATAACATAGTACCTTTGTTTAGCGGTGGAGGCTGTAGAGAAAGGTCCACAAACATCTGAGTGAACTCACTCTCAGATTGCTCCAGCTCTGTTGTCTCGATCCATAAAGGAATATTTCGCATACTTACCCAAGGTACAACCTTTGCATGTACTCGTCTACTCAAGTTTTCCCTTGGGTAATCCAGTAGAAATCTGTTGCATGATCTTCAGGGCTCCATGGTGCAAGTGGCCCAGTCTTCTATGCCATAGCTCGCCAACATCTTGGCTCTACACCATCTCTGCTTTGGAACTCAAAGCAACACAGTCATCTACCTCCAGCTTGTAGAGATTCTTGACTCGAATCCCTATTCGCTTTGTCTGTCCAGTGCCGATATGCCTCAGGAATACCTTTCCTTTGCTAAAGACTACATCATAGCCTTTATCTTCTAGCACAACAATGGACACAAGATTCTTCTTCAGACCTGGTACATACTTTACATCAGTCAGGGTGAGGGGAGCTCCATGCTCCCTCTGAAACACAACCATACCTTCACCTGAGACACAGTACTTTCCATCATCGCCCATCTCGATCTACATCTGGAGATCCTTCTCCTCCAAGGTACTGAAAAGATTCTTGTCACCTGACATGTGGAAAGAGGCTCCACTGTCCAGGTACCAAACACATCCCACCATGGATGAAACCATGCATGCGATAAGAGAGAAATCTAGCTCAAACTGTGAGGCTAGTGCATCACCATCAGATCCCTTTGAGGAACCCTTCTTGGATTTCTTTTGTGGACAATTAGTAGCATAATGGCCCACTTCATGACAATGAAAGCATCACACCTTCGATTTGTCAAACTTCTTCCCACCATGGGAAGAACCGGATTTGGATTGGGATGCCTTCCCTTTCCCCTTCCTTGCCTTACTCGCTAAGGCTAGATTTTCCTCATCATCTTGCTTCGATGAGGATCCATCTCTGGTGCTTCTTCTTATCTCCTCCTGCATCAGATCTGACCAAAGTCGTTCCCAATCTGGCAGTTTCTCTCTTCCATTAACCGAGTCTTGGTAGCTATGCCAGCTCTTAGGAAGACCGAGGAGTGCAAGACTCACCATGTCATCATCCGTTGTTGCGATCCCTACACTTCCAAGCTCATCCCTATAGGTGGTGAGCTTGTTCAGATATGTAGAGATCATGTTGCCCTTTTCACACTTGATCCTACGAAGCTTGTCTTTCAACGCCAGCTTCCTTTGATTGCTGCTATTCTGATAAAGATCTTTCAATGTTTTCCACATCAAAAATGGAGTGTCCTTCCCATGGAGGCTCGAGACAATGTGGTCTCAAACTCCCTCCAGGAGGATTCTCCTTGCTCTGGCCACACACTTTTTCCATTCCACCAGTTGAGTAGCATCAGTCGGCTTGGGGACTTCTTGATCAATGAAGTCCTTTAGACCGTTATCCTCTAATATTGCTTCCATGTGATCCTTCCAGGCTATATAATTCGAGCTGCCATCAAGGGCATACTCGAGTCTTAAACCACTGAACACCATAGGTGAAATAGAGATGTGATAAGAACTCAATTTCAATATTCAGAAACCAAACTTCGAACTTCTTTCTTGTATATTGTTCTTCCTTGATCACCTTTGCTCTGATACCATGTAGAAATTCCCACCTGTAGATCACCTGATAATGCAATATACTAAAGCAAAATACTTGATCTACTTCTACAAACAATTATGCGGAAGCTTAATCGAATTGAGCAACATCAATAAGAACACATATAACTGATAAGAAGAAATCAATCACACATAACACAAAAGATATAACCAGGGGAAAGCAACAACCTAAAACCCCAACTCTGTATTATCATACAAGTGGAAATCTTGTCCAAGTTACAAAAAGAATCAGCTCAAAAGCTTTCCTGCTCTCTCTGTAATCAAACAATGAAGCTCATAGACTCAATAGACAAGTATATATCCTCCTCAAGTCCTCCAAGCCCCTATTTCTTTGCGCAATTTTTCTTGGGGTCCAGTGAAGCCACATGTGTGAATTGGCCCCATCACACTCACTGAACAAGAAGAAGTAACAACGTAATTCTCTTGGATAGAAATCCTTCTGCATGCAAGGAATATTCACCAAGGAATATCATAGCAACTGATAGTACATTGTCCCTCCATTTGATCTCAATTGTGTCTCTGTCTAAACTGACATGCATGAGTTATGTATGAGATAATATTCAGTGAACTGAAGAGTAGCAGTTATATGCAAGCATGCATTAACTAACTGAACTTACTTAATTTAAACAAACTGTTTAAATCAATCTAATTGGACTTGACTCAGTTAACTGAGCCAACTAATTACATCTCAAATTAGAACTCATCCTTATCTCTTTAACTAATGGATAAATTCCTCAATTAATGGAGAAACTGTTGCATGTCCCCACAGAGACTTCAAGTTTGATTTTCCTTAACTAATTAACTCAAGATGAATTAATTAATTAATTTTCAAACTGCTGTTAATATCAAATTCGAATTTTACTTCCTATTATAGTTTAGGGACTGACTAAAATAGGAAGGTATCCCGAAATGCTATTTATAGAAAAGATATTTTTAGCACTTTCACTTTTCATCCATTGTAGCTAAGTTCAACACTGGATGAAACTACTATTTATAGTAGTGCATTATTTAGCATTTTCTATTTTTAGTATTTCTTGTTGCTATCTTCAACACACCATCGCTTCTTTCAATTTTTTAGTTTCCTTAATTGTAGCACAATTTACTATTTTTAGCAGTTTTTCGGGTCCTAAACTTCCAGAGCCGTTTTGAGGCCCTAAATGACGTTTTTTGGAAATCTACTACTAGTCAATATTTCTCTAAAATCATCTTTTTCGTTGTAGTCCTCAGAGAGATCTTTCTGACGGGTTATCATGTATGTCAAACGGAGATAATATGACCAAGTCACGACCCCGGGAAGTTGGCTGTCCAACTCACCCCAACGGTGCCCATAAACTCTTAGTGTTACATCTCCTCCGGTTAGGGTTTTGGTTGTTTAGGGTTTGCTCTTATCATTCAATAATAAAAAGGCCCTTGATCCTCATTGTAAGGCAATTCAGAGGCATGTAGCCGCCACGTCTCTTCTTAGAGATAAGCTACCATCGCCCTAGCTGGTTTATTTCCATTTCTGTTTGTAAGCATATTTCAGTGTTTTACATTAATGAAATGAAGTATTATTTCTGTTGCATCTCCGTGATTATGGTTATCTCTGTAATTTGTTGCATTCCTATTTAAATTTGGATCAATTCCAATGTTGAAGAGACTTTAGGCACAATGGATCATGATGTACTTTTGTGAATGTACAAAAATGAATAAAGTGAAAGTCTCATCCTATGACTAGTCATTGTTATCATAACATGTAACATTTAGTCAATAAATAGAACATCAAGAGATGGAATACATCTTTGAAGCCCTACAACATCACATTTCATTTTGTACATTGCAAAGCCTAACACATTTTAATTTTCCCAGGAAATCAATTTCCTACGAGATGAAATATCATTTATTTATCTATTTTTTCTTCAGGTGAAGTAGTGCCTAGAGCAGCTCTAAGGCATACATAGTCTTGCTTGGGATTGGATTACAAGACCTGTGTCTATGGGGACCAATCCTCCCCACATAACCGTTGGACCACATCCTCAGGACACTACGAGACAAAATAACCTATCAATCCCCGTAGGTTATAGTCCTCCATAAAAGGGAAAACCCCCAAAATTTCCCTTGTTGGGCAAATTTTGGGGCAGTTGGGTTGATGTCAGATCCTGCGTAACGTGTAACATGATTAATGGCTAGAATGTGCAAACAAGATTAACTCATTTACACTTTCAAATTTCATTTCATATATTTTTATTTTCTTCTAAATTGCAAACACGTACACACATTCATAAATAATCATATATCTAATTCTTTTTCTATCATTTCTAAAATTTGGATGAGTTGGAATTTTCCAAAAAAGAATCTAGTTTCCCTATTTTTTCCACAAAGTCTTAGCTTTGTTTAGATTTTTTCTCCTACAAATCTAGTCCATTTGACTAAACTTAATAAAAAAAATACTTCCATCTATATCCACAAAAGTGGATAAGATTTCTTATTTTTTCTAACATCATTCATATCCAAACTTTCTAATCTTTAAATTAAAACAAAACTAATTTACTAATATAATAAAGGAATCTAATTCCTTCCTAATTTCATTTGTTTTTTTCTAATTTCAAGAGTAAGATGCTCTTGCATCATGGGCTAAGAAACCCAAAATTGGGGCTTGGAGTAAAATTTACTCAATCAATTAAGAAGAAGAGACCCCTCTAGGAAATCTATGAATATAAGAGGGTTGAATTCATATTGAATCATCATGTGTGGATCAATTTATCTTTGTTTTTCTTAAGCCTGGGCTCTGAGGATTTTAATACCCCTTGTTCTTTTTGTCAATTTTGGTGTTACACGTCATTTTGTCACATCAAGCAAATGACCGTCGGTTTGGATCTTTCGCTATGCATAAATGTGTCCCAAAAGCATTCCCCTACAAAGTTGGAATTCAAATTATCCCAAAGAAAATGAAAACCCTGGATCCCATGGTTCAAATCCCTATTTTTGTCTTCCTGCACAGTTCCCTAGTCAACCTCTACGACTACGTAGAAGAGTCCATTAGGAACTACGCATAAGTGCGCACTGCCTTACACTGTGACTTGCGTACATGACTTAATGAATGTAAAAATAAAAAAAGTAAAGTCTAGAAGCATTGTTAGTTGTATCTATCCCAACTAACAAGCCTCGAATGGATGCCTTTTTAGCCCTGATCCCTCCCATCATGGAGCTACTCCCTCTCTTTGTGGAACCCCTATCCATTAATGGATCTCATCCCTTGGAAAATGGATCCCAAACTTCCCCTCCTTGGTCTGTAAAGCTAATACAGAACTGAGGATTAAAGAGGATTGTTGGAAGTAGGCTTATGCTGCAGGAATAAGGTTGGAAGGCTATTCAATCAAGGAGAGAGTTGGAGGTTGTGGGAAGGGACTTACAACATCAAGGCTTCAAGGTTGTAAGACTATTCTCCATTTTATTAATATAAAGGCATATATTATATCTTTGTTGATACAATTTGTAGGATTCCTTGATCACCTACATAGATTGTGATTGCATATTGATCAGTTTATGATACATGATTGGGTTAATTAGTTCATTTATCTCTTATGTTATATACTGGATGCTTTGATCTTGTGTATGTTTTTATCTATGCAGATCTCCTTCAGGACATCATGGAGAAGTTGTGGGGAGCAATGGGAAGATTTCTAAAGCATTGAGGAGAAGGTGATGATCAAAAGCTCTGAAGGGGATTTCATCAATTATTTTGATTAAATGGAAAGTGGCCTCTATCATAGTATTTGTTTAAGTCAATCATAGTCTAGAGAAAGGTAGCAGTTCCTAGTTGTTTGTTACTAGATTTCTCTTAGGTTTAGGGAGACACTCTTGTCTACAAGAGGGATAAGTCTACATAACATTTGGTGGTGAAATATTCCACACTACTTGAAAAATCTCTCTGTCTCTTTATTTGGCACAAGGATCCTGTTTGGTGAATTATGTGGATATTAGTCTTGATACATGAATAATTTTGAAGCTTTGTTGGTATTGGTCTTGTTACAGGTACACTTTTCGAGGTAGAGAATGGTCGGTCGGTGTTGATTCCTTGTCTTGGGCCCAAGAATAACCAAATTTAAAGGTATATCGACAAGCTTGAGGAGTGGTTAAATTCGCAAGGGGGTGATGGTATCTATTTGTGCAAGTTTGTTATAAGGCTTCTTTTGTATGCAGATGACCTTATTCTGATTGCTAAATCGGCGCTTGGTTTGCAAGAGCACTTACTATCCCTTGAGCATTTTTGTAGAAGTGTGGGGATGCAAGTCAATATCAGCAAAACGAAAGTAGTGGTATTCTCTAAGAAAAGAAAACATAACCAACATAAGTTCTATTTTGAAGGCAACATTCTGAAAGAAGTTGCGGAATACAAATACCTCGGAGTTGACTTCAACAAAAATCTAAGCTGGAATGGTTGTAGAAAGAAAAGAACTTTGGGGGGTTGGAAAGCATTTTATGCTTTTCAAAATAGGTGTAGAGAGGCAGAGTTATGGGACTGGAAGACCACTCAAACTCTTTTTGGGCTTCTAGTGATTCCAGTGATTCTATATGGTTGTGAACTGTGGGCTAGCAGTACTTCCGACATGCAGTGGAGACAAATTGAGAAAATTCAGAAGCGTTTGATTACAAACAAATTTAAGATTAAAAGTGCAGTGCCTTATGATATCTTGTTAAGTGAAACAGGGGCTGCTCCTATTGAAGCAATTGCTATGGTGCGAGTTATAAGTTATTTAAAAAAAATTGAGCAAATGGAAGAGGGTAGATGGCCTAAGGTTGTCTTTAATGATAGATTGTGCAAGAGCAAAAAAACTTGGATGCAACAAAATAACAAATGGTTTAGTAAATGGGATATTTGCTTGAACGCGTGCCCCATAAACAGCAAAGAGATAAAAGCTTTTGTTATGGAAAAGTTCCACAAACGTACTTGGGAGAAGGAGCTAGGAAGAAAGAAAAATTACTATATTGAAGTGTTTAATCCCACTCATAATCATCAACCAAAAGCATACATAGAGGCCAATATCTCTTGGAGAGCCAAAATTCTTATTGCTCAGTTAAGGAATAATTCTCATAAACTCCGTTGTGAAACAGGGCACTAGAAAAGGCCAAAGGAAGTGTGGGAGGAAAGGGTATGCATTTTTTGTTCTTCCAGAAAAGTGGAAACAGAAAAACATTTCATTTTAGAATGTGAGGCCTTCAAAGACAACAGGGAAAGTTATGCAGATACGCTGGCAGCTAGCTCTTGGGATAATCTATTTAACGAGGGGTTTGTCGAGAAGACGGGAGCATTTATTGTGAAGCTTCACAAAAAAAGGGCCGAATACATCAAGCAGATGAAAAAGCAATCTGTCCCATAGGCTATCTTTAGCCTCGTGGACATTAAAATAATTTCTTTCTTTCTTTCTTTCATTAGGTAGTGAGTTCTTGCTATGACACTGGCATATTGTTTGGACGACGACGACATGTGAGACTTTTTGGATATGGAAAGCATTCTAGTGCGTCTTCCAATGAATTGAAACAAATCATGGTTGAACTGTGGCCCCTGCGTCGTGTATCACTCTGAAGGCAAGTCACATTGTGGATTCATTCCCGTAAACTGAAACATCACTTCTGAAGGAAGATCAAACATTTGAAACATTGCAAGGTTTTGGTTTTCTAGGAAGAAAAACAAGTATTTTGTATCTTCCAATACTTTCTCTATTCGACACCACGAGTCAAAACTAGCTTTGAATTTACAAACGATGAACCGCTGACGTGGTCAAATGCATATAATCGTAGCAGGGGTCTGAGTGTATTTTCTTTGTTGTATTATAACATATTGCATATAAGTCAATTTCGTCGAGTTGGCTAGGGTTGATGCCCAAATTGCGAGGCTTTGGAAGACGACTTCCCATGGTGCGAAAACGTGGAGCTGTGGCTGACAAAACTACTTGAGGTTGACTATGATGAGTTCGCATTGAACCAAGGGCACTTTCTATGGATCAAGGCTTTTGATTTGTAAATAGATACAATATTAGACGCAACAAAGAGAAAACCATCAGTGAGGGGAGGTGTTGCTTAGGACATGAAACTAAAGAATCGAGATAGTCTGAAGGCCTAGGATCATCGATTGGGAAATAGATTTATTTCTTGTTGAATAATGTTATACTGTAGAGATTAGCATAGTTGAACTGTACATTTTTTGTTGGAACCAAATATAATTTGATTATCATTGGGATTCAGACTACTTGCTGACGAGTTATTGAATTATATAATGGGAAAATCGTATAGTATTTGCAGTGATATTTTGAGGAACTGTAGAATTATAATTTGAATGATAATTGTAGTATTAATTATTATAATTTGTTGTTATTATCTGGTTTCTTACTAAACATGAATTTGTATGAAAACCCTAGGGTGAACTAGGGAAAATTATTTTTTCTATTCCAATGGTATCAGAGTTGGCTTGTCTACCATCTCGGAGGGTGTTTAACGATGGAACCTCAAGAAACAATACTTAGTGAGGAGTATGCAGAACCTTGGCGGCAGTTGGAAAGGCAACATGCAGAAACCATGAAAGAATTGCAATATTGGAACAAAATGGCTTTTGAGGAATTGAAGAAGTTGGAGGCAAAGAATAAAAGAGATCAATCTTCCAAATCTAATGACAGGAGCTCGCCCCTTAGAAGTACTCAACCATTTGGAATGATTCAATCTTCAACACCAAATTTTGGCCCAAGAACTCCTGCTTTTGACAACAACTTGTTCCCTAATAACACATCAACAATGATGTCGCAGAGCAAGCCAACAAGCCTCGTACAATCAACTCCTTCCCTGTTCAATGGGCTTCAATCACCAAATCATGCCCAGACACAGGGTGCATTTTCTTTTGGTAATTTTGGTTAGGCACAACCAACTGTTTCTGGTGGTTTTTGTAGCACATCAACTCCAGTTTTTGGGTAGGGCACGTTTGGGCAACCCACTCAACAAAATATAATAGCTGCCACACTTGTGACCTCCAAGTTTGATCAAACACTAGCATTGAAGAATGATGGCACACAACAAAAGGTGGGCAAATGGAACAAATTTTGGGCTAACTGCAAGAAAAACAAACCAAGCGACACTAACGATAAGACTAAGCCAGTGAAGCAAAACACAAGAAAAACTAAAGCAAAGGTACAATCCAATGTTTGGGCGTGGCTATACAAGAAGCAAACAAGTGCGTGTGAGGATCTAGCAAAGGAATCATGAAAATGATTTGCAAATATTTGCTTCAAACTCTAGGTATAGAGTAGGAACAAAACATTGTCAAGAAACACTGTCTACAAAGGTGGTTGCTGATGTTTTGAAGATGCATGTGTCAAAATACAGGGAGATATTTTGGCAATACAAATTAAAAATAAATATTTGTTTTTGAAAGTTAAACATTTTAATTTGCATTAGTCAATGTTAAACTAATAATTATCAACATATATAGTTGTATGGATTGCTAAAATCTTGCTTGGATAGACACTAATAATCCACGTACAAGACCATTGGGAATCGTGCATTTGATATAGTTGAATTATTAAATGGACTGGACAATTTGGAATCGTTTCAATTATTTATTAAAGCCCCATTGAAGCATCCCTAACCAGTGGCATTAACTTGAGCTATTCAAATGAGATGGACACTCGCCAATAGTTCCGAGCAGGGTTGGAATTTGGATTCCTCTTTACCCGTCATATAATTTTTTTTTAATGTTTTAGGTCTTTATTCTTCCTTTCAAGAAACGTTATGTTTAAAATTTTTCCCTTCAAGAGTGATGCTTTTATAATAAATTAACCCTTTACCAATAAAGGTTTCATTAAAAAATTACCTTTCAATAACACAATTATGTTAAAAAATTTCACATATTTATGATAAGATAAGAAAAAACAAAATGACCATAACAAACAAATGACTTATTGAATTTTGAATCTTGGTTTGAAATTATATGGAACACTCACAATAAAATATTCATAACTCTGAAATCAAATGTCCTAGACCAAGACATGCCATAGCATTTGTATATATAAGATATGACTAAGGAGATCTTATGTGACATATAAGATGACCAACAAAGTAAAACTATAAGATGGTCTATCCCTCCCATCCTCTCCACAATCATAATCACATGGAATCAATATGGAGGTCCACCATGGAGAGTTTGAAGTCAAGCAAGCACAATGTATTAAAAGTGTTTTAATATTTCATAAGTGGCGGTAGATGTTGTTCTTCATGAGCCGATCTTTCAGAGCTTTTAAGTGATATGTTGAGACACTAAAGATTTGGTGCAGACTGTAGTTGAAGCGACACTTCCATTGTTCCATAGGTGACACGTGACATATGATAACTTTCATAAGTGAGTGTTATTGACACTGTGATAGACCCCCCGCCCAAATAAGCCAATAAAGATGGGTGGTGAATACACTCAGAGAGAGAAAGTGGCAACAAGCAGGATTGTGGTCCAAATTCATTATGACAAGGAAGAGGTTTTGTGCTTTCAGCTATGTGATGCTTTGGGCTACGTAGGTTCGATGATGCACTAGAACACTCAAGAAATGATTGTTTGTTTCATTCAAGTGGGATTGTTAATGATTTTTGCATAAGAGATAAATGGATGTTCATTGGATTTCAAGGAAACTATTTGGACTTTGATTCTAATCCAACTTACCCTGGTCAAATGAAAAAATTGTGATTGATTGAATGGCATTCCTTCCAAGGAGTATGAAATATGTATGTTTTTTCCCCTTTTCCCTAAGGTGAACATAGTGAACGTCTAGGTGACACCTACGAGAATTAAATCATACTAGATCGAGCACCTGATGAGATCTCATCATGAAAAAAATATTTTAAACCAAGCCAAATTTGTTATGTTGTGAGCATATATATATGTATTTATTTACTTGATATAAAGTCTTTGTAGACTAGATGTTTATTAATCACTTATTTTTGTGGACATATATTTAAGGAGACTAGGAAATAACCTTTGTTGAATGGTCTCATATCCATTTTATGTGGTTGTATGTTCTTATGCTATAGGTTCTTTTGCACAAGTTGGATGTATTTTAATTCCTACTTGAATGAAAATATGTTTTTCCTTCTTTGTGTGCACATTCAAATTCACTAGAGAGCTCCCTTCAATTCAAATGATCCACTCACATGCACCTCAAGTTGCATCAACAAGGAAAGGAATCAATCAAAGGTGAAAGGGGGCTAAATAGATTTACCCATGAAAAATTGAAATCTTGCAATATTAATGGCACAAAAGCAAATAGAGAAAGACTAAGAATGTGAAGTCTAGGAGTAAAAATGCACAAAATCTTTATCTACAAGTTTATAATTTCTATTTGTAATAATTCTTAAAGCATAAAAAGAGCCAAACAAAGGTCATTTCTAGATAGTTTTGTCGAAAAGGTTTCCAAAGTAAGGTATCTACATTATCATCATGTTTACAATTGAGTTCTTCAACACCATTTCTACATTTATTAATTTTAATAAATGGTTTCTAGTGATGTTTTAGATTCATTTCCTTCTTATGGTCAAATTTTACAATTAATAAATTGATTTTTAATGTATTTAAAGTACGCCTTTCATAAAACACATTGTCAGTGATGGATAGAGGAGTAAAACACAAACAATGACATTAGTTGAGATGGATAGAGGAGTAAAACACAAACAATGACATTAGTTAAATATATACACAGTTTTTACAAATTTTATAAACACATTTATAAAAGAATTGTGTTTATAAAGTGGAATTGTTGACAAAAATTTTTTAGGTCTAGAGTATGTCTTAAAATTGTTTTTGTTTGGCTAAGACTTTGAGTTTATGAGACATAAAGAAACAAGTTGATGGACGTAGAAGTAGAGGCATTTGGTAAGAGTGAAAACCAGACCCAAACCACTAGTAGGGTAATTCCAGGGTCGTGATTTTTTGGAATAACTATGATGAGTCAGCTTGCATCTTGCATTATGGATGACCTTTCTAGAATAACTATGATGAGTCACCTTGCATCTTACATTATGGATGACCCCTAGGGATGATTATCCATAATGTGAGTTTGACAATTGAATTATAATCTTTTTTTCCCAATATGTTAAAAAAACTAGATAGAAAATATTAAAATATTGTGGAGAACAATTGGCTATTGTTTTAACTAAAACATCATAAAGAAAACATACTAATTTTCCCTAATATGTTAAAAAAGGAAAAAGTAGACAAAATATTAAATTACTATGGAGAGCAATTCACTAAATATATTTCAAATATGTTTTTAACTAAATCATAAAGAAAACAAGAATTGTGTTTATTAAATTCTAATTGTTTAATGTTTGAGAGATTTTTAAACATACTAAATTGATTTATATGTTGAAAAAGTGATTTAAACAACACAACTACAATTTCATTAAAAAATAGATTCCTAAATTCCAACAAACGAAAATTAAATAGCTAATAATAATCATCATATAAAATTTAAAAAAATACACATATAAAATACACATTTTTCTAAATTTTAATTTTTTATGTCAAACACAAAATAACTCAAAATAATCCCAATATAAAATTTTAACTCATATATATAGATAAACACTTTTCTAAATTTAAATTTTGTATACCAACACATAAAAAAACGTCCTAATAGGCCTCCTCGAGGAACATGTGCCTTCAAAATATCTTCCATACTGTGACTAATCCCAAAGTTGGTTCTATACATATAACCAACAATTAAAAAAACAAATGCAATAGCTAAATGATGATGAGCCATATCAGTCAGCCATAAACTTTGAGTATTATATCTATTAATAAATTCAAACCAAAACTAACAAACAACATTTAAAAATAATGGCTAATGCAAAGTTCAATTCTTTAATGGTAAATATGATGAAAGCATCCAACCAGACTGCATTTTCATGGCCTTCATACACTCGCCCCAATCAGTGCAAAGGAGATCTGCGGGGAGCCAATGCATGGATAGCTCACGATCTCAACCTACACGTTTTCCTTCTCCAGAACTCCGTTGATAGCTCATGCACGTCTCAAGCTTTTTGTGCTCGCCACCTGCAAGGATAGAGCTCTCTCCCTCCATGCCATCCGATGGAATGACACGTCTCACTCTTCCACTATCAAGCCTCCTTGCCTGGCAGCAGCTATAAGTTTCATCTTTGCAAGCAGTGTGAAAGTTTGGCCAGCTCTCCTCTTCCCCTGCGTGCTCTGGCGCAGGGACTTTCCTTCTGCTCGCCTTATCACCTATCTTGTTCTCACACATCCCCGGCTCCGCGGTTCTGGTCTGGTCTCGCTGGAGGTTTCGCTAATGCTCTTCTCCCGGCTTTCGCTCTGTGAGAGGTGATCTTAATATTACTTTAAGTCCGGAAGAACGATGGGGGAAGTGCAAAAAGAGAGAACCGCTTTCTGATAGAATCAAGTATGAATTTCTTCACAGGAATCTTGTAGATGTGGTTCCAACCAAAATGATGCCTACGTGGAGTAATGGAAGAATAGAAGAAGCCTATATAGCAAAAAGGATAGACCGGTTCATTGTCCATGTCAGCATCATTGATAAAATGGGAATGCCTTTCTCGGCCATTGAAAATGTGTTCATATCCAACCATAGGCCTATTTCCCTCTGCTGGAAGGAAAAGGGATTCAGGAGTGGTTACCCCTTTAAGTTCAACAGATCTTGCCTAGAGGATCCTGCTTTTGAGCTAGAAATATCAAAAGCCTGGAAGGAACTATCCGCTAACTGCCTGGCGACCTTTAGAGATAAGATGTCCTCTTTGAAAAAAGTGGTAAAGGCATGGCAATACAAAAAAAGACAATCAGACAGAATAGCTCTTCAAGAAATACAAAAGGAATTGAACGATATCTCCAAGTTATTGAAAGCCAACTCTCTCCCTTTCAGTTTAAAATGCCGAATAAATGAGCTTGAAAGGAAAAAGCAGAATATTCTAAAGGAAGAGGAAGCCTTATGGAGGCTAAAGAGTAGGGCGATATGGCTCAAAGAAGGTGACAGGAACACCAAGTTTTTTCACAAGTATGCTAATGCTAGGAGAGAGAAGAACACCATATGGAAAATTAGTGATGGACAGGGAGGATTTCTCTTCTCTCACCAAGAAATTTCAAAGGAGGCAGTGAGGCATTTTAAAGATCAATACAAAAGAAGAGAGAATTGCAACTTTCAGGATATTCTATGGGGTATTGATCCGGTCCCCCAAATGTTTGATGATGAAAAAAATGAAGAGCTATTCTGGCCCATCTCAGAAGAGGAACTTTTAGGAGTCATGAAGGCCTTTAAGAAGGATAAATGCCCTGGCCCGGACGGCTGGACAATAGAATTTTTCATCCACTTTTTTGACATCATCAAATTAGACCTCTTGAGGATGGTTGAGGCAGCAAGAATCTCTGGCAGTATCCACCACATTACTTCATCCACGCAGATTGCCCTCATCCCAAAGAAACTGGAAGCGGACACCTTCAAAGACTTCAGGCCGATCTCTTTGTGCAACATTTCTTTCAAAATAATCACAAAAATTATAGCAGAGAGGATCAAAGCGACATTGGCCGGATCAATAACAAGGGACCAGCATGCTTTTTTGAAGGGTAGGAATATATTGGATGCAGTGGCCATCACTCAGGAGAGCCTGTTCTCCATGCTCTCTAACCGATCTGAAGCAGCCATATTAAAAATAGATTTGCAAAGAGCTTTTGACTGTTTAGATTGGGGCTTTATCAGGTGTCTATTAGCAAAAATTGGTCTGAATCCAAATGTCATTAATTGGATTATGGCATGCATTGAGAACGTGAATTATGCGGTCATTATTAACGGGATCCCTTCCCCTTTTTTCTCAGCAGAAAGGGGACTTCGACAAGGATGCCCCTTATCGCCGCTGCTATTTATCCTTGCAATGAACTCTTTGAGTCTCCACATCAAAAAGGTTGTTTCAGAGAACACATGCAGGCCCGTGAAGATATGCCGGAACAACTTCGTTTCACACAATTTATTTGTTGATGATGTGCTTATTTTTGCAATGCTGTGCAGGATTACGTGGAGATGTCTTTTCGACATTCTATACAGGTTTCAAAGGGCCACTGGTTTACAAATTAACAAGTCCAAATCAATTCTATACCACAACGATGCCAATATGGAATTGGTGGAATGGATTTCTGAGTTGTTTGGAGTCGATATAAGGTCTATCAGGAATGGAGTAAAATATTTGGGTTTCCACCTAAAGGCAAAGGGTTATTCCAAAGACGACTAGAAGTGGCTCATTGATAGATATTATAAAAAGCTATCCGCCTGGGAATATAAATGTCTATCTCTGGCAGGAAGAACAGTCCTAACTCGAGCAGTCCTCTTGCAACTTGCTGTATACTGGGCCCACATTTTCTTCCTCCCGGCGAGCATCATACAGAAAATGAACAAGATCACTGCAAATTTCATATGGGGCGGCAACTCAGCTTAAGGAAAATATCATCTCGCCTCCTTGGAGAAGATTTCCAGACCAAAGACTTCTGGTGGTTGGGGCTTATTGGACTTGAGGACCTTCGGGAAGGCACTCCTGTGCAAATCCTTGTGGAGGGGGATCTACGGGGCAGGACCTTGGAGCCATACCATTAAGATGAAATATATGAAAGGAAAAGGAATAGAATATTGGTTTCGTTTAGGAAGGATTGGGGTTAAGTGTGGCTCTGCCATCTGGACCAGTCTTCGTAAAATAGATAAGTATTTTATAAGGAACCTGAAATGGTGCTTTCATTCCGGCAATAGAATCCTCATAGGCATTGATCCCATCATGAGCGGGCGTGAGTCTATATCAATCCCTGACAGGATTCTATTTTTCCTCCACGGCAAAGGCTTCTTCACATGGGATAAGTTGATTTCAGGTTGGCAAGGCCCCCTTCCTATATGGAAAACGACCGCTGAACTGGTTTTGTCGGAGTCACTGTCGAGCCAATGGGACTCGATCAGGATCGTTCTAAGAAGCTGTGGCTTTATCAGATCCATGCCCCAGGACTTCTTGGTCTGGAATCTGTCAAATGCTAATATTTAGGTATGTGCAAAGAATATATATGCTGATATGATTGACTCAAAGCCTATGCTCTCTTATCCCTCTTTCCCAACAACGTTTTGGAAAACAGGTTGCGCACCCAAATTCATATATTTCTCATGGCTGGTGTTTTATAATAAGAATTTGTCCTGGGAGAATTTGAGGAAAAGACAGTGGCATGGGCCGAGTAGATGCCAAATGTGTGAATTAGAAGAGGAGTCAAATCTTCACATGTTCTTCCAGTGCAACTCTATTCAGCAAATATGGCGGGGTCTGGCATTTCTATATGGTTTCCCTCTTCTATTACACGTTTCTACCCCAGCTACTTTTGATTGGTGGAGTAGGCAAAGAGAATCATGGAGATCGATCATTATTATTGCTTTATGGTGTGCTTGGAGGTGGAGGAATAATAAGATCTTCAATGAAGCAAAGGAGTCCCTCTCGGATATATTGCATCACATAGTTCTCATATATGACTCCGTCCCCAAAAAGCTTCCAAAACTGAAAAATGCCAACAAAAGTGGGCTGACAGATTCCCTCCTTAGGACCCCGAGGGCCTTCTTTGACGGTGCTGCCCATCAAAATTCATGCGGCTGTGGGGTGGTCATTATTATGGATGAGAATTTACATTACATTCTGTCCTGGAACGCAGGTGAGGGTACAAACAGCTTGGCGGAGGCAAAGGCTCTCGCTGGTCTTCTCGCTTTCTGTATTTTCTTTGACATCCATCCCATCTCAATCTTTGGGGACTCAAAAACTATGGTCGATCATGTCAATGGCAAAAGCCTCATCAAATGCCCTCACCTCACATGCTGGTTGGATAGAATTATGTTCTTTTGGGGTCAAATGGGAGGGAGCTCCATTCAGCACGTCTACCGAGCCAGGAACCAGAAAGCGGATTGCTTGTCAAAGGAGGGCCTTCATCTCAGAACAGGATCATGGTCATTGAAGGTTTTTGCTGGCGAGGAGTCCTTTTCCATACAGGACTTTTGCATTCCGGGTTTTTAATTCTCCTACTATCTGTCTTCATGATCTATCTCTGGCTTCTCCATTTTGATTTTTAACTTACCTGTATCTGTCGGAATATGTATGGCTTCATCTATCACTGATTCTTCTCCCAGCTGGCGCTAATACCCCTTGCATGTGTGTATATTTGAGTTTATTGGCAATCTGCATAGAAGAACCTCTCCTCTGGGTTTTGTCCGATGCTTTTCTTATATGCATAATATGTACAATCTGGAACTGATTATTCAAACTTAATATAACTCTATATAACTTTTTCTTTCTGAAAAAAAATATGATGAAATGTTATTTGAACTTTTTAAAATGTAAACCAATTAATTTATATAGAAATAATATTAATGTTGTGTACTTATAAACCCTACCAATCCATTTACACTTAATTAATAATGAAAACTCAGCTTCAAGTTCAAATATTAGACTATCACATCCACTATAATCAAACACTACGCCCACTAAGAGTATAGGACATACCTCAATTCCTTATTCAGGGTAGAGACTCGTATTCTATTCTAGGATGTCGCAAGTTTCTAGGATCGAAGTCTCCGGATAAGATATTAGAAACGTTTTCAAAATATTATAATTCCCTATTCAGGGTGGAGACTCGTATTCTATTTCTAGGATCGAAGTCTCCAGAAAAGATATTAGGAACGTTTTCAAAATATTATAATTCCTTAGGGTAGAGACGCGTATTCTATTCTAAGATCACGAAGTTTATAGGGTCGGAGTAGCCGGATAACATATTAGGAACATTTTCAAAATATTATAAGCCCAAATTCCAACCCTGGAACTTCCGAGTCTAAGGTTCGCGCAGGTGGTGTTCAGGAATTGTGAAAATGGCCGAGGTGGAAGAGGAGTGTTTAGCCTCAGCAGCTGGCTGGTATAAATTGCCTGAGGATACTAGAGAGGAAATACTGGCCTTACTGCCACTTGATTGCCTCTGCAAATCTCGCAGCGTTTGCAAGGAGTGGAATGCCCTCTTCACATCTACTAGATTCATAACTAATAAATGGGCACAGGCGCCTCCAAACAAGAACCCATGGCTCCTCCTAAGCTACGACGTTTCCCAAACGGGCTTGGACTCAGATTATTCTGCATATTGTTTCTTCACAAGGACATGGAAGACCTTTTCTTTCCTTAGAAAGGGGCATAATAAGTGCTCTGGAGCGGCCGAAGGTCTATTCTTGGTAGATATCCCTGGTGGTAAATTAATTGTCTGGAATCCTCTGAGACGCGCGTTCTTGGAACTTCCATCCATGTCATCCATAAAAGAAGTTTTGACCAAACGCATTGTGAGCTGGAAAATGGATACTCAGCAAACCTACAAAGTGGTGGCTGTGGGCTCGTGCTGTGGGATTGATGAAGAGATAGTAGAAATTTATGACTTTGATACAAATTCCTGGAGGGTCGCCGGATACTTGCCCGATAATTGGAAGATATCTGGGACTGCCTTCTGTGATGGCTGCTTTTACGGTCCAACAAAGGCTTACGAGGCCAGGATGGGCGTTTTGGGATTCAACATCCTGGAAGGGACCTCCAATTTTACACCATTGCCCGAGTTAGCTAATGGCGACCACATTTGGCCTAAGCTGGTGACCTGCGAGTCGCGGATTCTACTTGTTGGAGGTATAAGCCGAAGGGATGTTGAGACTCTGTATACTGTGATCTTGTGGGAATTCCACCAGGATTCAAACTCCCCCACTTCCTTTTGGAAAGAGATTGCAAGGATGCCTCCATCAGTGTGCGAAAATTTTCGGAGAACTTCTGGTTTTGGCGTATTTGATTGCGTAGGAGTGGGGAATCGCGTATGCTTCACATCCCCTCGATGTGTGGATGTAGCTGTTTACAGTTTAAGCGAAGAGACATGGAGTTGGCTTCCAGCACTCACACCTATGGATGTAGGGTTTGGGTATCTTCGTATCATAGCCTTTAAACCGAGACCAGACATGAAGATTTGTTGAACTTTATTTTGTTTTGTTAAAATTTCTCTCTTTCAGCGATATCAGGATACAGGAGTCTGCAGTTGGTCTGTTCCTGAAGGTACTTTCCACCCAATTAAAACAAAATGTTTATCATTACTTTTGCAGGATATTTCTGTATAACTTATTAATTATTTCTTATGCAATGCAATATAAATGCATTTTATGATTGTTGAATGCTTTTTCCAATTTCATATGATCATTTCAATGTCGCAGAGACTTTAACCACAATGGGTCATGATGTACTTTTGTGAATGTACAACAATGAATAAAGTGAAAGTCTCATCCTATGACTAGCCAATCATAACATTTAACATTTAGAACATCAAGAAATCGAATACATCTTTGAAGTCCTACACCATCCCATTTTATTTTGTACATTGCAAGGCCTAGCACATATCAAAAGCAATCATTTGTTCCCTAACATCATCCCTAAATAGTAGGAATAAAGGCCAACTTTGCCTAGCCAAAATATTGGCTAAATATTCTAAGTTAAACTGTATTCCATTATTTTACATATAAAATTTCAATAACCATAGACACCATTCATGTGGATTGTATTTATGCTGGTGAGAAGTTATGAAGGCGTATCTTCAATAGTTAATTTGGCTTAGTGAAGCTATGGTAAAAGCTTATTAAATTTTCTTGTGTGGATATGTAGAGGTTTGCTCATGTTTATATGGGTATATGTTTATGTGATGATTTTATGCTTTTCTTATTAAAACTCTATTTTTAGTCTTATATGGAGCCAATGTGGCTTGAAATGAATGTTGTGTATTTTATAGTGAGGGAAGTGTAGTCCCGAGTGTTAAAATTGGCAACTAGGGCCAAATTTTACTATTGAACAACTCATTTTATGGAGATGATTATTGCATTGAATTCCTTTTTTGGAGAGGACCAAAATCGACTTAAAGATCGTCAAATTTGGACAAGCAGACATGTGTTTTTGAATTTATGCCCACACGTGCAAATTGTCAAGGTCGACCACATCTTCATGTAGGCTCGTGAAGCCCAAGAGACATGTCACTTCACCCATAAAGATTTGTATAAATAAGAGAGGCCTCCAACCTCATTTGGCACCTCACTCACTCACACATCCTTCTCTCTCCTCACTTGATTGGTTCGTACAACTTATTGGGCATCTTTTTCTTCACACGTGTGGCCGCAGAAGGACGAATTGTTGAACGAATTAAAGGGTCAAAATTTCAAAGATTGTTGCAGGTTTGACCAGTGTTGATTGGGGTTGGTTTGACCTCCTTTGACTGCGGTTTTTGTACCAAAATTTCATTTTTGGTAGGCCACATCTATTGGCTCAGGAATCGAGGCATTTTGTTGACTTTGACCGCAAACCAATCGTAGGGTTGACCACAGAGTTTGACCAAGTTTTACCAAGTTTGATTGATGTTTTCATAACTATTTTGCCTTGACTTTGACCACTTTAGAAGGCCGAGTTTGACTACCTTTGACCTAGCTCCATATAGGACTATTTGTTGCTACGTTGACCATCATTGACTTTTTGGTTAGGGTAGCATTTCACTGTAGATTTGATAGGGTTGTTTTGACTTTGATTTGGCAAGTCAATTTTGACTTTTGTACTCTCTCTCTCTCTTTGTTGAACATTTGATATGATAATAAGAAGAATTGATTTAAGGGTTTTCCCTATATTGGGGTTTTTCCCTAGCATCCGCCAAATCTGGTGTCCTCTTGTCTTGGCTTGTCTTTTGCATTTATGTTTGATGTTCTTTTATCGTTCATTGTCATATGATAATGGTTAATGTGATTGCTAATGGATTAATGGAATTAATAATGGGCTAATGGATTAATGAAGTAACTGACCTAAGCAAAGAACATGTTAACTCAAAAATTAACATGGAATCAGAGCCAGGTGAGGTCAAGCCCAAGCAAGAGGAGGAATGCAATCACAAGAGATGTTGTCAAGTTTCCCTGAAGTCAAGATAAAGCAGTGCACTGCTTTGAAGTATCTTGTTGCAAGACCTAGAAAACATGAGAGGTCTGAAAAAATAATACAAGTCTGGGTATATGCAAGAGTTGGGCTAAATAGCTCATGAAGGCCATTAATCAAATCTGAAGATGCTAAAGTCCTCCTTCAATAGTATTGTGTCCCTGTGGAGCAGCGAATTTGCTATGGAAGATTGGCATTTTTCTCTTGTTTTCTGTTTAGGTCACTTGTTAAAGGAGCAGACTGTTTGAGGCTACTCGACCTTAGCCAAGGTCATCTATGGCACAATTTTGTCATTTTTTGTTGGGCTTAGGGTTGTGCTGGCTGTGGGATCTGAACCTTTGATTGACCAGCAATGGAGGATTCTCGGCCCAGTGGTAGGGCAGTGATTTAGGCAGAGTATTCACACTATTCTATGGTTTATGGCATGCATCAAGGTTGCAAACGCTTGAGACTAGTGCGACTCCTTTTGGCAAGACTTCGGCCCTCTAGGAGGCCTGTGGTAATTCAAGGCATATAAAGAACCATGGACTAAATCTATAGTGTTAAGTTTCGTGGCTAGATTGGAGAAGGTTTCACTGTGTTATTCTTTAAAGTGAAAGCATTTGTAATTGAGCCACAACAACCTTCAGATCGAGTCATTAAGTTCCCTATCTATGTTGAGGAATTTAATGTGGATCAATTCATGGCATATTTGTATGTTACTTTGAAGGCTTGATTCTAAGTATAAACAAGGTATTTCTGCCTTCTGTCTGAAGCAATTCAAGAGGACTTCTTTGCATAATTAGAATTGAAGGGTATTTTGCTTCTGCCGCTCTTGACAATGCATCCTTGTTATTAGTTTGTTATTCTCATTGTTTTGAAGAAAGTTAAATGCCCTAATTTGAAGAAAAAGCTAGGTAGTTGTGTGGACTTTGATACATGGTGGTCACCAAACTATGAGGCCCTAAAAGGTGGGTTCATTTATAGCTAGAAGGGCGGTATCCTATCAGTCATCTCGAGGAGAAGTTGTCTTGGAATTAATGGCACAACATTATAAAGGACAGTTCTAAGGCCCTCCAGTTCCATTGGAGCCGACTTGCAAATCAAGAAGGAATATATATATTCATGTCTTTGAAGCCTATATAAAAGGTGCCCTAAAGCCAATGAAAATAGAGGATGCAGTTATGAGAAGGAATGGTCCCTTTAGACATCAATTTGAAAAATATTTTTGAAGAATAGTAAAAGCCCTCCATAATGTCATATTGTTGACTAAGCTTCTCATTATCTAGCTGATGTGATTTTGTTGAGAAGGTTTAGTGGCAACCCTCCATATGATCCTATTTTTGTCTAGCAACCAAAGCAAAGGAAAAGCATGCAACTCCTCTATGTTGGCACCTTTGGATAAGGATGATAGTACCCTTGTTGGGAGCGGGATCCCCCAAGGGCAGTTTTGGGGCTAAAAGCCCATGTTTGAGTCAAATTTTGTAATAAAATTGTAAAGAATCTGTATTTTGTGGTTGCGGAGCACGAAGGTGTCATGTGTCATAAAGGGTAGTCTGCCCTTAGTTTTGTAAAGTAAAGTTGGCTGTAAGAGATCGATTGTATAAAAAGAGCTAAGCTCTAAGTAGTTAGAATCATCAATCAAATGATGAATCATGTAAGAAAGTCGTAGCTCTGAAGTAAGAAGTCTAAGTCTTGGGTCGTAGCATAGGTAGAGGCTCTACAGCTGAGTGTGTAGAGGCCTAGGGTAGGAGTTTGCAACTGAGTGTGCGGACCCCTACAACTGTGTGCGCAGGGTGAATAGAGTTTGTAAACACTTGGAAGATATTAATAAAGAGAGATATTCTGCAATTTTTGTGTTTTTGTTCTGTTGATGCATCTTGATATGTTATGTATGAAGTTCTTTTATTATGCTCATATGGTGCACGAATGAATGCAATTATATTGAATAATTGAACGCATTTACGAATATCGGTTTACACGATGTTAACTATAATTGTTTGATAAGATAAGCAAGTCACTTAGATTAATTGAGGAATTTGCACAGTGAAAATATCTGAGTAGTAGGCTAGGGCTGCGTGAAGGTCGATCATACCCTTTCACGGAGGTATTAAAGGACAGAATAAAGTGCTCGTCTTGCAAGCCCTAGAGAGAAGTGGTTTGTGCTAAGGCAGGGATAGAGGGAATCAAACGACATTACAACCATCTCAGGGTGCGGAAACTTGGTTCCAGCATCCCCTCATACTGAGTCGGGTGAGATTTCGTTCGACGTTCCACGGGCTGATGCCGAAAGGGCCAGTAGTGTAGGGATTTGTTTGGCTAGTTAACGTTGAACCTGGGTCAGGTCCCCTCAAGCCAATAAATGGTTCCATTGTCGGGACCGAAATCTGCATAAGACATGTGTGATGTCATATTACTGGAATTCATCTAAGAAAGAGATCAAACACCCGCGACTGACAAAGGAACGGTGGTTGGACAAATACCTGTATACAGAGAGAGATCCATGAGATCTTTTTCTGTTCTTTCCTAGTTGAGCTATACTAGTGGATCGCAAAGCTAGCAGATAGCCAAGGAAGGTGGAAACTCGATGGTCCTATTGTTTGGACCCCAGAGCTAATACAAAAATTGGAAGCATCTGAGGACACATCGCCCGTGTTGTCGATCATTGGCTCGATCACGTCATAGGAGGATTTGTGACAGAATTCGGGGTTGACACCTCGGTCAGCTACAACGAGGCAGAGGGATGCTTTTTCTAAGGACCGCGAGGTAAGTATGTGAAATCTTTGAATACCTGGATAAAAATGCTATTGTGCGAAAAGCGGGTTATGCAGCTACCTTGATGTTTGGAACTACGCAAAGCGGAAAAACTTACAGGAACGAAGGAAAAAAGGGTCCGAAGTATAGTCCCTTGATTTCACCTCTGCGAGGTGACAAAGAAGGGATAGCAAAGGTTTCTTCGCGAAGTGCTATTCAGTTAATAAGACAAGGATTCTCGCGAATACCACTTCCAACTTCACCACCATCACCTCCAACTTCACCCATACCACCTCCACCTCCACCGTAATTCAGTATGGCAAATTTAGTGAAGCTGCCTTTGTTCAAAGGCTTGGGAAATGAGGACCCAGACCAATTTTGGTTCATTGTGAAAGCCGTATGGGAAGCACAGGGCGTTACCGACGATCATATAAAGAAGGCGACATTGGTTAGTGCCCTGCAAGATCACGCGCTAACCTGGTATATCAAGTACTCAAATGATAACCCGAATGCTGGAGTGGCAAACATCTAGACAACACTGAATAGAGAGTTTAGTAGGCCTAAATTTGAGGCGCAGTCGATTGTGGGATTCAAGGAGATCGCGATGCAACTAGGTGAGACACCTTGGGAACTAGATCAGAGGTTGAAGTGTACAATCTGTGAAGCCAACATGAATTTAACAGATGGACAACATTGCTAGTGGTTTCTGGCTTCGCTACTGCCACACTTAAGGGTCGCTCTGTCACAATAGAAGATGACAACTCAAGCAGAGGCCTTGGAGATTGCTATGAGATTGCATGGAACACTGATGCAAGATCCAAATCTAGGGGTTCAGCAGATCCATGCGCAGTTGAAGAATATGTGCTTTGAGATGCAAACCCTGAAGCAGGACAGAACGGTTCAACTAGAGGTGCGCGAAGAGGTATGGTGCCAGAAATGCAAGAGTTAGGGGCATGACAAGGACCATTGTCTGGTCTTTGTGAATTACATTGCAGGGGGAGAACAGATGCCTTTGAGGCCAGAAACTCAAGCAAGACCTAGCGTGGGGCCTGCATTGTGGTGCGCTATATGTCAGTAGCAGGAAAACATGTCACAGATAACTCGCTGCAGAAGTTTGTGCATACACTGCAACAACTGTTCTGCAACTTTTGTAGGTCGATAGGGCATAATGAGCGTAATTGCAGGAGTTATGAATTGATGATGGATAGAACTCCCGCTTATAGGGTTCAGGCTGAAACGTGGCCCCCTGACCAGAGCGCAGGGATGGCGTGGATAGGATTTTAGGGGCGCGGACGAGGCTGAGGTGGAGGAGGACTTGGCAGAGGTCGAGGATAGTTGATCTGCTACAATTGCGGAGGACCAAGACACTATGCTCGCGATTGTACTAACCCAACACATCCGTCGTGCAAGTATTGCACGCTGTTTGATCATGAAACGGAAGACTGTCCTACGCTGATAGCTAGGATACGTGACAAAGGGGCGCTACCACCTCCGCTGACTCAGAACCTACAGATGATGAGGTCTGAGCCATGCGAAGAGGATCCAAACGTAAATATAGTGCTCAGAAGTGGAATCACAACAGGAGATGATAAAGGGAAACAACCAGAAGACAATACATGGGTTCGCAAAGCTCTGACGAAGGAGGCTGAGTTTGATTTGGAGTGAACACATGAAACCTTCATGGAAGCGAAGAAGAGCTTCGCTGAGGCCTCCACCTCAGGAAGCAAGGATAAGCCTGATCAAGAGATGGACCCCTCTATGCTCACAACTTTCCTGGAGACCTGTATGAAGTTACTGCGTGATAGTAAGGTTGTGAAAGGGTTATAAGAGCTCATTAATAGATGCGCTGGAACTGCGCCGGGTGAGTCATGTGTAGTACGAAAGATTGGCAAGCATAAAACAAGAACAAGTTAGGAGATGAGATTGACCGCGCAGATATGAGAGTATGAAATGGATCAGGTTATTTTGGACCTGGGGTAAGATGCGAACGTCCTATCCAAGCAGATTTGGGAACGGATGGGGAGATCCACACTGCAATGGTCTCTGATTTAGCTAAGGATGGCAAATCAGCAGAAGATCATCCCCATGGGGCGGTTGCAGGGGTTGATTGTGGATATTGAAGGTGCAAGCGTGCTAGCTGATTTTGAAATAATAGAGATAGTGGATGACAACTATCCCTATCTCGCACTCCTGGGAATTGACTGGGCTACTGATATGAACGGGGTAATCAACCTAAAGAAGTGAAAGATGATCTTTGAGAAGAAATCGCTACGCGTAATAGTACCTCTAGATCTGACTGAGGGATCGCGCTATACGGAACCAGTGCACGATTATGAGAGTGACGATGATCTGGACAGTATCTATAAGATAACAACACGAGACCAAGATTGGGTGAATACTATCGCGGATGGATGAATTACATGGGATCGTGAGAGTTCCTGCACTTCAGACTCCGATGAAGAGTTAGAACGTTGGCAGAATCGGTTACACGAAGTGACTACGCTAAACTGCAATATGATGACCCGATTGTTGCGTTGCGTGTCCTCAGAGGTAAGAAATTTGCCTACTTATGATGGCCTGAATGAGGTAGATACCTTTTCGATGCATTTAAAACGAGGCACCAGAAAAGCAGCGCTTCCAGGCGCTGGACTGGGCACTGTGTGCTATGCCCGCAAGATGGTGGGTTACGCATAAGGGAAGCTTTGATGATTGGCGCAAATGTAAGAGGATGATGAGAACATGATTTGGGAAGTCTAATATGCGAATGATAGACAAGTATGATGGGCAGGATGATCCACGCGCGCATTTGGCCAAATGGACCTAGGCTTATGGAGAAAAGCCCCAACCTGAATGGGTGCACTTGTTCTGTCATACCCTGGATGTTGTCTCGATGAATTGGTACGTAGAAACAGAGCTCCGCCATGGTACATGTGAATGGGATATTCTGCGCGAGGGCTTTGTAATGACATTCAGTTTTGAAGATGGGTTTGATTGCATTGATGAGGCGCTACAAGAAGTGAAAGCAGCCATCTTTCGGATACCATAGGATCCTTTGGACCTGATTCAGCCTGAGTGGGCTACTCAGCTAAGTCACACGCTGGAATGCTATAACGTGACTGCTAAAGAAGAAGATGAGGATCCATGGAAGATTAACATTCCGGAAATAGAAGGTCACTACGAGGTTAAAGGACCGCAGATTGAGAACCCTGATATAATCGCGCTGTTGAAAACGAAACAAGTAAACATTGGTACGGAGGCAGAACCCAAATTTGCGAAGATTGGAGACTACTAGGATGACGCGATGGTGGATAAGGTCGCTAAATTGCTCCGCGAATACCAGGATTTATTCCCTACCAAGTTCACGGATCTGAAGGGGATAATTGGGGACCTAGGTATGATGAAGATTACATTGAAGCCCGACGCGAAGCCGGTTAAGCAAAGACCTTACCGTCTCAATCCGAAATATAAGGAGAAGGTCTGCTTAGAGCTAGACAAGATGCTCGCGGCAGGCATCATTGAGCCTGTGGAAGAATCTGACTGGGTAAGCCCAATGGTGGTATAGGAGAAGAAGCAGAAGGATGAAATAAGGATATGCGTGGATCTCAGAAAGCTGAATGACGCTTGCGTACATGATCCTTTCCCGACTCCGTTCATTGATGAAGTGTTGGACAATGTAGGTGGCCAGGAAGCATATTCCTTCATTGATGGGTTCTCGGGATACCACTAGATCAAAATCGCGCCAGAGGATAGGAGCAAGACAACCTTCGCGACTGAGTGGGGTTGTTTTCAGTACACTGTAATGTTGTTTGGATTGAAGAATGTGCTTGCGATATTCTCGCGCGTAGTGTTGTTGTGTTCAAGGAATTTATTCATAAGTTCCTGGAGGTATATTTTGATGACTGGACTGTGTTTGGGCTGGTTAAACGCCATGTAGCAAGCTTGCGCCTGATGTTGGATACTTGTCGAAGATACCAGATTGTGCTCAATCTCAAGAAGTGTATGTTTTGTGTTCCTTTTGGGAACCTGTTGGGACATGTGGTTTGCAGAGAGGGACTAATATTAGATCCCGTAAAGATAGTGGTGATATTGAACTTGGAGTGCCAAGGAGTGTGAAGCAGCTGTGCGCTACCTTGGGACATACAAGATATTACAGAAAGTTTATCAAAGGCTATGCTTAGGATGTCACATTCTGCTGGAATGATAACTGTAAGAAGAGCTTGGATATATTGAAGAAAAGATGGTCACCGCGCTGATTTTAGTCTTCTTGGATTGGAAGGAGGAGTTTCATGTGCATGTCAACGCGTCATGTATAGTGCTGGGAGCAGTACTAATAAAGGCTGGTGGAGAAGGCTTGGACCATCCTATCGTGTTCGCAAGTTGAAGGTTATCCAAAGCAGAGAAGAACTATTCCACCACTGAGCGCGAAGGGCTATCTATGGTGTATGCGCTCCAGAAGTTTAGGCACTACTTGCTGGGAGGCAATTTTAAGATGTATACAGATCACTCCGCGTTAAAGTACCTGGTCAATAACCTTGTGTTGGGGAGGAGAATCTGTAGGTGGCTCTTATTGTTTCAGGAATATGATTTTGAAGTTATTGTGAAGCCTGGATGACTGAACGCGGGACTAGACCACCTATCATGCATCGGAACAGGGGAGGAACCCAATAACTTGGAAGAAGGATTTCCTAACGTGCAACTATTTGCAGTGTGTGTCGCAGATGGTCATTTTGAGGATATAATACATTTCCTAACGACAGGTACTGCATTAGAAGGATACACTATCCAGCAGAAGAAGGAATTAGTGGTGCGCGCAGAAAATCTCTGTCATTGCTGGGCATCTGTACAAAATGGGGTTTGATGAGATATTGCGACAGTATGTACCTGAGTTTGAAAGAAGCAACATCATGGGTGCGCCGTGGGAAGACATTATGCAGGGAGAGCAACCGCGCAAAAGATTCAACACGCAGGGTTGTGGTGGCCAACCCTCCATAAAGACTCAAAAGCGTATTGCAAGGCGTGTGATGTGTGTCAAAGGATTGGCAGGCCATTGCGAAGGGATAAGATGCCTTTGAATCCACAAATGACATTACAACCTTTAGAAAAGTGGGCAATAGATTTTGTGGGACCCATTTAGCCCCAAGAAAAGACGGGAGCAAGGTGCATTATCACCGCAACAGAGTATTTGACTCGTTGGGCAGAGGCACAACCTGTGAAGGATTGCACAAGCGCGACTGCTACAAAGTTCCTCTTTGAGCATGTATTGACGCGATTTGGATGTCCGAAGATCTTGATGAGCGATCGCGGTACGCACTCTCTAAATGAGACGATTAGCGCGCTGACGGAGAAATTTCAGGTATACCACCAGAAGAGCACACCTTATCACCCGCAGGCTAACGGGATGGTGGAGGCGTTCAATAAGGTGCTCGAAAATGTGCTAACCAAGGTTTGCAATGCTCAGCGAAGTGATTGGGACCTACGCATACCTGTAGTACTATGGGCTTATCGAACGACATGTAAGAATTTGACTGGACAAACCCCCTTTAGGCTTGTCTATGGTGTTGAAGCGGTAATGCCTATGGAATATATTATGCCTAGTCTGCGCATAGCAGTGCTCACAGGTATGACGGATTGCGGAGCCCTGAAGGAAAGGCTCGCACAGTTGGATGAACTGGAGGAAGAAAGATTTTTGGCTGGATTTCACCAACAGGTCCAAAAGCAGTGCGAAAAGGCATGGCATGATCGACATATTAAGTTGTGCACATTTAAGGTAAATGACCTGGTTTTGTTATATGATAGTAAGTTTGATAAATTTCCAGGGAAATTCAGGATGCACTGGTTAGGGCCCTATGTTATTAAGGAAATTACCGATGGAGGAGCGGTACAACTGGTCAAATTGAATGGAGAACCCTTCCCAGGAAAGGTGAATGGCAGTCACTTGAAGCCATACACTGGCGGTTCGACCATGTGACTAAATGAAGGTAGCACAGTCTTAGCGCTCCAGGCAGCTGAAAGGAGGTGCGAGACTATAAACTACACTGCCCAGGTTGGGGAGCTGCGCGATTGGAGGATGGTGTGAAGCAAGGAAGTGTCACTGGGTCCGCGACAACGCGGAGGGAGCTGCGCTACCCAGGGAGAAATCGCGCAGGTCAGCCGGAAAGTGACCGTTAAAGTCACTGTTCATGATTTGACGGCAAAGGCAAGACCAAATGGAGCGGGCCCGACAATTAAGACAAAATTTATGGCTCAGATCCTTGAAAATCTGCCGCCAATCCGGCATTAATGAACCGATTTTGAGGGGAACGGTCGGATTTGAATTCAAAATGCCTTATAAATTACAAGTGGCTGTCTAGCAAGAAACACTTGGCATTTTGAGAATTGAGTTGTTGAGCTCTCAGGCGCATATGAATCGTGAGCAATACGAGCTTCTGATAGCTACTAGGGTATTTGAGACTTTGCCGACAAAAACACAAGAATTCTTGCATAAAATCATGTCAGCACCCTCATAGATTATAAATATCGAACAAGTAGTAGAGGAGCCAACACAGGAAATGGAAAGAGAGGCAGAAGTAGCTGCTTCGGAAGTGGCCGAAGTATTGGCAGAGGTCCCTAAATCGCTGAGAACACCGAGATCGAAGCCAACCCCAACCAAGCAAACCGTGAAGGACAAGAAGGGCAAGCAGCTTGTCATGCCGGTGCGTGCATCGCCAAGGAGAAATCCACCAAAACCCATTGCACATGAGAAAGGCAAGGCTATAAACTTAGAACCAGAGGAGGAGGACATCGAAGACATCTCGATGGACGATGAGGATGTGGGAGCTGAAGTGGAGGAGGTTGAAGCCTAGGGCGCAATCTCTATTACTCGGTTGCCAGAGTATGTCCCTCCGCGCAAGCCTAAGTCCAAGGTCCTAAAGGACATTGATGAGAGTAAGACTCCCCTGCAAACCCCTCTGCTACCAGATGAAATTGCTTTCGACGGTCCGCGTTTGGCATGAGTGCCAATACTGAAGCTTGAAGACTAGGACTTGGTGGACCACGAGAAGTTCCCACACCTGGCGACCGAGCAACTGATGCGCTGCATCATAGATACAAATACGGGAATGACAACATTGGAGTCGTGGAGGTGGCTCAAGGGAGTAGAAAAGGCAGGATTGCTTAACCTGCTCTGGGTGCCACATTATAACTGCACCCCGGTGATAGTTTTGGTCATTAAGCAACTGCTGTGCTTGGTGCATGATGGGTGTCTGTGGCTGGAGGAGCCGATACCCATCACAGATAGGTTGATTCATCGAATAACATGTCTGTCGTATACAGGTGAGAATCTAGCGATGATCTTTGGTGGCAAGGGTGGTGAGCAAGATCTCACAGAGTCAATGAAGGAAAAATTCAAGCTGGTGAAGAAGCCGTGCGGGTACACTAACCCTGTTGTGAAGGTAGCCACGCAGATCCTTGCAGGGAAGGTGATGCGGAAGTGTCGCGCCGATGAGGTACTGGTGCCTGTTGTCGCGCTCGCACAACAGTGCGTTGAAGGAGTCCAGTTTAACTGGTCGGACTACCTTCGCGGAGAGTTCCTGACGAACTGCCGCGAAGCACAAGAGCTCAGCAAGATGTTCCACTATGCGTGGCTCTTGTTGTTGATTGTGCTGGTAGCATGGGAGCTACCAGAGGACAGCTAGTTCCCTTCGGTTGCGCCAGACCTCCCTGAAGTAGTGAAGTACGCTTCGTTGTGGGCGACCAAGGACGCGTAGCGAGTCCGGGATAGCAAGATCTTCTGGATCTTGATGGAGATGAATATCAGGATGGCCATCAATCGCAAGCCGCGATTGTCACCCATGGTGTATGCCAACTTGCAGGGCTACGCCAAGTTCAAAGCCGATTTCCATCGAGTATCAATCAGGGCGTGGAAGGACCTTGCGCAGAAGTGGTACGACTTACCGTATTTGGCCACGAATGATGCCATTGACGCAGTGCTTGATCAATCGCCGACGGAGTGGCGCACTACCACAGACTTGGCGGTGGGCAGGAGCAAGTCTGCCGCACAGAAGAAGGAGGAGCCAAGTTGAAGATGGCATAGCTGGTCGAGAAGAGGAAAAAAGAGGCCATTGATAAGGCCCAGGCGGAACAGGTAGGGAAGCAGGCAGGAAAACAGATAGGTGGAAAAGAGCGGGGCTCTGACAAAGGCGTGAGGTCGCCTTCGCTTGAGATGGAAGAGGAAGAAATAGAACAGCACGGTGTGGACTCTCAGGAGACATCCGCCTGCATTAAGTGCCCAAGAGAGCTAGAAAAGGGAGGGTCTAGAGAGAAATCAAAAGCGACCAAGACCTCGCTGGACCCTATCACATTGATAGAGGGCGATCTACATGATGTCGGTGGCACAGTCAGGGATGTCACCGCGGAGGTCCTACAACAATTTGAACAACAATAACAGATCATCCTAGGGGCTATCCAGACAAGGTTGCAGGAGTTGTAGACCTGCGTGTCGCAGGCTGGTACGCTGTCTACCAGCTTGGCTATTGACACTTCAGAGGCTGCCGATATGCTGCGCACGACGGCTTCCGGTGCGATAGTGCTGCCGGATGGAGCACTGACCACAAAAAGTGAGGTTGACAAGCCCACTGTCAGCACTATGAAGGGAGTTGGGTTGAACCTGGCAGTGCTTCCGCACAAAGCAATGTTTTAAAACTCTGACTACAACTCCGACTCGGCCGAGGGTTGAATCCGACTCCGACTTGGTATCGACTCGGTCGTTGTAAAAAATACATTAAATATTTATTTTTTTTATAAAAAAAATAATTTTAAAGATTTTCATTCATGTTTCCAAACACATAGCATTAGAATATAGATATAAGACAACATATGATCAAAGTAGGCCCATGAATATATCCATTATATCAAAATGGCATCCAGTGCACTGTCTAATACATACATGATGATGATATAGAGATCAAAACAAAAACACATAACCAAGGAGGCTATAAATGGCATTATCCTCCAAAATAGATTGTAAGTCATCAAGGAACTAATACAAGGGTCCAAGAGTGTTCCTCACTCCAAGAAAGTCCCAAAGTGCATGTGTACATCTTCAAAAGGTGCATCCTCCACCATGATGTCATCTAGGAGAGATCCTATGTCACTATTTTGAAGCATGTGAGTGACATGGCACCCCTAAGGGTAAGCATTGGCATCAAAGAGGGATGTGGTAGCCCTCCCAAGTCATCTCAATGATAACTATCCTCATCTGTCCTTTGGAAGAAGGCACCATCCACCAAAAAAGGGTCAAGGCCAGCCAGGGGGAATCTTCAGTCCATTTGTCATATCATCAAATAGTCCAACGTCCAAGCTTTTATGTTTAGTGTTTCAGCATTTGGAGGCTCATTGAGGGGTGTAGCATCACGTGGAATCAACTCAAGGGTCGATGCTGTTGGGTGTGGAGCCTGATTATCTTCTATAGTACCGGCATATTGGACCCCAGTTCAAAATGGGGCGGCAACGCTCCCCGTAAAATAATCGCTGCCGTGGGGGGTCCAGGGGGGGCGGCAGCGACTTTTGGGAGCCCCCCCCTGGCGGGGGGTTTCGGGGGCAGCGCCCCCGAAGCTAAAAAAGCTGTAAAATTGCCTTGTAAAAGTATAGTAATTTCTAGTCAATCTGGGCTGTTCATTAGGCGGATGATCTGACGGTAGAACTTATGTTTAGTTTAGGGTTTTTTGCCCTAGAAGGCAACCCCTCTCTTTATATGAGGGCATTGTATTTGAGGCTGTGATATAGATGTGTATTCGGTGAGCGAGAAACATAGAGGTGAGACTGTGAGAGAAAACAGAGGATATTACAGCGGTTTTGCTGTAGGTTGTATCTCTTCATTTTCGCTGGATAATAGAAAGGAAGGACTGGCTGTTCGGGGTGGACGTAGCCCAAACTGGATGAACCACGTATATCACTGGCTGTTCGGGGTGGACGTAGCCCAAACTGGGTGAACCACGTATATCTGTGTCTCTCTTGTTTTGTGCGTTTTCTGTGTTTATATTTCTGCAATATTTTATGTGTTCCATTGCTCCGTAATATATAATTTTCTAACAACTGGTATCAGAGCCGAAGGTCTATTTGGCTGATAAACTCGCAGGAAAGAAGGGTTCCTGGTTCGAGTGGGAGCAATGGCGGAAGATGGTAAGTTTAGGGTCGAGAAATTTAACGGCCAAAACTTCTTGCTGTGGAAGATGTAGATGGAAGATTATCTGTATCAGAAAGATCTATACCTACCATTGGGCGGAAAAACAAAGATGCCGACGGGTATGAAAGACGAAGAATGGAACCTTCTCGATAGAAAGGCACTTGGAACAATACGGTTGTGCCTTGCTGCGTCAGTCGCCTTCAACATTTCGAAGGAAACCACGACAGAGGGTTTGATGCAGACGTTGTCGAAACTATATGAAAAACCCTCGGCCTCAAACAAGGTATTTCTTATGAAACGGTTATTTAATATCAATATGTCGGAAGGTGGATCTGTTGCAAACCATTTAAATGATTTTAATACAGTTACAAGTCAGTTAAGCTCTGTAGGGGTAAACTTTGATGATGAAGTTAGAGCTCTGTTATTCTTGTGCTCATTACCAGAAAGTTGGAATGGTTTGGTAATGGCTATTAGTAACTCCGTTTCTGGATCTAGTACTTTAAAGTTTGATGATGTTGTTGGTGCTATCCTTAGCGAGGAAATGCGTCGGAAAAGCTCCGGTGAGACATCGGGAAATGCTTTGAGTGCAGAGTCTAGAGGAAGAAAAATGGAAAGAGGAAAGAGCTCAGGATATCGCAGTAAATCAAGGAAAGGCAGATCCAAGTCCAGATCGGGCATAGTGTGCTGGAAATGTGGAAAGAAAGGACACCTGAAGAAAGACTGTAGATCTCGAAAGGGAAAAGAAGGAGATGCACAACAAGAAAACAATCATGAAGCAAATGTGACAGGTGAGGTGTTACAAGATGCTTTGATTCTTTCTTTCGAAAATATTACTGATTCCTGGGTGGTAGATTCAGGGGCTTCATTCCATGCCACACCTGATAAGAAATACTTTCATGACTATGTTCAAGGAGATTTTGGACAAGTTCGTCTGGGTGATGATAAACCCTGTAAAATCGTTGGAATGGGTAAGGTTCTTGTAAAACAGCAGAATGGAAACCAATGGCTATTAAAGGAGGTAAGGCATGTTCCAGATCTAAAGAAAAATCTGATTTCAACAGGGCAGTTAGGCGGTGAAGGTTGTGTGACAACTTTCACAGATAAAGCTTGGAAGGTCACCAAAAGAGCCCTGGTAATAGCAAAAGGCGAAAAGGTTGGTACATTGTACTTATGCAATGGTATTTCTAACTCTGTTAATGCTTTAACTTACAGAGGAGCAGATGCAGCATTATGGAATCATAGGCTCGGACACATGAGTGAAAAGGGGATGAAGATTCTTCACGCAAGGAACTTGTTGCCGGGTTTGAAGAATGTTGATTTGGACTTCTGTGAAAACTGCATTTATGGAAAACAGAAGAGAGTCAGATTTCTCAGAGTTGGGAAAGAAAAGAAGAATGAAAAATTAGAGCTTGTGCATACAGATGTATGGGGACCTGCTCAGGTATCATCTCTCGGTGGCTCTCATTATTATGTTACTTTTATTGATGATGCAACTAGAAAAACTTGGATTTATTGTATTAAGAATAAATCTGATGTATTTGATACTTTCAAGAAATGGAAAGCTTTGGTTGAGATTGAGACAAGAAAGAAATTGAAGTGTCTTAGATCAGACAATGGAGGTGAATATTGCAGCAAAGAGTTTGATAGGTACTGTTCAGAGCATGGAATTCGCATAGAGAAGACAGTTCCAAGAACACCACAAGAAAATGGTGTGTCAGAACGGATGAACAGAACAATCATGGAGCGTGCAAGGTGCATGATATTGCATGCAGGATTGCCTTTACAGTTTTGGGCAGATGCTGTAGATACTGCTGTTTATCTGATAAACAGAGGGCCTTCAAGTTCCTTGGATGGTGGTGTTCCAGAGGAAGCATGGACAGGTAAAAGGGTAAACTACTCTATTTTAAAGCCTTTTGGTTGTGAGGCCTTTGTCCATATTGACAAAGAAAATAGAACAAAGCTTGAGGCAAAGTCAAAGAAATGTACATTTATTGGATATGGTGTTAATGATTTTGGTTATCGCTTATATGATTACGAAAATCACAAAATCATTAGGAGCAGAGATGTAATATTCAATGAAAAGGTCTTGTATAAGAATCAGTTGCAGGAAAAGAAACAGGAAAAGGAAAACAAGGAATACGCAGTTCTTGATGAAATCACTGAAAAAGTAAAGGTGCCTGAAAATAATAATAATCAACAACCACAACAACAACAACCACCACAACAGCAACAGGCACCCCAAACACCTGAAAGTGGTGTTAGAAGATCTACCAGGATAGGTAGACCCCCTGAACGATACTCTCCTTCATTATATTATTTATTGTTCACTGATTCCGGTGAACCTGAATGTTATGAAGAAGCAATGCAGGTTGAAAGCAAGAAGAAGTGGGAGGTAGCCAGATGGACTCCTTAATGCATAACCAGACTTGGATTTAGTCAGGTTGCCTGCAGGAAAAACTACATTGAAGAATAAATGGGTTTACAGGCTAAAGGAAGAAGATGGAGGAAAGCAAAGGTACAAAGCTAGACTTGTGGTGAAGGGGTTTGCACAGAAGAAAGATATTGATTTTGATGAAATATTTTCTCCTGTTGTTAAAATGACTTCAATCAGAACTATTTTAAGTCTTGTAGCAGCTGAAGATTTGCATCTTGAGGAGTTAGATGTAAAGACAACCTTTCTCCATGGGGATTTGGAGGAAGAGATATATATGCAGCAGCCACAAGGATATGAGGTGAAAGGGAAGGAGAAACTTGTTTGCAGGTTGAAGAAGAGCTTGTATGGTTTAAAACAGGCTCCAAGGCAGTGGTATCTAAAATTTGACAAGTTTATGTCTGAACAAGGTTATACTAGATGTCACTCTGATCATTGTGTTTATCTGAAAAAGCAAAATGATGGCAGCTATATTATATTGTTATTGTATGTAGATGACATGCTTGTTGCAGGATCTAACATGCAGGAAATAAATGTGCTCAAAAGAAAATTGGCAAATTCATTTGCAATGAAGGATTTGGGTGCTGCAAAACAAATCCTTGGTATGAGAATAACTAGAGACAGGAAAAATAGAAAATTAACATTGTCTCAGAATGAGTACATACAAAAGGTGTTGAAAAAATTTAACATGCAAAATGCAAAACCAGTTAGTACACCTTTTGCTAGCCATTTCAAACTTAGCAAAGAAATGTGCCCAAAGACCCAAGAAGACATGGTTTATATGTCTAAAGTTTCATATGCATCAGCGGTTGGAAGTTTAATGTATGCAATGGTCTGCACAAGGCCTGATATTGCACATGCAGTGGGAGTTGTAAGTAGGTACATGAACAATCCAAGAAAGGAACATTGGATGGCAGTGAAATGGATTCTCAGATATTTGAGAGGTACCACAAATCAGGCATTATGCTTTGGTGGTTCAAACATATCCCTACAAGGATATGTTGATGCAGATATGGCAGGTGACAGAGATAATAGGAGGAGCACTACAGGATATGTATTTACTGTCGGAGGAACAACTGTCAGTTGGGTTTCAAAAATCCAAAGTGTTGTTGCACTTTCAACAACAGAAGCAGAGTATGTTGCTGCTACAGAGGCTAGTAAAGAAATGATTTGGTTACAAAGGTTTATGGGTGAATTGGGTAAGGAGCATGATATGGGCACGTTATACAGTGATAGTCAAAGTGCCATTCATCTTGCAAAGAACTCAGCATTTCATTCCAGGACAAAACACATACAGCTCAAGTACCATTTCATACGATCAGTGTTGGAAGATGGAGAGTTGAAGCTGGAAAAGATACACACTAGCCAAAACCCTGCAGATATGCTAACAAAAGTTGTAACCAGGGAGAAATTGAGAATATGCTCAGTTTCAGTTGGTCTTCAAGGATGACGATGAAGATGAGAAACAGCCAGGTCCAAAGAGGAGTCATTGTCCAGCAAATGGAGCAGCGGTGGAGTTGCTACAATCAGTCTCCAAGTGGGAGATTGTTGGGTGTGGAGCCTGATTATCTTCTATAGTACCGGCATATTGGACCCCAGTTCAAAATGGGGCGGCAACGCCGCCCGTAAAATAATCGCTGCCGTGGGGGGTCCAGGGGGGGGGGCGGCAGCGACTTTTGGGAGGCCCCCCTGGTGGGGGGTTTCTGGGGCAGCGCCCCCGAAGCTAAAAACAGCTGTAAAATTGCCTTGTAAAAGTATAGTAATTTCTAGTCAATCTGGGCTGTTCATTAGGCGGATGATCTGACGGTAGAACTTATGTTTAGTTTAGGGTTTTTTGCCCTAGAAGGCAACCCCTCTCTTTATATGAGGGCATTGTATTTGAGGCTGTGATATAGATGTGTATTCGGTGAGCGAGAAACATAGAGGTGAGACTGTGAGAGAAAACAGAGGATATTACAGCGGTTTTGCTGTAGGTTGTATCTCTTCATTTTTGCTGGATAATAGAAAGGAAGGACTGGCTGTTCGGGGTGGACGTAGCCCAAACTGGGTGAACCACGTATATCTGTGTCTCTCTTGTTTTGTGCGTTTTCTGTGTTTATATTTCTGCAATATTTTATGTCTTCCATTGCTCCGTAATATATAATTTTCTAACAATTGGTATCAGAGTCGAAGGTCTATTTGGCTGATAAACTCGCAGGAAAGAAGTGTTCCTGGTTCGAGTGGGAGCAATGGCGGAAGATGGTAAGTTTAGGGTCGAGAAATTTAACGGCCAAAACTTCTCGCTGTGGAAGATGCAGATGGAAGATTATCTGTATCAGAAAGATCTATACCTACCATTGGGCGGAAAAACAAAGATGCCGACGGGTATGAAAGACGAAGAATGGAACCTTCTCGATAGAAAGGCACTCGGAACAATACGGTTGTGCCTTGCTGCGTCAGTCGCCTTCAACATTTTGAAGGAAACCACGACAGAGGGTTTGATGCAGACGTTGTCGAAACTATATGAAAAACCCTCGGCCTCAAACAAGGTATTTCTTATGAAACGGTTATTTAATATGAATATGTCGGAAGGTGGATCTGTTGCAAACCATTTAAATGATTTTAATACAGTTACAAGTCAGTTAAGCTTTGTAGGGGTAAACTTTGATGATGAAGTTAGAGCTCTGTTATTCTTGTGCTCATTACCAGAAAGTTGGAATGGTTTGGTAATGGCCATTAGTAACTCCGTTTCTGGATCTAGTACTTTAAAGTTTGATGATGTTGTTGGTGCTATCCTTAGCGAGGAAATGCGTCGGAAAAGCTCCGCTGAGACATCGGGAAATGCTTTGAGTGCAGAGTCTAGAGGAAGAAAAATGGAAAGAGGAAAGAGCTCAGGATATCGCAGTAAATCAAGGAAAGACAGATCCAAGTCCAGATCGGGCATAGTGTGCTGGAAATGTGGAAAGAAAGGACACCTGAAGAAAGACTGTAGATCTCGAAAGGGAAAAGAAGGAGATGCACAACAAGAAAACAATCATGAAGCAAATGTGACAGGTGAGGTGTTACAAGATGCTTTGATTCTTTCTTTCGAAAATATTACTGATTCCTGGGTGGTAGATTCAGGGGCTTCATTCCATGCCACACCTGATAAGAAATACTTTCATGACTATGTTCAAGGAGATTTTGGACAAGTTCGTCTGGGTGATGATAAACCCTGTAAAATCGTTGGAATGGGTAAGGTTCTTGTAAAACAGCAGAATGGAAACCAATGGCTATTAAAGGAGGTAAGGCATGTTCCAGATCTAAAGAGAAATCTGATTTCAACAGGGCAGTTAGGCGTTGAAGGTTGTGTGACAACTTTCACAGATAAAGCTTGGAAGGTCACCAAAGGAGCCCTGGTAATAGCAAAAGGCGAAAAGGTTGGTACATTGTACTTATGCAATGGTATTTCTAATTCTGTTAATGCTTTAACTTCCAGAGGAGCAGATGCAACATTATGGCATCATAGGCTCGGACACATGAGTGAAAAGGGGATGAAGATTCTTCACTCAAGGAACTTGTTGCCGGGTTTGAAGAATGTTGATTTGGACTTCTGTGAAAACTGCATTTATGGAAAACAGAAGAGAGTCAGATTTCTCAGAGTTGGGAAAAAAAAGAAGAATGAAAAATTAGAGCTTGTGCATACAGATGTATGGGGACCTGCTCAGGTATCTTCTCTCGGTGGCTCTCGTTATTATGTTACTTTTATTGATGATGCAACTAGAAAAACTTGGATTTATTGTATTAAGAATAAATCTGATGTATTTGATACTTTCAAGAAATGGAAAGCTTTGGTTGAGATTGAGACAGGAAAGAAATTGAAGTGTCTTAGATCAGACAATGGAGGTGAATATTGCAGCAAAGAGTTTGATAGGTACTGTTCAGAGCATGGAATTCGTAGAGAGAAGACAGTTCCAAGAACACCACAAGAAAATGGTGTGTCAGAACGGATGAACAGAACAATCATGGAGCGTGCAAGGTGCATGAGATTGCATGCAGGATTGCCTTTACAGTTTTGGGCAGATGCTGTAGATACTGCTGTTTATCTGATAAACAGAGGGCCTTCAAGTTCCTTGGATGGTGGTGTTCCAGAGGAAGCATGGACAGGTAAAAAGGTAAACTACTCTATTTTAAAGCCTTTTGGTTGTGAGGCCTTTGTCCATATTGATAAAGAAAATAGAACAAAGCTTGAGGCAAAGTCAAAGAAATGTACATTTATTGGATATGGTGTTAATGATTTTGGTTATCGCTTATATGATTACGAAAATCACAAAATCATTAGGAGCAGAGATGTAATATTCAATGAAAAGGTCTTGTATAAGAATCAGTTGCAGGAAAAGAAACAGGAAAAGGAAAACAAGGAATACGCAGTTCTTGATGAAATCACTGAAAAAGTAAAGGTGCCTGAAAATAATAATAATCAACAACCACAACAACAGCAACCACCACAACAACAACAGGCACCCCAAACACCTGAAAGTGGTGTTAGAAGATCTACCAGGATAGGTAGACCCCCTGAACGATACTCTCCTTCATTATATTATTTATTGTTGACTGATTCCGGTGAACCTGAATGTTATGAAGAAGCAATGCAGGTTGAAAGCAAGAAGAAGTGGGAGGTAGCCATGGAAGAAGAGATGGACTCCTTAATGCATAACCAGACTTGGGATTTAGTCAGGTTGCCTGCAGGAAAAACTACATTGAAGAATAAATGGGTTTACAGGCTGAAGGAAGAAGATGGAGGAAAGCAAAGGTACAAAGCTAGACTTGTGGTGAAGGGGTTTGCACAGAAGAAAGGTATTGATTTTGATGAAATATTTTCTCCTGTTGTTAAAATGACTTCAATCAGAACTATTTTAAGTCTTGTAGCAGCTGAAGATTTGCATCTTGAGGAGTTAGATGTAAAGACAGCCTTTCTCCATGGGGATTTGGAGGAAGAGATATATATGCAGCAGCCACAAGGATATGAGGTGAAAGGGAAGGAGAAACTTGTTTGCAGGTTGAAGAAGAGCTTGTATGGTTTAAAACAGGCTCCAAGGCAGTGGTATCTAAAATTTGACAAGTTTATGTCTGAACAAGGTTATACTAGATGTCACTCTGATCATTGTGTTTATCTGAAAAAGCAAAATGATGGCAGCTATATTATATTGTTATTGTATGTAGATGACATGCTTGTTGCAGGATCTAACATGCAGGAAATAAATGTGCTCAAAAGAAAATTGGCAAATTCATTTGCAATGAAGGATTTGGGTGCTGCAAAACAAATCCTTGGTATGAGAATAACTAGAGACAGGAAAAATAGAAAATTAACATTGTCTCAGAATGAGTACATACAAAAGGTGTTGAAAAGATTTAACATGCAAAATGCAAACCAGTTAGTACACCTTTTGCTAGCCATTTCAAACTTAGCAAAGAAATGTGCCCAAAGACCCAAGAAGACATGGATTATATGTCTAAAGTTTCATATGCATCAGCAGTTGGAAGTTTAATGAATGCAATGGTCTGCACAAGGCCTGATATTGCACATGCAGTGGGAGTTGTAAGCAGGTACATGAACAATCCAGGAAAGGAACATTGGATGGCAGTGAAATGGATTCTCAGATATTTGAGAGGTACCACAAATCAGGCATTATGCTTTGGTGGTTCAAACATATCCCTACAAGGATATGTTGATGCAGATATGGTAGGTGACAGAGATAATAGGAGGAGCACTACAGGATATGTATTTACTGTCGGAGGAACAGCTGTCAGTTGGGTTTCAAAAATCCAAAGTGTTGTTGCACTTTCAACAACAGAAGCAGAGTATGTTGCTGCTACAGAGGCTAGTAAATAAATGATTTGGTTACAAAGGTTTATGGGTGAATTGGGTAAGGAGCATGATATGGGCACGTTATACAGTGATAGTCAAAGTGCCATTCATCTTGCAAAGAACTCAGCATTTCATTCCAGGACAAAACACATACAGCTCAAGTACCATTTCATACGATCAGTGTTGGAAGATGGAGAGTTGAAGCTGGAAAAGATACACACTAGCCAGAACCCTGCAGATATGCTAACAAAAGTTGTAACCAGGGAGAAACTGAGAATATGCTCAGTTTCAGTTGGTCTTCAAGGATGACGATGAAGATGAGAAACAGCCAGGTCCAAAGAGGAGTCATTGTCCAGCAAATGGAGCAGCGGTGGAGTTGCTACAATCAGTCTCCAAGTGGGAGATTGTTGGGTGTGGAGCCTGATTATCTTCTATAGTACCGGCATATTGGACCCCAGTTCAAAATGGGGCGGCAACGCCGCCCGTAAAATAATCGCTGCCGTGGGGGGTCCAAGGGGGGCGGCAGCGACTTTTGGGAGCCCCCCCCTGGTGGGGGGTTTCGGGGGCAGCGCCCCCGAAGCTAAAAACAGCTGTAAAATTGCCTTGTAAAAGTATAGTAATTTCTAGTCAATCTGGGCTGTTCATTAGGCGGATGATCTGACGGTAGAACTTATGTTTAGTTTAGGGTTTTTTGCCCTAGAAGGCACCCCTCTCTTTATATGAGGGCATTGTATTTGAGGCTGTGATATAGATGTGTATTCGGTGAGCGAGAAACATAGAGGTGAGACTGTGAGAGAAAACAGAGGATATTACAGCGGTTTTGCTGTAGGTTGTATCTCTTCATTTTTGCTGGATAATAGAAAGGAAGGACTGACTGTTCAGGGTGGACGTAGCCCAAACTGGGTGAACCACGTATATCTATGTCTCTCTTGTTTTGTGCGTTTTCTGTGTTTATATTTCTGCAATATTTATGTGTTCCATTGCTCCGTAATATATAATTTTCTAACAGATGCTCATCTTTGGAGGGCCAAGGTTGGGGCCACAAAGTTAGGGTTGCTTTAAGAAAGGGGCAAAAAACCTATTGGAAGGTTTTGAAGAAGAATGAAGCTATCCCTTAAGGAATCTCTACTACATATGTGATACCACCTAAACAAACCTCTCAAGATACACTTATTTAGGGACAAAAAACCATTAAAGTATCATAGTGAAAATTTTGGAGTCCCCCAAAAGCAAAAAAAAAAAAAAAAAAAAACGTTGCTTTTTAGTTCACGGGCTGTTGTCATCCAACTTGGTCGAGTAGGCTTGGATTCGGCCGAGCTGGCCGAGTTGTTAGACAACTCAGTCGGCTCGGTAATAACCCGGCTGGCCGAATTGGTTCACTGGCCGAGTCGACCCGATGAGGCCTTGACTTGGACAAACTCGGCCGAGTTGGTTCCGAGCTGGCCGAATCTTTAAACACTGGCGCAAAGCAGTCCACCTCTTGCAGGATGGAGTAATTGCAGAACTGAGGGCCCGAGAGCACTGCGCCCTCTAGGTAATCAGCGAACAACGGATCAACAACGAACAGATGGCCCTATAGAGAAATGCTTCCATCACTGCTGAGACCGAGGCGACCAATCAGAGCAAGAGGATTATGCAGGTCGTTGAGGAGGCATGTCGAATGGTCCCAGAGTTGGCCATTTTGAAGGAGGAGCCAGTCGAGGTACGCATCCGCAAGTTGGCCACAGGGGTGCGTAACACTCGGACTGAGATGGCGCGGGTTCAGTTGGAGTTGAACTTGCAGATTACAGAGCTACAGTTGAGGGCCCAACCTTCAACACCGCCAGAAGTAAAGGAACAGCGGGCGACCGCTGTCACAGAGGCAGTAGCGGCGGTGGAGAGTGCAGTAGCAGACTGCACGCAGTTGTTCAAGCAGTCATTTGAGGTCTTGACAAGCTTGTAGGAGGACCCAAATATACAGAGGCTGGAGACAGAAGTGCGCGAGCTACAACAACGCTACGATGAAGTTAAGGGCACAACGCGAACTGTCGTGCTGACATAGAGGCTAGCCAAGCTGCAAGAGGCCAAGCAGCTGAAGGAACAGGTGGACGCAACGCTGCACAAGGAAGCAGTGCTGAAGGCGAGACTAAAGCCCTGGCTAGAGGAAGCTTACACAATCACAGGAAATATTGAAGGCAATCTTGCGACCTTGCAAGAAACGCAACAAAAACTTCAGGCTGACAAAGCAGGAGCGCTGATTGAGACAGTGGAAGACGCGAAGCAGGCGGCAGCTCAGTGCACGACCGAGGTAGTGGTCATATGAGTTGAGCTGGAAGGGCTTCGTGCAAAGATCTTCGCGCCTACCGAGTGACTCGAGGGCGAGTCATGATGTTTGTGTTGGGGGCCTGTTGGGAGCGGGATCCCCCAAGGGCAGTTTTGGGGCTAAAAGCCCATGTTTGAGTCAAATTTTGTAATAAAATTGTAAAGACTCCGCATTTTGTGGTCGCGGAGTGCGAAGGTGTCATGTGTCATAAAGGGTAGTTCGCCCTTAGTTTTGTAAAGTAAAGGCTGTAAGAGATCTACTCATGGTCCACGGACCATGGGATTATATAAAAAGAGCTTAAGCTCTAAGTAGTTAGAATCATCAATCAAATGATGAATCATGTAAGAAAGTCATAGCTTTGAAGTAAGAAGTCTAAGTCTTGGGTCGTAGCGTAGATAAAGGCTCTGCAGTTGAGTGCACAGAGGCCTAGGGTAGAAGTTCACAGCTGAGTGCGCGGACCCCTGCAGCTGTGTGCGCAGGGTGAACAAAGTCTGTAAACACTTGGAAGATATTAATAAAGAGAGATATTATGCAATTTCCGTGTCTTTGTTTTGTTGATGCATCTTGATATGTTATGTATGAAGTTCCTTTATTATACTCATATGGTGTGTGAATGAATGCAATTACATTGAATAATTGATCGCATTTACGAATATCGGTTTACGCAGTATTAACTATAATTGTTTGATAAGATAAGCAAGTCACTTAGATTAATTGAGGAATCTGCACAGAACGTTGCCATAGCAGCGCGAAAGTATTTGAGCAGCAGGCTAGGGCTGCGCGAAAGTATCTAAGCAGCAGGCTAGGGTTGCGTGAAAGTCAATCATGCCCTTCGCGGAGGTATTAAAGGACATAATAGGTATGCTCGTCATTGTGGCCCTCTTGTCGAGCTTTCTTACTATTCATAATTGGCAATGGCAATCTTAGACCTTCTATTTCTTTGTTATGTGCCTTTGAAACAACTTGTTTGATTCAATCATTACATTTGTGAGTATATTTGCAGTGGCACCAATAGTTCTAATTATAGTGTTTTAATTACACAGGCATGGCCGTCATGCTGGTTACAATGCATTCCATTTCATCTACTTGCAATCTGTTTGGTAGCTCGATCCATTCTTCCTTGAAGGTATAGAGGTCCACCTTCAATCCATAGTGTTACTTTATAATATATATCGTGAATAGAGCCTAGTATCTCCTGAATCTTGTTTGGTGCAGGACAAAATGCATTGGTTGCAAACTTCATAAACAATGACATGAATTGTTGCCCTCTTGGCTACACCTATGTTTTCAAGAACCAAGGTGTTATAGCAAATGGGTCTGTTTCCTTTCAACCATGCCACTCAACTGTCAAACATTAAAGATGTTCTAGGTCTCGCTGTCAGGGTTTGTGTCAGCCAGTTGTGGAATGCAAAATTAGGATAAACGACTGTTTCAAATTATGAAAGTGTTGGGGAACACCTTCAAGTTGATTGGTATGCATATTGTAGTTGTTGGTTATTGATTCCACATTAGACCTTTCCAGCTCTAGTGTTATGTGGAACATTGCTATTAACTAACTGTTGTTCTCCATTCATCCATAAACAAGAATTCTTTCCAAAGAAATTGGTATATCTTGTTTTTCTTTAAGATGGTAACTGTTGACCACACTTTGTCAACAGTCCAAGGAAGCAGAATGCAAAGACATGAAAAAACTCTTTCAAAAGATCAAAGTCATTAGTCAGCTACATTGTATCATTGTAAACCAATTTCTGCAAATTGTATTGTAAATAACGCTAGTATGCCCGTGTATTTATGTAACAACACCTAGGTAAGCCTCTAATTTTGGCAAAGAATTTCATCCTAGGAAGTTTTTTAACCTCCCAAAATTATGTGTGTTTTTAAATACGGATAATCAACAAAGCTTTTCTTCTAGCTTAAACCCCAAATCTAGGGTGGAATTCCTTGACAAGGTCTCAACTCTTTGGTAAGTCCTAGTGTTATATCAAGTCTTTTGTAAAAGTGTGCTTGGGAATAATTTAAGCACATTTGGATAAATTATTTTATTACAAACACACTTGGTCTATACTAGATCATATTGTGTCACAGAATTGGGTAAATTATTGAGGGTCTGAGTCTAAATGTGTTTTCTCCTTCTAAGGGTTGATTTTGTAATATTTTGATGTAAAAAATATTTTAGTGCATGGTCCTTCATATTTAGACACCATGGCTAAAATATTTGAGGATGGAAAAAATAATTAATCCCCTCTAGTGTATATATATATATATATTTTGTAGGTTCGACTAGTGAGATATGTTCGGGGGGATTGAACTTCTAATCACTTGGATACACAAGGGCTTGCCAACTTGCTTTTTGCCAACTGTGCTACCACTCGCGGACCTGGCAAAGTAAAATTAAACGAGTTGTCTTTAGTGTGACTTTTTGGACTTTCCAGTGTCGGAATTCGGCAGAAAAATTTGAGGTGAAATCTTGACTTGTGTTATTTAAACTAGCTTTTTGACTGTATATATGGATTCAACACCTTGAAAAAGCCCTAGGGCACTTTGATTTTGTAGGGGTTACCCATCAAGCTTGTGATTTCAATAAATTCCCGCCGGATTTTAGAGAAATTAGACCAGAAAAACCCACTGGAAAAGCTTCCAAAAAGTCGCACCAAAAACAACTTGAAAATTAAATCCTAGGCCAGAGAATTAATTAATTTTGAGTCAAAAAAAATAATTCTAGAGAAATTAATCTCTCCGAGTGGAAGATAATAAAAAATTCATGCGTCAAATGGAAGAAATTTTTGGAGGTGGGGGACCAAGGGAAAAATGGATATTTTAAGAAAATTTGAGCCCCTGTACCTTGATGATTAAGTTAAAGTCAAAATTTTGAAGAAATTAATCCAAAATATTATTTTTTGGATTAATTAAAATGGGTTTTAAGAAAAAATCGATTTTTTCCTCAAAATTAAAAATTCGATGGTGGAGATTAAAAGATGATCAAACTATTTTCAACGATCGAGATTATTCCGGCGGTGATGAAGCCAACTAGCCATTATTTTCCACTTGGAGGGGTGTCTCTATATAAAGAAGTCATTTTGCTTCTATTGAATATCTTTGGATGATGTAATTCTTGAACGCTGTGATGGAGTTATTGTTCTATTGGGAACATTTTGTATCATAATAGAAAGACTTTGGGGTTTAGTTCATGGTGTTTTTCTTCCGCTAATCTGTGGTACGTGTTAGCTATGTGTGATCCTATATTGTGTTGAATATTGTTAAATAATTGTTATTTCATTTGTAATTGTCAGTGATAAAAAAATATATTGGTACATGCTATCTTAGGTGATCTAATTCACCATATGATCTAACAATTTCTCTTTGAGAATATTATAGAGATTACATGTACGCTAACCCTTGGGCTCCAAGTTCACAGATTGTGGGGAAGAACATCAACAAACTATGTTTGGGCTTTGAGGTTTCTTTATGGTATTTGATTTTGCAGGAGGGTTTTGGCCAATATTTATTTTTCAAAATTTATTCATCCATTGCTATTTATCCAAAATTATTTCTCCAAAAAAAAAATTTAATTTGTAAATATTGTATATTTGTAAATAAATTTGTAAATTATTTCTAACCCATTATTTTATAGCATTTGGAGTATTATTATATTTGGGGGTTTTTTATTTTTGTATATATATTTGGGGCTCGACATTCTTTTATTTATTTGTGCAGGTGAACTTCAAGTTGATCAAGAGAATTTCGTTGGGGTTTTGAGGCAAATCTAGGCCTCGGAAGGCAAGATCTAGTCTCCAAGCTCAATGTCAATCCTGAAGAGGAAGTCATCCAGCATTGCTTGCAGTGATTTGTGGCAATTTTTAGCATTTGCAGGTTGTGGAAACTTTTTTCAAGGCGTTGGGCCTAACCGTCCTCCATTTTCAGCCTAGTCATGAGGCCTAGGAACGTCCTAGGGCCCTCGACCACCCTCTTTCCCCTTGGCGACAACCCTTTAGGGCTAGCCATGGGCCTAAAAAGGCCTCGACCCCCCTTTAGAGAAGTTGTCCAGCCCTGAAGGGGCCTCGACCCTCCTCCTTGACCCCTGTTGTGGCCTCTAGGAGGCCCTCCTCCCTCTTGGTCTGCCCTTTTGCCTTAGTTGCAGCCCTCTAAGGGTTGTTCCCTTGGTCGCTAGCCCTTCTAGGGCTCTTTCACCCCCAGCGTCAACCTTTCTAGGCCTGCCGTCATCCCTTGTGGACTTGTCTCCTCTTGCCATGACCTTTTGTGGGCCCTTTTGGGCCTTCTTTGCCCTTCTAGCCTCTCATTTGTCATTTCTAGCTTTATAACCCTTGCCCTAGCCTTGTATTCAGTCATCTCTAATTTTTATATTATTTGAGTGGGCTAACATTGTGGTTTTGCACAATATTAGAGCAATTTGGTGGTTGCAAGTGCCCAAGCTTATTGGAGGTCAAACTAGCCTTCAACTAGGCATCTAGGCCTCTTGGTTTGCCTCTTTTCCCCTCCTCATTTTCTCTATTTTGTTACAGTCATCTTTTGCAATCATATAACTCCAATAAATTTATTAAAATTGACTAAAGATTATCTACTAATCACTCAACTTGATTAGCTAATCATTGGAGCCTCTCAGGCATTGATAATTTGGCACCTTGTTGGATTGAATCACTAATTTTCTGAATTGTTTCAAGTCTGATATATGTTTTTCTAAGGTCTGATCTGAACATTAAAAATCTGATCTATAGTGTCTAAGCAGTCTTATAATCAAGTGAATATCATTGGAAGTTGAATGCATTGATTTTCTAGCTTATCTTTGGCATCTTGCATCATTCTTGACTGCTGATATAAAATTGCAGACCTCTAAAAACAAGGTTGCAGCAGTAATAAATCATATATAAGTCTCTAAAATTGGCTAAGGAATTCTTTATAATTCATAATCATTCATAGTTGAAGTGATTTAGGCTTAATTTCAGTCATTGGCATCTAGTTGCACTCTTGCATTCACACACATAAGTGCTCTAATTGGATTGGTAATTGTTGATGAGATTTGCTCTAAGTGACATTGTGGATTAATGCTCTTAATTTCTCATTGCCATTATTGTCATTGGATAAGTGGATTTATTGCTCATTGTTAATTTGGACATCTCTTGTGGATTTCATAATCAAGTTAAATTCTAATTGCGATAAGAGATATAATTGTGTATCTAATTGGCATAATGATGATTACTAATTTTTTAAGTAGCATTGATCTCGTCTTGCTTATCTCTTGAGATAATTGTTTAATAATATTACTGGCAACACTTTTTGGCATTGTTAAGTTTGAGCACTTTCTCTTGTGGTTGAGATTGTCATGCACCTATTATTTAAGTATGTCATTGGAGATTGTCATTCATCTACTATTTAAGTACTTCATTGTTAATTAATCGAAGATCATTGTAATTAAGTACTTAAGAAAACTAAGTAATATCACCTTAAGAGAAATTATATCTTGCATTTGCATTTAGGACTAGTCTCTTGCATTAATTAACTTCCAAGCATAAGCTTGGTCGATAGAGAGATAGGCCCACCTTTCTCATGTAGCTTAAGGAGTCTATAAATTATTTTGTGGTTAACACGGTGACTTTGCAGTCGTCAGAGCCGCAGTCTCTGCAACACAGGAGGCATCACGTGGTTAGAACCCCAGGGGAAGTATTGTTAACCAAAGATTAGCTTGCTTCCCCCTGGTTTCTTTCTCACAACCTATTCTAGAGACTAGCTTCAAAACAGTTAAGAGGAACGATACATTCAAAATAGGCATATAACTTAAAATAAACCAAGATCTTGCATCTCACTTAGATTGTAGGATTTTCATTTCATATAGGATAGTGAAGCATCCTTAAGCAATAACTGTTCATCCAATGACTTGGTAATAATTTGTCTTAAGCAAGTAATTGAATCTATTCAAAGCACTGGTCTTTCACGATAATGTAATCAAAATCATTGAACTTGCTAATTCAACCAAGTTGCTAGGCCATTTAGTTGTGTCTCCAGGACTTGTCGGTTGTCAACAAGTCTTCCATCTTCACATTTCATGGGGATTACCCCTCATAATTTGTTGTAGGGAGACAGCTAGAACAAAGAGGGTGGGGATCAGACTGACAACCCCTGCTTTGATCATTGTTGCATCTTGCCTATACAGTTTGGGCGACAATGGTGACCTTGCCTAATCTATGGGTTAATTCCCGCCAGACTGGGCGACAACTGTGACTTTGCCTAACCTATTGGTTAATTCCTGCCAGTCTCATCCTGTGGCCAATGAGTTCTCAACATGCTAAATTAAAATCTGTAATCCACTGCAACCATCTCATGATCTTATCAGCACAATGACTCTTTCCTCTGTGTTTGATCATCAAGCTAAACAAAGCAATTTCAAATTGCGAATACTGTTATGTCATCATCCTTTCTCTTGAAACTGTGTGAAACAAAAAATTGGTTCTAATTTCCATTTCAATTTTCTTCCTCAACTGTTCCATTGGTAATTCTTGGCACTCTTCAACCACAGCCTGATCACTGATATTTGCAATATGTCAGTGATATTTGCAACCTTGGTTGTGCCATTTACTTTCTAATTATCAAATTCAAACACCTAATGAAATGAAATGAAATTATATTGCACTAATGTCCAGCGATGACCAAAATAAGTCAGGGGGACTGAAAAGTACATCATATCAAGATGGCAATAAGGGGAGTACAAAAGACATATCTCTGAAATAAATAGTCTACCTACAGCTAAGGAAACAAGGTTCCCTCACATTTTGTATGTTTGAAGTGTGGGTCTTCATTTCATATGTCTAACACTTGCTTAGAAATTTGTATTTCTCATATTGCTGAGTTTCCACCTCTTCTCATTTAAATGACATTTTTTTAGTTGAGCTCCATCTGCTCTTTGATATAGTTTTCAACATTCTAAGGATTTTTCTAATGTTTTTATGGGGCTAAAATTGTTTGCTGCTGAATACCATATCATGAAACCACTAACATAACATGGTTTTACAGATCACTTGAAACTGATGCCACTTGGATTTCAATTTCACCTGCATCCCAACAGATACAAAGGCAACAACAGAATTACTGGCATCCCATCAGCCATGTTTGAAGGTGGGATCATGAAGGGAAATTCTTATGATTCTGTTCTTAGGTGCTATTTTTGTCTCATCCAGAACCATTCTGAATTAGGCCTTGTGTTAAGAGCTTTTAAAGCATAGTGTTGTAGAGTGCAATGTATATTTGATGAGGCATGAGCCTGTAACCAAACCGAAGGTTAATTATGCAATCACTAAATATGCCTCACATGCTAGTACCTGTGACATGTTAACATTGAAAGAATAATTGGATCAATAATTGGTTCAGCTTGATCTCAAAACGTATAAACATCCTCACTTGCAAATATTTTGTTTTTGAAAATGGGAGACTGCATTAAGGAGATACAGGAAAGGATTAGATCTGGCATTCTCTTTCTCATTTTCTAATTATCCTTTCCTTCGGTAGGCAAAGACATTTCATTGGCTATTTTATTAGGGCATCTTTATTTTGCAGGGAAGGATATTCTTGGATAGTTTGATTCTAAGATTGCAATAAAATTGATTAAGTTATATACTCAGAAAATAACTTTGTTTAAAAAGAATGGAAGCAATTGAAAATAGCCAATTGATTGTAAGAATGAAATAAAATTACCCAAGTTTGTGCACTTATATATTTCATATATGTTATACAGGAAAAGTTACATCAAGACTCTACATGGTCCTTTTGTCCCCTTTAGTCTGTCATTGTATATTTCTGCAAAACATGCAATATCTATATTGTATATGGTTTGCATGCTTCAACATCTACAGCAACATTAATTATCTCATGTTCAGATACACATTTTATATTGGTTGCATTGGCCTCTGTTTTTTTTGGGTAAGCCTTTGCTAGAATAAAACGACTTCCCCAGTGATCTATGTCTGCCTATATATGCATATTTATCTCTACCTACAGCCATACGGTTGGCATCTTGGTAAATAATTAATTAGTTGCTGGTTTATTGCAATTGGACATGGAGATGACACTGTTGAGTGAGTTCTATGTAAGCACATTTAAACAAGGAAGAAGAGGATATTGTTTTGTGAAAACAAAGGTAAGAGTAAAATATCGTTTATTAGTTTTTCTCTTTTATTTATTGTTAAATTTCCACGAAATTCTGCAACTGCTTAGATGAAAAATCCAAAACTATCTTTCTTTCACCAAGATACAGAATTTCGTAACACTTATAAGCAGCAGAATAAACACAGATAAAAACACAGCACACAATATCGACACAATTATTTTTCTTGGCAAACCCAACTGGGAAAACCCTCTCCTTGATGTGGTATTATTGACTGAGCAAATAGATCAAATACAAAGCAATCTGTCTCTTGACAACAGAGATGTTCTCCTGCTGATCTAGCCTAGACTTGCCCTGGAAAAGCCTTGATCACAGCTTCTAAATCCTAGCGCACTTGTGATCTCCTATTACTTAGGATTGAAGCTCTTTGTGCTCTCCATAAACAAGGCTCTCTCACACACTTGTGAGCTCTGTCTTGTCACAGAAGCCTTTGTACACAAAGCTTTGTAATTTACTTGTGCCTTCGTCCTCCTTTTATGGATTTTGATCCATGCTAAATCAAGCAAGTCCAAATTTAGAACTCGTGGTTGACAAGTTAACTAAGTTCGGACTGAATTTCTTTCCAATCATAACTTGGAGTTACAACTCTTGTTTCGTTCAATCAAGACTGAAGACTAACTCGTTCTCACTGAACATGTAACTGCCACCCAATCCTGTAGTCAAACTGATGAAGACTTCCTCTTAACTGAAGCTCCAACTCTACGCATGCTATCTTGATGATTATTCCAGTGAAATGGAAATAACTCATCCTAACTAAAGTCTAACTCATGAGGACAACTCGAGGACTTCACTGACTAAGGCACAAGTCAGAGGACCTTGCTCGCTGCATTTTCGAAATTTATTACCAATGTAACACTATAGCAGACTATTCATACAAGTGCAATTAATGGATAGATTAGGTTCAAAACATTTGGGCACTAATAGAATTTGGGTAGACCTCTTCAAAGAAGTGATACAAGTATTGAATTTCAATGACATATATCTCTAATTTACTTATCCTTTCAAGCAAAATAATTGGCAATTGAGATCGTAAAAACTATGAAACTAAATTTTCAGGAAGCAAGATATTGGTATATTGCACAAGTTTCAAGTACACTCTAAATGGAAGCTTGTGAAGTTGTGTTTTTCATCTCTTTGTCAACAATGGGAAAGGAGAAGCTTTTGAGTGGTAAAAGAAATGTTTTAGGGAACGTTCTTGTTTCCTTTCGAAATTTATTACCAATGTAACACTATAGCAGACTATTCATAGAAGTGCAATAAATGGATAGATTAGGTTCAAAACATTTGGGCACTAATAGAATTTGGGTAGACCTCTTCAAAGAAGCGATACAAGTATTGAATTTCAATGACATATATCTCTAATTTACTTATCCTTTCAAGCAAAATAATTGGCAATTGAGATCATAAAAACTATGAAACTAAATTTTCAGGAAGCAAGATATTGGTATATTGCACAAGTTTCAAGTACACTCTAAATGGAAGCTTGTGAAGTTGTGTTTTTCATCTCTTTGTCAACAATGGGAAAGGAGAAGCTTTTGAGTGGTAAAAGAAATGTTTTAGGGAACGTTCTTGTTCCCCCCCATCCTCTATGGATTTAGTTGAAGTTCTTTAGGCTTACATAAAATAATAATCTGGAGCATATGGATATATGTGTGTGCACGTTCTTGTTTCCTTTCGAAATTTATTACCAATGTAACACTATAGCAGACTATTCATAGAAGTGCAATAAATGGATAGATTAGGTTCAAAACATTTGGGCACTAATAGAATTTGGGTAGACCTCTTCAAAGAAGCGATACAAGTATTGAATTTCAATGACATATATCTCTAATTTACTTATCCTTTCAAGCAAAATAATTGGCAATTGAGATCATAAAAACTATGAAACTAAATTTTCAGGAAGCAAGATATTGGTATATTGCACAAGTTTCAAGTACACTCTAAATGGAAGCTTGTGAAGTTGTGTTTTTCATCTCTTTGTCAACAATGGGAAAGGAGAAGCTTTTGAGTGGTAAAAGAAATGTTTTAGGGAACGTTCTTGTTTCCCCCCCATCCTCTATGGATTTAGTTGAAGTTCTTTAGGCTTACATAAAATAATAATCTGGAGCATATGGATATATGTGTGTGCCATATCTATCTGCATTCATGTCTATGAGAATTCATATCTATCTGCATTCTTGTGTCATATCTAGCTGCATTCTCATATGTAGCACTGGAATTCACAAATACAAGAAGTAAGTTAATTGTTATTGTTGCTCTGTTGAGCACGAACAGAATTAAGAGCAGCATTGAATTATTGCCAACGATGTTCATCATATAGCGACCATACTTATTTTCAATTGTGTTCGCTCTCACAACAACTCAGGCTAGTGACAAGATTCATTATGTTGTCATTGTAAGAATCTTCCTTTGATTTTAGATATGTGACTTTTCCATGAAGTAGAACTTCCATTCAATGATGACATTATAGCAACTGGCTTCACACTTTTAAAAATGGATATGGCCCCATATTTGCCTAGCAGAACACCCAAAACAGCAAGCTATGGATATCCAACAAATGGAAGAGAAGCAGCAGCAAGCAGAGTAACAGGTAACTCAAGTCATATAGATAGTTCAGCCAGCCCCCTTGTCTAAAATAATTACTGCTTTTTGAATATTTTGTATCATGAAATATATCACCAAAACGCACATACTGATGTCAAGATTAATTGCTAAGTTTTTAGATATTTTTAGCAAGATTCTGGTCTGCTCTATGGTTATTTTGAGCACCCCAGCCACTGGCAGCAGAAAAATCCCTAATGTTGTACTCTTATGAAAAGCTGCCTTAGCTAAGGCCCCCGATCTAACCTAAAAGCACAGGGCATTTGTAACCCCAAAAACCAAGCTAATTGAAAACATGTATTCCCCAAATATTATTTCAATAGATTACATAAATTGCAGAAATTGTCATAAGTTTTTTATATGCTTAGTAACTCAAATTTGACTAAACCTGCCTGAGTTACCAGTTAAAATCGGATCGCAAATGATGCATCCAAGTATGCTGGAATCAAACTGAATTTTAAAGTGTTATCCCTTAATTTATGTTTGCCTGTAGCTCATATATGAGATCTGAAATTGTCATAACTCCCCTCTATTATACTATTTTTTTTTTCTAAACTTTTAGATCATAAAAAGGGACTCGTTTCATGTCTATTTTGCAGAGTGTAACTTCTATGGTCTTTATTACATTTAGGTAGAGGTTAATGTTGCAAGAGTTCATCTAAGTTTTCATTAGTTAAGGTTCAAGTGGTGTGATTGCCCCTATGCTTGTAATGGGGTTTCAACATGACATTTATAATGCGTATTTTGTTGGGAATCACGATTGCCATTAAACCAAAACCTGCAGGTGTTAGTCAACAATCGCAACGCTAGAGATAAGGATCCACGAGAGGCGGTTAGTCCATGTCACGAAACACACAGGGAGCGTTGGTTTATCCAATGTCTAACAATCTCCCCCCCAATGTGAGTCGGGTGTGTATCAAACTCGTGACCTATGCTCTGATACCACTCGTTGGGAATTACGATTGCCATTAAACCAAAACTTGCAGGTGTTAGTCAACGATTGCATCGCCAGAGATAAGGATCCACGAGAGGCAGTTAGTCCATGTCACAAAACAAACGGTGAGCGTTGGTTTATCCAATGTGCAACATATTTCCCCTAACTAAACTTATAACCTAACAATTCACCCCATTCACTTGTATATGCAGTTGTATTTCAATAGTGATAGGCATGTAATAAATCTATTTGGGTATAGTTAATTGACACACCATGTGTAGTAGTGTGCTACCTTACCCTGTACATTGTGCCCCACCATGCCCATGTGACTACCACTTCTCTAGCCAATAGGAGAGGGACAACACTCTGTTTTCACGTGGGTCGCACATGGGTCCTGTTGACCTCTACTGGTCAACTACCCATGCAGTACACCCCCCTTTTCTTTGCAAAAAAGGGGCAGCACCTGATCAGCGTGTCCGTGCCATCTTGCAGTCATCAACAGCTTGATCATTTTTTATTGTAAACCCAGTCTGCATGTATTAATTGTAAATAATCTTAGCAGACATGAGTCGTGTATGTGAATTGCTTAGGTGGACCTAACTTTCTAGTGGTAATCTACGTCCCGGAAGGTTTTTCGTCTCACCGATGATCCGATCCATGGATCGGCAGAGTTTTCCTTCAAACCTGACCCCAAAGCCGGGATGCATTTTGTCATTAGGACTTTAGGAGAATCTTAGTGTGTTAATCTGCTAGATTATAGTTGTGTCGCAGAACTGGGTAATTTATGAGGGTCTATGTTAAAGGGGTTTTCCCCCTTAAGATGTAAATTTGTAAAAGTCATCATGAAATGTGTCTCGAGGGTTGAAAAATGTTTTAAATCCCCTCATGAGTCCTAAGTCCTAGGTCCTAGGTGATGTTTCCGAAGGCTTAGTTCGATGATCTATGAATTAAAAAAAAATAAAAAAAAATAAATAAATAAATAAATAATAAAAATTATAAAATAGAGCAAAAACCCTAAAATAATAAAATAATAATATCTTAAGTGAATGCATGCAAAATATTATTTTTTAATAAATCGACGGATGAGATCAAGCGATGTCTTGATCTTCATCAACGGTTGAGATCATTTCTACATGGATCACTCGAACTAGCCGTTGGGATCATTTCCTTTAAATAGGGTGCTAGGGGTCTTTTCAGATCATTCGATCTGTGAGTCTGATACTGGAGAAGCTCTCTTGTAAATCTGTTTCTGGTTAATAAAAGAAGACTTTGGGGTCCATATCTTGCTGGTGTTACTCTCTTGAAATGCTGTGAGATTGTTTAAATTTTCTGCATATTTTCTTTTCAGCCATTAATAATAGCTTTTTTGTAGAGTAGTGTGGGCACAGGTATCTTGTCCACTTGCTAGGGTTTGAGTGCTGTTAGGGTTTCTGAAGTAATGGCAGGTATCTCCATTACTGTTTGAGATCTAGCGACATTTTTGCCCTCGTTATTGACGGTTGTTTTGAGCTATGCAGAAAGCATTTTCTGAAGGAATTTTGTGGGCGTTCGGGGAAGTTCTCGGCTGAACCAGCCAACTCCCGCAAGCATTTTTCGCTGAGCCCAGTTGGATTTGATCCTGGGTCTATCATTCAGTTTTATTTTCTGATTTGCATGAGAGATTTTCTGAAGTTTTTTCACAATGACAATCTGAAATTTCTGTTCTTTAAATATTTTCTGTGCTTATTGATGAATCTGGCTGCTAAGGGGCCAAATTTGTAAATTAATCAGCTGTCTTAGGGTTTCAGAATTTTCTGATCTAGGGTTTCAATTTTAGTTTTGCTTAGGTCAGGTTTATTTAGGGTTTTGATTTTGTTTTTATGTACATATTATTTTTGGGTGATTTCAGGTGGCAGAAGCAAACACCAAATATCGATCTGAGGGCCAAGCCAGATCCAAGCAGCGAAGCATTTACATCTGCTCCCAGCATTCAAGTGAATAGATGGTGGCATTTACGCATTAAATCTCGGAAACAATCTACGTCTCTGCCATCAACTGGGTCCTTTTTCTTTTGGGAGATTTGTCTGTTGTATATGAACTTTTGATAGCGCCACCGGGCTAGAGGAAACATGCTCTCAAAATTCTATTGAAAATTTCCATTGGTCGGCCATCATAATTCATTCTGCGCTGAGGGCGTATGACACAGTTTCGCTGCTCCCTCCTATTCCATCACTGGCTGCATCGTTTTGCAATCAGTTGGCGGTAGAGATCATTCAAACGCTGGTTCCCTAAGCACCGATTTTTCTCTGCATGCGTTAAATTTTCTTCATTCATAGCTGAGCCGGCGTCACGATTTTGGGACTCTGGCATTCATAAATCCATATATTGACTTATCGTATGCCTGCAAGCTCAAATCGATTTTTTATTTTTCCTCCTGCCGCCGTCAACTGTGCTCCCGAATTCCTTTCTGCGTGCTCAATTTTTGTTGTCGGGGTCGCTATAGAATATCAAAACGATTTATGCATGCCTGCTCATTTCGATTCATTCTCAGAGACGCAGTCGTTTCACAATACCCTTGAGAAAGTTTGATAGGCGTAAGCATTCAGCGTTTTGACTCTTCTTAAATCGATTTTAATTTGCATCAAGCGCAAGGTAAGGAGCCCGTTCCAAATCGTTGTTCAAAACGCTCAGGTAGCATCTGCGTATCATTGAAATTTTTCCAGTCTGCGCTTCAAACCGATTCGTTTTCTTTGTTTCCGCCGCCGTTCGCTTTTCCTGGTCTGGGCTTATGTTTTACACGCTGTGGAACTGTCGTTTGGCTCACGTTCAGCATTTTTGAGTTTTACGGTATATGCATACCTGCGTAGGTTAGGATGTATAGTTTTTAAGTTTCGTTTCCCTTTTTTTTAGTTTAGACTTAACCATCGTAGGTTTAATTTAGATTTTTTTTTTTTTTTTTTGTTACGTATTTAGATCTTATTTCTTTTGTTTTAAAATAGTTTCATTTTATTAAATGTAGATTCATAAAAACAACCAAAAAAAATGTTTATGTTTTAGTCCTTAGATTTAAGTTTAGACTTTTATAGTTTTTAGTTTAGATTTTTTTTTAAACTTTAAAAAATATAATATAAAAAAAAAGGGGTTAGTGTAGTTTGATTTTAGATTCTAATTTTTATTTTTTTATTTTTAGATTGTCTAGATTTTAAATAATTTCAAATATATGAAAAATAAAAAAAAATAAAAATAAAGAAAAATAAAAAGGATTTATTTATAATTTTTTAGGTTTAGTTTTATTTTTGTGTAGTTAGTGTTTTAAATTTTTGTTTGAATAGATTTTAAGATTTAAGTTTTATTCTTTTTTTAGATTTTAAAATATTTTGAAAAAATAAAAAATTTTGGAAAATTTTCTTCGTCAGATCCAGTTATTTTCGGAAATTGTCATATCTTTCATGCTGAGATCTAAATTTTCAAGTCGAGATACGAAATTGATATCTGGTTAATAATTCTTAATTGTTTAAAGTATTGATCAAAATTTGGATATCATTGTTGAGGTTTGGTCATTACAAGGCTTTGTGGTTTTAACAAATATCTTGCTTTTAATGATAAATGATTGCTGTTCATGGTCCATATTTTTATATCATTTAACAAGTAATCATCTTTTAAGGCACTGGTCTGCTAAATTAATCAAATCCATCTAGTGCTTTTCATATCGTGTCTCGTGTCTCCCAACCAACTGGTCGATAGTTGGTCTCATCATCTCACAGGGACTACCCCCCTTAGCCGCGGGAGACAGGCTTAAACGGAGGGATCGGGGATCAGAGTGACAACCCCTGGTCTGAGGGTTGTCGTGTCAATCCGCGCGACAACAGGTCCTAAACTCATGATGAATGGTGGAGATCCGATGTGCTGATCGGATAACGGTTGCTTGTCTACCTGAACCCTAACCTTGAAAAGTTATTCCATTTAGATTATGTTGGAAATACTGAGAGGGGGGGTGAATCAATGTTTCTTACTTTTTTATTCTAGTGATTGCCAAAAGCATATATAGATATGTATGTGTATACACAGAACACAGAAACCAGCAGCTGGAATAAATGCTTTTATTAAAACTCAAGACATTATAATGAAATAAATACAATATAAGTATATATCCGACTGTGAATAGTTGCCAAGCTCCAACTTGGACTTCGGTGAGGTTCCAACCTCCAGAGCACCAACTCTGTTTAGCAGTGGTTCTGGCACTTAGGGGCACTTACCCCTAATGACTTTAGTTCTGTTCAGTTTTGAGGCTCCAACCCAATCTTGGTGTACACTAGTATGCTGTTGCACTCTATTCAGCTGAGGTTCTCTCACTCCTACTCTCCTGCCTCTGCTACTTCTACAGCCTCTGCTGCTTTTGCTCCCTCTTCTGCTTCTGCTACCTCACGCTCTGGTTCTTCGCCACAATAACAGAGCCAACATTTCTCTGTTTTTACTGTTTCATACATTCTCATGCCTTTGTCCATTCGTTTCCGCTTACACTGTCTCTTAGGCTTCCTCCTCAGTCGTTGTCGTTTCCTCTGACTCGCTTGATCTTTCAGCTTCCCTCCTTGATCGTTGTGACTTTCTCTGTGCTGGCTTTCCATTCAACTGCTTGGCTTTACGGTCACTATGCGTTAAAAAATGTAACTCAGGCCTGTTTTTCAATGATAACAGGCATCCACCGAGACTGTTTCATTTAACGGAGATGCTACGTCCTATCGCAATCGCAATAGGCATTATGTCAGCCTCCTGAACTATCGGAACCATTATCATATGTATTTTGGCCCTTCAAACTGTGCGCAAGGCAAATATGTAAATACACAAGAAATATGAGCAAAAAACAGGCGAAAAGACTAAAGGGCGGACTTCAAGAGTTATTTTACTCGCATCTATTCCGTATCGGGTCCGCAACCTTATCGCTATCGGCGATCGCAAAGTCCACTTGACATATTGTAGCGCCTGCTTCCAAAATGCCGATGCGATGTGGCGGACCCGATAGGATCCCAAATCTCCCGTGCATATATTTTCAAGTCCGCTTTTCGCCTCTGATAGTGTTAAACGCATGTATGTAAGGTTTTGGCTGCCGATGTATGTTTATGTCGTGGAGAGTGTTAAAGTATATATATATGTGTGTGTGTGTGTTTCTCCTCCAATAATGTGTTTTGCGCATATATATATATATATATATATATATATATATATATATATATCTGCCTTTTCCGTTGATCGCTACACCCCGACGTAATATTTCCTTGTCACATCCGATGAAGCCGCACGGTTTAAGCCCTGTCGTTCGATCATCCACCAAGCGATCCAACGACATTCGCTCCTCCTAATGCCATAACTTAATCGCATGTTAATGCGCGATAAAGCGGTTTTCCGCCGTGTCCCGTCATCCACGTGTTGTGCAATGAATGGTATCGCACACCATGGTACGTTTACCACCTCCGAAAGCACTGCGGGGAATATCGCTTACAACCATCCCCACTTGCTATCTCCCGTGCATCTTTATCGCCTGCGACTGTTGGATCTACCCGTCGTGCTGTATCTGCCGTCCATCTGTGCAACTCTGATAGTGTATTTGCCGGGGATTCATAGTTTTGGCCGCCGATAGTGTTATGGGCTCCTGATAGTGTATTTCGCTTGCTACGTATGCTATGGTGTATTCCGCCTTATATATATAATTATGCTTTGATACCATATACACTATAATCCTCCCAATGGCTCTGTTTGCTCTGTTAGTTCCTTTGGCTCCGTTCCGACTACTCCTCTTCTTTGGCTCTGTCTCCTCCTCTTGGCTTTGTCTACTCCTTGAATATTGCCATATTGACATCAATGACAATCTGTGTCCAACAATCTTCCCCTTTGTTATTGATGGCAATATTCTTCTGCTCTATCTCCCCCTTTGACATCAATGGCAAAGGAATGCATACGGACTCCCCTTGTCAACCTGCTACATCTTTATGAATGAACTTGAGTGATGATAAAGAAATAACCCCCATCTTTTGACGCAGATGTTCGAATGCTTCTCGAGGAAGAGGTTTTGTGAAAATATCAGCTATCTGCTCTTTTGTACTGATATATTCCAGGACGATGTTTTGTTCAGCTACTTGCTCACGGAGGAAATGATACTTGATTGGTATGTGTTTGGTTCTTGAATGCATCACTGGATTTTTGCTGAGACTAATAGCACTTGTGTTGTCACAATAAATGGTAATTGGTTGATCTGTACATATGTCGAGATCTTTTAGAGCTTCCTTCATCCATAGTATTTGAGTACAACAATCTGCTGCAACAATATACTTGGCTTCGACTGTGGATAGTGATATGGATGATTGTTTTTTTCTGAGCCAGGATACCAAACAGTTTCCTAGGAAGAATGCATTTCCACTAGTACTTTTTCGATCATCTATACTTCTAGCCTAATCGGCATCGGTGTATGCAGTTACAGTCAGTGTTGAGTTCTTTGGGTACCAAAGACCGAAATCAGAAGTTCCCTTTAGATATCGAAGAATTCTTTTTACAGCTAATAAATGGGATTGCTTGGGAGCAGATTGAAATCTTCCCACCGTTCCTACTGCTTGCATTATGTCTGGACGTGTAGTTGTTAAGTATAGAAGGGCTCCAATCATTGACCTGTAATAGTTGCATCTACTAGAGGGGAGTCATCATCTTTCCTCAGTTTGCAGTTTGTGGTCATAGGTGTGCTCATGGGTGCACAGTCCTCCATTCCATATTTTTTGAGCATGTCTTTTAGATATTTGGTTTGAGATATACACAATCCTGCTTTGGTTTGAGATATTTGAAGTCCAAGGAAGTGGGACAGCTCTGTTATCATTGACATCTCAAACTCTTTTGACATGTTTTGAGAAAATTCATGGCTCATTTCATCATTATTACTAGCAAAATTTAGATCATCGACATAGACAAGAGTAACTAGTAACTTACCTTCATTTGTCTTTTATGTATAGATTGCTTCCGACCACTCCCTTTTTGAAGCCTTGTTGTTGTAAATAGTGATCCAGTCTTGCATACCAAGCTCTAGGAGCTTGTTTCAACCCATATAAAGCCTTTTTCAACTTACAAACTACGTCCTTTCCTGCTGTTAGATCAAAACCTTCTGGCTGCTCCATGTAGATTTCCTCCTTGAGTTCCCCATTTAGAAATGCTGATTTCACGTCCATTTGATAGATTTTGAATCCTCTTGAGCAAGCAAATGCCAAGAACATCCTAATAGCTTCCATATGGGCCACTGGTGCAAATGTCTCTTCAAAGTCAACTCCTTCAATTTGTGAATAACCTTTGCAAACAAGTCTTGCCTTGTTTCTGATAACCTGTCCTTCCTCATTCATTTTATTTTTGAACACCCATTTGGTTCCTATTATGTTTTTGTCATTTGGACAAGGTACCAGCTCCCATGTCTTGTTCTTCTCAATTTTGAACATTTATTCTTCCATGGCTTTTACCCAATGAGGATCCTTGCTTCTGCAAATGTTTCTGGTTCTATAATAGATAGGAGGGCAATGACTTTTCTCTTGGGTGTGATTGATATCCTTCTTCGGGTCTGCACACCTTCATCTCTATTGCCAATGATCTGCACTTCTGGATGATGTCTTTGGACATACTTCATCTTTGAAGGGGTATTAGGTGGTTCTCTTTCCTCTTCTTCTTCCTCATCTATTTCTTCTTCTTTATGTTCTTATTCTTCAATGAGAGAGTCATCTTCATGTTCTTCAATTTCCTTTTTCTGGAAGATCTTCATCATCCTTTACATCAATGCTCTCCACTATTTTCTTCAGTCGATAATTGTAGCACTTGTAAGCCTTACTCCGTGTAGAATATTCAAGAAGTATCCCTTCATCAACCCGAGAATCAAACTTTCCGGGTGAGCCATCATTTATTTTTATGAAGCACTTGCTTCCAAAGATCTTGAAGTACTTCATCGAAGCAGGTCTTCCTTTCCATAGCTCATAAGGAGTTTTTTCACAATTTTGTCTTAGTTGAGTTTGATTCAATGTATAGATAGCTGTTCCTACTGCTTCTCTCCAAAATTTAGGTTGTAAGTCTGCTGCTAATAGCATAGTTCTTGCCATTTCTTGGACTGTTCGGTTTCTTCTTTCAACTACCCCATTTTGCTGAGGTGTTCTGGCAGCCGAGAATTCCCTTTTAATTCCATGAATATTACAGAACTCACTAAACTCGTTTGATGTGAATTCTCCTCCTCTGTCTGTTCCGAGGCACTTAATTTTTGAATCTTTTTCATTTTCTACAAGGGCTTTTAGATTCTTAAAACACTCAAAAGTTTCAGATTTATACTTTATGAAATATATCCACATCATTCTAGTATAATCATCAACAAATAACACAAAGTACCTTTCTCCTTGGAGTGCTTGATTTCTAGTTGGCCCACACACATCAGCATGGATGATCTCCAAGGGCTTCGATGTATAGAGCTCCTTTGTCTTGTGGTTGGTTCTGGTATGCTTTCCATGTTGACATGGACCACATACTGCTTGATTTGGTTTGAACAGCCTTGGGATGTCTCGTACAACTTTGATCTTGCTGATATTGATTAGATTTTCAAAGCTTGTATGTCCAAGTCGCTTGTGCCACAGCCAACTCTCATCTGTCTGACTCAGGTAGCATTTATTTTCTTGAATCTTGTTCAGAATGTAAATGTTGTCTGGTGTTCTCACCCCTTTTGCCACAAGTTTCCCTGAGGCAGAGTTCCTTATTTCACATTCTTTGGTACTGAAAACGACCTTATGTCCTTAATCACAGATTTGGCTGACACTCAGGAGGTTGTGTTTGAGTCCATCAACCAGCAGAGCATCTTGAGCTTTTCCTTTTCCATTGATCAGAGCAACTGTTCCTTTTCCTGCAATTCTACCTGATCCACTTCCAAAGGACACATTCCCTTCCTTTTTACTCAGTGAGACAAACTTCCTTCTGTCTTCTGTCATGTGTCTGGAGCACCCACTATCTACAAACCATTGATTTTCATTATTTTGAGCATATAGAGCCAGGCCGCATTTGTCCATGCTGGAGTTCTTGCTACTCGTCTTTCTTCCTTTGAGTGGGCAGTCTTGTTCATAGTGTCCATTATTGTAGCAGAAAGAGCAAATCAGATCAAATTTGGTCAAGGGATTAAATGAATTGAAGGTTTTGATTTGTCCCTGCCTTTTGGGGACATATGAGTTGATTAGTCTATCCTTTAGCTTTTTCTGGCTTGATGACCAAAGTTTTTACAGTGAAAACAGTGTCCAAGAAAGATGGTTTTGTATTTGTTGAAGCAACCACGGTTTGAGTCGATTTCCTTCCTGGGAATTACTTCTCCCTCGTTCTTTGGATTTGCGAAGGGCCCTTGGTGGAGTACAGGTTTGTATTTGCTGTAGTGTCCATGATTCGACTCCACATTCTTCTTTGGAATAATTCTCTCTTCATTCTTGGGATCTGGGATGCAGTTTTGATAACATACTTTTTCATCTTTTGGATTGCAGGAAAGTGCATCGGCATAGCTTTTCGCATTATTCTTAATGCTTGAGGATTCTCCTTTGAAACTTATTCCAGACTTGTCATGTTGAGGTTTTTGATTTTTCAGAATAATCTCAAGTATTTGAGAGCTTTTACAGCCCTTTTTAATTTGCTCCAACTCCTTTTTCAGAGACACTATTTCGGCTTCGCGTTCTTACAAGTCTCTTCCTTTTCTTTAAGCTTTGCTTCCAAGAGGTCTTCTTTCTTTTTTATTTCCTCGTTTACCACTTTGAGAGAAATGATTTTGTTCCGTAGTTTCTCATTTTATTCAATGGCACTTATTAACAGTTCATCTACATTTCCTTCCAGCCCTGAGTCATCATCATCTGTGAGTGCCATGAATAATGCTTCTTGGCTTTCATCATGATCACTTTCCTCATCTAATTTATTTTTGATGACCATAAACTCATCTTCATCAGACTCATCTTGCTTGGAGAAGAAGTTTTTCTTATTGAACCCTTTCTTTTCATGTGCCTTTCTTTTAGAATTTCCTTCATCATCATTGTCATGTTTATGAGGACATTTTGCTGCATAATGACCTATTTTACCACATTTAAAACAGATAAGAGAATACTTGCCTTTAAGCGTAGATCCTCTCTTTAGCTTTCGTACAAATTGAGCCAATTCGGATTCCACATCTGACTCATCACTACAGTCATTCCTTTCTTTCCCTTTCTTTGACTTTGAGGTCTTGAATGCTGCATCTTTGGAGCTTGGGCCACCTTTCCTCATTTCATAGGCAGTGATAATTCCATGGAGTTCATCCATTTTGAGGGTATCTACATCCTTTACTTCTTCTATAGTGCTTATTTTGGAGTCAAATCTGTCTGAAAGAGACCTTAATACTTTTTGAACAATGGTACTTTCTTCCACTTTTCGTCCAATCCTTTCAGGGAATTTACCACTTCAACTACTCGGAGGAGGTATGCTGCAATATCTTCTTCATCTTCCATCCTCAAACTTTCAAATTGTCTTCTGTGAGTTTGAAGCTTTGCCTTTTTGACTTTTGAGTCTCCATCGTACAAGCCAACTAGCTTCTCCCACATTTCTTTGGCAGAGGTACAGTGCATGATTTTTGTAAACTCAGAATCAGTGATTCCACTAGTGATGGAGTTCATGGCCTTTGCATTTGCGATGTAGGCTTTCCTCTCGTCTTGGTCTGTTGGAAGAGTGGAAGTAGTTTTGTATTCATTTTGAACAAAATGCCAGACCTTAGGTCCAAGGGACATTAAGTAGTAGGTCATTCTTTTCTTCCAGAAACCAAAGTTAGTGCCATCGAGCAAAGGAGGTCTTCTTGATGCTTCGTGATTTCTCATCATGGCTGCGGATCCTTCTTCAAGCTGTTAGGCTAGTATGAAGAAGCCTGCTCTGATACCAATTGTTGGAAATACTGAGGGGGGGGTGAATCAGTATTTCTTACTTTTTTATTCTAGTGATTGCCAAAAGCATATATAGATATGTATGTGTATACACAGAACACAGAAACCAACAGCTGAAATAAATGCTTTTATTATAACTCAAGACAGTACAATGAAATAAATACAATATAAGTATATATCTGACTTTGAATAGTTGCCAAGCTCCAACTTGGGCTTCAGTGAGGCTCCAACTTCTAGAGCACCAATTCTGTTCGGCAGTGGTTCTGCACTTAGGAGCACCTACCCCTAATGACTTTAGTCCTGTTCAGTTCTGATGCTCCAACCTCTTGGGCTCCAACCCAATCTTGGTATACACTAGCATGCTGCTGCACTCTATTCAGGTGAAGTTCTCTCACTCCTACACTCCTACCTCTGCTACTTCTACAGCCTCTGCTGCTTCTACTTCCTCTTCTGCCTCTGCTGCTTCTGCTACCTCACGCTCTGGTTCTTCACCACGATAATAGAGCCAACAGTTCTCTGTTTTTACTGTTTTATACATTCCCATGCCTTTGTCCATTCGTTTTCGCTTACACTGTCTCTTAGGCTTCCTCCTCAGTCGCTGTCGTTTCCTTTGACTCGCTTGATCTTTCAGCTTCCCTCCTTGATCGCTGTGACTTCCTCTGTGCTGGCTTTCCATTCAACTTCTTGGCTTTACAGTCACTGTGTGTTAAAAAATGTAACTCAGGCCCGTTTTTCAATGATAACAGGCATCCACCAAGACTGTTTCGTTTAACGGACATGCTACGTCCTATCGTAATCGCAATCGGCATTATTCAGCCTCCTGAACTATCGGAACCATTATCATATGTATTTTGGCCAAACCGCGTGCAAGGCAAATATGTAAATACACAAGAAATATGAGCAAAAAACAGGGGAAAATACTAAAGGGCGGACTTCAAGAGTTATTTTACTTACATCTATTCCGTATCGGGTTCGCAACCTTATCGCTATCGGCGATCGCAAAGTCCACTTGACATATTGTAGCGCCTGCTTCCAAAATGCCGATGCGATGTGTCGGACCTGATAGGATCCCAAATCTCTCGTGCATATATTTTCAAGTCCGCTTTTCGCCTCCGATAGTGTTAAACGCATGTATGTAAGGTTTTGGCCGCCGATGTATGTTAATGTCGTGGATAGTGTTAAAGTATATATATATGTGTGTGTGTGTGTGTGTGTGTGTGTGTTTCTCCTCCAATAATGTATTCTGCGCATATATATATATAAAATTTGCCTTTTCTGTTGATCGCTACACCTTGACGTAATATTTCCCTGTCACATCCGACGAAGCGGCACGGTTTAAGCCCTGCAGTCCGATCATCCACCAAGCGATCCAACGGCATTCGCTTCTCCTAATTCCATAACTTAACCACATGTTAACGCGCGATAAAGCGGTTTTCCGCCGCGTCTTGTCATCCACGTGTTGTGCAATGAATGGTATCGCACGCCATGGTACGTTTACCACCCAGCTCCGAAAGCAGTGCGGGGAATACCACTTACCGCCATCCCCGCTCGCTATCTCCCGTGCATCTTTATCGCCCGCGACCGTTGGATCTGCCCATCGTGCTGTATCTGCCATCCATCTGCGCAACTCTGATAGTGTATTTGCCGGGGATTCATAGTTTTGGATGCCGATAGTGTTATGGGCTCCTGATAGTGTATTCCGCTTGCTACGTATGCTATGGTGTGTTCCGCCTGCTATATATATATATAATTATGTTTTGATACCATATACACTATAATCCTCCCGATGGCTCTGTTTGCTTTGTTAGTTCCTTTGGCTCCGTTCCGACTACTCCTCTTCTTTGGCTCTGTCTCCTCCTCTTGGCTCTATCTACTCCTTGAATATTGCCATATTGACATCAATGACAATCTATGTCCAACAGATTATTCGGCATTTTTATTTTTTCCTTGTTGACGGTATGGCCACTGCCTCCTTGGTGTCGCCCTTCCATGCTAAATAACTGTAAATTGCTTGAATATACAAGAATTTAGTAGCATCCATTAGTCTATTGATGGTCGTCATAGAGGAACACTACGTAACTAAGCCTATTGCATATCTTTTACAATTCGCAGAGCAGGGATTTTGTGCTTTTGATATTTAGTTGGGACATCTATTAGAATGGCCGCTAATCCTCTGTATTTTTCTTTACCTTGGTTGTAGGTTTGCGTTTCCAAGTGCAAATTGAGAGTATGCGTCCTCAACTTCTAATTCAAAGGTGCAAAGGGTCGAGGGTTTTGTTGGATTCTTTGACCTATCACCATGCGCTGTGCTCACTATTGTTAAAATTGGCAACTAGGGCCAAACTCCATGTGGGTCATCTTATTTATGGTCGCTGATATTTTTCTTGGATCCCTTTCATCGAGAGGTGTAGGGTTGATCTAAAGATCATCTAGGTTGGCCAACAACCAAATAAACCTCACATGTGCTCAACGTTTTAGTATAAAAAGAGATGACTTGAGAGTCATTTCTCACACACACTTCTATCTTGATTTCTCTCCACTTGTCTTGGGTTTTAGTGGAAGAGAAATCTAGGAGTGGAAGCCATAAACGTTGGAGGAAAAGAGGCTGCACTAGACGCGGATGGAAGGCAGCCCTAGACGCAAACTAAAGGCTGCCCTAACGCAGATATAATCTAGCCCTAAACGCTGGTCTAATTCAGCCCTAACCATAGTCAAACAAGAGAGTCTTAGTCACAGCATGAAGGGTCAAAGGGACAGTGTGTAAGCTGCCCTAGACAGCGTGAAGGGTTGTGTGGACATCACAGTGTTAGCTGCCATATAAAGGGTCAAAGGAACAACGAAGAGGCTGCCCTAGACAACGTGAAGGAGTTGTAGGGACAGCGTGGCCTTAACCATAGTTAAAAAAAGGAATAACATAGGTGTGGAGGGTTATTCCCTTGGAGAACCACAATCTTTAGAAGGCTGTCTTGCTTATTTGTATGGAGGATAAGGGCTGTACGGTGATGCCCTAACTTGTGATGCAGTGCAGTAGTGCATCATGGTGAAACAATAGATGGTAAGCATGGCAAGCATGGAGCTGCAAGGGACCACTGTATAGTAAATTAGGACAACAAAAGAATGTTAAGGCAAGACAATAGTTGTGACATGGCAACAAAGGTACATGGTGTTGCAAACTCATTGGATAGCATCAAGCATGGACAGCAGCATGTTGGGACAACAACTATGATGGGATAGCCAACAGTTGTGACATGGCAGCAAAGGTACATGGTGCTGCAAACTTATTGGATAACAGCAAGCATGGACAATAACATCTTTGGACAACAACTATGATGGGAAAGCCGAATGACATGCTAATTAGGATAGCAATGACATTGTGCAGTTGTGGCACAATAGGACAACAACAAGAACAAGTACATGGTGGCAAGCATGGTGCTAAACCACATTGGGATAGCTAGGCGATGATGCTTGTTGGAGCATAACAGTGGGACATTAGTATGGCAAACATGGAATGGCTATGTCACCAACAGTGGGACAACCGTATGGTACGTGGGACAGTTGTGGCAGCATGGTGCAACAAGTGCAACATTAGGTGCAGTAGTATGATGTGTACAAAATAAGGTGTAGCAGTATGATGTGTACAGCTTGAGGTCCACCATTGTAATGATGGGTGCAACATGGTGCAGGATGATGATGAAATGCAACACAATGATAGGTGGAGTCACCTTGGAGAATCAGTTGAAGCAACATGTCTTCAACTGATCTCATGTATCATCTTCTTAGTGATGATCTATGCTCTTATCTAGATAAGTCAAAGTGTTGACTTCTGTTGTAAATGTACTCTCTCTCTCTCTGTTGAACTATTGAAGAACATATAAGAAGAATTGATCAAGGGTTTCCCTACATTGGGGTTTGTCCTTGGCTAGCGCCACATCTTGTGTCTTCTTGTCTTGGCTTGTTTTCTGCGATTTATGTTTATGTTCTATCTATAGTTTATTTTAATGTTGATGTGATTGCTAATCTAGAAAAGATATTGAGCTAACTGTGAAAATTGAAATAAATTGCTCTAAGCATAGAACATACCTAAAATTAACATGGTATCAAAGCTGAGGTGAAGACAATGCCCAATCAAGAGTGAAAGAGCAATCATTGAATATAGTTGGGAAATGACAAAAGGATCAATGAATTCCTCATCCCTCTTCAAATTCACTGAGGGTGAAAGTTAAGCAGAGAATATTATCAGAATGGTGCAGCGGAAGCTTCTGATGGCCTACTTCAATGGGAAGTCTGGATATAAGGATGGAAGGAAAGGCAGATGCCTTGGTTGTAATAAGTCCAACCATTATGCAAAGGAGCGTCCAAATGGTAGGGACACATCACTTGATCATGATAACAATCATTCCAGGGTAGAGTTGGGGGGGAGCGCCCCCCCCCAATCTGCGCTCCGGGCGGGAGCGGCTCGAGAGCGGGTCGGGAGTGCGCTTCCGAAATCGCTCCCGACCAAAAAAATTTCGCTCCCTGCCAATTTTGGGAGCGTTGTTGGGAGCGTCGCTCCCGGAGCGAAATTTAAAACCCGGGAGCGATCGCTCTCAATCGGTCTCGACCTTTAAAAAATTGCTCAGGGAGCGAATCGGGCGGCGTCGGGAGCGTTCCGGCGGAAAAGAAATCCGCGGACCCCAAAAAATTATCAATTTAAAAAATAATAGTTTTAAAAGTCCAATGGGCCAAAAAACATTTCATTATCACTTGAATGAATTGAGAAGAGATGGAGAACAAGAGCAAAGGAGCGAGGAGAAGCGAGGAGCAAGCGCTGAGGAGCAAAGAACAAGCCTGCAAAGAGGTAAGTAACTTAGTAATTTAGTTAGTTTAATTTAGTTAGGTAGTAATTTAGTTAGGTAGTAATTTAGTTAGTTTAATTTAATTTATTTAGTTTAACCTTATTTAGTTTAAAAATCATGAATCTAAATTAAATTAATAAATTAAATTAATTTGCAGATTCAAAAGCCTACAAATATCAAACACGATGGACCTGGCTATATTTCTTGGCATTTTCCTCTTCTTGGTCCCTTTTATGGTTATTATGGTGCTGGAGAGTAGGAAACAGAGGGGCCAAACTGAAGAGGGGGATGAAGAAGCTGGAGAAAGCCGAATTGATGAAAACCCCGGTGAGGAGGCGCTGGAGGAGGGTGAAAATGACCCTCAAAAAACTAAACAAGACCAAACCCCATTGTGGAAATATGTTAACAGGGCTGAAACAGGGAGAGGGGGTGGAACCACTAAATTTCATTGCCCCCATTGCAACAATGATTACACAGGTTCATACACCCGTGCTAGAAGACACCTCTGCAGGAAAAGGCCATGGGATGGAGACAAACAAATAGGAAACAAAACTTGTCCAGCGGTGTCAGCAGCGGATAGAGCCAAATACATAAGGGAAGAGGAGGAAGCCCAATACAAATCAAAAAAATCAAGGGGTTTCTTTGAACCAAGCTCACAATCACAAGCGCAAAGAACTCTTTCAGCATCCTCCCAAGGCAGTGGATATGGAGGCACATGGTCATCAGGTTTAAGGCGTAGAACCATATCAGATTGCCTTGATGAGGGGTGTAGGAATGATGTGGATTCAAAGGTTTACAGGTTTCTCTATGCATGTGGGATACCATTCAATGTTCTTCGCTCACCTTATTGGCACGAAATGGTTTCTGCCATAAATGATGCCCCTAAAGGATATAAGAGCCCTGGATATGACAAGGCAAGAACCGTTGGACTTGATCATGAAAAAGCAAAAATATCACATTCTTTGAATAGAATGACAAGTTCTTGGACTAACCATGGGGTGTCCATTGTATCTGATGGATGGACAAATGTAAAAGGCAAGCCATTGATAAGTGTTCTTGCTGTGTCTGTTAGTGGTGCCATCTTTCTAACTGCACATGATTACTCAGACAAGTTCCGGACCGCCATCAACATTGCAGAAGCATTACTTGAAACAATTGACCCTATTGGGCCATACAATGTCATCCAAGTCATCACTGATAATGCTCCTAATTGTAAGGCAGCGGGAGCAATTATTGAGGATAAATACCCCATCATATTTTGGTCTGGATGTTTAGTTCACACATTGAACCTTCTGATGCATGATGTTGTCAAGAACAAAAATGCACAATACAAATGGATTGGTGATTTGTACAAGAAAGGCAAACAAATGATAAAATTTATTACAAATCATAGCAATACCCATGGCCTTTTCCGCAGTCACTCGAGATTGGAGTTGTTGAAGATTGCGAATACCAGATTTGGTAGCTATTATCTCACCTTCAGGCGCCTTTTGAAGGTAAGAGAGTCATTGGCTAGCATGGTATCAAGTTCACATTGGCAGGTATTAAAGGAAAGGGCTACAAATGCAGCTGGCAAGCGAGGTTTTGAACTGGTGGAGGAGGCCGCTCTTGATGGTCAGTTTTGGACAAGTGTGAGACAAGTATTGGATTTCACCAAGCCCATTTATCACATGATTCGGTTTGCAGATACAAACAAACCAGTGATTGGCGAGGTGTATGAGCAGATGGATACCATGTTGGGGCAAATAAAAGATATTGTTCATAACAGAGATCCCAACTTGTACAAACTAATTCACGATTGTGTGTGTGAACCGTGGAATAGACTAAATCTTCCACTGCATTGCTTGGCGTATATCCTTACGCCAAAATACTACTCTACATCTTGGTTGGGCCAACTTGCACTAGGGGGTGGGATTAGGACCAAACCCCATTTAGATCCAGAGGGTAACTAGTGGACATTTGCAAGCATTAGAAAAGTTGATACCTGACAGGGAGGAATGTGCAGCTGTGCGCCTTGAAATAGGCAAATACTTCAGTGGCACTGGTTTGTATGGTAACTTCCATGCAATGGACGACAGAGATAGATTTGATACTCTCACATGGTGGGAAACATATGGTGGCTAGGGACTTTTGCCAAAATTGGCAAAAAAAGTTCTTTCACAGGTTGTAAATACCTCTTCTGCAGAGAGGCGTTGGAGCACCTACAGCTACATACATAATGTAAAAAGAAACAGACTCAATGAAAACCGAGCAGAAAGCTTGGTTTATGTGCACTACAACTTGAGATTGTTGAGTCATTACTATGATCGGGCTTATGAGGATCCCACATATAAAATTTGGGACAGTCACCCAGAGGATGACAATTTGGAGGATGGCATTGTACATCTTGAAGAATTGGAAGAGGAACTTGGAAGGGATGAAGATGAAGCAGCTGCAGCAGCCATGCCACCTCCACCTCCACCATCGAGTAGCAGTGCTCGAGGTTCGAGTCTTGTTCCTTTGCTATCGCCACCTCCATCTACACCCTCACATGGAGGTTCTAGTTCTGGTCGTCGGTCTGTGCGGGAGACTCCTCGAAGACCACCATGACCTGCTTATACTCCCGGAGACTCTCGTGGCAAGGGCCACATGTAGATTTACAGTTTACTTGTCTTTTTTAGTTTCTATTAGACTTTAGTTTTCATAACTGTTGAGTTTTGAGTCCTTGACTCTTGACTCTTGACTCTTTCATATCATAATGATATTTTTTGTAAACAATATATCACTGTGACAATGAAAATCTGAAGTTTGAAGTTGGGCCTTGGCAATTATAACTCATTGGTAATGATTGTGAATTATGAATATGATGTTTCGTGAAAGATGAAAGTTGTTTCATTTCATTTCATTATTCATGTTTCATTTTATAAATTTATAACATTTCATATCATGTTAACAGTTAGAAGTTAGGACTTAGAAATATCTAAGATATTACTTCTTGTAATGGTTAAACTTAGCTTACAAGTACAACTTTGTTGTTCAATGATGATAAATGTTATTGAATTTTCAATTTTGAAAGCTTGAAGTTGAAACTTTAAGATTGAATTTGATGAATCATGATTCACGAGACTCAATATGTTGCAGTTGTCATATGTATTTTACTAACTTGTGGACATGGTTGATGACGATTATAATTTCTAGATAATTGATGTGATATGGTTCAATGATCAATCTATGTTTTTTTATGTCTAATTCATCATTCTACATGTTTTTGTTGACATATATGTATCAAAAATTAAAAAATAATATATATATATATATATATATATATATATTTAAAATCGCTCCTGGATTCGCTCCCACACCGGGAGCTTTTGAAAATGGTTGCTCTCGCTCCCGTTTTTTCTCCTGCTCCCCGCTCCCACTCCCGCTCCCAAGCAACACTGTTCCAAGGACATTTTCAATGATCAGAGAAATGATAGGTAATGCAAGTCATCAAGGAAACTACCGACTATTCAAGAAAGCAAGGAACCCCAGGTATGAAGAATCAAATGTTGTTCCGATAAAATAAATAAGCGTTATCTTGTATTGGCCTTCTCCTTTAGACTCTTTGGGAATATGGCTTATTGATTGTAGTGCTTCAAGGCACTTCATTGGATAAAAGGGTGCACTCTCTAATTTGGTAGAGATGGAAACAATCGTGGGATTATACTCGGAGTCAATGACACCTATCTCGAAAAGGGTGTAGAGAATGTGACCCCTCAATTGAATGAGGGTAACTCAATTCATTTACGAGAATCTCTATATGTACCTGATTACAAAAAGAACCTAGTGTCCATTTCGGCAATGGAAGTCAAAGGTTTTAGGGTGGCATTCATCGATGGAAAGGTACGTGTTTGAAATAGAATTTTCAAGATGATTTTATCTTTGAGTTCAGGGTTGGAAATTTGTATCAAGTTGCAAGATGGTCCATTGGGGACCATGTCAGTGGATAGTGGACACATCTCATCTATAGCACCGGAGGTCTACTTATTGTGGGGCCCGACCCGATGTGAGTCAGATGGTCACTGGGATGCTTGATTTCAAAAGGAGCATGAAGGTACATGTCTGAGATGTACCGAAGGAAAATCTTACAAGGGGACCGTTCCCCTCATGTAGCAGGTCCATAGGCTTGGAACAACCCGAGGGATTTGAGATTCATTGGGAATCTCATGTGTGTAGGTGGAAGAAAACCCTCTATGGCTTGAAGCAAAACACTCCGGGCTTAGTATGAGAGGATTGATAGCTATTTGATGAAGTTGAGATTCACTAGAAGTGAATCCGATCCAAACCATTGCTCGAAGGTTGTGGATGATAGACCTCTCATACCGGCACCCTCTGAGGACGACCTATTTCTGACAGGTGCAGACCCTCTCATTTGCAGAAGTAAGAGGGAGTTGGATTCCGGATGTGGAATGTTTAAGTGCAAGCCCATGACTACGTTGAGGATCTTAACTTTCAGAAGTTATATGGTAGTGATGCTAGACCAGATTTGGGAAATGCCTCTGAGTTTCATAAACTCATTCGTGTTGATGTTCTTGGTGAACTTCCGTCCGGACATATGTTTTGCAGTTAGCATGATGAGCTCATATATGGTTGAGCCTCACTGGATTGGTGCCAAGAATCTTCTGAGATATCTTCGGGGCACAATCTCTCATGAATTGAGATACACTGCCAGAAATGTGAAGCTGCATGATTATTCGAATGCTAACTAGGCAGGCAGTGTGGAGGATCTCAAGAGGACTTATGAGTTCTGATTCTCTTTGGGTTCTGTTTGATATCCTAGATGAGAAAGAAGTAGAAGACGGTTGCTTTGAGCACCACTGAGACTGTATACATAGCTGCGAGTATGACCTCGTGTGAACTTCCTGGTTGCGGGAGCTCTTCAGTGAATTGTTTGTACACATGATGGATACCACCGTGATCTTCTGTGTCAAACAGGGGGGATTCGATTGTTGAGGAATCCCATATTCTATGATTGCTCCAATATATAGACATCAGATACTACCTTATCTGAGATATGGTACATCGATGAGCGAGGAGGCTCTATCGCATTGAGACTCATGTACAGGTTGCGGACATTCTGTCAAAACTCCAGGGAAAGGTCAAATTTGTGACTTTCTCGAACGACTTGGAGTCGTTGAGGGACCTTCTTATGAGGGTCCTGCATGTTGCATGCATTGAGCTCTGGGAGCTCCAGGGGGCTTGGGGTACTACTGGAGCAACATGTGACCATAGGGCGATTCACCCTCCCCTAATGGTGCTCTGTGTACAGGGTGAATGGCCCAGCCTTTCCCTATGATACCCCAAGGTGACTTAGGGACATGATTAATGGTTCTCCTGTCGAGGCATCCTACCCATGCAGTCTGGGACTCATGGGAAGTACCTCTCATCTGGCCAATGAGAAGGGAAATGGGGTTAGGGACCATAGTAGTACTATCGATGGACGCATCATTGTATCTACCTTACTCCCTATGCTAGGATGACCTCCATTGATCTGGGATCAATATGAGTGGTTTGAAACACTCTCTTGTGATATTGATCTGGAATGAATAAAACTGACTTCAGGCCAGTAGAGAATGGTATGAGACATTCTCGATCAATACTTTTTCTTCATGGTTCAACAGAGCATAGTAGAGTAAAATAGAGCTCCACAGAGCAGAGCAGAGAAAAATAGAGCTCAACAGAGCAGAGCAGTGCAAGGCATTGATGGCAGAGGACATATGGATCAGAGGATGGAGTTCTCCCTAGTTAAGAAGAAGTGTTAAAATTGGCAACTAGGGCAAAACTCCATGTGGGTCATCTTATTTATGGCAGCTGATATTTTTCTTGGATCTCTCTCATCGAGAGGTGTAGGATTGATCTAAAGATTCCAATTCCGATAAGTATTCATGGAGTTATAATTTATTTGTGTTATAAGACAATTCGTCAAGGTTGGCTAACAACCAAATAAACCCACATGTGCTCAACGTTTTAGTATAAAAGGAGATGACTTGAGAGTCATTTCTCACACAAAATTCTATCTTGATTTCTCTCCACTTGTCTTGGGTTTTAGTGGAAGAGAAATTTAGGAGTGGAAGCCCTAGACGTTGGAGGAGAAGAGGCAGCCCTAGACGTAGATGGAAGGCAGCCCTAGACACAGACTAAACGCTGCCCTAACGCAGATCTAATCCATCCCTAAACACTGATCTAATCCAACCCTAAACGCTAGTCTAATTCAACCCTAACCACAGTGAAACAAGAGAGTCTTAGCCGCAGCATGAAGGGTCAAAGTGACAGCGTGTAGGCTACCCTAGACAGTATGAAGGGCTATGTGGACAGCAGAGTCTTAGCTGTCATATAAAGGGTCAAAGGAATAGCGAATAGGTTGCCCTAGACAACGTGAAGGAGCTGTAGGGATAGTGTGGCCTTAACCGCAGTTAAAAAAAGGAATAACATAGGTGTGGAGGGATATTCCCTTAGAGAACTGCAGTTTTTAGAAGGCTGTCTTGCTGATTGTATGGAGGATAAGGGCTGTAGGGTGATGCCCTAACTTGTGATGCCATGCTGTAGTGCAACATGGTGAAACAACAGATGGTAAGCATGGCAAGCATGGAGTTGCAACTGTATAGTAAATTAGGACAACAACAAAATGCTAAGGCAAGACAATAGTTACGACATGGCAGCGAAGTACATGGCGCTGCAAACTCATTGGATAGCAGCAAGCATGGACAACAACATGTTGGGACAACAACGTGTTGGGACAAAAACTATGATGGGACAACCAACAGTTGTCACATGGCAGCAAAGGTACATGGTGTTGCAAACTCATTAGATAACAACAAGCATGGACAACAACATGTTGGGACAACAACTATGATGGGACAACGGAATGACATGCTAATTAGGACAATAATGACATTGTGCAGTTGTGGCACAATAGGACAGCAACAACAACAAGTACATGGTGGCAAGCATGGTGCTGCAAACACATTGGGACAGCTAGGCTATGATGCTTGTTGGAGCATAACAGTGGGACAACAGTATGGCAAACATGGAATGGCTATGTCACCAATAGTGGGACAACAATATGGTACATGGGACAGTTATGGCAGCATGGTGCTACAAGTGCAACAATATGATGTGTACAACATAAGGTGCAGTAGTATGATGTGTATAGCTTGAGGTCCAACATTGTAATGATGGGTGCAACATAGTGCAATGCGGCGAGGTGCAGCATGATGACGAGATGCAACACAATGATAGGTGAAGGAGTCACCTTGGAGAATCAGTTGAAGCCGTATGTCTTCAACTAATCTCATGTATCATCTTCTTAGAGATGATCTATGCTCTTATCTAGATAAGTCAGTGTCGACTTCTGTTGTAAATGTACTATCTCTCTTTGCTGAACTATTGAAGAACATATAAGAAGACTTGATCAAGGGTTTCCCCATATTGGGGTTTGTCCCTGGCTAGCGCCACATCTTGTGTCCTCTTGTCTTCTACGATTTATGTTTATGTTCTATCTGCAGTTTACTTTAATGTGGATGCGATTGCTACTCTAGAAAAGATATTGAGCTAACTGTGAAAATTCAAATAAATTGCTCTAAGCATAGAACATACCTAAAATTAACAAAGTAAATAATATCCCTGGTTCTTTTTCTGGATTTCTTGGTTCCTATCACGGTCCATATTGGTCGAAAGTTCAGGAAATTACTGGTTGAATTAGTGCTTACTTTGCCCTTGCTCCTCCATGGTCACGATAACATTTTTTTCTTTCTTCTTTGCCAAAGAAAATCTTGTGGAGACCCATTACGATTCCTACACATCTCTCCAGGGTATTTTCGGTAACCAGGGGGTGTTGGTCACGTAACAGAGATTTTACTATGTCGTCTTCCCTTAATTTTCCAGGTGCATGCTCTTCCTTTCTCTTGTTTCTTTCCTAATTATATGTGATTATATACATGATTTCTCTCAGATTTCATTGTGTATAGTTTTCTACTCGGAGCTAATTTTAGTTTCTTTTCTAGTAAGATGGCCAGGGAAAAATGCTTCAGCCGCAAACAAAAAGGTGATGTTAAGTATTTGTTTTTTTGGGGAAACCATAAAACACCTGTACTGGTTAATACATCTTGTTCTTCTTTTTAGCACATGCTCTAACTAGTGATTTTTGTATTTTTTCGGGTATGCTCATAGTCACTCATCTTCTGTCTTGTTCACGGGAAGAATAGGATCAATTTCGACTGGCATGCTGCTTTGTTGCCTAGGTTGGTGGATTTTTCCCTTTCTTCCTTTGCGTTACCCAATTTTACATTGGGATCTGTTCAATAGCTGAGCTGATGGAAGTCTAGTCGAGCTACTGGGTTTCCTTTCTTTAATTTTGATTCTATATCTGTATAATTTTGTCCGTCAGTGCTGGGTTCTACAAGGTGTTTCTTTACGAGAGATTTGTTGGCGTAAATCACAAGATCTATCATTTGTCAACATGTTTCGAACCAACCAATGTGGTTCATCGTTAGGTAAAGTTGAAGAAACAGATCCAGCTTTGTATGTTAAAAAGAAAGCTAGATCTGACTTCAACCTTGAAACCTGCAAGCGTGCCCGTTCAAAATGATGAACCTTGGATGCAATGGCTTCTCCGTGCAGGGATTCAATTATTGAATTGAGGCTTCTGTGATCCATATTTACGAGAGATTTTCCAGGGATTCAATTATTGAATTGAGGCCTCTGTGATCCATATTTACGAGAGATTTTTCAGCGTAAATCACAAGATCTATCATTTGTCGACGCGTTTCGAACCAACTAGTGTGGTTCATCGTCAGGACAAGTTGAAGAAACAGATCCAGCTTTGTATGTTAAAAAGAAAAGCTAGGTTTGACTTCAACCTTGAAACCTGTAAGCGTGCCCGTTTAAAATGATGAACCTTGGATGCAATGGCTTCTCTGTGCAGGGATTCAATTATTGAATTGAGGCTTCTGTGATCCATATTTACGAGAGATTTTTCGGCGTAAATCACAAGATATATCATTTGTCAGCGCGTTTCGAACCAACCAATGTGGTTCATCGTCAGGACAAGTTGAAGAAACACATCCAGCTTTGTATGTTAAAAAGTAAAGCTAGGTCTGACTTCAACCTTGAAACCTACAAGCGTGCCCGTTTAAAATGATGAACCTTGGATGCAATGGCTTCTCCGTGCAGGGATTCAATTATTGAATTGAGGCTTCTGTGATCCATATTTACGAGAGATTTTTCAGCGTAAATCACAAGATCTATCATTTGTTGACGCGATCCGAACCAACCAGTGTGGTTCATCGTTAGGACAAGTTGAAGAAACAGATCCAACTTTGTATGTTAAAAAGAAAAGCTAGATCTGATTTCAACTTTGAAACTTGCAAGCGTGCCTGTTCAAAATGATGAACCTTGGATGCAATGGCTTCTCCGTGCAGGGATTCAATTATTGAATTGAGGCTTCTGTGATCCATAGTTACGAGAGATTTTTCGGCGTAAATCACAAGATCTATCATTTGTCGACGTGTTTCGAACCAACCAGTGTGGTTCATTGTCAGGACAAGTTGAAGAAACAGATCCAGCTTTATATGTTAAAAAGAAAAGCTAGATCTAACTTCAACCTTGAAACCTACAAGCGTGCTCGTTCAAAATGATGAACCTTGGATGCAATGGCTTCTCCGTGCAGGGATTCAATTATTGAATTGAGGCTTTTTTGATCCATATTTACGAGAGATTTTTCGGCGTTTCGAACCAACCAGTGTGGTTCATTGTCAGGACAAGTTGAAGAAACAGATCCAGCTTTATATGTTAAAAAGAAAAGCTAGATCTAACTTCAACCTTGAAACCTACAAGCGTGCCCGTTCAAAATGATGAACCTTGGATGCAATGGCTTCTCCGTGCAGGGATTCAATTATTGAATTGAGGCTTTTTTGATCCATATTTACGAGAGATTTTTCGGCGTAAATCACAAGATCTATCATTTGTCGACGCGTTTCGAACCAACCTGTGTGGTTCATCGTTAGGACAAGTTGAAGAAACAGATCCAGCTTTGTATGTTAAAAAGAAAAGCTAGATCTGACTTCAACCTTGAAACCTACAAGCGTGCCCGTTCAAAATGATGAACCTTGGATGCAATGGCTTCTCCGTGCAGGGATTCAATTATTGAATTGAGGCTTCTGTGATCCAAAGATATTTTATCCACTGACATCTATGTATTTGGAACACTAGAGTTGAATTGCTAAGAGTTCGTCTGTAATTTAATAAATATGCTCAGTATTTTCCTTAATGGCTATCTAGCTAGAATGTTTCCGTTTGTATTTTTCTTTTCTTTTCTTCTGACAATTATATACAATTTCAAGGATATATAATTTGAATGGCCTGTGAGCCTTATTTTAATTTTGTTTTTACTAGAGTAATTAATGGTGGCTTTTGGCTCTCGATATTCGATGATTGTAACAATATTTATAACTGTGCGTTCAAAACTTTCAATACTCTGTAGTTGTAGTAGTATTGATAACTGTAATTTCTTATTTTTACCCAAGATATATTATTTTGACAATTGATTATACTGAACTGTGCAAGATTATCTGGTATTGAACTGTAGATATGTTACTTCCCTTAAAATGAAATAGACACTAAGTGACTTTGGAAATAAATGACTAAGTGGGTCTTTATTAAGGTGGGGTGAATTAAAAAATAGAAAGTGAGATTTAAATGAGCATTTACTCTCAACCCTAGATCTCAATCTATTTCAGCCATTGGATTTAGGGATTATCCAAAAGTCACTTAGGGTTAGATTAAGGGAGGAAAATGAGGAAAATGTCATTAATTCTTTCATGAGCAGATTGAGAGAAGGAGAGCAAGAGAGCCAGGGAGATTTCTGGACAGTGAGGAGAAGGAGGTTGCAAGTCTGTACAACAGAGTTTCAGCAACGCGGAGTTTCAGCAAGGCTGAGTTTTAGCAAGTCTGTACAACGAAGTTTCAGCAGGGCGGAGTTTCAGCAAGGCTGAGTTTCAGCAAGTCTGTACAACGGAGTTTCAGCAAGGCAGAGTTTCAACAAGGCCGAGTTTCAACAAGGCTGAGATAAGTTGTAAAAGTTTGCTTGCTGATTTTTGCTGAATATTTCTCTTACTGTAAAAAGCATTTTCCAGAAATAAAAGAAGCTTTTGAACTGGTTTTCCCCAAGAGTTGTGGGGGGTTTTTCCAGGGTCACCTTGACCAAAAATCACTGTGTTTAAATGTGTTGAATGGCCGTTTATATGTGCTGATATTTATTTCTGTATTTTCCAGCATTCTGTTAAATTTCTTGAATTTGTGTTTTCAGCAAAATTTATTTTCCAGTGGTTGAATGTATGGATATGGGAAAGGGCATTTAACTATTTTGGAGAAATAAGGTGAAACTGAAAACTGGGGTGGGAAATGAGAAATTTTAACACAGCTTCCTGTGTGTTCTTTATCTTTCTTTTAAGCCGCAGTTTGGCTTAACTGATTGTTCTCGAAATTTAGAAAGGAATAAAAAAGGATTCCGGTCTCTATGTATACTGAGTATAATCTACTTAACCCCACAGACTCAATTTATCATAAAAATCATTTACCATTATCTTTTCCTTAGCACATATCTTATCCACAAAGAGAAAATACTTAAATTTGTTACTGTATATCAATAATTTTAATAGTAACTAAAAAGATAAAAAACGCAGGCAGTAAAAAGGAACAATAATACATCAAAAGCAATAACATTAGTTGTTCCTACTTCTGTAACGAAATCTAAACATCAATTTAAGATAATTATACTAATCTCTTTTTTCAACTATACATTAATCTCTAAATCGTTCTGTTAGTATACAACAGTACCAAAATGTTGAAATTTGATGATTAGAAAGTTTCTTGCAATCCCAACCCGGTTTTAATTTCACCTTATCACTCCCATTCAGTTAAATGCCCTTTCCCATAAATATACATTCAACATATAGGATTCTAGAAATGAAATTTTCAGATTAAAACACATGGGATTGTCAACACACATTGAAAATAAATATGGACATAAACAGACCAGCAACACAAAAATACAAAGATTTTTGGTCAACTTAGACCCAGACAAAACCCCTTCAATCTTCTTTGGGGAAAACTTGATAGAGAGTTCTTCATATTTATTTATCTTTTAAGTTCAGGAAAAATACATTTGCAGACAAAACAAAACAACAAAATACAACTTATCTCTTCAACCCAAAACTCTTTGAAAACCATGCCCACTTTGCCTTGATTTCCATTCCCACTTGACGCTGAAAATATGTATTGTATGAATATAGATTGTATGCATTGTATTGTATAGATTCCATATGGAATGTACGAATTTCCGTACCATTGTACGCACTGTACAAAATTTTCATTTTTTTCAAAAACTTCTCTCGAATGGTGTGCAGAAATGTTGTTCGTACTATACCTTTTGTTCTCTTCTATGCCTTGATTTATGTGCCCAACTTTGTCCAGAAATCACTCCTTCAACTTGCTGTAACAAATTTCTCCTTTAGAACTTTTCTCCAGCTCTCAGCCTCCTTTCTCCAATCTACTCATGAAGAATGAATGCAGTGTCTTTTTTCTTTTGTCCCTTTTGTTTCCCTAAATGACTTTTGGGTAACCCTAAGATCTAATGGCTCAGATTCATTTAGATCAAGGGATGAGAATAAATGTGCATTTAATTTTCACTTTCTATTTTTTAACTCACCCATTAAATAAAGTACTCACATTGCACTCTTATGTCTAAAGTCACTTTTCACTTTATAATTTAACATTGACTTTACCACTTATAAAGTCACTTTCACTTTATAAATTCACACTTAGGAAAATAATTATTTTGGACACTTTTCCCTAGGTAGGGACTAACCAACGGGAAACCACTTGTCCAAGGTACATTAAAAATCAACACTCCCTCTTACGGAGGAAAGTGTTTCTTACCACACCCATCTTGTCCCTGAAATGGACATGCTTGCCTCTTGGCAAGGACTTTGTGAGAACAACGGTCACCTGCTCATCTGTCGATATATACTCCATCTTCACTGCCCCCTTCTGAACATAGTCCCTGATAAAATGATATCCGATGTTAATGTGTTTTGACCTGTCATGAAACACTGGATTCTCTGTGAGTTTAATGCAACTCTGATTATCATAGTGAATAACCTTTGGTCTCAACTCCTGATCAAATAGGCCATACAACAACTTGCGAAGCCAAATGGCCTCACAGGTAGCCTGGCTAGCAGCCATATACTCAGCCTCAGAAGAGCTCAAAGCAACTGATTTTTGCTTTCGACTGAACCATGACTCAACTACCGAACCCAATCTAAAGCAACACCCTGAAGTGCTTTTCCTGTCAGAAGCATACCCTGCCCAACCTGAATCTGTGTAACCTGCCAACCTCACTCCATCTTCCCGCCTATAATCTAGACCATAATCAACAGTCCCTTGTACATAGCAAAGAATGTGCTTTGTAGCAACCTAGTGCACTCTCCTGGGCTCAACCATGAACTAGCTAAGTGTGTTCACTGCAAAGCATATATTTAGCCTAGTGTTGACCAGATACATCAAGGACCCAATAAGCTACCTATACAATGTGGGATCCACCAAACTAGAATCTGAAGCATGAAGCTTCTTCCAATTGGTGATCATAGGTGTAGACATGGGTCTACAGTTTGCCATGTAAAATCTGCTCAACACATCCACAACATACTGCCCTTGCCCTTGAAAGATATGCCCCTCCTCCTGCCACACCTCGAGCCCCAAAAAGTAATGCATCAGCCCAATGTCCGTCATCTTGAACTCCATAGCGAGATCCTCCTTGCAACCACTAATCAGTCTCTTTGCCCCAGTAATGAACAAGTCATCAACATACAGCACAAGAATGAGCAGATCATTCCCTACAACAATGTAGTATAGGTTCGGATTTGCATCACTCTTTGTGAAACCCATCTACTGCAAGTAAGTATCAATCCTCGAATAGCAAGCTCTCGGAGCTTGCTTAAGTCCGTATAGTGCTCACCTCAAATGACATACATGGGTCTCCCGCCCAAGTACCTCAAAGCCCTGTGGCTACTCAACATACACCTCCTCCTCTATGAATCTATTCAAAAATGCGGTCTTCACATCCTTTTGATTGATCTGCCAACCCATTTCTGTAGCAATAGAAATAAGGGACCGGATAGAAGTGTACTGAGCTACGAGAGCGTAGGTCTCATCATAGTCAACTCCCTCTATCTGTGAGATCCTCTAGCCACAAACCTCGCCTTGAACTTCTCAATGCTGCCATCCGCAACATACTTGATCTTGTAGAGCCACATGGAAGTTACAACTGACTTGCCCTCAGGCCTAAGCACCACTTCCCAGATATTGTTCTTAATGATAGAGGCATACTCCTCCACCATAGTTTCTCTCCATACCTCTTGGCTGACAACCTCCTCATAGCTAGTAGGCTCAAAGTCAACAATGCTGTTAGCCTTGGCCACATAATTGCAAAATCGCTTAGGTGACACACTCTCCCTATTCACCATTGTCGAAGGACCAACGGACTCCACTTCCTTCAAGGTGTCTTGAAGCCACTTGGGCCCCCTCTTCCTTGAAGAAGCTTTCCCATAGGGAAACTCATCCTCTGGCCCCCAATCTGGTGAACCTGAAGGTCTGCCAACTGACCGTGGTGTGCCTGTGTCAGCTAAAGTGCCATGTGAACTCTGTACCAGTGGACTCCCTAAATAAGTGTTTAGTGAACTCACCATTGGTGCCCTAGATGTCACTGACCTTGAACTACCTCCTGTACCAGTTGATCCAGAACCCTGAAGTCGTGCTCCCTGTATCTGACCTCCCCGCTGAGGAGAAGTCTGTGACTCTCTCATCATACCCCTGTGATCTTTGATAGGCCCTCTCCTCCTTGAACTTCACATCCCTCCTAATCACCACTCTCCGTTTGGAAGGAATGAAGATCCGATAGACCTTCAAAGTGTTTTTGTAACCCATAAATTCGCTGCCATGGGTTCTAGCTTCTTCCTCTACTCCTTGGGGATATAAGAATATGTGAGACATCCAAAGATACGAAGATGTCCCATATGAGTCTTCTCTCTAGGGAAAGCGTCCTCGAGAGTCATATTCCCCATTACTTTGTGAGGACTCTTGTTTTGAAGATAAAAATCAATATTGTAGGCCTCAACGCACAAAAACAAAGGCAACCCCTGATAATGAATCATCGCTCTAACAACCCCAACAATAACTTTGTTCTTCCTTTCAGACACCCGATTTCGCTGAGGGTTGTGAGGAATCGTGAACTCTCTCCTAATGCTCTCTTGTGCACAGAAGTCAGAAAACCCACCATTGGCATACTCACCACCATTGTTTGACCTCAAGACCCGAATCTTCCTACCTATCTGCTTTTCCACAAGAGCTTTGAACTCTTTAAAGCGACTGAAGACCTCACCCTTGGTCTTCAGGAAATATATCCAAGTCCTCATATGGTAGTCATTCAATGAATATAACATAATACTCATAACCACCCAAAGACACATGAGACATACGACCACTAACATTAGTATGAATCAAGTCTAGTATACCTGTAGATTTGTTGTCGCTCACTGGGAATGGTAACTTGGTGTACTTGCCCAAAGCACACCCTCTGCAGACCTCATAATGCTCAAGACTGAAATCAAGAACTCTAGTAGTGATCTCCCTCAGTACTCTCAAAGCTCCATGATGCATATGCATCATCCTTCGGTGCCATAACTCGCACAAGTCTCTACTGTTGGTGGTACTAACGTGAGTGCCACTAGATGTATTACTCACCAATGCTCCTGCCGACTAGAAATTGAACCCGTATAGTTTCCCAGAGCGAACTCCAATCACTTTGGCCGAAGTGATGGAAGCTCCCCTCAAATGCATCAATACTTGCCCTCCTGAGAAAGTGACGTCAAACCCCTTCTCCTCTATAGCAGACACTGAAATCAAGTTCTTCTTCATCCCCAAAACATACAAAACATCCATGACCTTCAAAGGAGGCAAAGACTCCCTCTCAAAGGTCATTGTCCCCACACCAAAAACTCTCACAGTGCGGTCATCTCCTAGTACAATCTCAATATCAAGTGCCTTCACTGCAAGCTCTAAAAAGAACTCCTATGCACTTGTCATATGGTGGAAGCCTCGTTGTTTATGTACCACACATCAGATGATGTACTCCTACCAGATGTAGAAGTAATAAATGCAAAGTCCTTGTCAAACCGTGAAGCAAACTGCTCCACCTCTACTGAAGTTGCAGTACCCTTATTCCCCTTGTTCTTTCTCTCAAGACACATAGCATCATAGTGTCTCATCTTCTGACATGCCCAACATTTGACTTTGGACATAGCTGTATCTTTCTTCTTCTCCTTTCCCTTAGCCCCTTTTGATGAGGCCCCTTTCTTGGCCTTTCCTTTGTTCTTTCCCCTGGCTGTCAAGGCTACATCCTCCTCATCTGCTATCTTCACCCCACCATTGCCAGTCTTCCGTATCTCACGCTGCACACAATCATCCCAGAATCTGTCCCAATTGGGAAGATTCGCCCTAGAGGTAATAACATCTCCAAAGACCTCCCAAGACTTAGGAAGTCCCGCTACAACTATTTTGACTAACACTGTGGGTGAAACTGCCTCACCAATAACAATCAAATCATCATGTACCTGTTTGGCCCTGCCAAGATAATGAACTACACTTTCAGCCTTTGTCATCCCGATGTTCTTCAATTATTTTTTGAGTACCATCTTCTTGCTCTCATTGGTACTCTAATAGAGAGTGGTTAGAGCTGTCCACATCTGATATGCATATGTGTTTCCTCTCACTTGAGGAGTTGCATGATCCTTCAGACTGTCCATCAATTTTTTAATTTTTTTTCCTTTGCATTATTTTTTGTGAATTCAACAAGTTCATTTGCAACAGTAGAAGGTGCAACCACTTGCCGCACTATGTCCCAAACTGCTGCCTCCTCAAACACTGTTTGAATTTTGTCCTTCCAAACGACATAGTTGGATATCCCATCCAGTGTGTCCTCTATCCTTAAGAACATGGCCATGACTGCTGTCCAAAATTTACAAAACCAAGAAAATGGAGAAATGAACTTTCCAACATACCTTGCTGTCCCAAAAGTTCAGTCTGTGTGAAATTTCACCTTGCTGTCCCAAAATACCAATTTTCTATCCAAACTGAGTTTGTTGTCCAAAAATTCAGTTTATTATCCAAACCATTGTTTGTTGTTTGAAACCACTGTCTGTTGTTCAAACTACAATTTTCACCCTGTAGCTCTAATACCATGTTGAAATTTGATGACTAAAAAGTTTCCTGCAATCCCAACCCGATTTTAATTTCACATTATCACTCCCATTTAGTTAAATGCCTTTTCTCATAAACATACATTCAACATATAGAATTCTGGAAATGAAAATTTCAGATTAAAACACATGGGACTGTTAACACATACTGAAAATAAATATGGACATAAAGAGATCAGCAACACACATAAAAATACATAAAGAGATCAGCAACACACATAAAAATACACACAAATTTTTGGTCAACTTAGACCCATGGAAAACGCCTTCAATCTTTTCCGAGGAAAAACTGTTAGAGAGCTCTTCAAATTTATTTATCTTTCAAGTTCAAGAAAAATACATTTGAAAACAAGACAAAATAGCAAAATACAACTTATTTCTTCTGCCCAAAACACCTTGAAAACCATGTCCACTTTGCCTCGATTTCCATGCCCTCTTAAAGCTGAAAATATGTACTGTACGAATACAGACTGTACAGACTGTATTGTATGGATTTCGTATAGACTGTACGGATTTCTGTACCGCTGTACGGACTGTACATATTTTTCAAATTATTATTATTATTATTTTCAAAAACTTCTCTCGAATGGTGTGAAGCTCACAACATTAAACGCTGTTCATACTGTACCTTCTGTTGTCTTCTATGCCTTGATTTTTGTGCCCAAATTTGCCCAGAAATCACTCCTTCAACTTGCTGCAACAAATTTATCCTTCAAAACTTTTCTCTAGCTCTCAACATCCTTTCTCCAATCTCATAATGAATAATGAATGCAATCTCTCTTTTCTTTTTCCCCTTTTGTTTCCCTAAATAACTTTTGGGCAACCCTAAGATCTAATGGCTCAGATTCATTTAGATCAAAGGATACAAATAAATATGCATTTAATTCTCACTTTCTATTTTTTAACTCACTCATTAAATAAAGTATCCACATTGTAGTTTATGTCTAAAGTCACTTTTCACTTTATAATTTAACATTGATTTTACCACTTATAAAGTCACTTTCACTTTATAAAATCACATTGAGGAAAATAATTATTTTGGACACTGTTCTCTAGGTAGAGACTAACCCATGGGAAACCACTTGACCAAGATACATTAAAAGTCAACACAAAATAAGCATTAGATGCCTTCGTCCTACAACCATTTTGACCATTTAATTTGTACAGAAGCAAATTCTAGTACGAGAAATTCAGTACACTACTTTCAGAATGCATATTTTTATTCAGCAACAGAACTAAACACACAAAATTTCTAATCACTGAATGAGTACATTGTTCCACCAAACCATGAACTGACCGCCAGTACCCCCCCGGCGAGTCGAGACTAATTGCCAATTCCCTCACCCAGAGCTTCAAAATCCCTTTTATCTTCTAAATAGGCATCTTTCTACCTTTTCTTCCATTAGATTTTTCTATTAGCGGCATCCTGCTTTTATGGAAAGCTTTTTGTTGCTAAATCTTGTATTTATCTCCGGGAGTGCTTTATTTTTTCATATATTTAACATCTTTTTCCAGCTAGAAGATTTAATGGATCTTTTTCTCCCATCCATTAAATCTTCATATGTTGGAAACATTTGTTTCCCATGGAAGATTTATCTCCATCTTACTTGAGATTGAGATTGGCAATTATCTTTTTTACTCAACTGTCTCATTCAAGTAAATCCCATTCCAATTTATTTATAATAAAATTTACTTATTTCATAACCACTTGTATCTTGTTCATTTACACAAGTTATGGAAATACCATTCCAACTAATCATAGTTTGATCAATACTAATTGTTTCAAAAATAAAGAATACTAATTATTACCAAAAACTAAGGGATGTCACATCTTTCCCCCCTTTTAGCTACAACGTCCTCGGTGTTTAATTCCCAGTTTCTTCTTTCTGGAACAATAGTGGATAGTTCTTCTGCATATCATCTTCCTGCTCCTAGGTAGCCTCCTCCGTAGTAAAGTGGTTCCATTGCACTTTAACCCAAACGATGACTCGATTCCGAAGCCAGATCTCTTTCCTGTCTAGAATACAGAGAGGTTCTACCAAGAAGTCGCCTTCGGGTTCCACCTGTAGCATTTTCCAATCAATAATGTGAGAACTATCATGTATATATTTCTTAAGTAAAGACACATGAAATACATTATGAACTTTAATGTGACTGGGTAATGCTAATTGATAAGCTATTGGTCCAACCCGATCCAAAATTTCAAATGGTCCACAAAACCATGGTGCTAATTTTGGACAGGCTCCCGTCCTCAATGTACTTTTCCTTGGTTTTACCCTCAAATACATATGATCCCCAACTTTGAATTCTCTTTATGTTCTTTTCCTATCTGCATAAGTCTTTTGTCGATCTTGTGTTGTTTTAATATTATGTTGAATTCTTCGCACCATCTACTCAGTTTCTTGTAATGCCTCTGGCGCTATAATCAGTTTATCCTATGGTTGACTCCAACTGAGGTTTGTATGGCACTTTTTTCCATACAAGGCTTCGAAAGGGCTCATTTTTATAGATGTTTGATAACTGTTGTTGTAAGCGAATTCAACTAAATGCAGATAATCTTCCCATTTTGTAGGCTTGTCCATAACATACATTCAGAGCATGTCTTCTAAAATTTGATTGGTTATTTCAGTTTGTCCATTTGTTTGAGGATGGTATGATGTACTAAAATTTAATTTAGTACCCATGCCCCCAAAAAATGACTTCCAAAAATTTGAGGTGAATTTGGAATCTCTATTTGACACTATCATTTTAGGTACCTCGTCCAACCGGAAAATCTCCTTCATGAAGATATTAGCAATCTATGTTGTATCATATGTGGATTGCACTAGTATGAAATGAGTTGCCTTACTTAGTGTATCTACCACTACCATAATAGAGTCATGTTGTCTTTTAATTCTTGGTAACCCAGTAATAAAATATAAGGAGATTACTTCCTACTTCCATTCTGAAATAGGTAGTGGGTTCAACAACCCAACAGTGTGTTGATGTTTCCCCTTTACATGTTGACACTCTAAACACTTTGACAGATACTCTGCTACCTCTTTCTTCATGCTTGGCCAAAAGAAGTTCTTTCTCAATGTTGTAATCAACTTTTGGTACCTAGGATGTCCTGTGTAAGGTATTTTATGATATTCATCAAGTATCATATGTTTCAAAGTAGGTTCATTGGGGACATACAATCTTTTCCTATATATCAACAAATTTTCAGAAATTTCTTCATAACCAGGGATACATATTTGTTGTATTCCAATTATTTTGGATCAATGGGTATGGAATTCTTAATATGCCCTATGAAATCTGCTTTAATACTACTAACAATCACTTCCATTAGATTGTATGCATGCCTGCTCAAAGCATCTGCTATTTTGCTCTCTTTCCCCTTTGTGTTTTATATCAAATTCAAATTCACTAAGGAACACCATCAATCTAGCTTGTCTTGCGTTGAGGTTTGGTTGACTGAAGAGATGTTTTAAGCCGATATGGTCAGTTATTAAAGTGAATTTTTTTCCTAACAAATAATTCCTCCACATTTTTAGGGTATGTATGAAAACAACTAACTCTAAATCATAGACAACATAGTTTCGTTCATGGATTGTCAAATTTTTGGACTCGTAGGCTATAACATAATTATCTTACAATATAACTCCCCCTAATCCCTCCATACAAGCATCAGTGCAAATGGTGAATTCTTTATTTGGATATGAAAGCTTTAGGATAGGAGTTGTTGTGAGTAAATGTTTTAGCTTATCAAAACTCTTTTGACATTCTGAGGTCCATTCTCTTTTTTCTGTAATGATGTGATAGGATATGCTATTCTGGAAAATCCCTCTATAAATCTATGATAATAACCTGCAAGTCCCATAAATGATTTAACAACAAACACGTCCTTTGGTATGGGCCAATTAATCATGGATTTAATCTTTTCTAGATCCACTGCTAATCCTTCCTTAGAAATAACATGACCTAAGTATTGTATTTTAGTTTTGTAAAATTCACATTTGTTGAATTTGGCATACAACTGATTTTCCCTCAAAGTTTGTAATACCAATTTTAAGTGTTCTTTATGTTCTTTTTCATTTCTGGAATATATCAGGATATCGTCAATAAACACTAGCACAAATTTGTCTAAATATTTGCTGAGTAGGCTATTCATCAAGCACATGAAGGTTGCTGGAGCATTAGTAAGGCCGAATGATAAAATTATGAATTGTAGTGCCCATATCGGGTCCTAAAGGTTGTTTTATGAATATCCTCACTTCTGATCCTTAATTGATGATATCTTGTTCTTAAGTCAATTTTTGAAAAGATGGTCACCCCTCGTACTTGGTCAAACATGTCGTCAATGCAGGGCAATGGATACTTATTCTTGATGGTTAACTTATTTAGTTGTCGATAGTCAATAACATTCTGAATGTGCCATCTTTATTTTTAACGAATAACACTAGTGCCCCCCATGGTGACACATTAGGCCTAATATAGCCTTTGTCCAACAACTCTTGTAACTGCATCTTTAGTTCCAATATTTCAGGTGGATTCATCTAGTATGGTGCTCTAGACACTGGCACTGCACCGAGTACTAAATCAATGGAAAATTCTATGTCTCTATGAGGTGGTAATCTGGGAATCTCTTCTGGAAAAACATCTCGGTAGTCCTTAATAATTGGCAGGGTATCTAAATTTGGTTTCTCACCTTGCTATTCACCCACTTCTACCTAAACCATAAATAATTGACACCCTTTCCGAGCACTTTTTTTCATTTGTACAACTGTAATTTGTCTAACTCATATGGGTTTTGGCACACCTTGAATTGTTTGAGTCTGTCCTTGTTGATTCACACAAGTCACTGTTTTTATTAAACAATTTATAATGGCTTCCTATTTTTCCGGCAAGTCCATACCTATTAGTTCATCATATGATCCTAGCGGAAGTACATTCAAATTCACTATTGTCAAGTAACCATTTAAATCAAGATAACATTGCTTTACTTGAATGACTATTTTCTTGGTACCAGTTGCAAGTTGTACCAACCAGGGAGATATATAAATTTCAGTTTTAAGTTTACACTTTTCCACTATATGTGGTCCGATATAACTTAAACTAGCCCCGAGATCTATTCAAACATAAACTGGTTGTTTGAAAATAGTACTTTCCATTTCAACCATTGTTGATTGATGCTCCACTTGTCTATCTTCCAAGGTTGTGTTTATTTTGGGAATATTCCTAGCAAGATCATTCACAGTAGTAGCTTCATGGACAACTTGTATATGTTGTACAAATATGGGATTATGTGGACAATCCTCAACAAATGGGGTTCGCCACACCCCCAACATTTCAGCGTTCCTTTTTCTTTGCCCCCATTACTCCTTTTAACATTCAGGTCCATAGGTTTTGAACCTACTTAAGAGTGTGTGGACTGATTTACATTCATCTTATTGAACTTTTTCCTTTGGTGATCTTTTCCAAAGTTCTTAAGATATCCAGGTTTTTGCTGCTTAACTCCCACTGTAGATTTTGTTCTATCCTTATTTTGCCAAAATTTAAAGCTTTCACCTTTATTTTTGAACTATTGATAACACAGCTTGGCCTTCCTTATCGCTTCATCCATTGTCTTCAGATTTTCAGATTTTCAAACTCAATCCGCTCCTTGTACACTGTAGGCAAACAATTCACAAATCCATGTACCTTAGCTTTTTCTTCCTTGATATAAGGTACATACCACAAAAAATTTGTAAACTTTGTCACAAATTCATCCATTGAGAGTTGTCCCAACCTTAGTTCATGGAACTCCTTGGCACGATCATCATAATAGCGTTCACTCAAATATCAATTTTTGAACTGCTTACAAAACTCCTCCCAAGATATTGCCTTTCTTCAAGCAAATGCACACTCTTTGCCTCTTCCCACTAGAGGGCAACTCTACTTTGCAGTTGGTAAATGGCCAATCTGGCCTTCAGGTTGCTCTCATAATCATAGACTTGAAAGTATTTAGTGATATTAAGTAACCAAGCCTTCGCGTCCTCCTCTTTTTCCCCATCAAAAGTAGGGGGCTTGATTTTCCGAAACTCCCCTTTTAACTCTTTTTTTTTTTTGTCTTCGGGGCTATGTTCTATCATACTCCCCCCACTTTCATATTTTCCGATTTTGTACTCCTTTTATCTTCTTTTTCTATATGAGGTTCCACTGCTTTGTGACCAGACTTTTCAGTCAGTTCTCTAATAATTCTCTCCCACTCTTCGCTGGTCTTTAACAAACGTTCATTGTTGGTTCTAAGGTAACCCAATTCTTGCTGTAAACTTCTAATAATATCCAGCAACTGAGCGTTTTGTGGATCTTTTCCATTTCCTAACTCCACATACTACCTTTTCTTCAAGCAAATGCACACACTTTGTCTCTAGATTGGCCTTTAGGTTGCTCTCATAATCATAGACTTGAAAGTATTTAGTCATATTAAGTAACCAAGCCTCCGAGTCCTCCTCTTTTTCCCCATCAAAAGTAGGGGGCTTGATTTTCTGAAACTCCCCTTTTAACTCTGTTTTTTTTTGTTTTTTGTTTTTGTCTTCGGGGCTATGTTCTATTAGACTCCCGCCCCTTCCCCCCGCCCCACTTTCAGATTTTCCGATTTTGTACTCCTTTTATCTTCTTTTTCTATATGAGGTTCCACTGCTTTGTGACTAGACTTTTTAGTCAGTGTTCTAATAATTCTCTCCTGCTCTTCGCTGGCCTTTAACAAATGTTCGTTGTTAGTTATAAGGTAACCCAATTCTTGCTGTAAACTTCTAATAATATCCAGCAACTGAGCATTTTGTGGATCTTTTCCATTTCCTAACTCCACATACAGTCCTTCGCCTTCTATTATAGCTGGAGGAGGGTCTTTTGCCATTTGTTATTGCTTTCCTTACATACCGCACTATTCAACATAATACAACCACATAATGGATTAGTTGCCCCTTACTCATGATTTGTATGCATTTTACACAATATCTCAACCTTCTCTATTTAATTATTATAGCAGTGGTTCCATTAAGCCCCAATTTTTGAATGTGAGGGCTTTGATGCCATTAGTCATAACTCCCCTCTATTATACTAAATTTTGTATAAACTTTTACATCATAAAAAGGGACTCGTTTCATGTCTATTTTGCAAAGTGTAACTCCTATGGTCTTTATTGCATTTAGGTAGAGGTTAATGTTGCAAGAGTTCATATAAGTTTTCATTAGTTAAGGTTCAAGTGGTGTGATTGCCCCTAACTAAACTTATAACCTAACCATTAACCCCATTCACTTGTATATGCAGTTGTATTTCAATAGTGATAAGCATGTAATAAATCCGTTGGGGTATAAGTAATTGACACACCATGTGTAGTAATGCGCTACCTCACCTTGTACATTGCCCCCCGCTACTCCCATGTGACTACCACTTCCCTAGCCAGTGGGAGAGGGACAACACTTTGTTTTCACGTGGGCCACACATGGGTCCTATGGCTCATGATGAACGGTGTGTTGATAGGCGGTTATCATTGATGTCAACCCAAGAAGCACCAGGAGCTACCCCTATCTTCCATGGAAATTCATGGAATCTTGTGTCAAGAGCCTTCTAAATAGATTCTCCTCGACGAGATGTTTCCATTGATATCTGGTACATCTCGTGGTTCCTCCTGGTTTGAGAGAAAACTGAGGTTCAAGTTGAAGACCCAATTTTGTGGGCTAAAATCCCAGGGGTAGAGACATGATATCTTATTCACCAATGATTGTCAATATATGACAGGGATTCTCACCGTAATCTCACGATGTATAAGTTGAATAACTTGAAAATCTAAAGATAGTAAACCAATCATTGACTTCACACTCGGGTAGGACCATATGCACTAAGCCAATCATTGATTCTTTAACATAAATATTTAACTTAAAAGTTATTTAGATGGATATATTATTCTTAAAGTAAAAGTTATTTATCTATAAGACCATCATCATTTTAAAATACATGAATCCCACATAAATCTTACAATCCTCCTTCCTTAAATTACAAGGCTTATTTAATGTAAAAATTTTAATCCTTAAATTCCTAGTAATGCTTACTCTAATGTCTACCTAATGGAGCCCTTCAACGTTTTATTTTTTATTTTTTTGAAGATTATTTCTTATCCAACGATCTACTAAAATTCTCTCCAACGTTCACCTTATGGACCCCTCTTATATCTATAAATATAGAGCCCTTCCTCATCTCTAAATATATGCACTTTCAACGAATAATCTTGTGAGTAGAACTCTGTAGGGTACAATGCCTTGTTGTGTCTAGTAGTTTGCTCTTGTTGCAGATTCCTTTGTTAAATTTGTTCTTGTTGCAGATTCCTTTGTTAAAGAAAGAGTGACGGTCTAAAAGACTTGATAACCAATCTCAGACCTGTGTCAAACGATTGTTTTTATCTACAAAATTCGTTCTGCACTTTCAACTCTGTTGGAGTGTCTACAAAACCACTGCTATCTATATTTTGGACATGTGGTAATGGACATCATTTCAGGTTAGTCTATTGTATAATTTTTGGTCCTTGAATTTTGTTTGCTAAGGGTTCATTGCAGGTAGAGGACGATCTCTTCTATTGCACAAAAGGAGCTTCTTCCAGAATAGGCTTTGTTATAGCTTATCAACCTTTACTTAGTGTACAAAAATTACATAATAGAAAAGAGTCTTTGGATCAGGGTTTATCATTTCTTTTATTCTTTTGGTTGTGTATTCGTCTTCCTGTGGTAACAAGAGTATTTGGCTCAAAATTCCAATTCTGTAGTGGTTGCAACTAGGACATAATGTTGTGACAGAACATCAAAAGGATACGTGTTGCAATTATCATTAGAAGTTGATGTGTCGCTTGGTAACTAGTATTCCAATCTTTGATCTTGCCTAGATTCAAGGATAAAAGGATGTGTAGTATGGACTATATATATATATTCATTAAGTGAAGTTGACATTGTTTGCACTATCAAGGTTTGAGAGACTTGTTCAATGATCACAACAACAATCCTAGAATAATTTAAAACAAATCAAAATCTCTTTATCTGGGCAACAAACAAGAATGAATACTCTCTCTAAGACTATGTTACAATGAATCCTACAACAAGAATTGAAGACAACATGTTGTTTGTAATGAAGGTTGTTTGAAATAATGACAATATTGTTTCTACTCAAGTATTATGCATAAGTTTTGGAGCAGTCAAAACCTTATAAATTTGACTACATCAAGGATAGAAGGATCTATTTTCACCACTTTCTGTGGCTCATTTGTTCATTTGCATCATTCAAACAATGATATCGTCATCTACTACAGTGAAGGTTTGAAGTAGCAACAATTTATGACTTCACCTTTTGCAATAGTTACTAAAGGCATCTATTTGATTAAGGGTTGAGCAAGACATCTTCATCATTTCATAGTTAAGAGCACATACATCAGTATCATCGTCAACCATGAGAGGAGGTTTGAGGTTTAAAATGGGCCTCCTAAGGAAATTATAGAATAATAGTGGAAATAATAAAATAAGATTAGATTACATCATTAAATTTTAGAGGGAGAAAATAGAAAAACTATTTTTTAACTCATATTTTCAACTTATCTCCTTATGGGTTTATTCAAATTTCGAGCGGAACACTCGTTGGATGCATAATTTGATCCCTCACCCAAGGAGTACCCATGTTGCATACTTTCGATGGACCCTTCTACACGAAAAATGAGAAATACATGAAAAATGTTATTTCAATCACATTTTTTCATGTATTTCTCATTTTTCATGTAGCAGGGTCCATCGAAAGTATGTAACAAGGGTACTCCTTAGATGGAGAATTAAATTATGCATTCAACAAGTACTCTCTAAAAATTTGAGTAAAACCTTAGGGAGATAAGTTGAAATTAAGAGTTAAAAAAGTAGTTTTATTATTTTATTATTTTTTTTACTTTTTAATTCCAAAAATGGTGAATCATTCCCCATGGCTAACATCATCATCTTGAATCCTATTGGTTCTTATAAAGTTTATTTTGGTCATACATTTTTCTTATTAGACCCATTTTAGACCTCAAAATTCCCCTAATGATCACAAGGTAAGATAAGGTAAGCATGTTCACCTTTTGTGTTGATATTTATTGACTTGTAGAAGTCTTTATTTATTTGGATTATTATTATCAGTTTTTGTATGGAAAGGGAGATTCATTTGAGTGCATTGCAGGTACAGATTATTAGGGCAAGCATATTTAAAAGAAAAACAACCAAACATTGAAAATAATCAAAACCAATCCATCATTAAGAAGAGAAACATCACTAAAGGACAAGTTAAAGAACCTCAAGCAGTTAAACCTTGAAGCAGTGAATCATCACTTCTGCAATACCAACACCATCAAGTCTTGTACAGAGATTCCTTTGTAAATTAAAGCCTTGTATATCATTGTAATTTGGAAAGTCAGTGACAATGTCCCGAGTTGAAGAGGGAATTTTGTTTTCGTAAAGGGTTCTTGGTTATTGGGACTAGGGTTTAGGTCTTGCTGTGTCAATTAGTCAAAGAAAACCATTGTAATATCATTGTATCGTGGATAATTGTCCTTGGTATGGGAGTCCACACTTTTGTATTTGATTTTTGTCTTTATAGGGTGGTAGGGTGTTGCTAGGGTGAGTGGTCAAGGAAGCAAAACTTCAAATTTGGAGAACATCACAACTTACTTTCAATGTGTAGATGAAATAACAAATTCCTTGGAAGGATTAGGAGAACTAGTTGATAAGAAGGTCATTGTTCGGAAATTCCTCAGAACTCTTCCATCAAGATTTAATCCTAAGGTTTCAGTATTAGAAGATAGATCAGATTTAAGCAACTTGAGTATGGACGAACTACATGGGATACTTACAGCTTATGAAATGAGGATTGAAGAAGAAGATGGCTCATCTAATATAGGAACTGCATTCTTAGCATCCAAGAAAACTGAGAAGGGCAAACAAGTATCCAAACCTAGATCTAGTTGTTGCAAAGAGGAAGAAGAAGAAGAAGTAGGACTTTTAGATGAATAATTTGTGTACATTACAAGGAAGATGAAAAGAGGAATAGGTAAGTATAAAGGCAAACTTCCATTAGTATGTTTTGAATGTGCCGAGATAGATAATTTTGCTACTAAGTTCCCTCATAAGAATAAAACATTTACAAAAGGAAAGGAAGGTCAAATAAATTTCAACAACCAAGGTAAGAAGAAAGGGTTTAAGAAAAGCTTTCTCTCCAAGGAAGATAGTTCCTCATCCGCAGAAGTGTTGGAAATACTGAGGGGGGGTGATTCCTCTCCAAGGAAGATAGTTCCTCATCTGCAGAAGTGTTGGAAATACTGAGGGGGGGGGTGAATTATGTTTCTTTTCAATTGTTATTTTTTCCAGTCAAAACATTTATATTTAGAACACAAGATGAACGACAAGAATAAATGCTTTTATTAATATAATCTTTGCAATAAAATAGATACAATATACATATATATGGTTCCAATCTGTTGCCAAGCACCAACTTGGACTTTTTTGAGGCTCCAACCTCTAGAGCACCAACTCTGTTTTGTCAAGGCACCAACCTTGGACTTAGGAGAATCAATTCCCAGGACACCAATCCTTCCAGTTCTGAGGCACCAACCTCAAGGGCTCCAACTCTCTACTATCAAGGCACCAACCTTGGATATAGGAGCACCAACCCCAAGGACACCAATCCTTCCAACTTTTAAGGCACCAACCCCAAGGGCTCCAACCCTCTGTTGTCAAGGCATGTTTGATAGTAATGCTCTGCTCCCAAAACCCTTCTTTACTGAATTTTGCCTGTTTACAGCTTCACTGTAGTCTCCGTGCTACAACATCAATGGAAATCAATCTTCATATGAAGAAGTCTTTACAACTCTTCATACTGTCCACACAGAGTCTGCAAAATTTATCTCATGATGATATCAAATAGCCATCATGATCTCCAATAATGTCTCCACACAGCTTCAGTGTCTCCAATTAACTACACTAAGCTATGATTAACCCAACATTGTTCTGAGCTTTTCAAAGGTGAATCCAATCAACAGAGTTGCTCGTCCTTCGGCTTCCTCCTGTCCTGCTAGACCTTCGGCTTCCTCCTGTCCTGTTGGACCTTCGGCTTCCTCCTGTCCTGTTGGACCTACTGCTTCTTCCTTTCTTCCAGTTCGTCAACTTTAACCACTTTTTTTTCTTTGTTATATAAGCCTGATATGCTGACCTTTGGCTTCCTCCTTGTTTGCTTGAGCTTCGGCTTCTTGAACGCTCGCTCGACCTTCAGCTTCCTCAACGCTCGCTTGACCTTTTGGCTTCCCTCCTCTGGTTGCTTTAGCTTCCTCTGCGCTCACTTGTCCATCTACGCTTGCTTGATTCTTCGACTTCCCGGTCCATGTCTTCCTCTATCTATTAGAGTGTTCCAATACTCACACGACACGTAAATACAAAAGAGAGGCCGAATTACAAAGAAATGTTGCATATTAAAAAATATTAGAGAGGCCCTTTTTTCTTTAATATTTATACAATAGACTCGATCATTATTTATGGAGGATTTCATTGGAGAGGCTGTACCAACAGAGAGGTCCCACATGCCACGTCACTATCCAATCGCAATCACAACTTTCTGGAGGTCTTTTATAAGTCGTGCCTATATCATCGCCGATGGCTTATTGCTCCTACCAGATGCAATATTATATACAACTCTATCGCAATCGGAGGTTTGCACATAACATGGCCAATTCCCCTTCTCCCAAAGTAGCGGATGTGATTATGTTATTAACCAGTTGTTAATAACTCCATCGGGTCCGTTGCCTTATCGCAATCGATAGTTTATGTCGTTACATTCCTTCAAGGCTTGTGATTGAACTGGATGCAATATTACATTAAACAGAAGTTAATACACCCGTCGGGTTTGTATATATATATATATCGCAATCGCAATCAGTGGTTTGACATCCCTTAGAGACTAGTGATACAGTTGATGCGATATTACATTTAGTCATGTTAAATGGTGCATTCGGGCTCGTAATATATATCGCAATTGGTGGTTAGGGGGTGATAGCCCTTTATAACTTGGCTATGAGAGTTCCTAGAGGCAGATGCGATATAAAAATAAGGTACTTTATAATGGTACCGTGGGTCTGCATATATATATAACCTTCCCACTCTATAACATTGGTTATATAGAATTTAACCACATGAAATCCTTATATCCGCACTATTTCTATTATAATGTTTTATTTAATAGAAATACACAATAATTATGCGTAACTTACCTTTTCCGCCTTTTTACAGCCTTTGCACATTTTCCGATGTTTGCCTTTTTCAGATTAATCCTTCACTATAGATCTTACCATCCCATCCGACGGTTGATATTACACCCGACCAACAAAGCTGCTCGGTGATCCTGCACTGTAGATCAAAATCGCATTTGATCCAATGCTCGACAACGATATCGAGCGAGCCACATGCACGAGAATTACCTACCCAATAAAGCGGTTTCCTCTCTCCTCCGATGTGCGACGTGTCAATTGCTTAATGGAATCAGGTGATTACCCTTCAATACAACTTACAACTTTTTGTTCACCTAAAATACCACTTATGGTTTTGAGAAACCACCTCTTCGTTGATTATCTTCCTTGCTCTTCCACCATGTGATAACCATTGATCTATGAGATCCAACGGATCTTGTGCACTCTTCGTTTGTTTCCTCCTTAACTTAATCTCGCTTGCTTTTGATGGACTGTGTGTTAAAACCACGGTTTCTGCCACACTCCGTTTAATACACGACATTCATATATCAATTCATTTCTTCAGTGTTTTTCCTGTTGTACTTAATAGAACCTATTGATGTGATTTCTCTGATATATATATATATATATATATATATATATATATACTGCTCCGCTCTTATCTGCTTTTGGCTTGTCGCTCTTATGGCTTTCGATACAGTGCTCCAATAGCTCTTCTATGATATTCCTCTGATATCTCAAGATATGGTTCCTTTGTTAACTGCTCTTCTGTTGGCTTCTCCTCCTGATGCATGTTCCTCTTTGTTCCTTCTCTTTTGATGACTTTTTCCTCTTTGTGGGACTTCTTGGGCATATAATACTTGCGATACTCCCGATATGGCTCCTCTTGCTCTAATAGGTCTTCCTTTGGCTTTGCAATGTCTTTCAATGAACTTCTTTGATACCTTCATAACTTGATGGCTTCTGATATCTTTTCCGATATGCCTCTCTTGCTCTGATATTCTGCAATACTCCTTTGATGTGTTAACTCCTCTGATACTTTGCAATACTCTTAAGCATAAGCGATAGCTTTGATATGCCTCCTTTGTTAACTACTCCGTTAACAGACTCTTACTTGTGGCTTAGCTTTACTTTATGGCCTTGCTCCTTGGCTTCTTGCTCTTGTTTCTTCATGGATCTACTCTGCTTCTCCTTGGCTTCATATGATCATTTAGTATCTTAGAATATTGCCATATTGACATCAATGACAATCTAGGTCAACAATCTCCCCCTTTGTTATTGATGGCAATATTCTTCTTCTCTCCCCCATTGACATCAATGGCAAAGGAGTGCTCTGGGACTCCCCTATCAAATTGCTTCTGTTCTTTATGAATAGTAGATCTTCATGGGTATGTTACTCCCCCTGTAATAGTGCTGTTATTTTTACTCAAGATAGAAGGGTTGCTGCAACTAGCACATTATCCCCTCTTCATGTCTCATAACTACTTTATCATGGCTTCAACAATGCTTCAATTTTGTTAGATGCTGCCAACTTCTCTTGCTTCATGCTTCATTCCTAGATGTATCTGTTTGTTTGAAGGTTGTCTTTATTTGTGTCCATAATTTACTTGTTCTCACATTCAATCCTTGAGTCGAGACATAAATTTCTGTAATAACAATAACATGGTTATTTGCCCTATTTCTCTAGTATTAGATGGCATTCTCTGTTGTTCCAATTTCTACTTAGTGATCAAGTGGAAAACATCTTCAACACTAGTCCAGCGAATAGTTAAGAGATCAAGTTCTTCAATGGAGTTTTCCTGAGAAATGATCTTTATCAATGAATGATTGTTAATATAGCTCAAGCGAACATGTAGGACATGGTTCAACCTTTCCCTACTCTTGGTGGTTTGCATGCACGTAGGATGTGTTTATCCTTTCCCTACGATGGTTGTGACATGTGACTGTAAGATGTGGTTTTTCCTTTCTCTACATGTGGTTGTGAGCAGGATGTGATTTATTCTTTTCCCAATGTTGCCCCAACATCATCCTACCCATGTAGTCTGAGACACATGGGAAGTACCTCTCATCTGGCCTATGAGTTAGGAAAAGTGGTTAGGGACCATAACACAACTGATGGATGCATCATGTACTGCCATACTTCCTATGACTAGGATACATGGTGTTCAACAACTTGATTTGTGATCAAATCCGATTGGCGTTCTACCCCTGGATTGAATTTTGTCAGTGGAGAGTGGCAAGGTCTTGTGACTCACTCTTGATCAATTCTTCTTCATTGTTACATCAGTGTTCGATAGAGTAGAAACGAGATGCAAAGATGGTATATGATGACAAGATGGCATGATGATGGATGGATTGACAGGAGGAATTCTCCCTAGTTGAGAGGGAGTGTTAAAATTGACAACTAGGGCCAAATTCCACTATTGGACAACTCATTTGATGGAGATGATTATTGCATTGAATTCCTCTTTTCAAGAGGACCAAAATCAACCTATAGATCCTCAAATTTGGACAAGCAAAAATGTGTTTTTGAATTTATGCCCACACATGCAAATATTCAAGGTCGACCACAACTTCATGTAGGCTTATGAAGTCCAAGAGACATGTCAATTCACCCTCAATGATTTTTATAAATAAGGGAAACTTCCAACCTCATTTGGCACCTCACTCACTCACACATCCTTCTCTCTCCTCATCTGATTGGTTTGTACAACTTATTGGGCATCTCTTTTCCTCACACGTGTGGCAGCAGAAGGACAAATTAAAATTTTATATACTGTTGCAGGTTTGACCAACATTGACCGAGGATGGTTTGTCCTCCTTTCACTACGATTTTTGTACCAGAATTTTGTTTTTGGTAGGCCGCATCTATTGGCTTAGGAATCGAGGCATTTTGTTGAATTTGACCGCAAACTAATCGCAGGGTTGACCACATAGTTTGACCGATGTTTTCATGACTATTTTGGGCTGACTTTGACCACTTCAGAAGGCTGAGTTTGACTGCCTTTGACCAAGCTCCATAGAGGACTGTTTGTTGCTGCATTGACCATCATTGACTTTCTAGTTAGGGCAAAATTTGACTGTTGTTGACTGCAGATTTGACAAGGTTGTTTTGACTCTGATTTGGCAAGTCAATTTTGACTTTTGTACTCTCTCTCCGTGTGCTGAACATTTGATATAATAATAAGAAGAATTGATCAAAGGGTTTTCCCCATCTTGGGGTTTTTCCCTGGCATCTGCCAAATCTGGTGTCCTCTTGTCTTGGCTTGTCTTCTACATTTATGTTTGATGTTCTTTCATCAGTTACTGTCATATGATAATGGTTAATGTGATTGCTAATGGATTAATGGAATTAATAATGGGCTAATAGATTAATGAAGTAATTGACCTAAGCAAATAACATATTAACTAAAAAATTAACACCCAGTGAATCATCTGTTTTATGCGACCTTGGCTCTAGATGATTGTCGTGTCAAAATGTGCAAATAACTCATTCCAATCTAAGTTGTTATTCTTTTGGGTTTGATGAGGGGCAATGGAAATATTTGATACATGTTTGTAATATACCCTAGATACACTTCTAGGTATATGCCACACAACTTCAAACTCTATAAATACTAAATTTTAAAGATTTCTTTTCAACTTAGGTCATCCTCTATGTTAATTGCACAATCCAATACTAAATACCAAGACACCTTGGATATGAAACAATATGCAAGCACAAAAACATGCAATACCATGCATACTAACATTTACATACATAATTATTAACATGCAAAAAATAGCAGGATTAATCACATAAAAACACATTATACACATTATATAAAAGCATACCAACTAGTTGCAAGCCTTAGATATTCACACTAGCCTGAGACATTGTTGTTCTAGTTCTCTCACCTTGAGCTAGGGCTATACTCCACCTAGGAAAAGGCTACCTAAGCCAACTAGATCTAATAGTTAGCACAAACAATAGCTAGGCCAAGGCACCAAACTCCAGTAGTAATTCCAAGTTCCAACCACACTTTTGTCCTCATTAGCATGCACAATCCAAGTGCATCCCCCTCTCTACTCTACATTCCCTTAAGTTATCCCACTTCCCTTCCAAGGGCAACACAAGCTAGGTAGGAATACTCAAAAATATGGCTCTAGGAACTCTAGCTACTCTCATGGAGTCTCTAAGTACCCTCCGAGCCTCACACCTAGGGAAACCTCTCACATACAATTCCTCCTTCAGGGCTCTATCCTTCCTCAAGGCAACCCAAGGAGATTTTTTCACACAAATCGACCTAAGATTTCACAAAATTCACAAAGATATAGGATTCTAGTGGCTCCCTAGCTTACCCTCAATATACAATGGTAGCAATGGCAAGAATGGACATAATGAATCCCTTACTCACTAAGCCCCAAAGTTTGTGTATGCATGGCCCTTTTTTGGCATAAGGCACCAATGGGGTCTCTTTCCCACTACTAAGGAACTTATGATAAAATCATAACCTATGACTTAGGAATATATTAATATATTCCTTGGCTTAAGCTCCCTTGACTTAGCCCCTTTCCTTAATCCCTTAGCCCCCTTTGCCTCTCATGGAGTCCGATTCCCCCATACTCTCTTGTCTTACTTCATTTGTAGTCATGATTTATTTTATTAATGTATAAGTGTGAGTATAAGTTACAATGATAGGCTCACTGACCTTTTAGCATGCATGTTCTCGAGCTTAATTACCACACATAGACACTTTAGCCCAACACACACACACACACACATATAGCCACTTTGGCGTAAATACCATACTGGCTCACCAACCTAGATAACATTTGTACATGTATAGCCTAGGGATCAAATTGGGGTATTATATTCCCCTTCCCCTTATTTATGCATTGTCTAATGTACAATCAAAATTCTTCCAAAAGATTCAAAAAGTTGTGGGTACTCTTCCCACATGGTGTCTTCATGTTCCCCCATAGCATCTTCAGGACTATAGCAAGTCCATTGGACCTTTATTAGGTCAATATCTTGGATCTTGAGCACTTTGATCTTATTGTCCAAGATGCACATTAGCTGGACCTGGAAGTCTCTGTCATGCTCCACCTAGATTATAGTGCAATAAATTACATGGTTAGGATAAGATACATAATTTTTAAGTGAAGACACATCAAACACATTATATATGAACATGGATGGAGGCTGTGTTAGAATCTATGCAATAGAATCAATCCTCTCTAGGATTTCAAATGGAACACAATATCTTGTTATGCGCTCTGTATTTGTTTGCCTAACTTTTCTTGTGAAGCCTTTAAGTCCCACCTTATTTTCATCATCTAGTCTTCCATTTCCTTGAGTAGCTCTATCCCAATAATTGTTCTATCAACTGGGTTATCCCATCTCATAGGTGTGCTACATTTCCTACAATACAAGGCTACAAATGGGCATCATCTTCAATGATGCCTGATACCCATTATTATATGCAAACTCAAATAGAAGAAGGCATTATTTCCATTTAAAAGGCTTATTCATTACTTACATCCTCAACATATCCTCAATCACCTAATTGATCCTCTCTATTTTCCCATTTGACTCTAGGTGATATGTTGTACTAAATTTAAATTTGTCCCAAATCCCTTTGAATAATCCCCTCCAGAAATTTGATATGAATTTGAGATTTATGTCAAAAACAATTGTTTTAGGTACATCATGTAGCCTAGCAATTTCCTTCATGTAAATATATGCAATGTTGGCTACCTTATGTGTTAGCTTCATTGGAGTAAAATGGGAAACCTTTGTGAGCTTATCCACCACTATATGATGGAATCATGCTTCCATATAGTCTTAGGAAGTTTAGTAATGAACTGAATGGGCATTGGTTGTAGCAATCTAGCTGGATCTCTGTGCTCCATCTTTACCTTTTCACATTCTAGACATTTGGCTATGTAATCAATCACATCTATATTCATGCCTAGCAAAGGTATTAGCCTCTTAGATCTAGAATGATCTTTTGATACCTTGGATGCCCAACATAAGGTACATTGTGCATTTCTCTTAGCACTATATTTTTCAGCTCTTGAGATTGAGGCACATATACCTTTCCTTGCACATGAGGCCTCTATCCTCTTTTAAATTATTGCTGTAAATTATCTTGTTGTAATGTTTCCTTTAGTTGCAACTTTAGTTGCAAATATTGTTGATTTGAATTTGTGGCTCTCAAAATTTTGTCTTATAAAGAAAAGTTGTACATACTTATGGTTGTAGCATGCATCTAATGCACTCTCCTACCAAGTGCATCAACCACTTTATTTTCCTTTTGTTTGGTTGAATTGGTAATGATTGAGCAAAATCAGAGTTGTTGTAAAAGGAGCTGCACTAGCACAACACAACAGAGATGGTTAAGCTAAGCACAAAATGGAATATAGCTAGCATAAACAGGGGTAAACAGATCAACATGAAAGTAAAAAACAGGAAAACATATAAGAAACAAAATACTGGGCAGAAAACTATTTATTTGACTACCAATGGAGCAAATCTTTGGTGGTCTTAAAAGGAGACATAAAAGAGGATTGGGTTTGTAACATCCCTAGCCATCCTGTCGAGGCAATGCCACTCAAGCTGGTATAATATCATAGTAGCACAACCACGCACACACACATAGCATAATAACATGCATGAAAAATCATAAAGCATAAACTTGGAGTGTACACAATACTTATTGTTGAAGTTTCTATGTCTACCAGTTAGAAACCCTATGCACTTTACCGATTTATTCCTACCTACTTGTTCTATTACTTAACAAGTTATTTACAATGTAAATACTAAAAATAAACACTAGTGCATGCTCAACATATTACAGATCATCAACTGAAGGAACCAGAAACAAGCACACAAAATGACACCGTTATTTTTGGACCACTGTTCCCAAAAAAACCCAATTCGGGAAAACTGGTGCAACTATCTGAGGGTTTTTTTATTAAGCAATTTCTAAGTACAATCTGGGTGCCAAATCTGGCTTGCCCAACAGAGAATGCCCTTGGCAGTAGTACCTCTCAGTCTGAGACAATGTCCCGGCTGAAACCCCGGATAACCCCTCCACAGCTCCTCAACTCTAATCTGCCCTAGAAACCCTAGCGTCTGCCTTTCTGGCCTGTGTCAGCCTCTCTTTGCCCAATATTATCCCTGCATCACCCTGAATGGGCCTGCGTCAGCCTCAGGAGGCCCTGGGTCAGCCTTCTGGCCCTTTGCGTCAGCAACGCTAGCATCTCTGAGGCACTGCGTAACTCTTGGCTGCATCTGCGTGGCCCTGCGTGAGCCCTGGCTGCTACTGCATCCCTCTCTCTGGCTCATGCGCTGATCTCCCGGCACTATCTCTGCCTCTCTGTCTCTCTATACTCATTGCCCCTTAGCTGCAACTCTGATCACTAATTCTATCTCTCTTAACAAACCCCGCTCTAGCGAATAGAATGACTAATAATCTGGTGTACTCTCAAAATGACCCTCAAGCCTCTTATACTTTTCTCGTTGACATATCAATGACTGAGATTAAGTTGCTAATCAACAACTAAGATTAGATTTGGCTTGATCCATGCCTTTTGGACCATTCTAACACAGTTTTATATTAATCCACATTAATATTTTAATTTCCCTAAGTTTAGACTTAGGGACTCTATTAAAAACATTAATTACTTTAATATCTCCTAAACTGTTTAGAATCTGCCCAAACCCTTTCTGGGTATTGGAGATCTCATGTGCCCCAACCTCTCCACCAAATTTTGTGGTTAGAGCACATCTGATGCTACCCCAAATCAACACTTATTTGATAAACCATCGACTTGCTACAGACCTCGAAGGTACCACACAACCATAAATCATGTTGCTACAACTCTCTCAGTTGTGGGTCACCCCCATGCTGGGGCCATGACTTCACAATGCCAACGGCTACCCAAGCCAAGTACATGTCCAATACTAAGTATGAATAGGGCCAAGGTACCAAACCCCAACAACCTCTAACCAATAGGGTCAAATCCCCCATTAGCCACACACCTAAGCAATCAAGCCCCTTCTCTGCAGTCACAGTCACTCGAGTTGTGCCACTATCTCTAGGGTGTCCAACTCGCCCAACCAGGGATGTGTCAAAGTCTCATGGCTTCCTTCTTGTTGCCCTCATGGGTCTTGAGGTACCCTCCAGGCCCTCAGATTGGGATGCCTATCTCTACTTATCGATATTCAACTGAATGGGGGAACCATCCTTTTATAGGTATGGTGCCTCTTACTTTTTATTATAACCATATATTATAATATATCTTAATATCCACCCACTTTATCTTTCCTTTCATGGAGTCCAAACCCCCATGCTCTTTTCGTCCCCTGACTTGCAGTTGTGGTGTTATTTATCAATACATATGCACTTTACTCGTTACATCTATTAGGTATGTCAACCTTTATCTCATAGGCTCATAGGCCTCAATAGCTAGTGCAATAACATAAGCACACAAACCCAACATAACCCAAATCATCAACCTAATAATAATGTGCACTAGTACATATATGAGTCATCTTGGGGTGCTACATTCCCCTCCCCCTCATTTATGCACTGTCCTCAGTGCATTATATGCCATGTAAGATCAAAATCCTTTAGTCTGAACCACTGTTTCTTGCCAGGGACTGATTGCATGCCTTTGTTCTTTAGTTTTTCCTTGGACACACCCTCATGTTTCCAGTTACATGAATTCTTGAGTCGCCTCTCACTTGCCATACTCACTGTCTAGGCTCAGGTAATCCTTTATCTACACTGTGCTCCCTTTAAAGACCCATCATTTTCCCAGGTGTATTAATGTGAGGAGAACACCAACTGTAAGGTCTTATGGCATCATTCTGGCCCTCTTGTTGAGCTTTCTTACTATTCATAATTGGTAATGGCAACCTCAGACGTTCTATTTCTACTATTCATAATTGGCAATAGCAACCTTAGACCTTCTATTTCTCTATGATGTACCTTTGAAACAACTTGTTTGATTCAATCATTACATTTGTGAGTATATTTGCAGTGGCACCAATAGTTCTAATTACAATGTTTTAATTACACAGGCATGGCCGTCACGCTGGTTACAATGCATTCCATTTCATCTACTTGCAATCTATTTGGTAGCTCGATCCATTCTTCCTTGAAGGTATAGAGGTCCACCTTCAATCCATAGTGTTATTTATAATATATATCGTGAATAGAGCCTGTTATCTCCTGAATCTTGTTTGGTGCAGGACAAAATGCATTGGTTGCAAACTTCATAAACAATGACATGAATTGTTGCCCTCTTGGCTACACCTATGTTTTCAAGAACCAAGGTGTTATAGCAAATGGGTTTGTTTCCTTTCAACCATGCCGCTCAACTGTCAAACATTAAAGATGCTCTAGGTCCAGCTTTCAGGGTTTGTGTCAGCCAGTTGTGGAATGCAAAATTAGGATAAACGACTGTTTCAAATTATGAAAGTGCTGGAGAACACCTTCAAGTCGATTGGTATGCATATTGTAGTTGTTGGTTATTGATTCCACATTAGACCTTTCCAGCTCTAGTGTTATGTGGAACATTGCTGTTAACTAATTGTTGTTCTCCATTCATCCATAAACAAGAATTGTTTCCAAAGAAATTGGTATATCTTGTTTTTTCTTTAAGATGGTGACTGTTGACCACACTTTGTCAACAGTCCAAGGAAGCAGAATGCAAAGACATGAAAAAATTCTTTCAAAAGATCAAAGTCATTAGCTCTCCATTGTATCATTGTAAACCCAATTTCTGCAAATTGTATTGTAAATATCACTAGTATGTCCGTGTATTTATGTAACAACACCTAGGTAAGCCTCTAATTTTGGCAAAGAATTTCATCCTAGGAAGTTTTTTAACCTCCCAAAATTATGTGTGTTTTTAAATACGGATAATCAACAAAGTTTTTCTTCTAGCTTAAACCCCAAAGCTAGGGTGGAATTCTTTGACAAGGTCTCAACTCTTTGGTAAGTCCTAGTGTTATATCGAGTCTTTTGTAAAAGTGTGCTTGGGAATAATTTAAGCACATTTGGATAAATTATTTTATTACAAACACACTTGGTCTATACTAGATCATATTGTGTCACAAAATTGGGTAAATTAGTGATGGTTTGAGTCTAAGTGTGTTTTCTCCTTCTAAGGGTTGATTTTGTAATATTTTGTTGTAAAAAATATTTTAGTGCATGGTCCCTCATATTTACACACCATGGCTAAAATATTTGAGGATGGAAAAAATAATTAATCCTCTTTAATGTCAATATATATATATATATATATATATATATATATATATATATATAGATATATATCAATGTTGTTAAAAGCGCGAGCGGGATTAAATCGGCGCCGGGAATGAAGCGGAAAAAATCGAAAAAAGCGGGAAAAAAGCGTTTGGTACAAAAATATTCATTTTTTTTCATTTTTTTTCAATTTTTTTAATATCTAAACCATCTACAACATAAAATAAATACATTGACACATAAATATGATAAGAAAACTAATATATAAGATGTTTAATATCATTTCTAGCGCTAAAATCACACATAACATTGAATCATGTCCTGAATAGTAAGTCCTGACTCCTGAGTCCCAGCTCAGCCTCAAAATATCAACAAAAAATATGATAATGTATCTCATCATGTCATAATGTCATAGAATCATATACAATAAAATGAAAGTCTAATCCTATTGATTTCCTCTGCCCCTCTTGCGAGAAAATGTCACAGCTTTCTCTTTCCCTCTAGATGTAGATGCTGGTGCCTGTGCTGGTGGAAATGGCAATGGAGTCTGATGTGCTCTAGAAGCTGAAGAACTAGAAGTATGAGCTACAGGAGGTAGACCACGTCCTCTATTGGTCCTAGTGGTAGCCCGGGTAGGCAGTGTCACCTCCTCCTCCTGCTCCTCCTCCTCCACCTGCTCCTCCTCTCCCTCATCCTGCACTAACCAATCATCAGTAGAATCCATGAGAGGCCTCTCGGCCTCAACCCTCCATGCAGCAGTGGTGTCAATCCCATCCAATGAGATGGCATCCACATCAGGTGTCCTCTCAAGTTGCCTCACCCACAATCGAAGATTGTAGTAGACGTAGACCATGTCATTAAGTCGCTGGGACTCCAACCTGTACAAAGATCATGAAATAATAATTAATAAATCCAAATTTTCATTATAAATCGTGCTGCCACGGACCCCCGAGCTTTTTTACGAAAAAAGCGGGTTTTTTTTCGAAAAAAGCGGCAAAAAAATTTTTAGGCGCTTTTTTCCCATAAAAAGCGCGATTAAATCGGCTTAGGGAAAAAAGCGCGCTTTTTTGAAAAAAGCGCGATTTAATCGCGCTTTTAACAACACTGATATATATATATATATATATATTTTGTAGGTTCGAGTAGTGAGACATGTCTGGGGGGATTGAACTTCTAATCACTTGGATACACAAGGGTTTGCCAACTTGCTTTTTGCCAACTGTGCTACCACCCACGGACTTGGCAAAGTAAAATTAAACAAGTTGTCTTTAGTGTGACTTTTTGGACTTTCCAGTGTTGGAATCTGGTGGAAAAATTTGAGGTGAAATCTTGATTTGTGTTATTTAAACTAGTTTTTGGACTGCATATATGGATTCAACACCGTGAAAAACCCCTAGGGTACTTCGATTCTGTAGGAGTTACCCATCAAGCTTGTGATTTCAATAAATTCCTGCCGGATTTTAGAGAAATTAGACCGGAAAAACCCACTGGAAAAGCTTCCAAAAAGTCGCACTAAAAGCAACTCAAAAATTGAATCCTAGGCCAGAAAATTAATTAATTTTGAGTAAAAAAAATAATTCTGTAGAAACTAATTTCTTTCCAAGTGGAAGATAATAAAAAATTCATGGGTCAAATGGAGGCGGGGGACCAAGGGAAAAATGGGCATTTTAAGAAAATTTGAGCCCTTGTACCTTGATGATTAAGTCAAAGTCAAATTTTTGAGGAAATTAATCCAAAATATTATTTTTTGGATTAATTAAAACGGGTTTTAAGAAAAATTCGATTTTTTCCTCAAAATTAAAAATTCGATGGTGGAGATTAAAAGATGATCAAACTATTTTCAACGATCGAGATTACTCTAGCGGTGAGGAAGCCAACTAGCCGTTATTTTCCTCTTGGAGGGGTGTCTCTACATAAAGAAGTCATTTTGCTTCTATTGAATATCTTTGGATGATGTAATTCTTGAACGCTGTGATGGAGTTATTATTCTATTGGGAACATTTTGTATCATAATAGAAAGACTTTGGGGTTCAGTTCATGGTGTTTTTCTTCCGCTGATCTGTGGTATGTGTTAGCTATGTGTGATCCTATATTGTGTTGAATATTGCTAAATAATTGTTATTTCATTTGTTGGTGATAAAAACATTCTATTGGTACATGCTATCTTAGGTGATCTAATTCACCATATGATCTAACAATTTCTCTTTGAGAATATTATAGAGATTTACATGTACGCTAACCCTTGGGCTCCAAGTTCACAGATTGTGGGGAAGAACTGACTATGTTTGGGCTCTGAGATTTCTTTATGGTATTTGATTTTGCAGGAGGGTTTTGGCCAATATTTATTTTTCGAAATTTATTCATCCATTGTTATTTATCCAAAATTATTTCTCCAAAAAAAATTAATTTGTAAATATTGTATATTTGTAAATAAATTTGTAAATTATTTCTAACCCATTGTTTTACAACACTTGGAGTTTTATTATTTTTGGGGGTTTTTTATTTTTGTATATATATTTGGGGTTTGACATTCTTTGATTTATTTGTGCAGGTGAACTTCAAGTTGATCAAGAGAATTTTGTTGGGGTTTTGAGGCAGATCTAGGCCTAGGAAGGCAAGATCTAGCCTCCAAGCTCAATGTCGAGCCTGACGAGGAAGTCATCCAGCATTGCTTGCAGTGATTTGTGGCAATTTTTAGCATTTGTAGGTTGTGGCAACTTTTTTCAAGGCGTTGGGCCTAACCGTCCTCCATTTTCAGCCTAGTCATGAGGCCTAGGAGCCTCCTAGGGCCCTCAACCCTCCTCTTTCCCCTTGGCCACAACCCTTGAGGGCTAGCCATGGGCCTAAAAAGGCCTCGACCCCTCTTTAGAGAAGTTGTCCAGCCCTGAAGGGGCCTCGATCCTCCTCCTTGACGCTTGTCGTGGCCTCTAGGAGGCCCTCCTCCCTCTTGGTCTGCCCTTTTGCCTTTTTGCAGCCCTCTAAGGGTTGTTCCCTTGGTCGCTAGCCCTTCTAGGGCTCTTTCATCCCTAGCGTCAGCCTTTCTAGGCCTGCCGTCATCTCTTGGGGACTTGTCTCCTCTTGCCATGACCTTTTTCCTTTTTCGGGCCCTTTTGGGCCTTCCTTGCCCTTGTTTGCCCTTCTAGCCTCTCATTTGTCATTTGTAGCTTTATAACCCTTGCCCTAGCCTTGTATTCAGTCATCTCTAATTTTGATATTATTTGAGTGGGCTAACATTGTGGTTTTGCAGCAATATTAGAGCTAATTTGGTGGTTGCAAGTACCCAAGCTCATTGGAGGTCAAACTAGCCCTCAACTAGGCCTCTAGGCCTCTTGGTTTGCCTCTTTTCCCCTCCTCATTTTCTCTGTTTTGTTACAGCCATCTTATGCAGTCATATAACTCTAATAAATTTATTAAAATTGACTAAAAATTATCTACTAATCACTCAACTTGATTAGCTAATCATTGGAGCCTCTTAGGCATTGATAATTTGGCACCTTGTTGGATTGAATCACTAATTTTCTGAATTGTTTTAAGTCTGATATATGTTTTTCTAAGGTCGGATTTGAACATAAAAAATCTGATCTATAGTATCTATGCAGTCATATAATCAAGTGAATATCACTGGAAGTTGAATGCATTGATTTTCTAGCTTATCTTTGGCATTTTACATCATTCTTGACTGCTGATATAAAATTGCAGACCTCTAAAAACAAGGTTGCAACAGTAATAAATCATATATAGGTCTCTAAAATTGGCTAAGGTATTCTTTATAACTCATAATCATTTATAGTTGAAGTGATTAAGGCTTAATTTCAGTCATTGGCATCTAGTTGCATTCTTACATTCACACACATAAGTGCTCTAATTGGATTGGTAATTGTTGATGAGATTTGCTCTAAGTGACATTGTGGATTAATGCTCTTAATTTCTCATTACCATTATTGTCATTGGATAAGTGGATTTACTGCTCATTGTTAAATTGGATATCTCTTGTGGATTTCATAATCAAGTTAAATTCTAATTGCGATAAGAGATATAATTGTGTATCTAATTGGCATAATGATGATTACTAATTGTCTTAAGTAGCATTGATCTCGTCTTGTTTATCTCTTGAGATAATTGTTTAATAATATTACCGGCAACATTTTTTGGCACTGTTAAGTTTGAGGCTTGAGCACTTTCTCTTGTGGTTGAGATTGTCATGCATCTATTATTTGAGTACTTCATTGGAGATTGTCATTCATCTACTATTTAAGTACTTCATTGTTAATTAATCGAAGATCATTGTAATTAAGTACTTAAGAAAACTAAGTAATATCACCTTAAGAGAAATCATATCTTGCATTTGCATTTAGGACTAGTCTCTTGCATTAATTAACTTCCAAGCATAAGCTTGGTCGATAGAGAGATAGACCCACCTTTTTCATGTAGCTTGAGGAGTCTAGAAATTATTTGTGGTTAACACGGTGACCTTGCAGTTGTCAGAGCCTCAATCTCTGCAACACAGGAGGCATCACGTGGTGAGAACCCTAGGGGAGGTATTGTTAACCAAACATTAGCTTGCTTCCCCCTAGTTTCTCTCTCACAACCTACTTTAGAGACTAGCTTCAAAACAGTTAAGAGGAAGGATACACTCAAAATAGGCATATAACTTAAAATAAACCAAGATCTTGCATCTCACTTAGATTGTAGGATTTTCATTTCATATAGGATAGTGAAGCATCCTTAAGCAATAACTGTTCATCCAGTGACTTGGTAATAATTTGTCTTAAGCAAGTAATTGACTCCATTCAAAGCATTGGTCTTTCACGATAATGCAATCAAAATCATTGAACTTGCTAATTCAACCAAGTTGCTAGGCCATTCAGTTGTGTCTCCAGGACTTGTCGGTTGCCAACAAGTCTTCCATCTTCACATTTCATAGGGCTACCCCTCATAATTTGTTGTAGGGAGACAGCTAGAACAAAGAGGGTTGGGATCAGACTGACAAGCCCTGCTTTGATCATTGTCGCATCTTGCCTATACAGTTTGGGCGACAACGGTGACCTTTCCTAATCTATGGGTTAATTCCTACCAGACTGGGCGACAACTGTGACCTTGCCTAACCTATTGGTTAATTCCTGCCAGTCTCATCCTGTGGCCAATGAGTTCTCAACACACTAAATTAAAATCTGTAATCCACTGCAACCATCTCATGATCTTATCAGCACAATGACTCTTTCCTCTGTGTTTGATCATCAAGCTAAACAAAGCAATTTCAAATTGCGAATACCATTATGTCATCATCCTTTCTCTGGAAACTGTGTGAAACAAAAAATTGGTTCTAATTTCCATTTCAATTTTCTTCCTCAACTGTTCCATTGGTAATTCTTGGCACTCTTCAACCACAGCCTGATCACTGATATTTGCAATATGTCAGTGATATTTGCAACCCTGGTTGTGCCATTTACTTTCTAATTATCAAATTCAAACACCTAATGAAATGAAATGAAATTATATTACACTAATGTCCAGCGATGACCAAAATAGGTCAGTGGGACTGAAAAGTACATCATATCAAGATTCAAAATGGCAATAAGGGGAGTACAAAAGACATATCTCTGAAATAAATAGTCTACCTACAGCTAAGGAAACAAGGTTCCCTCACATTTTGTATGTTTGAAGTGTGGGTCTTCATTTCATATGTCTAGCACTTAATTAGAAATTTGTATTTCTCATACTGCTGAGTTTCCACCTCTTCTCATTTAAATGACACTTTTTTAGTTGAGCTCCATCTGCTCTTTGATATAGTTTTCAACATTCTAAGGATTTTTCTGATGTTTTTATGGGGCTAAAATTGTTTGCTGCTGAATACCATATCTTGAAACCACTAACATAACATAGTTTTACAAATCACTTGAAACTGACGCCACTTGGATTTCAATTTCACCTGCATCCCAACAGATACAAAGGCAACAACATAATTACTGGCATCCCATCAGCCATGTTTGAAGGTGGGATCATGAAGGGAAATTCTTATGATTCTGTTCTTGAGTGCTATTTTTGTCTCATCCAGAACCATTCTGAATTAGGCCTTGTGTTAAGAGCTTTTAAAGCATAGTGTTGTAGAGTGCAATGTATATTTGATGAGGCATGAGCCTGTAACCAAACCGAAGGTTAATTATGCAATCACCAAATATGCCTCACATGCTAGTACCTGTGACATGTTAACATTGAAAGAATAATTGGATCAATAATTGGTTCAGCTTGATCTTAAAACGTATAAACATCCTCACTTGCAAATATTTTGTTTTTGAAAATGGGAGACTGAATTAAGGAGATACAGACGAGGATTAGATCTGGCATTCTCTTTCTCATTTTCTAATTATCCTTTCCTTTGGTAGGCAAAGACATTTCATTGACTATTTATTAGGGCATTTTTATTTTGCAGGGAAGGATATTCTTGAATAGTTTGATTCTAAGATTGCAATAAAATTGATTAAGTTATATACTCAGAAAAATAGACTTTGTTTAAAAAGAATGGAAGCTATTGAAAATAGCCAATTGATTGTAAGAATGAAATAAAATTACCCAAGTTTGTACACTTATATGTTTCATATATGTTATACATGAAAGTTACATCAAGACTCTACATGGTCCTTTTTGTCCCCTTTAGTCTGTCATTGTATATTTCTGCAAAACATGCAATATCTATATTGTATATGGTTTGCATGCTTCAACATCTACAGCAACATTAATTATCTCATGTTCAGATACACATTTTATATTGGTTACATCGGCCTCTGTTTTTTTTGGGGAAGCCTTTGCTAGAATAAAACGACTTCCCCAGTGATCTATGTCTGCCGATAAATGCATATTTATCTCTACCTACGGCCATACGGTTGGCATCTTGGTAAATAATTAATTAATTTGCTGGTTTATTGCAATTGGACATAGAGATGACTGTTGAGTGAGTTCTATTTAAGCACATTTAAACAAGGAAGAAGAGTATATTGTTTTGTGAAAACAAAGGTAAGAGTAAAATATCATTTATTAGTTTTTCTCTTTTATTTATTGTTAAGTTTCCACGAAATTCTGCAACTGCTTATATGAAAAATCTGAAACTAACTTTCTTTCACCAAGATACAGAATTTCATAACACTTATAAGCAGCAGAATAAACACACAGATAAAAACACAGCACACAATATCGACACAATTATTTTTCTTGGCAAACCCAGCTGGGAAAACCCTCTCCTTGATGTGGTATTTATTGACTGAGCAAATAGATCAAATACAAAGCAATCTGTCTCTTGACAACAGAGATGTTCTCCTGCTGATCTAGCCTAGACTTGCCCTGGAAAAGCCTTGATCACAGCTTCTAAATCGTAGCGCACTTGTGATCTCCTATTACTTAGGATTGAAGCTCTTTGCGCTCTCCATAAACAAGGCTCTCTCACACTCTTGTGAGCTCTGTCTTGTTGCAGAAACCTTTGTACACAAAGCTTTGTAATTTACTTGTGCCTTCGTCCTTCTTTTATGGATTTTGATCCATGCTAAATCAAGCAAGTCCAAATTTAGAACTTGTGGTTGACAAGTTAACTAAGTTCAGACTGAATTTCTCTCCAATCATAACTTGGAGTTCAATCAAGACTGAAGACTAACTCGTTCTAACTGAACATGTAACTGCCACCCAATCTTGTAGTCAAACTGATGAAGACTTCCTCTTAACTGAAGCTCCAACTCTACGCATGTTAACTTGATGATTATTCCAGTGAATTGGAAATAACTCATCCTAACTGAAGTCTAACTCATGAGGACAACTTGAGGTCTTCACTGACTAAGGCACAAGTCAGAAGACCTTGCTCGCTGCATTTTCAAAATTTATTACCAATGTAACACTATAGCAGACTATTCAGAGAAGTGCATTAAATGGATAGATTAGGTTCAAAACATCTGAGCACTAATAGAATTTAGGTGGACCTCTTCAAAGAAGTGATACAAGTATTGAATTTCAATGACATATATCTCTAATTTACTTATCCTTTCAGGCAAAATAATTGGCAATTGAGATCATAAAAACTATGAAACTAAATTTTCAGGAAGCAAGATATTGGTATATTGCACAAGTTTTAAGTACACTCTAAATGGAAGCTTGTGAAGTTGTGTTTTTCATCTTTTTGTCAACAATGAGAAAGGAGAAGCTTTTGAGTGGTAAAAGAAATGTTTTAGGGAACGTTCTTGTTTTCCCCCCATCCTCTATGGATTTAGTTGAAGTTCTTTAGGCTTACATAAAATAATAATCTGGAGCATATGGATATATGTGTGTGCCATATCTATCTGCATTCATGTCTATGAGAATTCATATCTATCTGCGTGCTTGTGCCATATCTAGCTGCATTCTCATATGTAGCACTGGAATTCACAAATACAAGAAGTAAATTAATTGTTATTGTTGCTCCGATGAGCACGAACAGAATTAAGAGTAGCATTGAATTATTGCCAACGATGTTCATCATATAGCGACCTTACTTATTTTCAATTGTGTTCGCTCTCACAACAACTCAGGCTAGTGACAAGATTCATTATGTTGTCATTGTAAGAATCTTCCTTTGATTTTAGATATGTGACTTTTCCATGAAGTAGAACTTCCATTCAATGATGACATTATAGCAACTAGCTTCACACTTTTAAAAATGGATATGGCCCCATATTTGCCAAGCAGAACACCCAAAACAGCAAGCTATGGATATCCAACAAATGGAAGAGAAGCAGCAGCAAGCAGAGTAACAGGTAACTCAAGTCATATAGATAGTCCAGCCAGCCCCCATATCTAAAATATTTACTTCTTTTTGAATATTTTGTATCATGAAATATATCACCAAAACGCACATACTGATGTCAAGATTAATTGCTAAGTTTTTAGATATTTTTAGCAAGATTCTGATCTGCTCTATGGTTATTTTGAGCACCCCAGCCACTGGCAGCAGAAAAATCCCCTAATGTTGTACTCTTATGAAAAGCTGCCTTAGCTAAGGCCCCTGATCTAACCTAAAAGCACAGGGCATTTGTAACCCCAAAAGCCAAGCTAATTGAAAACATGTATTCCCCAAATATTATTTGAATAGATTACATAAATTGTGGAAATTGTCATAAGTTTTTTATATGCTTATTAACTCAAATTTGACTAAACCTGCCTGAGTTACCAGTTAAAATCGGATCGCAAATGATGCATCCAAGTATGCTGGAATCAAACTGAATTTTAAAGTGTTATCCCTTGATTTATGTTTGCTTGTAGCTCATATATGAGATCTGAAATTGTCACAACTCCCCTCTATTATACTATATTTTTCTAAACTTTTACATCATAAAAAGGGACTCGTTTCATGTCTATTTTGCAAAGTGTAACTTCTATGGTGTTTATTACATTTAGGTAGAGGTTAATGTTGCAAGAGTTCATCTAAGTTTTCATTAGTTAAGGTTCAAGTGGTGTGATTACCCCTATGCTTGTAATGGGGTTTCAACATGACATTTATAATGCGTATTTTGTTGGGAATCACAATTGCCATTAAACTAAACCTTGCAGGTGTTAGTCAACAATCGCATCGCCAGAGATAAGGATCCACGAGAAGCGGTTAGTCCATGTCACGAAACACACAGGGAGTGTTGGTTTATCCAATGTCCAACAATCTCCCCCCCAACATGAGTCAGGTGTGTATTGAACTCATGACCTATGCTCTGATACCACTCGTTGGGAACCATGATTGCTGTTAAACCAAAACTTGCAGGTGTTAGTCAATGATCGCATCGCCAGAGATAAGGATCCATGAGAGGCAGTTAGTCCATGTCACAAAACACACGGGGAGCGTTGGTTTATCGAATAATGTATTTCCCCTAACTAAACTTATAACTTAACAATTCACCCCATTCAATTTTATATGCAGTTGTATTTCAATACTGATAAGCATGTAATAAATTTGTTTGGGTATAGTTAATTGACACACCATGTGTAGTAATGCGCTACCTCACCTTGTACATTGTCCCCCACCATGCCCATGTGACTACAACTTCTCTAGCCAGTAGGAGAGGGACAACACTATATTTTCACATGGGTCGCACATGGGTCCTACAACTCATGATGAACGGTGGAGATCCGATGCGCTGATCGGACAATGGTTGCTTGTCTACCTGAGCCCTAACCTTGAAAAGTTATTCCATCTAGATTATTCGGCATTTTTATTTTTTCCTTGTTGACGGTATGGCTGCTGCCTCCCTGGTGTCGCCCTTCCATGCTAAATAACTGTAAATCGCTTGAATCTACAAGAATTTAGTAGCATCCATCAGTCTATTGATGGTCGTTGTAGAGGAACACTAGGTAACTTAGCCTATTGCATATCTTTTACAATTTGCAGAGCAGGGATTTTGTCCTTTTGATATTTGGTTGGGACATCTATTAGAATGGCCACTAATCCTCTGTATTTTTCTTTACCTTGGTTGTAGGTTTGCGTTTCCAGGTGCAAATTGAGAGTATGCGTCCTCAACTTCTAATTCAAAGGTGCAAAGGGTCGAGGGTTTTGTTGGATTCTTTGACCTATCACCATGCACTGTGCTCACTATTGTTAAAATTGGCAACTAGGGCCAAACTCCATGTGGGTCATCTTATTTATGGCAGCTGATATTTTTATTGGATCCCTCTCATCGAGAGGTGTAGGGTTGATCTAAAGATCATCTGATTCCAATAAGTATTCATGGAGTTATGAATTTATTTATGTTGTAAGAAAATTCGTCAAGGTTGGCCAGCAACCAAATAAACCCCACAGGTGCTCAACATTTCAGTATAAAAGGAAATGACTTGAGAGTCATTTCTCGCACACACTTCTATCTAGATTTCTCTCCACTTGTCTTGGGTTTTAGTGGAAGAGAAATCTAGGAGTGGAAGCCATAGACGTTGGAGGAAAAGAGGCTGCACTAGACACAGATGGAAGGCAACCCTAGACGCAGACTAAAGGCAGCCCTAACGCAGATATAATCTAGCCCTAAACGCTGGTCTAATTCAGCCCTAACCACAGTCAAACAAGAGAGTCTTAGCCACAGCATGAAGGGTCAAAGGGACAGTGTGTAGGCTGCCCTAGACAGCGTGAAGGGCTGTGTGGACAACAGAGTCTTAGCCGCTATATAAAGGGTCAAAGGAACAGCGAAGAGGCTGCCCTAGACAACGTGAAGGAGCTGTACGGACAACGTGGCCTTAACCGCAGTTAAAAAAAGGAATAACATAGGTGTGGAGGGTTATTCCCTTGGAGAACCGTAGTCTTTAGAAGGCTGTCTTGCTGATTTGTATGGAGGATAAGGGCTGTAGGGTGATGCCCTAACTTGTGATGCAATGTAGTAGTGCAGCATGGTGAAACAACAGATGGTAAGCATGGCAAGCATGGAGCTGCAAGGGACAACTATATAGTGAGTTAGGACAACAAAAGAATGCTAAGGGAAGACAGTAGTTGTGACATGGCAACAAAGGTACATTGTGTTGCAAACTCATTGGATAACATCAAGCATGGATAGTAGCATGTTGAGACAACAACTATGGTGGGATAGCCAACAGTTGTGACATGGCAGCAAAGGTACATGGTGCTGCAAACTCATTGGATAACAGCAAGCATGGAAAACAACATCTTGGGGCAACAACTATGATGGGACAGCTGAATGACATGCTAATTAGGATAGCAATGACATTGTGTAGTTGTGGCACAATAGGACAACAACAACAAGAAGTACGTGGTGGCAAGCATGGTGCTGAAAACACATTGGGACAGCTAGGCTATGATGCTTGTTGGAGCATAATAGTGGGACATTAGTATGGCAAACATGGAATGGCTATGTCACCAATAGTGGGACAACAATATGGTACATGGGACAGCTGTGGCAGCATGGTGCAACAAGTGCAGCATTAGGTGCAGCAATATGATGTGTACAACATAAGGTGCAGCAATATGATGTGTACAGCTTGAGGTCCAACATTGTAATGATGGCTGCAGCATGGTGCAGCATGATGATGAGATGCAGCACAATGATAGGTGAAGGAGTCACCTTGGAGAATTAGTTGAAGCAACATGTCTTCAACTAATCTCATGTATCATCTTCTTAGTGACGATCTATGCTCTTATCTAGATAAGTCAAAGTGTTGATTTCTGTTGTAAATGTACTATCTCTCTCTCTCTCTCTGCTGAACTATTGAAGAACGTATAAGAAGAATTGATCAAGGGTTTACCCACATTGGGGTTTGTCCCTGGCTAGCGCCACATCTTGTGTCCTCTTGTCTTGGCTTGTCTTCTGCGATTTATGTTTATGTTCTATTTGTAGTTTACTTTAATGTTGATGTGATTGCTAATCTAGAAAATATATTGAGCTAACTGTGAAAATTGAAATAAATTGCTCTAAGCATAGAACATACTTAAAATTAACATGGTATCAAAGCTGAGGTGAAGACAATGCCCAATCAAGAGTGAAAGAGAAATCACCGAAGATAGTTGGGAAATTCCTCATCCCTCTTCAAATTCACCGAGGGTGAAATTGAAGCAGAGAATATTATCAGAATGGCGCAGCGGAAGCTTCTAATGGCCTACCTAAAGATCACTTCAATGGGAAGTCCGGATCTAAGGGTGGAATGAAATGCAGATGCCTTGGTTGTAATAAGTCCAACCATTATGCGAAGGAGTGTCCAAATGGTAGGGACACATCACTTGATGATGATAACAATCATTCCAGGGACATTTTCAATGATCAGAGGAATGACAGGTAATGCAGGTCGTCAAGGAAACAACCGACTATTCAAGAAAGCAAGGAACCCCAGGTACGAAGAATCAAATGTTGTTTATGATAAGATAAATAAGCGTTATCTTGTATTGGCCTTCTCCTTTAGACTCTTTGGGAATCTGGCTTATTGATTGTAGTGCCTCAAGGCACTTCATCGGATAAAAGAGTGCACTCTCTAATTTGGTAGAGATGGAAACAATTGTGGGATTATACTTGGAGTCAATGCCACCTATCTCGAAAAGGGTGTAGGGAATGTTACCCCTCAATTGAATGAGGGTAACTCGATTCATTTACGAGAATCTCTATATGTACTTGATCACAAAAAGAACTTGGTGTCCATTTCGGCAATGGAAGTCAAAGGTTTCAGGGTGGCATTCATAGATGGAAAGGTACGTGTTTGAAAATAGAATTTTCAAGACGATTTTATCTTTGAGTTCAGGGTTGGAAATTTGTATCAAGTTATAGGATGGTCCATTGGGGACCATGTCAGTTGATAGTCGATACATCTCATCTATAGCACCAGAGGTCTACTTATTGTGGGGCCCTACCCGATGTGAGTCAGATGGTATCTGGGATGCTTGAATTCAAAAGGAGCATGAAGGTACATGTCTGAGATGTACCGAAGGAAAATCTTACAAGGGGACCATTCCCCTCATGTAGCAGGTCCATAGGCTTGGAACAACCCGAGGGGTTTGAGATTCATCGGGAATCTCATGTGTGGAGGTGGAAGAAAACTCTCTATGGCTTGAAGCAAAACACTCCGGGCTTAGTATGAGAGGATTGATCACTGTTTGATGAAGCTGAGATTCACTAAAAGTGAAGTCAATCCAAACCATTGCTTGAAGGTTGTGGATGATAGACCTCTCATACCGACACCCTCTGAGGACGACCTATTTCTGACAGGTGCAGACCCTCTCATTTGCAAAAGTAAGAGGGAGTTGGATTCCGGATGTGGAATGGCAAAGTGCAAGCCCATGACTACGTTGAGGATCTTAACTTTCAGAAGTTATATGGTAGTGATGCCAAACCGGATTTGGGAAATGCCTCTGAGTTTCATAAACTCATTCGCGTTGATGTTCTTGGTGAACTTCAGTCCAGACATATTTCTTGCAGTTAGCATGATGAGCTCATATATGGTTGAGCCTCACTGGATTGGTGCCAAGAATCTTCTGAGATATCTTCGGGGCACAATCTCTCATGAATTGAGATACACTGTCAGAAATGTAAAGCTGCATGATTATTCGAATGCTGACTAGGCAGGCAATGTGGAGGATCTCAAGAGCACTTATGAGTGATGATTCTCTTTGGGTTTTTCTCGATATCCTGGATGAGAAAGAAGCAAAAGACGGTTGCTTTGAGCACCGTTGAGACTGTATACATAGCTGCAAGTATGACTTCGTGTGAAGCTGCCTGGTTGCCGGAGCTCTTCAGTGAGCTGTTTGTACACATGATGGATACCACCGTGATCTTCTGTGTCAACTAGGGGGGGATTTGATTGTTGAGAAATTCCATATTCTATGATTGCTCTAGTATATAGACATCAGATACTACCTTATTTGAGATATGGTACGTCAATGAGCGAGGAGGCTCTATCGCATTGAGACTCATGTACAGGTCGTAGACATTCTATCAAAGCTTTGGGGAAAGGTCAAATTTGTGACTTTCCCGAACGACTTGGAGTCATTGAGAGACCTTCTTAGTAGGGTCCTGCATGTTGCATGCATTGAGCTCTGGGAGCTCCAGGGAGTTGGAGGTACTACTGGAGCAACATGTGACCATAGGGCGATTCACCCTTCCCTAGTGGTGCGTTGTGTATAGGGTGAATGGCCCAGCCTTCCCCTGTGATATCCCGAGGTGACTTAGGGACATGATGAATGGTTCTTCTGTCGAGGCATCCTACCCATGCAGTCTGTGACTCATGGGAAGTACCTCTCATCTGGCCAATGAGAAGGGAAATGGGGTCAGGGACCATAGTAGTACTATTGATGGACGCATCATTGTATCTACTGTACTCCCTATGCTAGGATGACCTCCATTGATCTGGGATCAATATGAGTGGTTTGAGACACTCTCTTGTGATATTGATCTGGAATCAATAAAACTGACTTCGGGTCAGTAGAGAATGGTATGAGACATTCTCGATCAATTCTTCTTCTTCATGGTTCAGCAGAGTAGAGGAGAGCAAAATAGAGCTCAACAGAGCAGAGCAGAGCAAAATAGAGTTCAATAGAGCAGAGCAGTGCAGGGCATTGATTGTAGAGATAGTACAGTCGGACATATGGATCAACGGATGGAGATCTCCCTAGTTAAAAGGGAGTGTTAAAATTGGAAACTAGGGCCAAACTCCATGTGGGTCATCTTACTTATGGCAACTGATATTTTTCTTGGATCCCTCTCATTGAGAGGTGTAGGATTGATCTAAAGATCATCCAATTTCGATAAGTATTCATGGAGTTATGAATTTATTTGTGTTATAAGACAATTCATCAAGGTCGGCTAACAACCAAATAAACCCCACATGTGCTCAATGTTTTAGTATAAAAGGAGATGACCTTAGAGTCATTTCTCACACACACTTCTATCTTGATTTCTCTCCACTTGTCTTAGGTTTTAGTGGAAGAGAAATCTAGGAGTGGAAGCCTTAGACGTTGGAGGAAAAGAGGCAGCCCTAGACGCAGATGGAAGGCAGCCCTAGACACAAACTAAATGCTGCCCTAACGCAGATCTAATCCATCCCTAAACACTGATCTAATCTAGCCCTAAACGCTAGTCTAATTCAACCCTAACCATAGTCAAACAAGAGAGTCTTAGCCGCACCAGGAAGGGTCAAAGGGGCAGTGTATAGGCTGCCCTAGACAGCGTGAAGGGCTGTGCGGACAGCAGAGTCTTAGCCGTCGTATAAAGGGTCAAAGGAATAGCGAAGAGGCTGACCTAGACAACGTGAAGGAGCTGTAGGGATAGTGTGGCCTTAACTGCAGTTAAAAAAAGGAATATCATAGGTGTGGAGGGATATTCCCTTGGAGAACCGCAGTTTTTAGAAGGCTGTCTTGCTGATTTGTATGGAGGATAAGCGCTGTAGGGTGATGCCCTAACCTGTGATGCCGTGCTGTAGTGCAACATGGTGAAACAACAAATGATAAGCATGGCAAGCATGGAGCTGCAACTGTATAGTAAATTAGGACAACAAAAGAATGCTAAGGCAAGACAACAATTGTGACATGGCAGCGAAGTACATGGTGCTGCAAACTCATTGGATAGCAGCAAGCATGGACAGCAACACGTTGGGACAACAGCATGTTGGGACAACAACTATGATGGGACAGCCAACAGTTGTGACATGGCAGCAAAGGTACATGGTGCTGCAAACTCATTGGATAACAAGCAGCATGGACAACATCATGTTGGGACAACAACTAATGCTAATTAGGACAACAATGACATTGTGCAGTTGTGGCACAATAGGACAGCAGCAACAACAAATACATGGTGGCAAGCATGGTGCTGCAAACACATTGGGACACCTAAGCTATGATGCTTGTTGGAGCATAACAATGGGACAACAGTATGGCAAACATGGAATGGCTATGTCTCCAATAGTGGGACAACAATATGGTACATGGGATAGTTGTGGCAGCATGGTGCTACAAGTGTAGCAGTATGATGTGTATAGCTTGAGGTCCAACATTGTAATGATGGGTGCAGCATAGTGCAATGCGGTGAGGTGCAACATGATGACGAGATGCAACACAATGATAGGTGAAGGAGTCACCTTGGAGAAGCAGTTGAAGCCGTATGTCTTCAACTGATCTCATGTATCATCTTCTTAGAGATGATCTATGCTCCTATCTAGATAAGTCAAAGTGTCAACTTTTGTTGTAAATGTGCTATCTCTCTCTGCTGAACTATTGAAAAACATATAAGAAGAATTGATCAAGGGTTTCCCCATATTGGCACTTGTCCCTGGCTAGCACCACATCTTGTGTCCTCTTGTCTTGGCTTGTCTTCTACGATTTATGTTTATGTTCTATCTGCAGTTTACTTTAATGCTGATGTGTTGCTACTCTAGAAAAGATATGGAGCTAACTGTGAAAACTCAAATAAATTGCTCTAAGCATAGAACATACCTAAAATTAACAAGGTAAATAATATCCCTGGTTCTTTTTCTGGATTTCTTAGTTCCTATCAGGTTCCATATTGGTTGAAAGTTCAGGAAATTACTGGTTGAATTAGAGCTTACTCTACCCTTGCTCCTCCATGGTCACGATAACATTTTTTTCTTTCTTCTTTGCCAAGGAAAATCGTGTGGAGACTCGTTACGATTCCTACACACCTCTCTAGGGTATTTTCGGTAACCAGGGGTGTTGGTCATGGAACAGAGATTTTACTGTGTCGTCTTCCCTTAATTTTCCAGGTGCATGCTCTTCCTTTCTCTTGTTTCTTTCCTAATTATATGTGATATATACATGATTTCTCAGATTTCGTTGTGTATGGTTTTCTACTCGGAACTAATTTTAGTTTCTTTTCTAACAAGATGGCGAGGGAAAAATGCTTCAGCCGCAAACAAAAAGGTAATGTTAAGTATTTGTTTTTTTTGGGAAACCACAAAACACCTGTACTGGTTAATACATCTTGTTCTTATTTTCAGCACATGCTCTAACTAGTGATTTTTGTATTTTTTTCGGCGTAGGTATGCTCACAGTCACTCATCTTATGTCTTGTTCACGGGAAGAATAGGATCAATTTCAACTGGCAGGCCGCCTGGTTGCCCAGATCGGTGGATTTTTCCCTTTCTTCCTTCGCGTTACCCAATTTTACATTGGGATCTGTTCGATAGCTGAGCTCATGGAAGTCTAGTCGAGCTACAGGGTTTCCTTTCTTTAATTTTGATTCTATATCTGTGTAATTCTCTCCGACGGTGCTGGGTTCTACAAGGTGTTTCTTCCAGAGATATTTTATCCACTGACATCTATGTATTTGGAACACTACAGTTTAATTGCTAAGAGTTCGTCTGTAATTTAATAAATATGCTCAGTATTTTCCTTAATGGCTATCTAGCTAGAATATTTCCGTTTGTATTTTTTTTTCTTTTCTTGTGACAGTTATATACAATTTCAAGGATATATAATTTGAATGGCCTGTGAGCCTTATTTTAATTTTGTTTTACTAGAGTAATTAATGGTGGCTTTTGGCTCTCGATATTCGATGATTGTAACAATATTTATAACTGTGCGTTCAGAACTTGATACTCTGTAGTTGTAGTAGTATTTATAACTGTAATTTCTTATTTTTACCCAGGATATATTATTTTGACAATTCGTTATACTGAACCGTGCAAGATTTTCTGGTATTGAACTGTAGATATGTTACTTCCCTTAAAGTGAAATAGACACTACCAAGTTTTCATGGTGATTTAACTTAATTAACACGTCTGTGTTTTGCATAGTGTCTTGGCTTAATTAATGCGTTGCCAATAGTTTAGCCCATTTGTAAAAATCGACTATCAAGTCCATACCCCTCTGTTAAATGATGGAGACATTCAGTACTGGTTAAACCACGAAGTGTATTTTTTTTTGAGAAGAAAAAGCACTATATGGTTTATATTATGTAAAAACAGAACTGATATATACAAAAACTGGTGGATCATATATCCCGGATTATGCCCTCGATATCTGAGGGATATGTTCAGAGCATCATCATCATTGGGGAGCATTTATACATAGCAACATAGCAAAATTATGGACTATCCAGATATTCGGAATTTGGAAGACTGAAGGAGATAGGTATATCCAAAAATATTGGCCATATAGCAAGCCAGTAATCTGCAAGCATTATGTGCCGGGCATAGAGAAAGGTTGGATCTCATATGCACAGGAATCCATTGTGATGACCAGATACCATATACCAATTGGAACATATATCCCTTTCTTTGACAAAGCATCCGCTTGAACATTTTGATTGCGCTTTATATGCACAATAGGAAAAGTGACAGAGTTCCATAGAGATGAAATCCTGTACAACCATCTTGATAGGCTGCCATTTGATATTTTCTGTTTTCCATTCACATGATCTATGATAATTTTTGAGTCCCCATATACATTTATAGGTCCAATATCCATGAAAGTACAGAAGATGAGCAGACTATGCAGGGCCATGGCCTCTGCCTTATTATTTGACCCTTTACCACCATTCCAGAAAATGGAGAATTGGAGATCTTTTGAGAAAGATATGAAAACACCACAAGCACATGTGCCATCCTTTGCTGCACCGTCAAAATGTGCTCTTGGAACTGTGAGCGGCTGAAGGGCAGAGGAAGCCATCTGTAGATTTTCCTGCCGAGGCATGTTCTGTAGGAAGGAGAAGTAATAAGGAATAATTTTGTCTATAATGCTTCCAAAAGCCTCTCTGCTGTTTTGAAAGATTCTATTGTTTCGCCACTTCCATATGAACCAAATAGTTATCAATGGAATGGGACGCCAGTTGAGTATTTGAGAGCCCCACCATTCGAAGGCTTCTTTTATTGATAGATGCGAAACAACAGGAAATCCAAAGAAAGAAGCCAATTTCATCCATATTAACTGAGTTTGTGGGCAGTGTAAAAACATATGCAGGTTATCTTCTGAATTTGCAAGGCAGATCAGGCAAATCGATGGTCCCTGCCAGCTCCTTTTTTGTAAATTGTTCCAGGAGAGATTTTTGTTATGATATAATAGCCATGAAAATAAAATGATTTTAATCGGACAGCTGGCCTTCCATAGGGAGAAAGGAAAAATATTCTGGGAGGGTTCCCTTTGCTGCTCTAACAATGATAAGTATATGTCTCTTACCAGAATATTGGACCTGTCTTTCTTTACTTGCCATTCTATACAATCTCTGTCCTCAGTTTTATAAATACCCGCATTCTTCATATTCCAAATAATCCTGTTCCATTGTGCAGCCAGAACACCATCAATGCCCAGATCTCTATCCGATTTCCATAGCGGGATGGCATTCTTCCAACCTTCTATAACCTGAGCCCAGAAAAAGATACCCTTTTGGTGGAGAAGCGTGAGAAGCTGCGGGCTAATATTTGGATCTGAATCAACACTCTTAATGGCATCCAGACCTATAAGGATACTGTTACCGTTTTGAAATTTCCATATGAAATTCCTGCGGAAAAAAGGTAGAGTTTTCTGGAAGCTCCTCCAAATCGCAAAGCCTTGGGTGGGCCAAGAGAGACCATTTCTGTACCAGAAGTGAATATCTTCATTCCCAAGGTATTTCAATTTGATAATATGACTCCATAAGCTCGTCCCAAAAATCGCCCGCCACAGTGATTTGCATAGGAGAGCTTTGCCAAAGATGTGCAGGTTCATGATGCCCCAACCCCCAAGTCTTTTGGGGAGAGAGATTTTGTCTAGACTTGAGAGGTGATATTTCCTCCTTTCTTTACTTCCACTCCAGATGAAAGAAGCCATTAAGCTGTTTAATTTATTAATTATGGATGATGGGATGTAGAACAAGTGCGCCCAATATACACTGATTTGAGCCAAAACCGCTTGTGATAAAATCATTCTGCCAGCAAGTGATAGACATTTACATTCCCATCCTTGTATCCTTTTATAGAATCTGTTTATGATCCATGACCAGTCCAATGTATTGTATCCTGTGGGCTTAAGATGATATCCCAAGTACTTAAACCCCTCCTTAATGGATACCGCCCGAATATTAAAAAGCTGAGAGATATAAACCATATCTTCATTTTCATCCTTACCATAATGAAATGAGGATTTGCTATCATTGACATAAAGACCCGTGGCTCTTTGAAATAAATATATGATTTCATGCATAATATGCCAGGTGTATCTGCAAAGTCTAGCAAACAGCAACACATCATCCACAAAGAGATTATGAGTATGATAGTTACCTCTGGAAATGACAAAGGGGCCAATTGTTCCATCATTTACCGCTTTCTTGATGTGTAGACTAAGGGTATCCATAACCAAGATAAATAAAATTGGGGATAAAGAGCACCCCTGCCGAAGACCCCTTTCAGCTAGGAAAAAGGGTGTGGGATACCCATTGATTAGGATGGCGTAGTTGACTCCTTCCACGCACGACATAATCCATTTTGTGCACCTGTCATTTAGCCCGATTTTGATGAGTAAGCATCTGAGGTAGCTCCAATCCAAGCAATCGTATGCTCTTTTTAAATTGATTTTGAGAATGGCAGCGCCTATGTTTTTTGTATGCATAGCTTCTTGAGCTATGGCTATAGCATGAAGGATGTTTCTTCCACATAGAAACCCGTGCTGTTCCTTTGAAATATGTTCTGATAACTTTCCTCGGATTCTCTCTGCAACAATCTTTGAAGTGATCTTATAAATGACATTACACAATGAGATCGGTCTATAGTCAGCAAAGGTGGAGGAGTCCTTTCTTTTTGGGATCAACGCTATATAGGTGGAAGAAATATTTTGATGAATTCTCCCCTGGGTTTTGATCTCTTCTACCATACCCAAAATGTCGTTCTTCATTATATCATAGAAGTGGATGAAAATGTCAATGGACCAGCCATCTGGGCTGGGGAATTTGTCATTTTTAAATGTTTCATGATAGAGAGTAATTCCTCCTCCGATATCTCAGCAAAGAGCCTTTCATTATCTTCATCGTTGAACATACTTGTAAATGGATCAATACCCCATAAGATGTCATTAAATTCCTTGTTAGCCTCTCTTTTATATGCTTTTTTAAAATAGCTGACAGCTTCGTTTGCTATGTCTTCCTGGGTGAACAAATAATCTCCCTCTTCATTTTTGATTTGCCATATGGAATTTACAGCTCTTCTCTTGCTGGCAAATCGATGGAAGAACTTGGTGTTCTTATCGCCCTCTTTCATCCAAGTGATTCAGCTTTTGAGTTTCCAAGAGATTTCTTCAATCTTCAATAGATTTTGTTTCTTCTTTACAAGTTCCCATATCCGGGCCCGAGTGCTCCATGAAACCTGAGCAGTCATGCCCGCAGTTAGAATAGCAAGTTCCTTTTCAATCTTTTTCAGCTCAATCATTTTCATGTTTTTTCCGAATTTGCCACTCTTTCACCTTTGATTTAAGATTGCTCAATTTGTAAATAAAGTACTCCGATGGAGAGTCCTGCGCTGAAAGGTTGTTAGCTGTTTAGCAATCCCGAACCATGTTGACAAAAGCTTCTTCTTCAAGCCAATATCGATTAAATTTGAACGGATAACCTTTGCGAGCATTTGAGAACATCCATTGAAGAGATACCGACCTATGGTCGGAAACAAAAATAGGGAGAATGTGAGAGGTCGGGATACCCAGTTTCTCTATCAACTGTTCGTGCATAATAAATTTGTCCAATCTTTTTGCTATATAGGCATCGCCTAGTCGCCCATTATCCCATGTGGGAGACATAGAATCTGGACAGATGTCTACAAAATTGAAAAACATCATAGCTTCCTTGGTTTTCTCCCCAATAGAATCGGCTTTTTCCCCCTTTCCCCAAACTTCATCTGGTCCCATTGTGCATTTGAGATCTCCCGCAATGAGGAGTGCTTCATTCTCCAAGATACCAGAGGCAATGAAAAGTTCCCAATAGGACGCTCTGTCCTTATAAGGAGCATAAACATTCAATATATGAATCCTGTCAGAATAGCCTCTAAAATTTGCAGAGATCAAAATTCCCCCAAGGCATCTGAATGTTTTTGCAGAGACCCATCTCGGATCCCATATCACAGCAAGACCTCCGGAAAGACCCGACGCCTCTGTAGCCACAATATACCAGGAAGGGAACATTCGCCTGAAGTAAGAGATAGTATCCTGACTGTTATGCATTGTTTCCTGAATTAAAATCAACCTGTATGAAGAAGAGAAAAATAAACTTTTTAGAGCATTGAATTTGGGACTTGCCCCGAGCCCCCTGATGTTGATGGAAAGCACGTTCATCATTTGGTACAATTTTCGGGCAATTCTGCTCTAAGAGGCCCGGTACCAGAGGAATGGTAGATGGGAATATCAATAAGGGAAGAGTCTTGGAAATCCAAGTATCGAGATCCCTTGCGACCTCTAAAGTGCCTACTGCCCCTATTGTTTTTCCGGCGAATAGTGATGTTTATGGCAGAGTTTGGGCTAATGCAAGGAGAAGACGATTTCCGTGGCTTGTGGATGGTCAGGGGGAGTAAACGTAGTGAATTTTTTTGCAGTAGCATGTCTAGGTCGCTTCCGATGGAATTGGAGGGGGATGGAAGAGGAGAGAAGGGGGGAGAATTGTAGCTCATGGGGGCTTTCCCTTTCGGGTCCGAGCGGTTTCGAGGGGAGCGAAAGGAAGGAGAGTGTTCTATAATGGTGGGGGAATGATCCGGTCTAACAGGCGACGAGGAAGAAGAAAGGATAATGTGGGAGTGCATTTCCTTTTGGGAAGGGAAGTCATCTCTAGCCATAGAAGGAGGGGGAGCAATCGGGAAATCAGGGTGAGGTATAGGAGGGGGAGACAGATGTGAAAAAACAGGATCACAAACTGCTCGCAAGTGCTCCGTAGAATTAGATCTCCTAATCGGGATGTAAGAGGATTTGAGGACCCGTTGCGAGAGGGAAGAACGATGGTTCTGCCCCCCCATTTGATTAGAAGAAGAATGACACATCTGATATCGAGCATGTGGGAGGATCTCAACAGGAGGAGAAACTTCATTAAAAGAATGACTATCTCTGTTAACAACAGCGGGAGACACAACAGAGGCATTAGAAATGTTTTTTTCCTTGTAGATTTTCTTCCATACCTTTCCATGATTTTTCCGCGGACATTTCTCCTTTAAATGGCCCATTTTATGACATAAAGCACACCTAAAAGGCACACCCCAGTAGTCCAGCCTTTGAGAGGTAGATAAATTGCCCCAGTTGAGGTCGATGTGGTCCGGAAAACCACCCCGGTTTATTAGTATAGGAACTACTGGTGGTATAATTCTTCTAAATCTCCCATCTTCTGATAATTTTGTATATATAAATGTTTTAAATCCAGTGTTGTATTTATATAAAAAATATGTTCCTACTCGGGTTCTACTACCTGTGACATAGTTCTAGTTGTTTATTAAACCCCATAAATTTCTTTTCTATGTTATAATGACTAGTTATATACATTTTTTTCTTCTTCTTCTTTTGTCATTTTTCAGCTTCCTGTGTGTTCTTTATCTTTCTTTTAAGCCGCAGTTTGGCTTAACTGATTGTTCTCGAAATTTAGAAAGGAATAAAAAAGGATTCAGGTCTCTATGTATCTCAAGTATAATCTATTTAACCCCATAGACTCAATTTATCATAACAATCTTTTACCATTATCTTTTCCTTAGCACATATCTTATCCACAATGAGAAAATAATTAAATATGTTACTATATATCAATAATTTTAATAGTAACTAAAAAGATAAAAAACGCAGGCAGTAAATAGGAACAATAATACATCAAAAGCAATAACATTAGTTGTTCCTACTTCTGTAACGAAATCTAAACATCAATTTAAGATAACTATACTAATCTTTTTTTTCAACTATACATTAATCTCTAAATCGTTCTGTTAGTATACAGCAGTACCAAAATGTTGAAATTTGATGACTAAAAAGTTTCCTGCAATTCCAACCCGGTTTTAATTTCACCTTATCACTCCCATTCAGTTAAATGCCCTTTCCCATAAACATACATTCAACATATAGAATTCTAGAAATGAAATTTTTAGATTAAAACACTTGGGATTGTCAACACACACTGAAAATAAATATGGACATAAATAGACCAGCAACACATAAAAATACAAAGATTTTTGGTCAACTTAGACCTAGACAAAACCCCTTCAATCTTCTCTGGGGAAAACCTGTTAGAGAGCTCTTCATATTTATTTATCTTTTAAGTTCAGAAAAATACACTCGCAGACAAAACAAAACAACAAAATACAACTTATCTCTTTAGCCCAAAACTCTTTGAAAACCATGCCCACTTTGCCTCAATTTCCATTCCCACTTGAAGCTGAAAATATGTACTGTACGAATATAGACTGTATGCACTGTATTATATAGATTCCGTATGGAATGTATGAATTTCCGTACTGTTGTACGAACTATACAAAATTTTCATTTTTTTCAAAAACTTCTCTTGAATGGCGTGCAGCTCACAAAATTAAATGTTGTTTGTACTATACCTTCTGCTTTGTCCAGAAATCACTCCTTCAACTTGCTGCAACAAATTTCTCCTTTAGAACTTTTCTCCAGCTCTCAGCCTCCTTTCTCCAATCTTCTCATGAAGAATGAATGCAGTTTCTCTTTTCTTTTCCCCGTTTTGTTTCCCTAAATGACTTTTGGGTAACCCTAAGATCTAATGGCTTAGATTCATTTAGATCAAGGAATGAGAATAAATGTGCATTTAATTTTCACTTTCTATTTTTTAACTCACCCATTAAATAAAGTACCCACATTATACTCTATGTCTAAAGTCACTTTTCACTTTATAATTTAACTTGACTTTACCACTTATAAAGTCACTTTCACTTTATAAATTCACACTTAGGAAAATAATTATTTTGGACAGTTTTCCTTAGGTAGAAACTAACCCTTGGGAAACCATTTGTCCAAGGTACATTAAAAATCAACACTCCCTCTTACCAAGGAAAGTGTTTCTTACCTCCCCCATCTTGTCCCTGAAATGGACATGCTTGCCTCTTGGCAAGGACTTCGTGAGAACATCGGTCACCTGCTCATTTGTCGATATCTACTCCATCTTCACTGCCCCCTTCTGAACATAGTCCCTGATAAAATGATATCTGATGTTAATGTGTTTTGACCTGTCATGAAAATTGGATTCTCTGTGAGTTTAATGCAACTTTGGTTATCACAGTGAATAACTTTCGTTCTCAACTCCCGATCAAATAGGCCATACAACAACTTGCGAAGCCAAATGGCCTCATAGGTAGCTTGGCTAGCAGCCATATACTCAGCCTCAAAAGAGCTCAAAGCAACTGAATTTTGCTTTCGACTGAACCACGACTCAACTACCGAACCCAATCTAAAGCAACACCCTGAAGTGCTTTTCCTGTCAGAAGCACACCCTGCCCAATCTGAATCTGTGTAACCTGCCAACCTCACTCCATCTCCCCGCCTATAATCTAGACCATAATCAACAGTCCCTTGCACATAGCAAATAATGTGCTTTGCAGCAACCCAGTGCACCCTCCTGGGATCAACCATGAACTGGCTAAGTGTGTTCACTGCAAAGCATATATTTAGCCTAGTGTTGACCAGATACATCAAGGACCCAATAAGCTACCTATACAATGTGGGATCCACCAAACTAGAATCTGAAGCATGAAGCTTCTTCTAGTTGGTGATCATAGGTGTAGACATGGGTCTACAGTCTGCCATGTGAAATCTGCTCAACACATCCACAACATACTGCCCTTGCCCTAGAAAGATATGCCCCTCCTGCCACACCTCAAGCCCCAAAAAGTAATGCATCAGCCCAATGTCCTTCATCTTGAACTCCATAGCAAGATCCTCCTTGCAACCACTAATCAATCTCTCTGCCCCAGTAATGAACAAGTCATCAACATACAACACAAGAATGAGCAGATCATCCCCTACAACAATGTAGTATAGGTTTGGATCTGCATCACTTTTTGTGAAACCCATTTGTTGCAAGTAAGTATCAATCCTCGAATAGCAAGCTCTCGGAGCTTGGTTAAGTTCATAGAGTGCTCGCCTCAACTGACATACATGGGTCTCCCGCCCAAGTACCTCAAAGCCCGGTGGCTGCTCAACATACACCTCCTCCTCTATAAATCTGTTAAAAAATGCGGCCTTCACATCCTTCTGATTGATTTGCCAACCCATTTCTGCAACAATAGAAATAAGGGACCGGATAGAAGTGTACCGAGCTACGGGAGCGAAGGTCTCATCATATTCAACTCCCTCTATCTGTGAGAATCCTCTAGCCACAAACCTCGTCTTGAACTTCTCAATGCTGCCATCCGCAACATACTTGATCTTGTAGAGCCACATGGAAGTCACAACTGACTTGCCCTCAGGCCTAAGCACCACATCCCAGATATTGTTCTTAATGATAGAGGCATACTCCTCCACCATAGCCTCTCTCCATACCTCCTGGCTGACAGCCTCCTCATAGCTAGTAGGCTCAAAGTCAAAAATGCTGTTAGCCTTGGCCACATAACTACAAAATTGCTTAGGTGACACACTCTCCATGTTCACCATTGTCGAAGGACCAACGGACTCCACTTCCTTCAAGGTGTCTTGAAGCCACTTGGGCCCCCTCTTCCCTGAAGAAGCTTTCCCATAGGGAACCTCATCCTCTGCCCCCCAGTTTGGTGAACCTGAAGGTTTGCCAACTGACCCTGGTGTGCTTGTGTCAGCTAAAGTGCCATGTGAACTCCATACCAGTGGACTCCCTAAAGAAGTGTTCAGTGAACTCGCCATTGGTGCCCCAGATGTCACTAACACTGAAGTACCTCCTGTACCAGTTGATCCAAAACCCTGAGGTCCTGCTCCCTGTACCTGACCTCCTCGATGAGGAGAAGTACTCTCTCATCATACCCCTGTGATCTTCGATAGGCCCTCTCCTCCTCGAACTTCACATCCCTCCTAATCACCACTCTCCATTTAGAAGGAATGAAGATCCGATAGACCTTCAAACTGTTTTTGTAACCCATAAAGATATCCTTCTCTGCCATGGGTTCCAGCTTCTTCCTCTACTCCTTGGGGATGTAAGAATATGTGAGACATCCAAAGATACGAAGATGTCCCACATGAGTCTTCTCTCCAGGGAAAGCATCCTCCAGAGTCATATTCCCCATTACTCTATGAGGACTCTTGTTCTGAAGATAAAAATCAATATTGTAGGCCTCAACCCATAAAAACAAAGGCAACCCCTGATAATGAATCATCGCTCTAACAACCCCAACAATAATTTTGTTCTTCCTTTCAGACACCCCATTTTGCTGGGGGTTGTAAGGAATCGTGAACTCTCTCCTAATGCTCTCTTGTGCACAGAAGTAAAAAAACCCACCATCGGTGTACTCACCACCATTGTCTGATCTCAAGACCTGAATCTTCCTACGTATCTGCTTTTCCACAAGAGCTTTGAACTCTTTAAAGCGATTGAAGACCTCACCCTTGGTCTTCAGGAAATATATCCAAGTCCTCATATGGTAGTCATCAATGAATATAACATAATACTCATAACCACCCAAAGACACATGAGACATACGACCACTAGCATTAGTATGAATCAAGTCTAGTATACCTGTAGATCTGTTGTCGCTCACCGGGAATGGTAACTTGGTGTACTTGCCCAAAGCACACCCTCTGCAGACCTCATAATGCTCAAGACTGAAATCAGGAACTCCAGTAGTGATCTCCCTCAGTACTCTCAAAGCTCCATGATGCATATGCGTCATCCTTCGGTGCCATAACTCGCACAAGTCTCTACTGCGGGTGGTACTAGTGTGAGTGCTACTAGATGTATTACTCACCAATGCTCCTGCCGACTGGAAATTGAACTTGTATAGTTTCCCAGAGCGAACTCCAATCACTTTGGCCGAAGTGATGGAAGCTCCCCTCGAATGCATCAATACTTTCCCTCCTGAGAAAGTGACGTCAAACACCTTCTCCTCTATAGCAAACACTGAAATCAAGTTCTTCTTCATCCCCAGAACATACAAAACATCCATGACCTTCAAAGGAGGCAAAGACTCCCTCTCAAAGGTCATTGTCCCCCACCAAAATCTCTCACAGTGTGGTCATCTCCTAGTACAATCTCAATATCAAGTGCCCTCTTTGCAAGCTCTAAAAAGAACTCCTGTGCACCTGTCATATGGTGGGAAGCCTCGCTGTCTATGTACCACACATCAGATGATGTACTCCTACTAGATGTAGAAGTAATAAATGGAAAGTCCTTGTCAAATTGTGAAGCAAACTGCTCCACCTCTATTGAAGTTGCAGTACCCTTCTTCCCCTAGTTCTTTCTCTCAAGACACATAGCAACATAGTGTCCCATCTTCTGACATGCCCAACATTTGAGTTTGGACATATCCGTATCTTTCTTCTTCTCCTTTCCCTTAGACCCATTTGATGAGGCCCCTTACTTGGCCTTCCCTTTGTTCTTTCCCCTATCTCTCAAGGCTACATCCTCCTCATCTGCTATCTTCACCCCACCACTGCCAGTCTTGCGTATCTCATGCTGCACACAATCATCCTAGAATCTGTCCCAATTGGGAAGATTCGCTCTAGAGGTAATAACATCTCCAAAGACCTCCCAAGACTTAAGAAGTCCTGCTGCAACTATTTTGACTAACTCTGTGGGTGAAACTGCCTCACCAATAACAATCAAATCATCATGTACCTGTTTGACCCTGCCAAGATAATGAACTACACTTTCAGCCTTTGTCATCCCGATGTTCTCAATTGTTCTTTGAGTACCATCTTCCTGCTCTCATTGGTACACTAATAGAAAGTGGTTAGAGCTGTCCACATCTGATATGCATATGTGTTTCCTCTCACCTGCGGAACTACATGATCCTTCAGACTGTCCATCAAAAAATGTTTTTTTCCTTTGCATTATTTTTTGTGAATTCAGCGAGTTCATTTGCAATAGTAGAAGGTGCAACCACTTGTCGCACTATGTCCCAAACTGCTGCCTCCTCAAACATTGTTTGAATATTGTCCCGCCAAACGACATAGTTGGATATCCCATCCATTGTGTCCTCTATCCTTAAGAACATGGCCATGACTGCTGTCCAAAATTTACAAAACCAAGAAAATGGAGAAATGAACTTTCCAACATATATTGCTGACCCAAAAGTAAAGTCTGTGTGAAATTTCACCTTACTGTCCCAAAATATCAATTTGCTGTCCAAACTGAGCTTGTTGTCCAAAAATTCAATTTATTATCCAAACCATTGTTTGTTGTTTGAAACCACTGTCTGTTGTTCAAATTACAATTTTCACCCTGTAGCTCTAATATCATGTTGAAATTTGATGACTAAAAAATTTCCTGCAATCCCAACCCGATTTTAATTTCACATTATCACTCCCATTCAGTTAAATGCCTTTTCTCATAAACATACATTCAACATATAGAATTCTAGAAATGAAAATTTTAGATTAAAACACATGGGACTGTCAACACATACTGAAAATAAATATGGACATAAACAGATCAACAACACGCATAAAAATACACACAAATTTTTGGTCAATTTAGGCCTAGGGAAAACGTCTTCAATCTTCTCTGAGGAAAACCTGTTAGAGAGCTCTTCAAATTTATTTATCTCTCAAGTTCATATTGGCATTATGATACATATGTTGTACTTGATGGCAACCCACTCATCTCAGATAATAAATTATTTCATGTAGAGAAAAGTTCACGCACTTTTATGCAGAGAAAAGTTTATTTCATGTAGAGAAAAGTTCACGCACTTTTATGCAGAGAAAAGTTTATTTCATGTAGAGAAAAAGTTCACGCACTTTCATGCAAGGAAAAATGCGTATATGTTGGAGAACTTACCTTTGGTCCATGGTAGTTAGTCCTTGGTATTTGAACCTATGAGGAAAAGCGCGTATATGTTGGAGAACTTACCTTTGGTCCATGGTAGTTAGTCCTTGGTATTTGAACCTATGGTTTTGGACCATGGTACCTCGTCAAAAGTGTTGATCTCACGTACTTTCATGGTTGGTTCATGGTATTAGTCCAACAGTTTTTTTGATCCTATGGTTTTGGCCCGTGGTATTGTGAAAGGCCTAAGACTATAAAAGAGGAAGGAGATCATTTGGCAAAGCATCTTCTGAATTATCGAATATCTGATAAAGTGCTAGATCTGGAATATTGTGATTGGGTTTTGGTGCAGATCTGGATCTGAATGAAGAAGGAACCTGAGCGTAAGGAGAAGGATAAGTTCTATTGATGGGTCAAAATCTTAAGGCTGGAATAGTGGTATCTCTATATGATTTTGATCTGTGATATGTGGCATACACTTGATCTATAAATCTAATAATCTGGGTCTGAATTATTGATGCATGTTTTATTTTACACATGTTATGATTTGGGTATGTCTGATGTAACAACTGCAAAGTTATAAGGAAATATTTGCAGATCTGTATGCAGGTTGGCTTTGGTGAAATCAGAGATTGATGATGCAAGTGTAGTTGATGGGGTTTTGATGTTCTTGGATCCAGTTTGAAAATTTATGAAAAGTGGTCCTTGAAAGAAAAGAAGTAGGGGGTTGTAGCTCCCTTCCAGGAGAGACTGGAAAACAAGAGAGAGTTGTAGCTCTCTGCAGGTTGCAGCCTGCGTACTGGTAAAGGACTGCACTAGTACAAAACCATTGTAAAAGGAGTTTCTAATTTGAAAGAAGATAGAGACATATTGCAGCAGGTGGTTTTCACCCACATTGGGTTTCCACCTTACATCTTGTGTTCTTTGGTGTGACTATCTGTTTTCTTTGTTCATGCTCATTATTTTATGGTACTGACATGCAAAAATAATTCAAAGAATAAATAAGGAAGATTTATTAAAAGAATTTGATAATACTGATTCACCCCCCCTCTCAGTATTATTTCCAACAATTGGTATCAGAGCAGGTCCTTCAGAGAAGCTTGATCGCTTGAAGGAAGATCATTCATCATGAGCAACTACAAGAGGGAAGCATCAATCAGGCCACCAATTTTTGATGGGACAAACTTCAATTATTGGAAGGTAAGAGTTACTGCCTATCTTCAATCTCTTGGTACAGAAGTTTGGGATATCATAGATACAGGCTACACTTTTCCTTCAGCTACTCCTACAGATACGGCCGAAAAGAAGAAATATGAAACAAATGCTAAAGCAGTCAATACTCTGCTGGGATGCTTATCTCAAACAGAATTCGTGAAGGTTATGCAATATAAATCCGCAAAAGAAATATGGGACAAGATTGTCTTGAGCTACGAAGGAGATGAACAGGTAAAGCGTGCTAAACTTCAAACCCTCAGGATTCAGTATGAGAATCTCAGAATGTATAATGATGAAAGTATGGCTAACTATTTCCTTCGGGTAGATGAGATTGTTAATTGCATGAAAAACTTGGGTGAAGAAATAAAAGAGGCTATTGTGGTTGAAAAAGTTCTAAGATCATTGTCCCCCAAGTTTGAATCTAAAGTGTCTGCAATAGAAGAAAAGGAAAATCTACGAATTCTTACTATGTCTCAGCTACACGGAATTCTAACTGCTTATGAAATGAGAAAGGGAGGTCGATCAGACAGAAGAGAAGCTGCTTTCAAGGCTTCAGGCAAAGGAGACTATTATGAAGCAAGTCACGTGCCAGAAGAAGAAGAAGAAGAATAAAATTTTGTCAGAAATCTTCAAAGGGGAACTGGAAGGTTCAGAGGTAAGTTACCTTTTAAATGCTTTTCTTGTGGAAGAGTAGGTCATTATGCTGCAAAATGTCCTCATAAGGATAAAGGAAAGGAACCTGCTAGATGGAACAAGAAACAGATTGCAAATAAGAAAAGCTACTACACTCATGAAGATAGTGATGGTCTATCAAATAGTGACGAAGATGAACGAGGTAATGACTATAAACTCTTAATGGCATTTGAAGATGATGATTACTTGGATGCTATAGATGTGGATAGCTTTTGTGAAGAAATTTCTAGACTCAAGACATGTATAGAAGAAAAGAATAGGATCATTGATACTCTACAACTTCAAATTGATGAAAAAGAAAAATATCTTGAAAAGTTAGAAGGCGAAATTGTTGGTCTTAGAAAAGAGATTGAGAAAACAAAGGCTATTAATCTTAAGTTTGTCAAAGGATCTGAAACTCTGGATGAGATCATCAATGTACAATGCTCTCCTCTAAACAAGACAGGTCTGGGCTATAATGGAGAAACTTCTCAAGCATCCACCTCAAAGAGTTATCTTGATGCAGCAAGAAGGAATGAGCAAAAGCACAATGGAGATCACCAAGTAAAGCAGGGACCAATTACAAACAAAGACTATCAGGCAAATCAGGGGCAATCTATCTTAAGGATGAACAAAAGCTACAATCAGTCACAGGTAAAATCCTCTCAATTTGCTTCAAGAATGAATGACAATAGAAATTACAATCGTTTGGCCGGAAGATTTGATAACTGCAGAAATTTCTTCAATGGACAATGCTTTTCTTGCCATAACTTTGGTCACAAAGCAGCTCAATGTGTTGCATATAAAATGATCATGACTAGAGAAGCTCAAAAACAAAGAAGTATGACCGGGATTACAAAAAGGACCTATAACAACTTTTCGGTTCTTGAAAATGAAGTTGAATGTTCTATTTGCAATAACTTTGGTCATGAAGATTCTGAATGCAGGAGCAGGTTTCAGCAGACAAAGGAACAAGCCTCAAGCACCAAAACATGGAGAATAAAGGAACCACAAACAGAAAGATGTGGGATAGCATTTTATGCAGAGGGATAGGAAAATCTATGGTACATTGACAGTGGATGTTCGAAGCATATGACAGGTGATAAAGAAAAACTTGAATCATATTCTGCTCTAGAAAAAGGAAAGAAAGTTTCTTTTGGAAATGATACTCCTGCAACTATAAAAGGAAAAGGCACTGCTCAGTTAAAAGAAAAGGTCAAAGCTGGAAATGTTTTGTATGTTGATGGATTGAAACATAATCTTCTAAGTGTCAGCCAGATGTGTGATCAAAGAACCGAGGTGATATTCAGATCAAATGGATGTCTTGTTCGTGATCTTGATACAGGTAAAACAGTGATCAAAGGTAAAAGAACTCCAAATAATCTATACATATTTGAAGAAGGACAACAACAATGCTATCTGAGCAAGGATGATGAGCACTGGTTATGGCACCGGAGGTTGGGGCATCTAAGCTTTTCACAAATAAGGAAAGCATGCAAATATCAGGCAGTTCGTGGTCTTCCAGATATCAAAGTTCTAGACAACACCATATGCAAATCATGTCAGTTTGGAAAGCAAACCAGAACTACCTTTCCGGAAAAGGAAGGATCAGCTAGCATGCCTCTTGAGCTAGTACATACAGATACATGTGGTCCATTCAGGAAAATGACACCTCGAGGAGAAGAATACTTGATATTATTCATTGACGATTTCTCCAGGTTTGTCTGGTTAGGACTTATGAAGCACAAAGATGAAACATTCGAAAAATTCAAATCCTTTAAAGCCTTGGTTGAAAATGAATCAGGATACAAAATTAAGTGTCTTAGATCCGACAGAGGTGGGGAGTTTACCTCAAATGAATTTTTCGATTTCTGTGAAGGACATGGGATAAGAAGAGAATTCTCTACAGCTAGAACTCCTCAGCAAAATGGAGTGGTGGAAAGAATGAACAGAACTGTCCAACAAATGGCTCGTGTTATGCTTGATGAATCTGGAACTCCCGCAACTTTTTGGGGTGAAGCAACACATGCTGCGGTTATTATTCTCAACAAAACAAATGTGCGAGTGAACAACACTCAAACCCCTCATGAGCTCTGGTATGGTGAGACTCCTTCGGTAAAGCACTTCAAAATCTTTGGGAGCAAATGCTATATTATAAATACTGATGAGCAACTTGGCAAACTTGAACCTAGAGCAGATGAAGGCATCCTTCTTGGTTATTCTCCACACAGCAAAGCATACAAGTGCTATAATAAAAGACTTGGAAGAATTGTTGACAGCATTGATGTAGTGGTTGATGAGAAGGGATACATTCCTAGGCAAGTAAATCATGAAGATATCGAAGAAGATGAAGGCCATCCTCAAAGACAGAATGATGAAGAAGAAGAACCTCAAGAAGAACCAGAGGAGCAGATAAGGATAGAAGAGAAGACTCCATCCAGATATGTTCTGAAGAATCATCCAGAATCTCAGATTTTGGGACAGAAAGAAGCAGGTGTACAAACAAGAAGAACAATTGCAGAAGCTTCAAGCTATTTGGCATTACTCTCTTCCACTGAACCACAAAATGTGAAAGAGGCATGCAAAGATGAATGTTGGGTCAAAGCAATGGATGAAGAACTTGAGCAGATCGAAAAGAACAACACTTGGGAGCTGGTTCCTAGACCAAAGGATAAGAATGTTATAGGAACAAAATGGGTCTTCAAAAATAAATTGAATGAAAATGGAGAAGTAATTAGAAACAAGGCCAGACTTGTTTGTAAAGGGTATGCGCAGCAAGAAGGAATAGATTTTGAAGAAACTTTTGCTCCTGTTGCAAGACTTGAGGCCATCCGAATGTTCCTTGCTCTCTCAAGCTTTCAAAACTTCAAAGTATTTCAAATGGACGTGAAATCAGCCTTTCTGAATGGAGACTTGGAAGAAGAAGTATACATTGGGCAGCCAGATGGTTTCATTCTTGGAAATGATCCAAATCTTGTATGTAGATTGAAAAAGGCTCTCTATGGCCTCAAACAAGCTCCAAGGGCTTGGTACTATCGTTTGGACAAATATCTTCATCAACAAGGTTTTTCAAAAGGATCAGCAGACAACAATCTTTATATAAAAGTTGAAAATGACAAATTGCTGATACTTGTTGTGTATGTAGATGACATTATCTTTGGCAGCAATGAAGAAGCTATGAGTCAAAGCTTTGCCTTGGTGATGCAGAAAGAATTCGAAATGTCCTTGCTGGGAGAACTGACATATTTTCTTGGTTTGCAAATCCAACAAAATGAAGGAGGGATCTTCTTGTCTCAAACCAAGTATCTCAAGCAGATTTTGAAGAAATATGGTATGGAAGAAGCAAAACCAGTATGTACACCCATGGTCACAAGATGTAACCTCAGTGCAAATGATGAATCAGCAGCAGTTCATCAACCAACTTATAGATCTATGATTGGAAGTCTACTTTATTTGACAGGTACCCGACCAGACATCATGCATGCAGTGGGAATAGTTGGAAGATTTCAGGCAAATCCAAAGGAAACTCATCTTCAGGCAGTAAAGAGAATCTTCAAATATCTTCAAGGGACTCAAAACTATGGCTTATGGTATCCTAGAGATACAGATCTCACACTTCATGCTTATACAGATGCAGATTGGGCAGGAAGCGTGGATGACAGGAAAAGCACAAGTGGTGGTGCATTCTTTATGGGTTCCAGATTAGTATCTTGGTTCAGCAAGAAACAGAGTTCGATTGCCTTGTCTACAGCTGAAGCAGAATATGTTGCTGCTGCATCTTGCTGCACTCAACTCCTTTGGATGATGCAGACCTTGCAGGATTTTCAAATCACTTGTACACCACCCATCTCCATCTTATGTGATAATACAAGTGCAATCAACATTTCAAAGAACCCAGTCATGCATTCAAAAACCAAGCACATACCAATCAAGTATCACTTTCTCCGGGAACAAGTGCTTGAACAAAAGGTCAAGTTGGAGTATGTTCCTTCTAAGGAACAGGTTGCTGATATACTCACCAAACCATTGCCTAGGGAGACCTTTGAATACCTCAGGCAAAAGCTGGGGGTTGTTGATGCATCATCTTGTTGTTGAATCTCTTCTGATTGTTGGTTGTACGCAAGGTTCATCTGAAGTATATGCGTACATGTGCTGGGTTGCGGATTGGTCAAAGATCGAATGGCACAGGTTCAGGGGGAGCATATCATGCATTGTTGGCATTATGGAGGAAGTACAGAAGGAGATCATGGATGCTGGTCTGAATATTGTTGCAATACGTCTCTATCTCTTTCATGGTCATGGATTATGGTTCTTCTTTGCAGATCTGGTTTATAGTCAGGGGGAGCATAACCCTTTGCCCTTGATGTCAAAGGGGGAGAGTGATTGGTTGTTGTTGCCATCAAGTCCAAAGGGGGAGATTGTTGGCATTATGATACATATGTTGTACTTGATGGCAACCCACTCATCTCAGATAATAAATTATTTCATGTAGAGAAAAGTTCACGCACTTTTATGCAGAGAAAAGTTTATTTCATGTAGAGAAAAGTTCACGCACTTTTATGCAGAGAAAAGTTTATTTCATGTAGAGAAAAAGTTCACGCACTTTCATGCAAGGAAAAGCGCGTATATGTTGGAGAACTTACCTTTGGTCCATGGTAGTTAGTCCTTGGTATTTGAACCTATGAGGAAAAGCGCGTATATGTTGGAGAACTTACCTTTGGTCCATGGTAGTTAGTCCTTGGTATTTGAACCTATGAGGAAAAGCGCGTATATGTTGGAGAACTTACCTTTGGTCCATGGTAGTTAGTCCTTGGTATTTGAACCTATGGTTTTGGACCATGGTACCTCGTCAAAAGTGTTGATCTCATGTACTTTCATGGTTGGTTCATGGTATTAGTCCAACAGTTTTTTTGATCCTATGGTTTTGGCCCGTGGTATTGTGAAAGGCCTAAGACTATAAAAGAGGAAGGAGATCATTTGGCAAAGCATCTTCTGAATTATCGAATATCTGATAAAGTGCTAGATCTGGAATATTGTGATTGGGTTTTGGTGCAGATCTGGATCTGAATGAAGAAGGAACCTGAGCGTAAGGAGAAGGATGAGTTCTATTGATGGGTCAAAATCTTAAGGCTGGAATAGTGGTATCTCTATATGATTTTGATCTGTGATATGTGGCATACGTTTGATCTATAAATCTAATAATCTGGGTTTGAATTATTGATGCATGTTTTATTTTACACATGTTATGATCTGGGTATGTCTGATGTAACAACTGCAAAGTTATAAGGAAATATTTGCAGATCTGTATGCGGGTTGGCTTTGGTGAAATCAGAGATTGATGATGCAAGTGTAGTTGATGGGTTTTTGATGTTCTTGGATCTAGTTTGAAAATTTATGAAAAGTGGTCCTTGAAAGAAAAGAAGTAGGGGGTTGTAGCTCCCTTCCAGGAGAGACTGGAAAACGAGAGAGAGTTGTAGCTCTCTGCAGGTTGCAGCCTGCGTACTGGTAAAGGACTGCACCATTACAAAACCATTGTAAAAGGAGTTTCTAATTTGAAAGGAGATAGAGACATATTGCAGCAGGTGGTTTTCACCCACATTGGGTTTCCACCTTACATCTTGTGTTCTTTGGTGTGACTATCTGTTTTCTTTGTTCATGCTCATTATTTTATGGTACTGACATGCAAAAATAATTCAAAGAATAAATAAGGAAGATTTATTAAAAGAACTCGATAATACTGATTCACCCCCCCTCTCAGTATTATTTCCAATAGTTCAAGAAAAATACATTTGAAAAAAAAACAAAATAGCAAAATAAAACTTATTTTTTCAGCCCAAAACTCCTTGAAAACCGTGCCCACTTTGCCTCGATTTCCATGCCCACTTAAAGCTGAAAATATGTATTGTACGAATAAAGACTGTACGAACTATATTGTATGGATTTCGTATAGAATGTACGGATTTCTGTACCGCTGTACGGACTGTACATATTTTTCAAATTTTTATTATTATTATTATTTTCAAAAACTTCTCTCGAACAATATGCACCTCACAACATTAAACGTTGTTCATACTGTACCTTATGTTGTCTTCTATGCCTTGATTTCCATGCCCAACTTTGCCCAGAAATCACTCCTTCAGCTTGCTGCAACAAATTTCTCCTTCTGAACTTTTCTCTAGCTCTCAACCTCCTTTTTCCAATCTCCTAATGAAGAATGAATGCAATCTCTCTTTTCTTTTTCCCCTTTTGTTTCCCTAAATGACTTTTGGGCAACCCTAAGATCTAATGGCTTAGATTCATTTAGATCAAGGGATAGGAATAAATATGCATTGAATTCTCACTTTCTATTTTTTAACTCACTCATTAAATAAAGTACCCACATTGTAGTTTATGTCTGTTAGTGTCAGTCTTTCCAGCCTTCCTCCAGTGATCAAATATGCTCTTACAAAGTGGTCTCAGAGTGTCAAGGTCAAATTTTGTCATTTCAAAAGAGTTTTCAAGCAAAATTTGGTCACTAGGCATTAGGTCTAGGGTTTGCTTTAACTCCTTCTAAAGTTGTCCAAATGTCGGTCCATGTCACCATTCAGCTGAGTCTATCATCATTCATAGGGTTGTCATTATCATGTCAGTGTCTATTGAATCATTTTACACCTTGTTCATGCTTCAGTTGCGCCCAGGCAAGGTCATTTCCCTCTCCTAGGGTTTTGAAAGCTAATTTCTCTTGGACGGTCAAATCACTAGCAAAACTTGTATCCAGATGTTCATACACCTTCCTCTATATTTCATGTACCTTATCAAACACTTCCCATCACTGAGATCCCCCAAAATCCTCATTTTTGGACAAACCCTAGTTTCTAGCTACAACCTGGCAATTTTCTAGGTTGGGCCTGTGTTTTGCCCTTTTCGACCCCTTCCCCTCACTCAATCTCTGAGATTCCACTTTCCCCTGCTTCCTAACATCCCTCCCCACTCCCAAAAATTTCCCCAAGAATTTAGAAGCCCCCTATCCCCTTCATTTCGCTTCATTTCGACAAAATCCCTTGTTCCACACATCGGGATAAGTTTCACTCAAAAGCCGTTTCAGAGCAATCAAAGATGAATTTGGGAAAACTGAGAGAGGTTTTTGTCCATAACATGCCAAAGAAGAAAAACCTCCTTCACTTTTTGCACAGGTGTCATGGTTTTAGAGAAATGTCAAAATTGCAATCGTCAGATCCAAGGAGGTTGGCCAAGGCACTAAAACGAGGGAAAAGGCCCGATCCACTCCAAATTTTGTTCAAAGCCTCTTTGACTGAGCATGGTACTTTATTGAGGACTCCCAGCCCAAATTTCAAGAAATTTGGAGAAAAGTTTGTCAATTGTGAATTTTTTGTGCCAAAAATAGGTTTTCTCCACCCTTTCGTTTGGCAACTCCATTTTGGAAAAACTCAGCATTTCTGGATTTTTCATGGAAAGTTACACTTGCTCAGCCATTACCAAGAAATTTCACCAAGTTTTGGGCCTCCAGAAAGTCAAAAAACAAGCAAAAAATGACTTTCTGCCACATTTTTGACACACAGGAAGCAGTCTTGGGAGATTGCAATTTTGGAGGGGCAAATGACAACCAAATTCAGAAATTCCACTTGGGTTGGAAAGTAGACATCCAGACCTTTCCAACAAGCCCACTTTTTCCTCATTTGGACACCTAGAAGTGCCTCAAAAGTGCCTCCAAAGGCGCGCGACCCATCCAGGAATTGCGCGCGACCCATCAGGCAGTTTGCACAGGAATTCAACCTGCAGCTCAGCAAAACACAGTTTTGACTGGATTTGACTTTTTGGAGTTGATTTTCATCCTCCTTGTTGTAAATGATGTAATTTTATGATATTTTGACACTTATTTACCTATTCTAGAAGATTCATTCATGAAATAGCAAATATTTAATGAATGAATTGGTTTCCTAGCTTATAGAGGCAAGTTGTTTTGACTGCCTAGATTTTAGTGCTCAGTTTAGAATTGGTTGAAACAGCTCCTAGAAGGATGAGCTCGACCCCTAGAGGCAAGGGAAGAGGTTGGCTTTCCTATATTATGTATTTTCTCAATCATTTTGAGGGGTTGGAGAGGTTGGACTCTTGAGGGAGAATCTCTTATTGTATTACTCACTGTATCTCTGCAATTTTTGGCAAAGAAAGACCAGGGTTTTGCAGTCTTTTTTGGGATTCCTGTGGTTACATGTATTGATGGTGTGTATCTCTTTGTACTTGTAAATTTTTTATGTGATTCATCATCTTACTTTTCCTTCTGCAAATTAGGCGAATGAAGTGTTAAAGTAGAATTCATGATTATCATGCTCTGCTTTTAAGTTTGCTTAATATTTATGTTTTCATCTGTCTAAAGAGAACGCTTGAAGGTTTCTTGCTCTCTTTAGCTCCTCACCGGTCATTTCTATCCATTCACTTAATTCAAAGGCATCAGTACAGTTTCCTACCTTGCCCCAAAGAACGCCCTGCAAAAACTGTGTCCAATCCTCGCACCCAGAATTGCCTTTCCCCAACTTTCCACCAAAACCCTAAAAATCCCAAATCAAACCTTTTTATCAGTTTACTAGCCTAAAATCAGTGTTCTTATATTGGTTATCTCTGCCCGTTGAATATCTTTGCTGAGATAGACCGGAGAGAGCCCTCTCCTGCCCTGTAGGGCTAGCTACGAGGCTAAGTGGTTTGATGTTGCCTTGAAGTTTACCTTTCTCAGCCTGAGGTGAAATTTCAAGCGTTAACAATGTCTAAAGTCACTTTTCACTTTTTAATTTAACATTGACTTTACCACTTATAAAGTCACTTTCACTTTATAAAATCACACTTAGGAAAATAATTATCTTGGACACTGTTCCCTAGGTAGAGACTAACCCATGGGAAAACACTTGACCAAGGTACATTAAAAGTCAACACAAAATAAGCATTAGATGCCTTTGTCCTACAATCATTTTGACCATTCAATTTGTACAGAAGCAAATTCTAGTATGACAAATTCAATACGCTACGTTTTGTCCCTACTTTCAGAATGCATATTTTTATTCACCAATAGAACTAAACACACAAAATTTCTATGGAAAATCACTGAATGAGTACATTGTTCCACCCAACCATGTATTGACCGCCAGTTCCCCCCCGGCGAGCCGAGACTAATTGCCAGTTCCCTCCCCCAGAGCTTCAAAATCCCTTTTATCTTCTAAATAGGTATCTTTCTACCTTTTCTTCCATTAGATTTTTCTATTAGCGGCGTCTTGCTTTTATGGAAATCTTTTTGCTGCTAAAGCTTGTATTTATCTCCCGCAGTGCTTTATTTTTCCATATATTTAACATCTTTCTCCAGCTAGAAGATTTAATGGATCTTTTTCTCCCATCCATTAAATCTTCACATATTGGAAACATTTGTTTCCCATGGAAGATTTGTCTCAATCTTACCTAAGATTGAGATTGGCAATTATCTCTTTACTCAAGTGTCTCATTCAAGTAATTTCCATTCCAATTTATTTATAATAAAATTTACTTATTTCATAACCACTTGTATCCAAGTCATGGAAATACCATTCCAACTAATCATAGTTTGATCAATACTAATTGTTTCAAAAATAAACAATACTAATTATTACCAAAAACTAAGGGATATCACATCTTCCCCCCTTTTAGCTACACTGTCCTTGGTGTTTAATTCCCAGTTTCTTTATTCTGGAACAATGTTGGATAGTTCTTCTACATCTCGACTTCCCGCTTCCATGTAGCCTCTTCGGGAGTAAAGTGCTTCCATTGCACTTTAACCCGAACGATGACTCGATTCCGAAGCCAAATCTCTTTCCTGTCTAGAATACAGAGAGGTTTTGCTAAGAAGTCGCATCCAGGTTCCACCTGTAGAATTTTCCAATCAATAATGTGAGAACTATCATGTATATATTTCTTAAGTAAAGACACATGAAAAACATTATGAACTTTAATGTGACTAGGTAATGCTAATTGATAAGCTACTAGTCTAACCCGATCCAAAATTTCAAATGGTCCACAAAATCATGGTGCTAATTTTGGACAGGTCCCCATTCTCAATGTACTTTTCCTTGGTTTCACTCTCAAATACACATGATCCCCAACTTTGAATTTTCCGTCTGTTCTTTTCCTGTCTGTGTAACTCTTTTGTTGATCTTGTGCTGTTTTAATATTGTGTTGAACTCTTCGCACGATCTGCTCAGTTTCTTGCAATGCCTCCGACCCTAGAATCAGTCTATCCTCTGGTTGATTCCAATTGAGGTTTGTATGGCACTTTTTTCCATACAAAGCTTCAAAAGGGCTCATTTTTATAGATGTTTGATAACTGTTGTTGTAAGCGAATTCAACTAAATGCAGATGATTTTTTCCCATTTTGTAGGCATGCCCATAACATACATTCAGAGCATGTCTTCTAAAATCTGATTGGTTATTTCAGTTTGTCCATTTGTTTGAGGATGTTATGATGTACTAAAATTTAATTTAGTACCCATGCCTGCGAATAATAACTTCCAAAAATTTAAGGTACCCCGTGCAATCGGAAAATCTCCTTCATGAAGATATTAGCTATCTGTGTTGTATCATATGTGGATTGCACTGGTATGAAATGAGTTGCCTTAGTGTATCTACCACTACCATAATGGATTCATGCTGTTTTTTAGTTCTTGGTAACCCAGTAATAAAATATAAGGAGAATACTTCCCACTTCCATTCTAAAATAGGTAGTGGGTTCAACAACCCAACAGGGTGTTGATGTTTCCCCTTTACATGTTGACACTCTAAACAATTTGACAGATACTCTGCTACCTCTTTCTTCATGTCTGGCCAAAATAAGTTCTTTCTTAATGTTGTAATCAACTTTTGGTACCCAGGATGTCCCGTGTAAGGTATTTTATGATATTCATCAAGTATCATATGTTTCAAAGCAGGTTCATTGGGGACATACAATCTTTTCCTATATATCAACAACTTTTCAGAAATTTCTTTATAACCATGGATACATATTTGTTGTATTTCCAATTATTTTGGATCACTGGGTATGGAATTCTTAATATGCTCTATGAAATATGCTTTAATACTACTAACAATCACTTCCATTAGATTGTATGCATGCCTGCTCAAAGCATCTGTTATCTTGTTCTCTTTCTCCTTTATGTGTTTTATATCAAATTCAAATTCACTAAGGAACACCATCAATCTAGCTTGTCTCACGTTGATGTCTAGTTGACTGAAGAGATGTTTTAAGCCGATATGGTCAGTTACTAAAGTGATTTTTTTTCCCAACAAATAATGCCTCCACATTTTTAGGGTATGTATGACAACAACTTACTCTAAATCATAGACAACATAGTTTCGTTCATGGATTGTCAACTTTTTGGACTCATAGGCTATAACATAATTATCTTACAATAGAACTCCCCCTAATCCCTCCATACAAGCATAAGTGCAAATGGTGAATTCTTTATTTGGATATGAAAGCTTTAGGATAGGAGTTGTTGTGAGTAAATGTTTTAGCTTATCAAAACTCGTTTGACATTTTTGAGGTCCATTCTCCTTTTTTCTGTAATGATGTGATAGGATATGTATTCTGGAAAATCCCTCTATAAATCTACAATAATATTTTGCAAGTCCCATAAATGATTTAACAACAGACACGTCCTTTGGTATGGGCCAATTAATCATGGATTTAATCTTTTCGAGATCCACTGCTAATCCTTCCTTAGAAATAACATGACCCAAGAATTGTATTTTAGTTTTGTAAAATTCACATTTTTTGAATTTGGCATACAACTGATTTTCCCTCAAAGTTTGTAATACCAATTTTAAGTGTTCTTTATGTTCTTCTTCATTTATGAAATATACCAGGATATCGTCAATAAGCACTAGCATGAATTTGTCTAAATATTTGTTGAGTAGGCTATTCATCAAGCACATGAAGGTTGTTGGAGCATTAGTAAGGCCGAATGGTAATACTATGAATTTGTAGTGCCCATATTGGGTCCTAAAGGTTGTTCTATGAATATCCTCACTTCTAGTCCTTAATTGATGATATCTTGTTCTTAAGTCAGTTTTTGAAAAGATGGTCGCCCCTCATACTTGGTCAAACATGTCGTCAATGTGGGGCAATGGATACTTATTCTTGATGGTTAACTTATTTAGCTGTCAATAGTCAATAAACATTCAGAATGTGCCATCTTTCTTTTTAACGAATAACACTAGTGCCCCCCATGGTGACACATTAGGCCTAATATAGCCTTTGTCCAACAACTCTTGTAACTGCATATTTAGTTCCAATATTTCAGCTGGACTCATCCGGTATGGTGCTCTAGACACTTGGGCTACACCGAGTACTAAATCAATGGAAAAGTCTATGTCTCTATGAGGTGGTAATCTCTTCTGGAAAAACATCTCGGTAGTCCTTAATAATTGGCATATTTAGTTCCAATATTTCAGCTGGACTCATCCGGTATGGTGCTCTAGACACTTGGGCTACACCGAGTACTAAATCAATGGAAAAGTCTATGTCTCTATGAGGTGGTAATCTCTTCTGGAAAAACATCTCGGTAGTCCTTAATAATTGGCAGGGTATCTAACACCCTTTCCGAGCACTTTTTTTCATTTGTACAACTGTGATTTGTCTAACTGATATGGGTTTTGGCACACCTTGAATTGTTTGAGTCTGTCCTTGTTGATTCACACAAGTCACTATTTTTGTTAGACACTTTATAATGGCTTCTTGCTTTTCCAGCAAGTCCATACCTATTAGTACATCATATGATCCTAGCGGAAGTACATTCAAATTCACTATTGTCAAGTAACCATTTAAATCAAGATGACATTGCTTTACTTGACTGACTACTCTTCTCTTGGTACCAGTTGCAAGTTGTACCAACCAGGCAGTTTTATATTTTTCAGTTTTAAGTTTACACTTTTCCACTATCTGTGGTCCAATATAACTTAAACTAGCCCCGAGATCTATTAAAATAGAAACAGGTTGTTTGAAAATAATACCTTCCATTTCAATCATTGTTGATTGATGCTCCACTTGTCTATCTTCCAAGGTTGCGCTTATTCTGGGAATATTCCTAGTGAGATCATTCATAGTAGTAGCTTCATGGATAGCTTGTATATGTTGTACAAATATGGGATTATGTGGACAATCCTTAACAAATGGGGTTCGCCACACCCCCAACATTTCAATGTTCCTTTCTCTTTGTCCCCATTACTCCTTTTAACATTCAGGTCCATAGGTTTTGAACCTACTTGAGAGTGTGCCGACTGATTTACATTCATCTTATTGAAATTTTTCCTTTGGTGATCCTTGCCAAAGTTCTTAAGATATCCAGGTTTCTGTCGCTTAACTCCCACTGTAGATTTCATTCTATCCTTATTTTGCCAAAATTTAGAGCCTTCACCTTTATTTTTGAACTATTGATAACACAGCTTGGGTTTCCTTATCGCTTCATCCATTGTCTTCAGATTTTCAAACTCAATCCGCTCCTTGTACACCGTAGGCAAACAATTGACAAATCCGTGTACCTTAGCTTTTTCTTCCTTGATGTAAGGTACATACCACAAAAAATTTGTAAACTTTGTCACAAATTCATCCATCGAGAGTTGTCCCAACCTTAGTTCATGGAACTCCTTGACACGATCATCATAATAGCGTTCACTCAAATATCAATTTTCGAACTGCTTACGAAACTCCTCCCAAGATACTGCCTTTTCTTCAAGCAAATGCACACTCTTTACCTCTTCCCACTAGAGGGCAACTCTACTTTGTAGCTGGTAAATGGCCAATCTGGCCTTCAGGTTGCTCTCATAATCATAGACTTGAAATTATTTAGTCATATTAAGCAATCAAGTCTCTACGTCCTCCTCTTTTTCCCCATCAAAAGTAGGGGGATTGATTTTCCGAAACTCTCCTTTTAACTCTATTTTTTGTTTGTTTGTTTGTTTGTCTTCAAGGCTATGTTCTATCAGACTCCCCCCCCCCCCCCCCCCCAACTTTCAGATTTTCCGATTTTGTACTCCTTTTATCTTCTTTTTCTATATGAGGTTCCACTGCTTTGTGACTAGACTTTTCAGTTAGTTCTCTAATAATTCTATCCCACTCTTCGCTGGCCTTTAACAAACGTTCGTTGTTGGTTCTAAGGTAACCCAATTCTTGCTGTAAACTTCTAATAATATCCAGCAACTGAGTGTTTTGTGGATCTTTTCCATTTCCTAACTCCACATACTGCCTTTTCTTCAAGCAAATGCACACTCTTTGCCTCTTCCCACTAGAGGGCAACTCTACTTTGCAGTTGGTAAATGGCTCTGGCCTTTAGGTTGCTCTCATAATCATAGACTTGAAAGTATTTAGTCATATTAAGTAACCAAGCCTCCGCGTCCTCCTCTTTTTCCCCATCAAAAGTAGGGGGCTTGATTTTCCAAAACTCCACTTTTAACTCTGTTTTTTGTTTTTTGTTTTTTGTTTTTGTCTTCAGGGCTATGTTCTATCAGACTGCCCCCCCCCCCCCCCAACTTTCAGATTTTCCGATTTTGTACTCCTTTTATCTTCTTTTTCTATATGAGGTTCCACTGCTTTGTGACTAGACTTTTTAGTCAGTTCTCTAATAATTCTCTCCCGCTCTTTGCTGGCCTTTAACAAATGTTCGTTGTTGGTTCTAAGGTAGCCCAATTCTTGCTGTAAACTTCTAATAATATCCAGCAACTAAGCATTTTGTGGATCTTTTCCATTTCCTAACTCCACATATAGTCCTTCGCCTTCTATTATAGCTGGAGGAGGGTCTTTTGCCATTTGTTATTGCTTTCCTTACATACTGCGCTATTCAACATAATACAACCACATAATGGATTAGTTGTCCCTTACTCATGATTTGTATGCATTTTACACAATATCTCAACCTTCTCTATTTAATTATTATAACAGTGGTTCCATTAAGCCCCAATTTTTGAATGTGAGGGCTTTGATACCATTAGTCATAACTCCCCTCTATTATACTAATTTTTTTTCTAAACTTTTACATCATAAAAAGGGACTCGTTTCATGTCTATTTTGCAAAGTGTAACTCCTATGGTCTTTATTGCATTTAGGTAGAGGTTAATGTTGCTAGAGTTTATATAAGTTTTCATTAGTTAAGGTTCAAGTGGTGTGATTGCCCCTAACTAAACTTATAACCTAACCATTAACCCCATTCACTTGTATATGCAGTTGTATTTCAATAGTGATAAGCATGTAATAAATCTGTTTGGGTATAGTTAATTGACACACCATGTGTAGTAATGCGCTACCTCACCCTGTACATTGCCCCCCACTACTCCCATGTGACTACCACTTCCCTAGCCAGTGAGAGAGGGACAACACTTTGTTTTCACGTGGGCCACACATGGGTCCTACGGCTCGTGATGAACAGTGTGTTGATAGGCTATTATCATTGATGTCAACCCAAGAAGCACCAGGAGCTACCCCTATCTTACATGGAAATTCATGGAACCTTGTGTCAAGAGCCTTCTAGATAGATTCTCCTCGACAAGATGTTTCCATTGATATATGGTACATCTCATGGTTCCTCCTGGTTTGAGAGAAAATTGAGGTTGAAGTTGAAGACCCGGTTTTGTGGGCTAAAACCCCAGGGGAAGAGACATGACATCTTATTCACCAATGATTTTCAATATATGACAGGGATTCTCACCGTAATCTCACGATGTATAAGTTGAATAACTTGAAAATCTAAAGATAGTAAACCAGTCATTGACTTCACACTCGGGTAGGACCATATGCACTCAGCCAATCATTGATTCTCTAACATAAAATTTATTTAGATGGATATATTATTCTTAAAATAAAGGTTATTCATCAATAAGACCTTCATCATTTTAAAATATGTGAATCCCACATAAATCTTAGAATCCTCCTTCCTCAAATTAAAAGGCTTATTTAATGTAAAAATTTTAATCCTTAAATTCCTAGTAATGCCTACTCTAATGTCTACCTAATGGAGCCCTTCAACGTTCTTATTTTTTATTTTTTTGAAGATTATTTCTTATCCAATGATCTACTAAAATGCTCTCCAACGTTCACCTTATGGACCCCTCTTATATCTATAAATATAGAGCCCTTCCTCATCTCTAAATATATGCACTTTCAATGAATAATCTTGTGAGTAGAACTTTGTAATTTTTGGCGACCTCTGAGCATCTAACACAAGAATAATAAGAGGGTTAGGGTACAGTGCCTTTTTGTGTCTGGTGGTTTGTTCTTGTTGTAGATTCCTTTGTTAAAGAAAGAGTGATGATCTAAAAGACTTGATAACCAATCTCAGACCTATGTCAAACAATTGTTCATATCTACAAAATTCGTTCTGCACTTTCAACTCTGTTGGAGTGTTTATAGAACAACTGCTATCTATATTTTGGACATGTGGTAAAGGACATCATTTCAGGTCAGTCTATTGTATAATTTTTGGTCCTTGAATTTTATTTGCTAAGGGTTCATTGCAGGTAGAGGACGATCTCTTCTATTGCACAGAAGGAGCTTCTTCCGGAATAGGCTTTGTTGTAGCTTATCAACCTTTATTTAGTGTACAAAAATTACATAATAGAAAAGAGTATTTGGATCAAGGTTTATCATTTCTTTTATTCTTTTGGTTGTGTATTCGTCTTCCTGTGGTATCAAGAGTATTTGGCTTAAAATTCCAGTTCTGTAGTGGTTGCGACTAGGACATAATGTTGTGATAGAACATCAAAAGGATACGTGTTGCAATTATCATTAGAAGTTGATGTATTGCTTGGTAACTAGTATTCCAATCTTTGATCTTGCCTAGATTCAAGGATTAAAGGATGTGTAGTATGGACTATATATATATATATATATTCATTAAGTGAAGCTGACATTGTTTGCACTATCAAGGTTTGAGAGACTTGTTCAGTGATCACAACAACAATCCTACAATAATTTAAAACAAATCAAAATCTCTTTATCTGGGCAGCAAACAAGAATGAGTACTCTCTCTAAGACTATATTACAATGAATCCTACAACAAGAATTAAAGACAATATGTTGTTTTTAATGAAGGGTGTTTGAAATAGTGACAATATTGTTTACTACTCAAGTATTGTGCATAAGTTTTGGAGCAGTCACAACCTTAGAAATTTGACTACATCAAGGATAGAAGGATCTGTTTTCACCACAATTCATGGCTCATTTGTTCATTTGCATCATTCAAACAATGATATCATCATCTACTACAGTGAAGGTTTGAAGTAGCAGCAATGTATGACTTCACTTCTTGCAGCAGTTACTAAAGGCATCTATTTGATTAAGGGTTGAGCAAGACATCTTCATCATTTCATAGTATTAAGAGCATATACATCAGTATCATCGTCAACCATGAGGGGAGATTTGAGGTCTAAAATGGGCCTCCTAAGGAAATTATAAAATAATACTGGAAATAATAAAATAAGATTAGATTACATCATTAAATTCTAGAGGGAGAAAAGAAAAAAAATATTTTTTTAACTCGTATTTTCAACTTATTTCCCCATGGGTTTATTCAAATTTCGAGTAGAAACACTCGTTGAATGCATAATTTGATCCCTCACCCAAGGAGGACCATGTTGCATACTTTCGATGGACCCTTCTACACAAAAAATAAGAAATACATGAAAAATGTTATTTCAATCACGTTTTTTCAAGTATTTCTCATTTTTCATGTAGCAGGGTCCATCAAAAGTATGTAACATGGGTACTCCTTAGATGGAGAATTAAATTATGAATCCAACAAGTACTCTCTCAAAATTTGAGTAAAACCTTAGGGAGATAAGTTGAAATTAAGAGTTGAAAAAGTAGTTTTATTATTTTATTATTTTTTAATCTTTTTTCTTTTTTACTCCAAAAATGGTGAATCATCCCCCATGGCTAACATCATCATCTTGAATCTTATTGGTTCTTATAAATTTTATTTTGGTCATACATTTTTCTTATGAGACCCATTTTAGACCTCAAATTTCCCCTAATGATCACAAGGTAAGATAAGGTAAGCATGTTCACCTTTTGTGTTGATATTTATTGACTTGTAGAAGTATTTATTTATTTGGATTATTATTATCAGTTTTTGTATGGAAAGGGAGATTCATTTGAGTGCATTGCAGGTACAGATTATTAGGGCAAGCATATTTAAAAGAAAAACAACCAAACATTGAAAATAATCAAAACCAATCCATCATTAAGAAGAGAAACATCACTAATGGACAAGTTAAAGAACCTCAAGCAGTTAAACCTTGAAGCAGTGAATCATCACTTCTGCAACACCAACAACATCAAGTCTTGTATAGAGATTCCTTTGTAAATTAAAGCCTTGTATATCATTGTAATTTGGAAAGCCAGTGACACTGTCCCGAGTTGAAGAGGGAATTTTGTTTTCGTAAAGGGTTCTTGGTTATTGGGACTAGGGTTTAGGTCTTACTGTGTCAATTAGTCAAAGAAAACCATTGTAATATCATTGTATTTTGGATCATTGTCCTTGGTATGGGAGTCCACACTTTTGTATTTGATTTTTGTCTTTATAGGGTGGTAGGGTGATGCTAGGGTGAGTGGTCAAGGAAGCAAATCTTCAAATTTGGAGAACATCAAAACTTACTTTCAATGTGTAGATGAAATAACAAATGCCTTGGAAGGATTAGGAGAACCAATTGATAAGAAGGTCATTGTTCGGAAATTCCTCAGAACTCTTCCATCAAGATTTAATCCTAAGGTTTCAGTATTAGAAGATAGATCAGATTTAAGCAACTTGAGTATGGACGAACTACATGGGATACTTACAGCTTATGAAATGAGGATTGAAGAAGAAGATGGCTCATCTAATATAGAAACTGCATTCATAGCATCCAAGAAAACTGAGAAGGGCAAACAAGTATCCAAACCTAGATCTAGTTGTTGCAAAGAGGAAGAAGAAGAAGTAGGACTTTCAGATGAAGAATTTGTGTACATTACAAGGAAGATGAAAAGAGGAACAGGTAAGTATAAAGGCAAACTTCCATTAGTATGTTTTGACTGTGGTGAGATAGGTAATTTTGCTGCTAAGTTCCCTCATAAGAATAAAACATTTACAAAAGGAAAGAAAGGTCAAAGAAATTTCAACAACCAAGGTAAGAAGAAAGGGTTTAAGAAAAGCTTTCTCTCCAAGGAAGATAGTTCCTCATTTGAAGAAGTGTTGGAAATACTGAGGGGGGGGTGAATTAGTATTTCTTTTTAATTGTTATTTTTTCCAGTCAAAACATTTATATTTAGAACACAAGATGAACAACAAGAATAAATGATTTTATTAATATAATCTTTGCAACAAAATAGTTACAATGTATATATATATATATATATATATATATATATATATATATATATATATATATATATATATATATATATATATATGGTTCCAATTTGTTGCCAAGCACCAACTTGGACTTTTGTGAGGATCGAACCTCTAGAGCACCAACTCTATTTTGTCAAGGCACCAACCTTGGACTTAGGAGCACCAACTCCTAGGACACCAATCCTTCCAGTTCCGAGGCACCAATCTCAAGGGCTCCAACCCTCTACTGTCAAGGCACTAACCTTGGATATAGGAGCACCAACTCCAAGGACACTAATTCTTCTAACTTCTAAGGCACCAACCCCAAGGGCTCCAACCCTCTGCTGTCAAGACATGTTTGATAGTAATGCTCTGCTCCCAAAACCCTTCTTTACTCAATTGTCTGTTTACAGCTTCACTGTAGTCTCCATGCTACCACATTAATAAGGCAACTAGTCTTCATATGAAGAAGTCTTTACAACTCTTCATACTGTCCACACAGAGTCTGTAAAAGTTATCTCATGATGATATCAAATAGCCATCATGATCTCCAATAATGTCTCCACACAACGTCAGTTTGTCTACAATTAACTGCACTACGTTTTGATTAACCCAACACTGGTCTGGGCTTTTCAAAGGTGAATCCAATCAACAGAGTTGCTCGTCCTTTGGCTTCCTCCTGTCCTGTTAGACCTTCGGCTTCCTCCTGTCTTGTTGGACCTTCGGCTTCCTCTTGTCCTGCTGGACTTACCGCTTCTTCCTTTCTTCTAGTTTGCCAACTTTAACCACTTTTTTTCTCTGTTATATAAGCCTGATATGCTGACCTTTGGCTTCCTCCTTGCTCACTTGAGCTTCGGCTTCCTCAACACTCGCTCGACCTTCGGCTTCCTCAATGCTTGCTCAACCTTTTGGCTTCCCTCCTTCGGTTGCTTTAGCTTCCTCTGCGCTCGCTCGTCCATCTACGCTCGCTTGATTCTTCGGCTTCCCGATCCATGGCTTCCTCTATCTATTCGAGTGTTCCAATACTCACAGGACACGTAAATTCAGAAGAGAGGCCAAATTACAAAGAAATGTTGCATATTAAAAAATATTAGAGAGGCCCTTTTTTCTTTAATATTTATACAATAGACTCAATCATTATTTACGGAGGATTTCATTGGAGAGGCTGTACCAACAGAGAGGTCCCACATGCCACGTCACTATCCAATCGCAATCGCAACTTTCTGGAGGTCTTTTATAAGTCGTGCCTATACCATCGCTGATGGCCGATTGCTCCTACTGGATGCAATATTATATACAACTCTATCGCAATCAGAGGTTTGCACATAACATGGCCAATTCCCCTTCTACCAACGGAGCGTATGTGATTATGTTATTAATAAGTTGTTAATAACTCCGTCAGGTCCATCGCCTTATCGCAATCGACAATTTATATCGTTACATTCCTTCAAGGCTTGCGATTGAACCGAATGCGATATTACATTAAACAAAAGTTAATACACCCGTCGGGTCCGTATATATATATATATATATATATATATATATATATATATATATATATATCTATATATATATATATATATATATATATATATATATATATCGCAATCGCAATCAGCTAATGTGATATTACATTTAGTCATGTTAAATGGTGCATTCGGGTCCGTAATATATATCGCAATCGGTGGTTCGGGGGTGACATCCCTTTATAAATTGTGCTATGAGAGTTCCAATAGGCGGATGCGATATAACAATAAGGCAGTTTATAATGGTGCAGTGGGTCCACATATATATATATATATATATATATATATATATATATATATATATATATAGATATATATATATAACCTTCCCCCTCTATAACATTGTGTTAAGTTATGGTATGTTCTATGTTTATAACAGTTTACTTCTTTTTCTTATTATATTCCACCGATTAGCAATCACATGTACATAAAGTAAAGTGCAGATAGAACATTAAACAATCGACATAAAACAAGCCAAGACAAGAGACACAAGATGTGGCGGCTAGCCAGGGACAAACCCCACAATGTGTGGGGAAACCCTTTGATCAAATCTTCTTTTATCTTCAATAATTCAGCAGAGAGAAATAGTACAATAAATCTGATTCATATCAGCAGTAGCAAACCCTAGATCAGCAGCATCAGCATTAGCGGCTTCATTATCAAACTAGGGCAGACGATATCTCACAAACCGACTGTCGGATTGACTTCATTCCACCACCAAAAGTTTCGGCTTCCAGAGGAGGTTCAGATGAACCTACAGTGCAGTTCAGATGAGGAGATCTTCTAGGCCACGCAAGTCAATCTTTACTTCTGCAGTTGCAGCTTCAGTTTCAGCAGTTTCTGGCATCAAAATAGGGCAATCGATATCTCACAAACCGACCGTCGGATTGACTTCATTCCACCACGAAAAGTTTCGGCTTCCAGAGGAGGTTCAGATGAACCTACAACGCAGTTCAAATGAGGAGATATTCTAGGCCACGCAAGTCAATCTTTACTTCTGCAGTTGCAGCTTCAGTTTCAGCAGTTTTCGGCTTCAAACTAGGGCAGTCGATATCTTGCAAACCGTTCGTCGGATTGACTTCATTCCAACACCAAAAGTTGCAGCTTTCAAAGGAGATTCAGATGAACCTACAACGCAGTTCAGATGAGGAGATCTTCTAGGCCACGCAAGTCAATCTTTACTTCTACAGTTGCAGCTTCAGTTTCAACAGTTTCTGGCTTCAAACTAGGGTAGTCGATATCTTGCAAACTGTTCGTCGGATTGACTTCATTCCACCACCAAAAGTTGCGGCTTTCAAAGGAGATTCAGATGAACCTACAGCGCAGTTCAGATGAGGAGATCTTCTAGGCCACGCAAGTCAATCTTTACTTCTGCAGTTGCAGCTTCAGTTTCAGCAGTTTCCGGCTTCACATGTGTGAGAGAGAGAGACCCATTTCAACGCAGTAGAGAAGAGACTCATATCTGCGCAGTAGAGAGAGAGAGATGTGATGAGATGAGTGAGTCTAAATGAGGAAAAGTCCTCTTATATTTATACACAACGTTGGTGGGTGAATATATGCGACTGTTGGGCTTCTGAGCCTACATGAGTTGTAGGTCGGCTTGATAATAATTCCATAATCAAAATAAATTCATATCTCCATGAATACTTATCGGAATTGGATGATATTTATATCAATCCTACACCTCTCGACGAGAGGAATCTAATAAAAATATTATCAGCCATGAATAAGATGACCCACATGAAGTTTCGCCCTGTTTGCCAATTTTAACACATTGGTTATATAGAATTTAACCACATGAAATCCTTATATCCGCACTATTTCTATTATAATGTTTATTTAATAGAAATACACAATAATCATGCGTAACTTACCTTTTCCACCTTTTTACAGCCTTTGCACATTTTTTGATGTTTGCCTTTTTCGGATCAATCCTCCACCACAGATCTTACCATCCCATTCGACAGTTGATATTACACCCGACCAACAACGCTGCTCGGTGATCCTGCACCGTAGATCAAAACCGCATTTGATCGAACACTCGACACGATATCGGGCGAGCTACATGCACGAGAATTATCCGCCCAATAAAGCGGTTTCCTCTCTCCTCCGACATGCGACGTGTCAAATACTTAATGGAAACGGGTGACTACCCTTCAATACAACTTATAGCTTTTTGTCCGCCTAAAATACCACTTATGGTTTTGAGAAACCACCTCTTCGCTGATTATCTTCTGCGCTCTTCCATCATGCGATGACCATTGATCTATGAGATCCAACGGATCCTGTGCACTCTTCGTCTGTTTGTCCTTAACTTATTCTCGCTTGCTTTTGATGGACTCTGTGTTAAAACCACAGTTTTTTCCACACTCCGTTTAACACATGACATTCATATATCAATTCATTTCTTCAGTGTTTTTCCTGTGGTACTTAATAGAACCTGCCGATGTAATTTCTCTGATATATATATACTGCTCCGCTCTTATTTGCTCTTATCTTCTCTTGGCTTGTCGTTGTTATGGCTTTTGATACACTGCTCCAATAGCTCTTCTCTGATATTCCTTCGATATCTCATGATATGGTTCCTCTGTTAACTGCTCTTCCACTGGCTTCTCCTCCTGATGCGTGTTCCTCTTTGTTCCTTCTCTTTTGATGACTTCTTCCTCTTTACGGGACTTCTTGGGCATATAATACATGCGATACTCCCGATATGGCTCCTCTTGCTCCAATAGGTCTTCCTTTGGCTTTGCAATGTCTTTCAATGAACTTCTTTGATACCTTCATACCTTGATGGCTTCTGATATCTTTTCCGATATGCCTCTCTTGCTCTGATATTCTGCAATACTCCTCTGATGTGTTAACTCCTCTGATACTCTGCAATACTCTTAAGCATAAGCGATAGCTTTGATATGCCTCCTTTGTTAACTCCTCCGTTAACAAACTCTTACTCATGGCTTAGCTTTCCTGATGGCCTTGCTCCTTGGCTTCTTGCTCCTGTTTCTTCATGGATCTACTCTGCTTCTCCTTGGCTTCATATCATCATTTAGTATCCTAGAATATTTCCATATTGACATCAATGACAATCTAGGTCAACAATCTCCCCCTTTGTTATTGATGGCAATATTCTTCTTCTCTCCCCCTTTGACATCAATGGCAAAGGAGTGCTCTAGGACTCCCCCTATAAAACTGCTTCTGTTATTTATGAATAGTAGATCTTCATGGGTATGTTACTCCCCCTGTAATAGTGCTCTTATTTTTACTCAAGATAGAAGGATTGCTGCAACTAGCACATTATCCCCTCTTCATGTCTTAGAACTAATTTATCATGGCTTCAACAATGCTTCAGTTTTGTTAGATGCTGCCAACTGCTCTTGCTTCATGCTTCATTCCTAGATGTATCTGTTTGTTTGAAGGTTGCCTTTATTTGTGTCCATAATTTACCTGTTCTCACATTCAATCCCTGAGTCGAGACATAAACTTCTGTAATAACAACAACATGGTTATTTGCCCTATTTCTCTAGTATTAGATGACATTCTTTGTTGTTCCAATTTCTACTTAGTGATCAAGTGGAAAACATCTTCAACACCAGTCCAAAGAATAGTTAAGAGATCAAGTTCTTCAATGGAGTGCTCCTGAGAAATGATCTTTATCAATGAATGATTGTTAATATAGCTCAACAAGGATTTCATAAGGACCCTTTCACTAATAGCTTCTGCAATAATGATCAAGAATCACAGGCTCCCCCTAACTGTATGCATCATCTCTTTTGGCAGAATCTTCCTATCAAATGCTCAGATTGTCGAAGATCAGGTCAACAACATGTGTTGTTGGCTGGAGAGTTCAAGGGACTTTCGGATTGTATTTGCCTCCTTCTCCATACTTGTGTAACTTTCTTCTTTTGCATGGTTCTAGCTTGTGTAAGAGCCCAAGTTAAGTTACAATCATGTGCCATATGACCAATGTTATGACACTTGAAGCATTCTACATTGTTCATGAATAAGAATTCATGATTTCTTCTTGCAAAATTGTTCCTTGGAGATTGTTGGGGACCATAATATCTATCTTTATGATATGGTTGGGGACCATAACATCTATCTTTATGATATTCTTTACAATATTTTGCCATGTGACCAAAGTTTGTACAAGAATAACAATAACCAAGAAATAAACTTTGGTACCTGGGAGATGGAGATTTCCTTGATGTACTTCTGAAGTCTTTCTGTCTTGAGATCCTTTGATGATAACCATTGCTTCTAGCATCCTTGACATTATCTACATTTCTTCTTGGAGCAGGATTTCTTCCATTGTTGCCTTGATTTTTCTCCTTGCCTTTGCTGGAATTGGGAGCATCACCATTTATTTTTGGCTTCTTCACATCCCTTTTGTTTGAAGCATTATCATTCTTGTTTGAGGGTTCACCTACATACCCAAGACCTGATTTATCAAATGGACATCTTTGATGGTTGAGCATGTCATCCAAGGCTTGAGAGCTCTTCAAGGTTTTGTTCATCCCTTCAACCTTTTTCCTGAGGAAGACAATCTCTTCTTCCAATCTTTCACACTCATTATTCTTCTTAGCAAGTTGTTTCTTAGTTTCTTCCTTGATATGAGCAGCTTCATTTGCTTCTATTTTAAGGGAGATGATATCTGACTTCATTTTCCTTTGCTAGACTGCTCTCCATTTCTTCCTTGATCCTTGTAGCTTTACATGTTTCGGCCTTGAGAAGTTTGATGTTAGATTTTAATTTGAAAATTTCTTCATCCTTTGCTTTTAGTTGACATATCATGGTGTTTCTCTCCTTTTCTACTTCATCAACCTGTTCTTCTATGATTTCCAATGCTTCCATTGTCTTCTCAGCTCCTTGTGCTAACTTTCTTGCTTCTTGTAGTTGAGATTTGAGAGAGGAGACCTCTACCTTGTACTGACCAATCTCTTCTTCAAGTTTGTTCAAGCTATTGTGCCTTTGTTCAAGTTGACTTGACAAGGTATCTTCCCGTTTCTTTGCTTTATCCAATTGATTTGTCATGGATATGACTTCTTCATGATGCTTTCTTTTGCTTTGATGAAATTCCTTCTTAAGCTTGACAAGCTCTTCATCCCTTTCCTGTATTTGAAGCTGGACAAGGTCAACTTTCTTCCTTGTTTGGTCTTGGTCACCAGCTAGTGCTTTCTTCTTAAGTTCCTTGTTTTCCTTTTTCAAATTGATAATCTCTTCCATGGCAGCTGTAAGTTGAGCGAGGAGATCTTCTACAAAATCTTTTTCATTCTCTTCATCTTCTAGGTCTTCTTTAGCCTTGATGTCATCATTCTCATTTTCAGCTTCTATGATGGGTCTGGATTTTCTTCTTGATTTCCATCATCTTCTTGACTGATGGTCATGGTCAATGCTCCTTTTGAGTGAAGGTCATGAAGTTTGTCCCATATACCCTTTGCTGACGAACATTTTCCTAAATTGTTCTTTATAGAATCAGGTAGCCCATTCAAGATTGCCTTCATTGCTTTTTCATTGTACTCCTTGGATTCTCCATCCATCATGCTATCAACAATTACTGATTTCTAGATTTCAATGCCTTGAGTCTTTAAGAAATTTCTCATTATTGCTTCCCATATATTAAAGTTCCCATTGAACCATGGAGCCTCCTCAAATTGATTGTCTTTAATTTTAGTGGTAGAGGGAGACACATCCTTAGGAGGATTGGAGACTTTCTTCCTTGACTTCGTCATTTGTGTTCTAAAGATCAACCTTCAAGCTCTTAGGCTTTGAATGAAGGTACTGGATCTAATACCAATTGTTGGAAATACTGGGGGGGTGAATCAGTATTTCTTTTCAATTGTTATTTTTTCCAGTCAAAACATTTATATTCAAAACACAAGATGAACAACAAGAATAAATGCTTTTATTAATATAATCTTTGCAATAAAATAGATACAATATATATATATATATATATATATATATATATATATATATATATATATATATATATATATATATATATGGTTCCAATCTATTGCCAAGCACCAACTTGGACTTTTGTGAGGTTCCAACCTCCACAGCACCAACTCTATTTTGTCAAGGCACCAACCTTGGACTTAGGAGCACCAACTCCCAGGACACCAATCCTTCCAGTTCTGAGGCACCAACCTCAAGGGCTCCAACCCTCTGCTGTCAAGGCACCAACCTTGGATATAGGAGCACCAACTCCAAGGACACCAATCCTTCCAACTTCTGAGGCACCAACCCCAAGGGCTCCAACCCTCTGCTGTCAAGGCATGTTTGATAGTAATGCTCTGCTCCCATAACCCTTCTTTATTGAATTTTGTCTGTTTACAACTTCACTGTAGTCTCCATGTTAAATTGGCAACTAGGGCCAAACTCCATGTGGGTCAGCTTATTTATGGCAGATGATATTTTTATTGGATCCCTCTCGTCGAGAGGTGTAGGATTGATCCAAAGATCATCCGATTCCGATAAGTATTTATGGAGATATGAATTTATTTTGTTTATATAATTATTATCAAGCCGACCAGCTCTTATGTAGGCTCTAGAAGCCCAAACGTCATGTCTATTCATCATCTACACATTAGTATAAATATAAGAGGATTTGATGTCATTGAGACACAATTCTTGAGTGATCTCCTCCTCTCCACGTCTTGGGTTTTTGGAGAAGGAGTGAGACACCAAGAGAAACACGAATTGGCCCTAAGATGATTCCCTACCAATGCAATCATGAAAACCTATCACGTAGATCATGGAGACTTACGTGTTAAACGCAGTCATGGTTTGGGCATTATATATATACGGTGGGCAATATATATATACACGCTGGCACTCAAATATATACGCAGTCAACGCTGGAGACTTACGTGTTAAACGCAGTCATGGTTTGGGAATTATATATATACGGTGGGCATTATATATATACATGCTGGGCACTCAGAAATATATACGCAGTCAACGCTGGAGACTTACGTGTTAAACGCAGTCATGGTTTTACGGTGGGCATTATATATATACACGCTGGGCACTCAGAAATATATACGCAGTCAACGCTGGAGACTTACGTGTCATACGCAGTCATGGTGAACGCAGGTGATACGCTGTCAATGATAAACGTTGTCAACGTGTGGATGTTAACGCTGGGTTCACGCAGTCTCATATAAATGCAGCCGCAGTAAATAAAAGAGCTGCAGTGATAACATAAGGAAGACCTGTTCACGCAGCTAAGGAGACATGTTCACGCAGCAAAGGAAGATCTGTTCACGCAGGCAAAGGAGACCTGTTCATGCGGACAGACCAGATCTCATATGTCATGATAAAGCCCACGCATCTCTGTAGCCTCAGCATAAATAAGGACACAACAAAGATCTCAGATAAAGGTATATTCTCGCCGCTCGGCATAATCTCAGTTAATATAGCAGAGAGATAAGGTAGCATGAAGTCTGGACAATCTCGGTATAACAAGGATTAGTCTTGACATTAAATGGCACTCCTGTAGCAGACTCTGAATAGTCATTGGACAACAATGATAGATTTACTCTATCAGCTCGATGAAGATAATGTTATACGCTGTCTCTTCCATACATATTTATTACAGTCTTGCCATGACCTGATAATGAAACAAGGGTTTGATGAAGAGATCCTCTGACACATAGAAGGAGACTATATCATCACAGCATGAGGCAGTCTCAGAAGAGTGATTATGATCATAGTCTTGATCATGACTGTAATGATCATACATAGATGTGATCTCATAGTCTCAGAGGAACTCAGTGCAGCAAGTGATCCTAGTGATACTACGGTAAAGGCCTCTATGGTGTAGCAGGAATATGTTGCAACCGTGATGAAGATTATGGTATTACAGTAGCGATTAAGATGCAACATAATGGGCAGCATGATGATGAGAGCAGCTCAGTCATCAAGGTTCAACACTGTGATAGTACAACATGGTGCTGCACGGTAAGCGGCAGTTAATGGACGAAATATAACTCTATGATAGGTGAAGGAGTCACCTTAGAGAATCAGTTGAAGCAATATGTCTTCAACTGATCTCATCATAATAGGAAATGATCTATGCTCAGATCCAGATAAGTCAAAGTGTTGACTTCTGTTGTAAATGTATTATCTCTCTCTCTCTCTCTTTCTCTGTTGAACTTTGAAGATAAAAGAAGATTTGATCAAAGGGTTTCCCCACACATTGTGGGGTTTGTCCCTGGCTTGCGCCACATCTTGTGTCCTCTTGTCTTGGCTTGTCTTCTGCGATTTTATATTTATGTTCTATCTGCAGTTTATTGTAATGTTGATGTGATTGCTAACTGTGAAAATTTAAATAAATTGCTCTAGCATAGAACATACCTAAACTTAACACTCCATGCTACAACATCAATGGCAACCAGTCTTCATATGAAGAAGTCTTTACAACTCTTCATACTGTCCACACAGAGTCTGCAAAAGTTATCTCATGATGATATCAAATAGCCATCATGATCTCCAATAATGTCTCCACACAGCTTCAGTGTGTCTACAATTAACTGCACTAAGCTCTGATTAACCCAACACTGGTCTGAGCTTTTCAAAGGTGAATCCAATCAACAGAGTTTCTCGTCCTTTGGCTTCCTCCTGTCTTGCTGGACCTTTAGCTTCCTCCTGTCTTGTTGGACCTTCGGCTTCCTCCTGTCCTGCTGGACCTACCGCTTCTTCCTTTCTTCCAGTTCACCAACTTTAACCACTTTTTTTCTCTGTTATATAAGCTTGATATGCTGACCTTTGGCTTCCTCCTTGCTCGCTTGAGCTTCGGCTTCCTCAATGCTCGCTTGACCTTCGGCTTCCTCAACGCTCGCTCGACCTTTTGGCTTCCCTCCTTCGGTCGCTTTAGCTTCCTCTACGCTCACTCGTCCATCTACGCTCGCTTGATTCTTCAGCTTCCCGGTCCATGGCTTCCTCTGTCTATTCGAGTGTTCCAATACTCACAAGACACGTAAATTCAGAAGAGAGGCTGAATTACAAAGAAATGTTGCATATTAAAAAATATCAGAGAGGCCCTTTTTTCTTTAATATTTATACAATAGACTCAATCATTATTTATAGAGGATTTCATTGGAGAGGTTGTACCAACAGAGAGGTCCCACATGCCACGTCACTATCCAATTGCAATCACAACTTTCTGGAGGTCTTTTATAAGTCGTGCCTATACCATCGCCGATGGCTGATTGCTCCTACTGGATGCAATATTATATACAACTCTATCGCAATCAGAGGTTTGCACATAACATGGCCAATTCCCCTTCTGCTGACGGAGCGGATGCGATTATGTTATTAACCAGTTGTTAATAACTCCGTCAGGTCCATCGCCTTATCGCAATCGACAGTTTATATCGTTACATTCCTTCAAGGCTTGTGATTGAACCAGATGCAATATTACATTAAACAAAAGTTAATATGCCTGTCGGGTCCGTGTATATATATATATATATATATATATATATATATATATCGCAATCGCAATCGGCGGTTTGACATCCCTTAGAGACTAGCGATACAACGGATGCGATATTACATTTAGTCATGTTAAATGGTGCATTCGGGTCCGTAATATATATCGCAATTGGTGGTTCGGGGGTGATATCCCTTTATAACTTGCGCTATGAGAGTTCCGATAGGCGGATGCGATATAACAATAAGGCAGTTTATAATGGTGCAGCGGGTCCGCATATATATATATATATATATATATATATATATATATATATATATATATATATATATATATATATATATATATATATAACCTTCCCACTCTTTAACATTGGTTATATAGAATTTAACCACATGAAATCCTTATATTCGCACTATTTCTATTATAATGTTTATATAATAGAAATACACAATAATCATGTGTAACTTACCTTTTCCGCCTTTTTACAGCCTTTGCACATTTTCCGATGTTTGCCTTTTTCGGATCAATCCTCCACCATAGATCTTACCATCCCATTCGACGGTTGATATTACTAGACCAACAAAGCAGCTCGATGATCCTGCACCGTAGATCAAAACCGCATTTGATCCAATGCTCGACGACGATATCGGGCAAGCTACATTCACGAGGATAACCTGCCCGATAAAGCAGTTTCCTCTCTCCTTCGATGTGCAACGTGTCAATTGTTTAATCAAATTGGGTGACTACCCTTCAATACAACTTACAACTTTTTGTCTGCCTGAAATACCACTTATGGTTTTGAGAAACCACCTCTTCGCTGATTATCTTCCGCGCTCTTCCACCATGCGATGACCGTTGATCTATGAGATCCAACGGATCCTATGCACTCTCTGTCTGTTTCCTCCTTAACTTAATCTCGCTTGCTTTTGATGGACTCTGTGTTAAAACCACGGTTTCTGCCACACTTCGTTTAACACACGACATTCATATATCAATTCATTTCCTCATTTTTTTTTCCTGTGGTACTTAATAGAATCCGCTGATGTGATTTCTTTGATCTATATATATATATATATATATATATATATATATATATATATATATATATATATATATATATATATATATATATTGCTCCGCTCTTATCTGCTCTTATCTACTCTTGGCTTGTCGCTCCTATGGCTTTCAATACACTGCTCCAATAGCTCTTCTCTGATATTCCTCCGATATCTCATGATATGGTTCCTCTGTTAACTGCTCTTCCGTTGGCTTCTCCTCCTGATGCGTGTTCCTCTTTGTTCCTTCTCTTTTGATGACTTCTTCCTCTTTGTGGGACTTCTTGGGCATATAATACATGCGATACTCCCGATATGGCTCCTCTTGCTCCAATAGGTCTTCCTTTGGCTTTGCAATGTCTTTCAATGAACTTCTCTGATACCTTCATACCTTGATGGCTTCTGATATCTTTTCCAATATGCCTCTCTTGCTCTAATATTCTGCAATTCTCCTCTGATCTGTTAACTCCTTTGATACTTTGCAATACTCTTAAGCATAAGCGATAGCTTTGATATGCCTTCTTTGTTAACTCCTCCGTTAACAGACTCTTATTCATGGCTTAGCTTTCCTGATGGCCTTTCTCCTTGGCTTCTTGCTCCTATTTCTTCATGGATCTACTCTGCTTCTCCTTGGCTTCATATGATCATTTAGTATCCTAGAATATTTCCATATTGACATCAATGACAATCTAGGTCAACAAGAAGAAAGTGACAGTGATGAAGAAAACAAAGAAAGAATATTATTTATGGCTAAGCATAACAAGATGGAAGCATCTAACAAAGAAGAAGATGAAGAAGAAGAAATGACTGAAATCGAATTTCAAAACAAAGTTATCAGAATTATAAAAGAACTCAAAGCAGAAAGGAAAATTGTTATTCTCTAGATACCGAATTGAAGGAGGTAAAGAATCTCAACAAAAGGAGTGAAGAAGAAATCATCAACCTCAAAGTAAAGTCAGAAGAAGCAAAAACAATGGAAGAATCACTCAAGGATGAGTTAAAAGAAAGCAAGGAGGCAAGGGAAGAAATAGAAGCCCAAATAGAGTCTCTTCAAAAGGAAGTAAAAAATGGATATTTATTTATTTATTTATTTTATTTTATTTATTATTTATTTATTTATTTATTTTATTTTTTATTTTTTATTTATTATTATTATTATTATTATTATTTTATTTTTTATTTTTTATTATTATTTTTTTTTGTTGCAAAATTTTGCTAACAATTCTAAAACTTTGGATGAGCTCATCAACAACCAAAGGTCATACAATGACAAGACTGGTCTAGGCTACAAAGAAATCCTTGAAAAGGGTTCAAACTTCGAAAGGGAAAATGCACATGCTGAAGGATCTACCAAGCAAGGATGTTTCCCAGCCAAAACAAAGGTTCAAGATAGACAAGAAGGCTCTTGGAAAACGATTCCACGAAGAAGGTTTCCTCCTAGGTATCAACCCACCTTTTATGGTTTTTGTTATTCATGTAGAAAGTTTGGGCATAAAGCTATATATTGTCGTACTTATGAAAGCAACTTTGGAAGATCTTTTAGGAATATCTATTCCAAAAATCCGCAAGCAAACTTTAGGCAAAATTATAACATATTTGACTGGTTAAGAAATGAAGTAGAATGCTATAAATGCAACAACTTTGGACATTTGGCTAAGGATTGTAGGTTTATGCTCCCCTCAAGGGAATCACAACAGAATCAGAATGAACAAGTCTGGAAGAAGAAAACTGAAAGGTGCGCTCTTGCATTAAAGGCTCAAAGTAAAAAGAATGTTTGGTATGTCGATAGCGGTTGTTCTACACATATGACTGGAGATAGGAATAAATTTATATCTTTAAAGGAAGGAAAAGATGGAACAATATCCTTTGGAAATGATGGATCTTCAAATGTCATAGGAATAGGTACTGTCAAGCTTGGAAGCAAGGATGCTATAGAAAAATATGTGCTTCTTGTTGAAAATATGAATCACAGTTTGCTAAGTGTAGGTCAAATGTGTGATCAAGGACACACAATGTTATTTGACATTAAGAAATGTGAAATAAGAAAATAAAAATCCGGTCAACTTGTGGCTACTCCAAGTAGAGCTCCAAATGACATATACACCTTAGATGAGGTCATCAAATGATGTTTCTTGGCAAAAGAAGATGAGAGTTGGCTATGGCATAGGCGAATGAGACATAAACTTTGACAACCTTGTTAGAATTAGAGAAAAGGAAGCTTTGAGAGAAATGCCATTGATTTCAAAACCAACGCACGCTATATGTGAACATTGTTGACATGGCAAGCAGACAAAAGTCGAATTCAAGACAAAAGAACACTTCACATCACAACCATTTGAATTAATACATACTGATCTATGTGGACCAATGAGGACTAAAGGATTGATTGGTGAATTATATTTTATGCTAATGAGAGATGATTATATCAAGATGACGACTATTAGTTTCTTGAAGAAAATTTTTGAGGCATTTGAATGTTTCAAGATCTACAAGGAAATGGTTGAAAATGAATCTGATTTAAAGATTAAATTTGTGAGATCTGATAACGACGACGAATTTACCTCCAAAGCATTTTAGCATTTTTGTGAAGAAAATGGAAAAAAAAGCAGTTCTCAATAGCGAGAACGCCGCAACAAAATGGAGTCGCTGAAAGGAAGAATAGAACTGTACAAGAAATGGCTAGAACAATGCTAAATGATTCAAAATTAGATGACAAATTTTGGGCTCAAGCAGTTGATACAACTGTATTTATTTTGAACAGAAGTTTGCTTAGAAACAATTGTGATATGACTCCATACGAACTTTGGAAAGGAAGACCAACAAATGTCAAATATTTTAGGGTATTTGGAAGCAAATGCTACATTAAAAGAGAAGATCAAGAAACAAGATTTTTGATTCTCGAGTAGACGAAGGTATCTTTGTTGGTTATTCACGCAAAAGAAAAGCTTATAAATGTTACAATCAAAGACTTAAGCTGCAATGTTCTCCAAATTTGAAGTTTTTCTTCCTTGACCATTTGCCCTAGCACAACCCTACCACCCTATAAAGACCCTTCCTTGATGTTCTCCAAAATTGAAGACACATGAGTCAGAACTCAAAAAGGTCAAAGAAGAAGTCCTAGAGCAAGCACAATTGAATAAGGAAACAACTACCAACTAGGAAGAGATAAGAGACAGAGAACAATTTGAACAAGAAACACCCCCAAAGGCCCCCAAAGAATGGTATCCAAAGAATCATCCATCAAATCAAATCATTCAGGATTTCAATGAATGAATATGAACTAGAAGAAATCACCAACTTTGTGTACCAAAACAAGCCCATGTTGCTCTCTTAGTTACATTTGAGCCAAACAATTTTGAAGAAGTCAGTCAAGATGAACATTGGGTCGCTGCTATGAATGAAGAATTGGATCAAATTGAGAAGAATGCCACTTGGGAATTGGTCCCACGACCAAAGATAAAAATGTCATTAGGACAAAATGGGTTTTTAGGAACAAGTTATATGAAAATGGACATGTTACCAGGAACAAGGCAAGGCTGGTTTGCAAAGGATATGCACAAGTTGAAGGAATTGATTTTGAAGAAACATTTGCTCCCATTGCTAGAATGGAAGTTGTCAGGATGTTCTTGGATTATGCATATGTTCGAGAAATATCAAAGTTTATCAAATGGACGTGAAATCAATTTTTCTAAATGAAGATTTAGAAGAAGAAGTATATATAGAACAACCTAAGGGATTTTTGCTCATTGAGAAGAAATATTATGTTTGTAGGTTCAAATAGGTGTTGTATAGTCTCAAACAGGCACCCAGAGCATGGTATGCCCATCTTGACAAGTATTTGCAACAACAAGGATTCAAGAAGGGAAGTGTGGATAGCAACCTTTATGTAAGGATTGAACATGATAGTCTGACAATTATTGAAGTATATGTGGATGATATAATATTTGGGAGTAATAATGATAGGTTAAGTAAAACGTTTTCTACAAATATGTAGAGTGAGTTCGAGATGTCACTACTTGGTGATTTGACATACTTTTTGGGACTTCATATATCTTAGCAAGACAAGGGAATATTTATCTTTCAAACCAAATATATCAAGGAAATGTTGAAGAGATTTCAAATGGAAGATTGCAAGCCAATTCTCACCCCAATGGTGACAGGTTGCAAGTTGAGCATAGATGACTCATCCAAAGATGTGGATCAGAGGATGTATATATCTATGATAGGTAGTCTTTTATATGTAACAACTTCTAGGCCAGATATGATGCAGGCAGATGGGCAAGTTGTAAGATTCCAACCATCACGAAAGGAATCCCATGTCATTGCGGTAAAAAAGGATTTTTCGATATCTTAAGTGGACAACAGAATATGGACTATTGTATCCTGAAGGAAATGAGCTAACCATTAAAGCTTATACCGATGCAGATTGGGCAGGAAGTGTTGATGATCGTAAGAGCACTAGTGGAGCAGCCTTCTACCTAGGTGGTTGTCTTGTTTTGTGGTTGAGAAAGAAACAATATTCAATCTCATTATCCACAACAGAAGCAAAATACATAGCAACAACAACTTGTTGTACCCAAGTCCTCTGGATGAAACAAACCTTGCATGATCTTCAAGTGAAGTTTGATGAGCCCATTCTAATCTTCTGTGATAACACCAACGCCATCAATATCTCCAAGAATCATGTGATGCATTAAAAAAGAAACAATTTTCGATCAAGTACCATTTTGTTAGAGAACAGGTTGTCGAGAAAACCATCAAGGTTGAATACATTGGCACGAAAGAAAAAATCACTGAAATCTTTACCAAACCTTTACCACATGAGGCATTTGAGTATCTTCACCAAAATCTTGGGATTCTCCCACGTTCCCATTAGACTATTCTTTTATCCAGTCAAGTCGAAAGGGGGAGTTAAGGCAAGTTACAGGTTCACAAGAGAGGCAACTTGTCAGGGGGAGTTACCCTTTGCCATTGATGTCAAAGGGGGAGAGAAAGTATTAGGAAGGTTAGAAGCATGATTTCAGTGGGAGTTATGATCACGAGGGGAGTACATGTGTTGCCATCAATGCCAAAGAGTGAGATTGTTGATAGGTGGTTGTCATTGATGTCAACCCAAGCAACATCACGAGCTACCCCGATCTTCCATGGCATATTTGACATGGCAATTCATGGAATCTTGTGTCAATATCCTTTTAGATGGATTCTCCTCGACAAGATGTTTTCGTTGATATATTGTATGTCTCATGGTTCCTCCTAATTTGAGAGAAAATTGAGGTTGAAGTTGAAGAACCAATTTTGTGGGCTAAAACCCCAGGGGTAGAGACATGACACATTATTCACCAACAGTGGTCAATATATGACAGGGATTCTCAATGTAATCTCACCATGTATAAGTTGAATAACTTGAAAATCCAAAGATAGTAAACCAATCATTGACTTCACACTCGGGTAGGGCCATATGCACTAAGCTAACCATTGATTCTTTAACATAAAAGTTATTTAGATAGATATATTATTCTTAAAGTAAAATTTATTTATCTATAAAAACTTCATCATTTTAAAATACATGAATCCCACATAAATCTTACAATCCTCCTTCCTTAAATTACAAGTCTCATTTAATGTAAAATTTTTAATCCTTAAATTCCTAGTAATGCCTACTCTAATGTCTACCTAATGGAGCCCTTCAACGACTACTTTTTTTTAAATTTATTAAGATTATTTCTTCTCCAACGATCTACTAAAATGCTCTCCAACGTTCACCTTATGGACCCCTCTTATATCTATAAATATAGAGCCCTTCCTCATCTCTAAATATATGCACTTTCAACGAATAATCTTGTGAGTAGAACTCTGTAATTTTCGGCCACCTCTGAGCATCTAACGCAGGAATAATAGGAGGGTTAGGGTTCGGTGCCTTTTTGTGTCTGGTGGTTCGTTCTTGTTGTAGATTCCATTGTTAAAGGAAGAGCGATGATCTGAAAGACTTGATAACCAATCTCAGACCTGTGTCAAACGATTGTTGGTATCTACAAAATTCGATCTGCACTTTCAACTCTGTTGGAGTGTCTACAGAACAACTACTATCTATATTTCAGACATGTGGTAAAGGACATCATTTCAGGTCAGTCTATTGTATAATTTTTGGTCCTTGAATTTTCTTTGCTAAGGGTTCATTACAGGTAGAGGACGACCTCTTCTATTGCACAAAAGGAGCTTCTTCCGGAATAGGCTTTGCTGTAGCTTATCAACCTTTATTTAGTGTACAAAAATTACATAACATCAAAAAGTTTTTGGATCAGGGTTTGTCATTTCTTTTATTCTTTTGGTTGGGTATTCGTCTCCCTGTGGTATCAAGAGTATTTGGCTCAAAATTCCAGTTTTGTAGTGGTTGCGACTAGGGCATAATGTTGTGATAGAACAACGAAAGGATATGTGTTGCAATTCTCATTAGAAGTTGATGTATCACTTGGTAACTAGTATTCCAACCTCTGATCTTGCCCAGATTGCAGGATTAAAGGATTTGCAGTATGGATTAAGGATTATATATATATATATATATATAGATTCATTAAGTGAAGCTGACATTGTTTGCACTATCAAGGTTTGAGAGACTTGTTCAGTGATCACAACAACAATCCTACAATAATTTAAAACAAATCAAAATCTCTTTATCTGGGCAACAAACAAGAATGACTACTCTCTCTAAGACTATATTACAGTGAATCCTACAACAAGAATTGAAGACAGTACGTTGTTTGTAATGAAGGGTGTTTGAAACAATGACATTATTGTTTACTACTCAAGTATTGTGCATAAGTTTTGTAGGAGTCATAACCTTAGAAATTTGACTACAAGGATATGAGGATCTGTTTTCACAACAGTCCATGGCTCATTTGTTCATTTGCATCATTCACTTAGTGATATCATCATCTACTATAATGAAGGTTTGAAGTAGCAACAATGTATGACTTCACTTCTTGCAACAGTTATTAAAGGCATCTATTTGATTAAGGGTTGAGCAGGACATCTTCATCATTTCATAGTATTAAGAGCACATACATCAGTATCATCGTCAACATCACAAGGTAAGCCTGTTCACCTTTTGTGTTGATATTTATTGACTTGCAGAAGTATTTATTTATTTGGGTTATTATTATCAATTTTTGTATGGAAAGGGAGATTCGTTTGAGTGTGTTGCAGGTACATATTATTAGGGCAAGCATATTTAAAAGACAAACAACCAAACATTGAAAATAATCAAAACCAGTCCATCATTAAGAAGAGCAACATCACTGAAGGACAAGTTAAAGAACCTCAAGCAGTTAAACCTTGAAGCAGTCCATCATCACTTCTGCAGCACCAACAACATCAAGTCTTGTATAGAGAGTCCTTTGTAAATTGAAGTCTTGTATATCATTGTAATTTGGAAAGTCAGTGACACTGCCTAGAGTTGAAGAGGGAATTTTGTTTTGGTCAAGGGTTCTTGGTTATTGGGACTAGGGTTTAGGTCTTACCGTGTCAATTAGTCAAAGAAAACCATTGTAATATCATTGTATCGTGGATCATTGTCCTTGGTATGGTGTCTTTTTAGGGTGGTGCTAGGGCGGTCCCATCAGTCTATTGATGGCCGTCGCATAGAAACACTAGATAACTTATCCTATCACATATATTTTACAATTCACAAAACAGGAATTTCGTCCTTTTGAGATTTGGTTGGGACATCTATTAGAATGGTCACTAATTCTGTCTTTTTCTTTACCTTGGTTGTAGACTTGCGTTTCCAGGTGCAAATTGAGAGTATGCGTCCTCAAATTCTAATTCATAAGCCCCAAGGGTAGAGGGTTTTGTTGGATTCTTCGACCTATCACCATGCTCCGTGCTCACTATAGGTAAATAATATCCCCCTGGTTCTTTTTCTAGATCTCTTGGTTCCTATAAGGTCCGTACTGGTTGAACATTCAGGAAATTACTGGTTGACTTAACACTTACTCTGCGCTTGCTCCTCCAAGGTCACGATAACATTTTTTCTTTCTTCTCTGCCAAGGAAAATCTTGTGGAGACCTGTTACGGTTCCTACACCTCTCCAGGGCATTTTCGGTAACGAAGGGGTGTTGGTCACAGAACAAAGACTTTACTGTCTCGTCTTCCTTTAATTTTCCAGATGCATGTTCTTCCTTTCTCTTGTTTCTCTCCTAATTATATGTAATATGATTTCTCTCATATTTCGCTGTGTATAATTTTCTACTCTCAGAACTAATTTTAGTTTCTTTTCCAGCAACATGGCGAGGGAAAAATGCTTCAGCCGCAAACGAAAGTTGATGTTAAGTATTTTTTTTTTCTGGGAAACCACAGACCACCTGTACTGGTTAATACATCTTGTTCTTATTTTCAGTACACGCTCTAACTGGCGATTTTTTTGTTTCTTCAGCGTAGGTATGCTCATGCTCACTCATCTTCTGTCTTGTTCACTGGAAGAATAGGATCGATTTTGACTGACAGGCCGCGCGGTTGCCTAGGTCGGTATATATGTTTCTTCCCTTAAAGTGCACTACCGAGTTTTCATGATGATTTAACTTAATTAACACGTCTGTGTTTTTCATAGTGTCTTGGCTTAATTAATGTGTTTCTAATTGTTTAGTCCATTTGCGACAATCAACTATCAAGTCAATACCCCTCTGTTAAATGATGGAGACATTCAGTACTGGTTAAACCAAGAAGTGTATTTGCAATAAGTATGTTTATTGCCATGGAACTACTGGTGGTCTAATTCTTCCAAATCTCCCATCTTCTGATAATTTTGTATATCTAGATGTCTTAACTCTTATCATAACTTCCTAAGAAATGTCGTATTTATAAAAAATATGTTCCCACTCGGGTTCTACTACCTGTTACGTAGTTCTAGTTGCTGATTAAACCCCAAAAATTCCTTTTCTATGTTATAATGACTAATTATCTGCATCAGAGAGTTTTTTCTTATTTTGTCTATTTTGTCATCATCCAGCTTTCTATGTGTTCTTAATCTTTCTTTTAAGCTGCAGTTTTTCTTAACTGATTGTTCTCAGAATTTAGAAAGGAAGAAAAAAGGAGTCCAGTCTCTATGTATCCTGAGTATAATCTATTTAACCCCACAGACTCAATTTATCATAACAATGTTTTACCGTTATCTTTTCCTTAGCACAGATCTTATCGGCAAAGAGGAAATAATTAAATATGTTTTTTTTGCTAAGTAAGATTAATCTATTATTTACAAAAAGAGAATACTGTTACATCATTTGGGTCCTGATAATCATCGTGCCTGAGAGATAGGCCGAATGAGCATGTCTAGTCCAAAACTATGAGATGAGAGAAGATATCCCGTGCAGGGGAATCAGGAAGAAACATTTGGGACTTGACTATATTATCGACACATGAACATACCACTGATACATGCATATATCACTGAAACATGAAACATAACAGTAGATCCGACACAAGAACAAACACATATGATTAGACAAACAGAGCCGAAACTGAATCTTGTCCAGATGACCAAAAAACTGAAGAGGATTTGAGACATGGGATTAAACATCAGGGGGCTCTTCAACAATCCTGCAACCATCTTCGTCAATTTCCGTCCCTTCCGTCTGAGCTAGATCAGTTGATATAGTATTGACAACGCTGGCAGGCTGTGAAATCCCGTAGTGCATTGCAGGAGAAGGCTCAGGGGAGTGAGGCAGAGTGATACCAGGCTCGCCTTCATCTTGGGTATCTTCCAGAAAAAGCACAGAAACATGAGCAGTAATTCGGGGATGACTGAGAGCACAATTAAAAGTGAAAGTGGCAGAGCCACAGGACGGCGAGCCGGTAGAACCTGGAGAACTTGGATTGATGAATTGACCCGGTCTCATGACGTTTTCAGATCTCAGAGGGTCTGGAACCTGCCCCTTGGAACCCAGCCCAACAGAATGGCGAGAGGGGTTGCCACGGCCAGAGCCCCTACGGCTTAACAAACGCTGGCGTGGTCTCGTCATAGCTATCCAGAAATTGCAGACAACAAGATGAAAATAATCAACCGCAGGCGGAAATCCACAAGTTACTTTGAGAGTATTACCTGCAACCGAAGGAAGATTAGGCGTAGCAGTGGGCGACCTCGGGTAACCTTTACTATCAGCCAGATTAAATCTGCATACACCACCGAGACAGCCTCCTTCAGCTGCGAAATAGTTCTTCTCCCCAACTATAAACCGAAAACAACAGACAGAGCCAGACCCACCCAAGACCTTTGCGGAACCAAAACCCAGAATGATTCTGAATATCATGAAGCATAGTAGCATTTCGCTGCTGCCCGAATTCTTAAATAAACAGGCGCTTCTCCCTCGATCTTCACCCGCCATTACTGTGGCTATCAGGGTGGTTGCAGGCGGGTAATCCTCAGCGCGTGTGGAGCCAAACTTCTGTTTAATGCCGAGACCCTTCATTCTATCTGCCTTAATGCTTGCCTCGCTTAATGTCCCGTCTTCCCATCCAGTATTCCGTCCGGCGCGCATGCTGGACATGTGCCCTTCACACCTCGCCGTCCTCCATCCCATCGAATTAATGACTATGCAGAGCACCCGCATCCGGGGAAATAATTAAATATGTTACTGTATAGAAATAATTTTAATAGTAACTAAAAAGATAAAAAACGTAGGCACTGAATAGGAACAATAATACATCAACAACAATAAAATTACTTGTTCCTTCTTCTATAACAAAATTTAAACATCAATCTAAGATAACTATACTAATCATTTTTTCAACTATAGATAAATCTCTAAATCGTTCTGTTAGTATACAATGGTACCAAAATAAACATTAGATGTCTTTGTCCTACAATAATTTTGACCATTGAATTTGTATGGAAGAAAATTCTAGTATGAAAATTCAGACGCTACTTTCTGTTCCTACTTTGAGAATGCATATTTTTATTCACCAACAAAACTAAACACACAAAATTACTAACCATAATAATGGAAAATCACTGAATGAGTACATTGTTCCACCCAACCATGCACTGACCACCAGTTCCCCCCGAGTTGGGACTAATTGCCAGTTCCCTCCCCTAGAGCTTCAGAAGCCCTTTTATCTTCTCAATGGGTATCTTTTTACCTTTTCTTCCATTAGATTTTTCTACTAGTGGCGTCCTGCTTTTATGGAAAGCTTTTTGCTGCTAAAGCCTGCATTTATCTCCAACTATGCTTTATCTTTCCATATGGAAAGCTTTTTGCTGCTAAAGCTTGCATTTATCTCCAACTATGCTTTATCTTTCCATATATTTAGCATCTTTCTTCTCAATAGGTATCTTTTTACCTTTTCTTCTATTAGATTTTTCTATTAGCAGCGTCCTGCTTTTATGGAAAGATTTTGCTGCTAAAGCCTGCATTTATCTCCAACAATGCTTTATCTTTCCATATATTTAGCATCTTTTTCCCCCATCCATTAAATCTTCACATGTTGGAAACATTTGTTTCCCATGGAAGATTTGTCTCAATCTTACCTAAGATTGAGATTGGAAATTATCTCTTTACTCAAGTGTCTCATTCAAGTAATTTCCATTCCAATTTATTTATAATAAAATTCACTTATTTCATAACCATTGGTATCTTGTTCATTTACACAAGCTATGGAAATACCATTCCAACCAATCATAGTTTGATCAATACTATTTGTTTCAAAAATAGACAATACTAATTATTTCAAAAAACTGAGGGATATCACAAAAATCCATTCATGATCATTACTCAAGCTCTTGGTGACTAAGTGGGAAACCCTCAAGTTTGAGAAAGATCACCCACGTGATACATGCTTGCATAGCTAAGTAGATATAAAACTTTAAATTTTGAGAACCAAGCATCATCTTCAAATTTGTAAATTTGTGCGAACATTCACTTTGGTTCATAGATTTTGTCCTTAGGGCTATGACCATTGATAACATTAAACTATATGTTCAATAAAAAGTGATCCAAGAGATATCATGTTGACAAGTATACGCTATAGTGCACAATAAATTGAAATATACCATTATGTAGGTTGCACCTTAAATTTGGAAACTGTGATTAAGTCTTGAGCAATGTCCCAATGTGGTATTAAATTAGATCTTATAATAGAAGTTATGTCAACCAACATTGTGCATCATTAACCATTATGATTAAGCACTTGTATATAGTGTTGTGATGATTTGTTAATGCTTGTGCAAGAAATTGAGATTAAGTTGATAAGGAACCATCCAAATTCATGTTTTGTTGTGCCAACAATGTAATTGCTTTATTTCTCCACAATTTCTCTAATTATATCCAAATTTCATAAGCATGAAAGGATAATGTTGCAACCAAAATTTAATTGCACGAGCCAATTTCAAACATCCTTTAACATGAAAATTTAAGACCCCTGTATAGGTAAGTGCATTCTAGGATTGAGAAGGTGATAGTGCATAAAGAACATAAGTATCTATTGTTCTAGTAAGCAATAAATTTGCATTAGGTGTAAATTTTTTATGAAGAAAAATTCATTTAATGAGACATACCACTTAGAGGTGTGAAGGAATAGTTGCTATAGGAATGAACATGAATTCCAAACTCTATTATAGAATAGATTGCTTAGACATTTTAGAATGTTTTGGACTAGTATAATTTGTTAAAACATATCACTGATACCTCGTAAGCCAAACAACATTCAAACTTAATCTAGTTTAATGCTTTGTAGTGGTGTCATGAAACATCATTTCCCAAATATATACAATGAAATCCCCACAAATTGATACCCAACACCTTGATCAACATTCAACACTCTACACCATCAATTAGGTTACTCAAAGCATGTTAGATTCAAACAATGTGCATAATATCGTAGAAGACTTGTAAGCATTAAGCAACAAATAAACATTTTATCCAACAAGTTTAACATCAAATTTAGTAACTTTTGGATCCATGAATTATCTAGATTGTCCTTTTGGTGTGGGTGCTGAATTTCTTTATAAATAAAGAAAGAGAACATTGGTTTCAACCTTGGACTTTTCTAGTGCTATATCTTATGTGTTGGAAGCATAATCTTCTTGGGTTATGAAAACTTGGCTCGTTCACTTGAATGGAAGGCAAAAAGCCTCAAGTGAAGCCAATAGTTGTAGAAATATGAGAGACCTCTTGGAGGATGAAAACGAAGGGTCAATAAAAAATGTGTGTGTGTGTGTGTGTGTGTGTGTATTGTGAATAGAATGAATCACATGATTTATCTAATCAATCTACTATTTGGTGTATTTAACATGGTTTCATCCAAGTTTTACATATAAGTGGCGAACACACTAAATAAGAAGAACAAAGAAGAAGAAGTGACACCATGTTGAGCATTCTCGTGGAAAGTTTTTTCAATATTTCTTCCCTGAAATGCCAAGGTGGAGGAGGTGAAGGCCACAATGGAAAATATAGTGCGCACTATCATGGTTCCTAATCACTCTTGGCCTAAACCAAACATTAGAGCCATCAAAATATTTGGTTAATAGAAAAATTAAGGTATGGTGTCTGGTGTTGTATTTACGCCTTATACAATCATTATTTTATCTTCAGTGTTGGTAATGGTTTGATTTTTTTCAAATAAGAGGGGATTCGATGTATTTGTGAGGGATTTAAGAATTCATGGTAGAATTGATGTAAATTTCCCATACATTAAAATGTTTTTAATTGATTTTCAATGCTTCCATTATTAAAGCCCTTGCCAAAGATTTTGGGAAAAAGGAAGATCACGTCAAGAGCCAAATCAACTCTTTGGGTGACTTGGTTTTTGTTGTAAATGGTAGTCTTTTCAAATATTGATGTCAAGCTAAATTTTTAACTTGTGTAAAGGTTATTGATTGCTTTCATTTCGTTTATGAGGAATCTAGGAATGCGTAAAGGTTATTTTATGGTGCAAGTAACTTGATTTGTTGGCTAAGAGAAGAGGGAATTTTGAGCCATTGATGGTTTTGTTGCCAATGCCTCCGTCTTGGGTTTGAAAGGTTATGTATTTCCTCAATTATCATTTTGGAATACACTTTCTTAGGCACCAGTGCTAAGAATAAAGATTTCTTAACATTGAAAACCACTAGTAGAACCAATTTGAGTGGCCCTAATCCATTACCATTTTGGTAGAAGTTAAGGATTCCTCTCTTCTTATTCTCCTTCAACATTATGAATATTGTACCAATAGCTATCAATATTTTACTTGTTGAAGTTAAGGATTCCTCTCTTCTTATTCTCCTTCAACATTATGAATATTGTACCAATAGCTATTTTACTTGGTTGAATCTGACGCTCTTTATTTGCTAGATTAAGAAAATGACCATACTTGATGACACCATAAGACTTGATGAGAATATAGTACTCTCTATTGTTGATGACATGGTCAAAATCAACAAGGCCTCTCTCACTGATATTCAAATATGTCTACAACATGCACAAGACAAGATTGAGTTTATGTAGTTCGAATCCTAACTCCAATGAGATGAACTACAATAGAAGAGTCATCATTATAAACTGGTCCTTCTTCAAAACAATTATTTGTTTGAGTTAGAGAAAGAATCAAATCAGTAGTTAATGCTTGATCAACTTAATTATGCCACTTTAGGAGTTGATTCACATGAAGGTAAAGAAGTTCAACTTGCTCTTCTCAACGACATAATCAAACATTGGGAAGAAATCATCAACAACAAATATGGAATTGGTCTTGGATATAAAAAATAAGTTTCCTTTCACATTATAGACTACTCTAAACCTATCAAGTTTCAGAGTGTTGGATTTCTTTAGGACAACTCATCTTCTCTTGATCCACATGCTCTTCAACGACCAAGTTAGATTGTTAAATGCCAACATTGTGATTGGTTTGACCATGTGAAAGATTAGTGTTTTGATCTTCTCTCTTGTGAGCATTTTGGGAAACATACTCATCATTCAAAGAAATGTTTAGGACATAAGACTCTTGTAAGAGTAAAGTTTCACCTCGAATGGTTCACTTCTTCGCAATCATCTTCAAAAACTAATAAGATATATAGGTCATGCCTCAGAGTTCATTCTCAAGTATTGACACATCTTGTAGTGGAGATATCTTCATCTTCTCACCTTGGATTTGACAAGGGGGGCATTGATGGTAAGCTGCTAGCTTCAAAGATATATCAAGTGAGCTTGAGCCACAAACTGAACTAGACCCTAAAGCTAGAGTCGGTCAGTGCCAGAGTCAAAGTTGTAGCCAGAGACAGATTCATGTTCCATGAACATGATTTGGTTGGTGGCTAGTTGTTAAATTGGCAACTAGGGCCAAACTCCATATGGGTTAGCTTATTTAGGGCAGCTGATATTTTTATTGGATCCCTCTCGTCGAGAGGTGTAGGATTGATCTAAAGATCATCCCATTCCGATAAGTATTTATGGAGATATGAATTTAGTTTGATTAGGGAATTATTATCAAGCCAACCAGTAGCTTATGTAGGCTCAAGAAGCCCAAACGTCATGTTTATTCAAGCTATACGTTTTTGGTATAAATTGAAGAGGATTTGATGTCATTTGGAACACACATTCTTGAGGTGATCTCCTCCTCTCCATGTCTTGGGTTTTTGGAGTAGGAGAGAGACACCATGAGAATATACGCTGGCCTATGATGCCCTAGTTCTAACGCACAACAATGGAGACTCCTATAACGTGATGCCCTATATGCAGCAATGGAAGACTTCTACACTCAGTCAACGTAAGGCCATATATGTTGTTCATGAAACGTGATGAATCTGCTCTGTTCTCCTTACACGCAGTTCATGACAACGTGATGCCCTATATGCAGCAATGGAAGACTTCTACACTCGGTCAACGTAAGACCATATACATTGTTCATGAAACGTGATGAATCTGCTTCGTTCTCCTTACACGCAGTTCATGACAACGTGATGAATCTGCTCCGTTGTGGAAGAGCCGCAGTCAATAAACGCTGTAATGTCACCTAGCCGCAGTGAGGGAAGATCTTTATATGATGAATACACTTATCACACAATCATGAAGAACTCACTCATTGCCTTGAAGACTGTTATATGCTAGCCATAGACCTTACACGCAGTTCATGGAGAGACACAATCATGGTCATAGAATGATAAACCTATGATCATATCACAATCTTCTAGGTGCAGATTGACCAATGCCATATTTCATGGCGGTATATATGCAACATTTTAGCCACAGTCACCTAGCTACAGTCTTTATGATGCTTAACCACAGTCAATAGAGGAGGCCTGTTTGATACAAGGGTTGTTAAGCTACAACCAGGCTCTGTGGTAGGCCGCAGGCCATACCACCACAACAAGTGTTAAAATTGGCAACCAGGGAAAAACTTCATGTGGGTCATCTTATTCATGGCTAATAATATTTTTATTAGATTCCTCTCGTCGAGAGGTGTAGGATTGATATAAAGATCATCCAATTCCGATAAGTATTCATGGAGATATGAATTTATTTTGATTATGGAATTATTATCAAGCCGACCTACAACTCATGTAGGCTCAGAAGCCCAACAGTCGCATCTATTCACCCACCAATGTTGTGTGTAAATATAAGAGGACTTTTCCTCATTTGGACTCACTCATCTCATCACATCTCTCTCTCTCTACTGCGCAGATATGAGTCTCTTCTCTACTGCGCTGAAATGGGTCTCTCTCTCTCTCACATGTGAAGCCGGAAGCTGTTGAATTTGAAGCTGCAACTGCAAAAGTAAAGATTGACTTGCGTGGCCTAGAAGATCTCCTCTTTGGAACTGCGCTGTAGGTTCATCTGAACCTCCTTTGAAAGCCGCAACTTTTGGTGGTGGAATGAAGTCAATCCGACGAACGGTTTGCAAGATATCCACTGCCCTAGTTTGAAGCTGGAAACTGCTGAAACTGAAGCTGCAACTACAGAAGTAAAGATTGACTTGTGTGGCCTAGAAGATCTCCTCATCTGAACTGCGCTGTAGGTTCATCTGAACCTCCTCTAGAAGCCGAAACTTTTGGTGGTGGAATGAAGTCAATCCGACTGTCGGTTTGTGAGATATGGTCTGCCCTAGTTTGATAATGAAGCCACTAATGCTGATGCTACTGATCTAGGGTTTGCTACTGCTGATATGAATAAGATTTATTGTACTATTTCTCTTTGCTGAATTATTGAAGATAAAAGAAGATTTGATCAAAGGGTTTCCCCACACATTGTGGGGTTTGCCCCTGGCTAGCCGCCACATGTTGTGTCTCTTGTCTTGGCTTGTTTTCTGTCGATCGTTTAATGTTCTATCTGCACTTTACTTTATGTACATGTGATTGCTAATCGGTGGAATATAATAAGAAAAAGAAGTAAACTGTTATAAGCATAGAACATACCATAACTTAACAACAAGGGATAGTGTGGGAGGTTTTGAAGTCTTGTTGTGCATTAATCTTCAGCGTAAACACACCACCAAAGGTTGCTGAGCTTCAGGATTGTTTGGATGACTGTTTGAGGACTGCTGCAACAGTCTGAGGTGCCCTAACCGGTCACCTTCACAACAGCTGGGACAACAAGCTTATTGGAGCATGGACAACATCATGATGAATGAGATCATGAGCATGCACAGCGTAATGATCATGGGCAACATGATAAATGGGCAGCATGAGAGATGAGATTATGGGCAACAAGATGCATGGGCGGCATGATATATGAGATCATGGACAACACATTAGTATGGGCAGCATAATGATGGATAAGATCATGGACATGGGCAGCATGATGATAATCATGATTAGTGTAGCATGGTGCAGTATCCAGTGGTACAACAAGAGAACCAGATGCAGCGCGATGATAGGTGAAGGAGCCACCTTGGAGAATCAGTTGAAGTAGAATGTCTTCAACTGATCTCATCGTTATACGAAATGATCTATGCTAGATCTAGATAAGTCAAAGTGTTGACTTCTATTGTAAATATATTATCTCTCTCTCTCTCTTTCTATGCTGAAATTTGAAGAACATAAAAGAAGAATTGATCAAGGGTTTCCCCACATTATGGGGTTTGTCCCTGGCTAGCACCACATCTTGTGTCCTCTTGTCTTGGCTTGTCTTCTGCGATTTATATTTATGTTCTATCTGTAGTTTATCTTAATGCTGATGTGATTGTTAACTTTGAAAATTTAAATAAATTGCTCTAGCATAGAACATACCTAAAATTAACATGGTACCGGAGTTGAGGCGAAGACAATGCCCAAGCAAGAGTGAAAGAGCAATCACCAAAGAGAGTTGGGACAAGACAAAAGAATCAATGAGATCATTATCCCTCCTCATTCATTAAGGGTGAAGTGGAAGCAAAGAATATTATCAGAATGGCGCAACGAAATTTCTGATGGCCTACCTAAAGGTCACTTCATTGGGAAGTTTGGATCTAAGGGTGGAAGGAAAGGCAGATGTCTTGGTTATAAGTTCAGCCCTTATGCAAAGGAGTGTCCGAATGGCAGAGATGCAGGTCATCAAGGACATGGCCGACTCTTCCAAGAAAGCAAGGAACCCCAGTATCTCTTTTATGTACCTGATCACAAGAAGAACCTGGTGTCCATCTCGGAAATGGAAGTCAAAGGTTTAAGGATGGCACTCATCGATGGAAAGGTACGTGTTTGAAAATAGATTTTTCAAAGATGTTTTTGAGTTCAGGGTTGTATCAAGGCAGGAAGTCCACTAGGGGACCATGTCCACTAACACAGAGCACCAAAGGTCTGTGTGTTAGATGGTGACAAGGATGCCTGAATTCAAAAAAAGAACATGAAAGTACATGTCTGAATTGTACCAAAGGAAAATCCTATGAGGGGGACCATTCCCCTCATGCAACAGGTCTACAGGTTTGAAACAACCCGAGGGGTTTCAGATTCATGATCTGGAATCTCATGTATGCAGTTGGTAGAAAGACCTCTATGGCTTGAAGCAAAACACCCCGGGCATAGTATGAGAGGATCAACAACTGTCTGATGAAGCTGAGATTCACTAGGAGTGAAATTGATCCAATCCATCCAAAGGTTGTGAATGATAGACCTCTCATACCGACACCTATTTTTGACAGGTGCACACCCTCTCATTCGTAGAAGACAGAGGGAGTTGGATTCCGAATGTGGAAAGATAAACTGCAAGCCTATGACTACCTCGAGGATCTCAACTTTCTGAAGTTATACGGTAGTGACGTTGGACCAGATTTAGGAAAGTTCTTGGTGAACTTTCGTCCGGACATATGTTTTGCAGTTAGCACGGGGAGCTTATATTTGGTTGAGCCTCACTAGACTGGTGCCAAGAATATTTTGAGATGCCTTTAGGGCACAATCTCTCATGGATTGAGATACACTGCCGAAAATATGAAACTGCATGGTTATTTGAATGCTGACTAGGTAGGCAGTGTGGAGGACCACTAGAGCACTTTTCAGTGTTGGTTTTCTTTGGATTTTGCTTTGATATCATGGATGAGCAGGAAGCAGAAGTCGGTTGTTATAAGCACCACTATGACCGGATACATATCTACGAGTATGATCTCGTATGAAGCTGCCTGGTTGGGGAAGCTCTTCATTGAGCTGTTTGTACACATGATGAATACCACTGTGATTCTCTGTGACAACCAGAGGTGGGATTCGATTATTGAGGAATCCCGTATTCGATGATTGCTTCAGCAGATAAACATCAGATACTGCCTTATCTGGGATATGGTAAGTCGATGAGCAAGGAGGCTCCATCGCATTGAGATTGATGTACAGGTCGCTGACTTTTTGGCAAAGCCTCGGGGAAAGATCAAATCTGTGATTTTCCTGTACGACTTAGAGTTGTTGAGAGACCCTTGTAAAAGGGTCCTGCATGTTGCATACATTGAGCTTTGGGAGCTTTGGGGGCTTGTGATTCTTACTGAAACAACATACGGCCACAGGGTGACTCACCCTCCCATGGTGGTGCGCACTGGAACAAGATGATTTTCTCTCTTGTGGGACAAGATGATTCGCTCTCTTGTGGGACAAGATGATTCGCTCTCCTGTGTAGCAGGATGATTAGTTCTCCTGTGAGGTCTGGATGATGTGTTCTCCATGACAAAATTGTAGCAGGATGATTAGTTCTCCTGTGAGGACGGGATTGATTAAGTTCTCATGTCGAGGCATCCTACCCATGCAGTCTAGGACTCATGGGAAGCACCTCTCATCTAATCAATGAGCAGGGAAATGAGGATAGGGACCATAGTAGTACCGATGGACACATCGCTGTATCTACCGTACTCCCTATTCTAGGATGACCTTCATTGGTTTGGGATCAATGATATTGGTATGGGACCAGTTGTAGGAGTTGTACCTACTATGATGCTGACTTCGGGTTGGTTGAGATTGGTCTGGGACCAGTGGTACATACTCTGAGACTGACCTCGGGTCAGTGCAGGACTGGTTTGGGACCAGTGAGAATGGTACATACTATGACGCTGACTTCGGGTCGGTTGACACTGGTCTAGGACCAGTGGTACACTCTCTAAGACTGCGATATTGGTTTGGGACCAGTGGTAGGAGTGGTACCCACTATGATGCTGACTTTGGGTCAGTTGAGAATAGTCTGGGACCAGTGGTATGCACTCTAAGACTGACTTCGGTTCAGTGGAGAATGGTATGAGACATTCTCGATCAATTTTTCTTCTTCATAGTTCAGTAGAGCTAAGTTGAGCAGAGCCATTAGAGCTGAGGAGAGCAGAGCAAAGCCAACAGAGCTGAGCTGAGCAGAGCAGAGCCAACAGAGCCAACAGAGTTGAGCTGAGCAAAGCAAAGCTAGCAGAGCTGAGCAGAGCAAAGCAAAGCTAGCAGAGCAGAGCAGAGCCAGCAAAGCTGAGCAGAGCAGAGTAGAGCCAACAGAGCTGAGCAGAGCAGAGCAGAGCCAACAGAGCTGAGTAGAGCAGAGCAAAGCTAGTAGAGTTGAGCAGAGCCAACAGAGCTAAGCAAAGATGGGCAGAGCAGTGCAGGGCACTAATGGTAGAGATAGTATAGTCGGACATATGGATCAGCGGATAGAGTTCTCCCTAGTTGAGAGGGAGTGTTAAATTGGCAACTAGGGCCAAACTCCACATGGGTCTGTTTATTTAGGGCAGCTGATATTTTTATTGGATCCTTCTCGTCGAGAGGTGTAGGATTGATCTAAAGATCATTCGATTCTGTTATGAACCAGCTCAAGAAAAAGATAGAAAAGATAGATCCATGCCTTAGAATTCAGCCTCTTCGAGGGGGCAACCTCCTTTACATTACATAAATGAACAATTCTTGGATGATTCAAATGACAAAACCTCCTTTCTATATATAGGAGTCTAAGGAGTCACAATATAACCCAGCCGACCTAACAATAATAATATAAAGCCACAAAAATAACAATAGAGGGATTCTATGGGGCACAATAATAACAATATGGGAACAATACGGGCACAACAATATTAATAAGGGATACAACTACAATAGTAATGGGGTAATCACTAGTATTATAGGGACCCAACATGCCCCTCTCCTTCAAAAAAGTGTTGTCCTCAACGCTTGAGTAGTTCTGGATGCTTTTGTATAAAATTCTCATCCTCCCATGTGGAATCTTCAGCGGATAAGTTCTTCCACTTGATAAGATACTCCGAAATTGATCGATTTCGTAGCTGTCGAGTTCTTGTTTCTGTGACTGCTTCTGGTTCCAATATAATTTTTCCTTCCTCGTCAAGTTCTGGCAATATTGTTTGAACTGGGAGCTTGTCGCCTATAACCTTCTTTAAACATGAAACATGGAAAACTGGGTGCAATCGAGAAGCTGCAGGAAGCTCCAATTTGTATGCCATAGTACCAATCTTTTGCAACACCTTGTACGGACCATAATACTTTGGTGATAATTTATTATCCTTCTTAGCTTGCTTGAGGGACATTTGCTTATATGGTTGTAGCCGTAGGAATACCCAATCACCTACATCAAAACTTCTTTCACTGCGATGTTGATCTGCCTGTTGTTTCATTCTATTTTGTGCCAACACGAGGTTATCCTTTAAGAGTTGGAGGACTTGTTGTTGATGTTCGATGTGATGTTCCACTGCTTGAACCTTAGAATTTTCTCTTAAATATGATGTGATGGATGGTGGTTGATATCCATAAAGTGCCATAAATGGGGTCATTTTTGTTGCTGTATGGAAGGAAGTGTTATACCACCATTCAGCCAGAGGCAACCATTTGACCCATTGTGTCTGTTTATCAGATACAAAGCAACGAAGATATCCTTCCAAACATTTGTTTACTATCTCAGTTTGCCCATCAGATTGAGGATGATAAGATGAGCTATGAGCTAACTGAGTACCAAGACAAGAAAATAATTCTGTCCAAAAATTTCCAGTGAAAATGGGATCTCTGTCACTTACAATAATCTTTGGGTTTCCATGTAGCTTTTGAATTGTTTCCATAAATGCAGTAGAAACTGTACTGGCTTTAAATGGATGTGATAATGCACAAAAGTGTGCATACTTGGTAAGTCTGTCAACTACCACCATGATGACACTCTTTCCCTCAGACTTGGGTAAACCTGTGATAAAATCCATTGAAACCTCCTCCCAACGTTGGCTTGGAATGGATAAAGGTTGTAATAGACCCGGTGTCTTAATTGTTTCAACTTTATTTTGTTGGCAAACCAAACATTCCGCCACAAACTTTTGAATATCTGATTTAAGGCCATCCCAAAAAAATTCCTTCTTAACCCTGTGGTAAGTTTTTAAAAATCTGAGTGCCCTCCTAAGGGAGAAGTGTGCAATTCCATAAGAATCTTTTGTTTTAGCTGGGAATTCTTACAGAGGTATAAGCGATCTTTGTACCATAACGAATCATTTTTCCAGCTAAATGTATCAGACGTACTGGAATCTTGTTGTAACTTTCGAATAAGTGCCCACACTTCTTCGTCATTCTTCCATTCCTCCCTTGCTTCGTTTATCCAATCTGGTTGGATAATAGAAATGGCGCACAACAATGCTTCCACATCCTCATCCTTTCTTGAGAGTGCATCTGCCACCACATTTTGCTTCCCTTTTTTGTAGATGATTTCAAAGTCATAACCCAACATCTTTGTGACCCACTTTTGTTGCTCTTCAGAGGATAATCTTTGTTCTAAAAAGTATTTAAGGCTATCATGATCCTTTTTTACCTTGAAGTGTCTTCCCATTAGGTAGGGTCGCCATTTCTTAAGTGCATGGAGTATTGCCAACATTTCCTTCTCATAAATAGCTTTGTGTAAAAACTTTCCCTTGATTGGACGACTTTCAAAAGCAATGGGTCTTTCATCTTGCATTAAAACAACACCAATTCCATTTCCTGAAGCATCACATTCCACAATAAAGGTTTTTGTGAAGTCCGGTGTAGCTAAGACCGGTGCTTGGCACATTGCCTCTTTAAGATGTTTGAAGGCCTTTGTTGCTTCTGGAGTCCATGAAAATGCATCTTTCTTCAATAATGTTGTTAGAGGTGCTGCTATTCTCCCATAATTCTTAACAAACTTGCGATAATACCCTGTCAACCTGAGAAATCCTCGCAGATGCTTTATGGATGTGGGGATTTTCCATTCCTTAATGGCTTTAATTTTGCTAGGGTCTACCTTAACTCCTTCATGAGATACAATATGACCCAGATATTCCACCTCTTGTACTCCAAAGAAACATTTGGATCTTTTTGCATATAATTGTTTCTCCTCCAATAGTTGTAGCACCCTGTCAACATGTTCAACATGATCCTTCCAAGACTTGCTGTAGATTAGTATATCATCAAAAAATACTAACACAAATTTTCTAAGGAATGGTTTGAAAATGGAATTCATCAAACCTTGAAATGTTGAAGGTGCATTGGTAAGGCCAAAAGGCATGACCAAAAATTCATAATGACCCTCATGAGTTCTAAATGCTGTTTTCGGAATGTCTTCAGTCTTCATTCTGATTTGATGATATCCTGAACGAAGATCCAACTTGGTGAAGTAAATTGATCCATGCAATTCATCCAGTAATTCATCAATGACAGGAATGGGAAACTTATCTTTAATAGTGAGCTTGTTGAGCTCCCTATAATCCGAACACATGCGCCATGATCCATCCTTCTTGTGCACCAATACTACTGGAGCGAGAAAGAACTTTGACTCGGTTGAATTATACCAGCCTCTAGCATTTCTGCAACCATACGTTCAATTTCACTCTTTTGGGCATAGGGATATCTGTACGGCCTGATGTTTGGAGGAACACTTCCTGGAATCAGATGAATAGCATGATCATGATCACGAATAGGTGGGAGACCTTTGGGAGTCTCAAATACCTTGGAATGATTGTCCAAGACTTTTTGGAGATCTGGAGAAATAGATGATTCCAATGTGGAAACATCTAGCGAACATAATTGTGCAATTACACCTCTTTGTTCTTTTTTAGAAGCTTTGTCATACCGTTAGAGCTGATTATCTTTCCCGGTTTCCCTGCAATACCCCTTAATTCAACTTCCTTTCCTTCCATAGAAAATTTCATGAAAATTTCTTGAAAATTAAAAGCTATTGTACCCAAGGATTGTAGCCATTGGACTCCTAGTACAACATCAGCACCTCCCATTGGAATGGAAAGCATTGGGCTAGTCAATACATATTCTCCCATGGATAGCTTGATATTATGGCACCTTCCAGAGCAATTTATTGTTCCTCCATTTGCAACCATCACTTGACACTCTGGTGCTGGATATAAAAAGCAATTCAATTCTTTTGCTACCTTACAATGAATAAAATTGTGGGTACTTCCTGAATCAATCAACACTATTACCTTTTTCTTCTTGATTTGTCCTTCTATCTTGATGGTTTGAGGAGTGGTAATTCCCGCCAATGCATTACAAGATATGGTTGGATTCATTTCTTCTTTATCTAGGCTTTGTTCCTGGAGTATATCCTCTTCTTTTGACCTTTCTTGCTCCTTTTCTTCTTCCTCTTCACAATCTATGTAGAATAATTTCTTCTCAGCACACTTATGACCTTTAGTGTATTTGCTATCACAACTGTAACAAAGCCCTTTTTCTCTTTTTTCTTCCAATTGTTGTGGTGTCAACCTTATAGGTTGTGGAAGACTAGGGGCAACAACACTTCCATCTTTATAGTTGTGAGTGGTATGCTTCCTGGTTGCCATAATTTTGCTTTCCATTTTTCTTGCTAACCTGAATGCCTTCTCTAATGAATCAGGTTCCCAAAGGCGAACATCATGTTGGATATTATCCTTTAAAGTCCCTATGAACACATCAATCCTATGCTCCTCTGGAATATTTTTTACCCTTATGTTCAATTTTTTGAACTCCTCAATGTGCTCCATTATTGAACCCTTTTGTTTGAGACTTATCAATTGGCTAAAAAAAGTGTTGCTTTTTGTATCCTCATAATGTGATGTCAATTCTTCAATAAAAATTGCCCAAATGATAATTTGTTTACGAGAGCAGAGCCATTGATACCATACAAATTGATTTGGTTCTAAATATAAAGCTGCAATACGTACCTTTTGTGTGTTTTGCACATTATTGAGATAAAAAAATTGCTCCATCTGTAATATCCATGTTGCAGGATCCTTGCCATCAAACTTCCTCATATCAATTTTTGGAATATGGTGGGTCTTCGATCCCACATTAGAGTATATGAAATCATGATTAACATTTCTTTTGTTAGCATCATGAGTTTCCTTTACTACCTTTTCATCATTAGTAAGTATTTCTTGTAGAAAATTTGTCAAATCTGTCTTCAAATCTGCCATGTCTCTCTTCAAATCATCAATCTTAGCTTCCACGCCCTTTATCGTAGATTCCACGCCATTTATCTTAGCTTTTGTTAGCTTTTGTGAGAGTGAAATTTGTTGCACTTGGACCTGTAATTTTGATATATCCTGTAGCATTTCTTCTTCTTCTTCATGATTCATGCTAGGGCTTTCAAGTTGCTTACTAGGTGTTTGCATTTTCTTTCCTCAGGGCATCAGTTACCGATAACAATGCTCTACTATGCCCTTTGAATTCCTTCAAAATAATTTTTCAAACCAAGCTTAAGAAAAAATTTAAAAAAATCTACACACCTTTTTTCACTTTGTAGGAGCTCGATATTGCCTCTGATGTCTCTCTGTAATTTCGGATCATCCAGTTCTGAAATTGCAACCTGTAGTAGCCCTCTGTCTCCTCTTTCCAATGCCACCAGTCTGATCCCAATTGGATTCTCCAAGGAAGAGTTATGTCAAATCTCCCACAGTGACCTGATTATAGACTAGTTCAGTAGAGCGAACTTGTACAACGTGCCACGTGTCCCTGTTTCGACCTTTGGCTCTGAAAAATATATACAAGAAATTACAGTCCGTCTTATTTCTATACTTTCTTACGAAATTTCAATCCGATGCTCAGAGAGAAAGTTATGATGATTTTCCCCAGGTCAGCTGTTTGGAATGTAATTTAGGAGTTTGCAAAAAGACCAACTTCCTCAGATCATATCTCTGCAAATATAGCGCAAAAGGATTTGAAATTTGGACCCGAGATTCAGCGTGATGTTTTCTCAAATGGGTTTTTTTTTAGCTTCTGAAACGTCGCAGAAAAAAAGTTATAGCAAAAATTCCATGATGACCTGTTTGGAGCAGCGAAACCCTAGAATCCAAAGCTCTGATACCAAATGTTATGAACCAGCTCAAGAAAAAGATAGAAAAGATAGATCCACCTTAGAATTCAGTGTCTTCGAGGGGGAAACCTCCTTTACATTACATAAATGAACAATTCTTGGATGATTCAAATGACAAAACCTCCTTTTTATATATAGGAGTCTAAGGAGTCACAATATAACCCAGCCGACCTAACAATAATAATATAAAGCCACAAAAATAACAATAGAGGGATTCTATGGGGCACAGTAATAACAATATGGGGACAATAGGGGCACAACAATATTAATAAGGGATACAACTACAATAGTAATGGGGTAATCACTAGTATTATAGGGACCCAACAGATTCCGATAAGTATTTATGGATATATGAATTTAGTCTGATTATGGAATTATTATCAAGTTGACTAGCAGCTTATGTAGGCTCAAGAAGCCCAAACGTCATATCTATTCAACCTATACGTTTTTGGCATAAATTGAAGAGGATTTGATGTCATTTGGAACACGCATTCTTGAGGTGATCTCCTCGTCTCCACATCTTGGGTTTTTGGAGTAGGAGAGAGACACCATGAGAATACATGCTGGCCTATGATGCCCTAGTTCTAACACACATCAATGGAGTCTCCTATAACGTGATGCCCTATACGCATGGAAGACTTCTACACTCAGTCAAAGTAAGGCCATATACGCTGTTCATGAAACGTGATGAATCTGCTCCGTTCTCCTTACACGCAGTTCATGACAACGTGATGCCCTATACGCAGCAATGGAAGACTTCTACACTCAGTCAACGTAAGACCATATACGTTGTTCATGAAACGTGATGAATCTACTCCTTTCTCCTTATAAGCAATTCATGACAATGTGATGAATATGCTTTGTTGTGGAAGAGCTGCAGTTAATAAAGGCTATAATGTCACCTAGCCGCAGTAAGGGAAGATATTTATATGATGAAGACACTTATCACGCAGTCATGAAGAACTCACTCACTGCGTTGAACATTGTTATATGCTAGCCATAGACCTTACACGCAGTTCATGGAGACACACAGTCATGGTCATAGAATGATAAACCTATGATCGTATCACAGTCTTCTAGACGCAGATTGACCAAGGCCGTAATTCATGGAGGTATATATGCAGCATTTTAGCCGCAGTCACCTAGCTACGGTCTTTATGATGCTTAACCGTAGTCAATAGAGGAGGCTTGTTTGATACAAGGGCTGTTAAGCTACAGCCAGGCTGTGTGGTAGGCCGCAGGCCATACCACCACAGCAAGGGATAGTGTGGGAAGTTTTGAAGTCTTGTTGTGCCTTAATCTTCAGTGTAATCACACCAGGAAAGGTTGCTGAGATTCAGGATCGTTTGGATGACTGTTAAAGGCATGCTGCAACAGTATGAGGTGCCCTAACCAGTCACCTTCACAACAGCTCGGACAACAAGCTTATTGGAGCATGGACAGCAACATGATAGATGAGATCACGGGCAACAAGATGCATGGGCAACATGATATATGAGATCATGGACAACACATTAGTATGGGCAGCATAATGATGGATAAGATCATGGACATGGGCAGCATGATGATGATCATGAGTAGTGTAGCATGGTGCAGTATGCAGTGGTAAAATAAGAGAACCATATGCAGCACAATGATAGGTCAAGGAGCCACCTTGGAGAATCAGTTGAAGCAAAATGTCTTCAATTTATCTCATCGTTATACGAAATGATCTATGCTAGATATAGATAAGTCAAAGTGTTGACTTTTTTTTGTAAATATACTATCTCTCTCTCTTTCTATGCTAAAATTTGAAGAACATAAAAGAAGAATTGATCAAGGGTTTCCCCACATTGTGGGGTTTGTCCCTGGCTAGCGCTACATCTTATGTCCTCTTGTCTTGGCTTGTCCTTTGCGATTTATATTTATGTTCTATCTGCAGTTTATCTTAATGCTGATGTGATTGCTAACCGTGAAAATTTAAATAAATTGCTCTAGCATAGAACGTACCTAAAATTAACACTAGTCTTAAACCATAATTGGTAGAAGGCTTCAGTTTCTACTACTTATTTCATCAGTTTGTCGCCATATTTAAACTATCATCAAGGAGAACTTCCACTTTGCAAAAGACATCAACTTCTAACCATATTCATAATTGTTATGGGAACTTCTTCAAGCCTAATTCCAGAGTTGGTGGTCAACTTAAACCACAATTGGCAGGAGACTTTAGCTTCTACAACCTCAGTTGGTTTGTGATTTTTCTTGAACCACCATTTTAGAAATCATATCTAGCCTTTGGTTGCCATCCACCTTTGTATTTCAAATTTCTTCTTGGACTCATATACACCCCTTTGGATTAAGGGGGGAACGTTGGAAGCATAATCCTCTGGGGTTATGCAAACTTGCCTCGTTCATTTGAATTGAAGGTGTAAAGCCTCAAGTGAAGGCCAACAATCACAAAAGTTGAAGAGACCTCCAAGGGTCAATAAAAATGTATTAATATGGATATCTTGTGAATAGAATGAATCACATGATTTATCAAATTGGTCTATTATTTGGTGTGTGTGTTTAACACTATGCATCATCCTTGCATTAGGATATGGGTTGTAATCACATAATATATTGCTTGGATATTTTTGAGCTAAGGCATTAGACTAATGCAAAAGATTGAAGAAAATAAATGCTTGATTCAATGATAAATTAGAAGATAAACTTAAGATATAGTCATTTTAGGAGGTTGAATTGCAAAAATATCCCATAAATAGAAAATCAACTTAACATCAAAGCTTTTCAAGAGTTTGACCTACATTTAAATTCTATATTTGTTGCGTAATGAGGAGAAAGATAGCACATGACAACCTTGAAGAAGCAACCTAGATCAAATGACATGGAAAGAAAAACTTAGGTTGTTGAATACAACAAAATGAAAATGGAAAATAAATTAAATTGAGATTGTTAAGAAAAGAAAGACAAAACCTTATGTGCTACAATTGGGTTGTTGAAAATGTAACTAGTTTTGGTCTTCATAATTGTTGTTGTACTCATTTCACTATGTATCCTATGTAAAAAAACAAGAGAAGAAAATAAAAAGTTATTATTATTAAAGCACGGGTTTCATGCTCTTTATTGATGGTCTTCTAGGTAAAAGCATGTTCTTCATGCTTCTAGGGTTTATTAGGTCTTAGGATTTATTGTCACGAGTCGAAGGAGTCAACAACATGCTTAAAAGACCCTTATGGGAAAAATGTATTTATAAAAAGAATTAATTTTGAGTCTAGAAAGTCTTGGAATATCCTAAAGTACAAGTCAACCATGGAAACATCAAGTTGACTTAAAGGTGGGAATTCAACCTCTTGAGAAGGCTATATAAAGGAGCAATTTTTCCTCATTCAATAAAGAGAAATTTGATCATCTCATTTGAATTTTCTAATGAAGGCATTGAACTGAGCCGAAGGTATGGAAAATGCCAAAGTTACAGAATCGGGTGCGGAAGAGGTTGAAGGTACAAAACTGGGTGCGAAATAGGCCGAAGGATCAAAATCCGGTGCGAAACAGGCCAAAGGTACATAATCGGGTGCAGAACAGGCCGAAGGTGTAGAAATAGGTGCAGAATAGGCCGAATGCACAAAACTAGGTGCAAAACAGGCTGAAGGTGCAGAATTGAGGTAATATACCAAAGGGTCACAGTAGTTGTGAAAATTGTAGGGTTGATGAAGGCGAGTTGAAGTTGCAATTGGTTGGTGAAGGTTCAAGGAAGGAATTGTTGAAAGGGTTGACTTGGTACTTGGAGAATTATTTGGTCTAGGATTGGCTCCTTGTATCTCATTTGAAGAAGATTCTAAGAGGAGAAGAGTTTTTCCGGGTTTTCCCTTTGGAGGGCTTTTACCTTTGTTGAGAGCCTAATTTATGTGTTCTCTAGTGTTGTTGTTTCATTTTTGATATTTTTTTGATGAAAATATCTAACTAAAGAGCATAATTATGATTAATAAAGTTCATAAGCAAATATTAAGGTTAAGGAAAATAAGAATTACAAGCTGTCACTTTACATTTTCCAACATGGGATTAGAGCTAAGGTGAATAAGGAAGGAAGTTGGAAGGACACTAGAAGGATTTGCTTTTCAAGGGGAAGGAAAAATGAAACTCTCAAAGCCTGAAGAAGAACACTACAAGGAAGATTCTCTCTTGAAGGGATCTATTTGAAGACTTTTTGGCATACCTCTTTGAAGAAAGCATCAAGGCATCTTGTTATCAGTCATCAGTCTTGGAAGTTGTTGTTGGAGGAATCCTAGGGAAAATCTTTCAAGGAAGTCTCTTCAAATGTCTTGAAGGCATCAAGAAGGTTGGAGACATCATCAAGAATAATCTTGGTTATCAAGTAAGTATCATATTATTACATCATGTATGAATCTACAGGTCATATATGCTCTTTCTGCAAGGAGACAAATAAGCTTGTTGAAGCATCAAATTATCTAGCATGAAAGAAAAGGATTGACTTGATACTCATAGAACAAGAAGTAATGGAATATGTCACTGGAGAAATTACTGATCCAAGAAAAGACAAGACACAAGAACCAACAAAGGACAAGAAAGGGGAAGTAAGGGATCAAAGAATCATAGTTGAATCAATTAAGGATTCTCTTGTTCCATTTGTTGCAAACTTGAAGACTTCCAAGGCTGTGTATGACAAGACAATGAATTTGTACTCTGTAAGTAAAACAAGACAGAAGATGCCTTCAAAAAATAAATTATATAGAATGAATATGTTAAAGGAGGAGGATGTGGCATCCTTTCTCATGAGAATCTCTCAGCTAAAGACCATTTGCAAGGACTTGGGGAACCAGTTACTGATTTAGAAGTGATCATCTATGTACTGAATGCATTGCCACCAAAATGGAGTATCTTTGCCACAAGAATATACTCCAATAAGGATTCAAATCACTTTGATGAGTTGTGGGCCCAATGCATATTGGAATAATCAAGGATCAAGGTCAAGGATGATATTGGATTAGATGAGCAATCTCAAGCCTTTCTAGCCCAAGTCAAGAAGCTGAAGAAGGGAAATTTTGTTAAGTCCAAAAATAAATACATGTCCAAGGTTTGATGTTTCAAGTGCAATGTTTCTGGACACTTTAAGAGGGACAACCCAAACCAAAAAAACAACGAGAGAAAAGAAAGGAGTGAAGCTCATGTAGCTGAAGTAGCAGGATAACCTGAGAAGAAGGAACATAAGGAAGAAGTGAAGGATCTTTACTATTAATGAAGGTTCAATGACTAACAGGTTCTGTTGGACACCTAATCCTAAATGGGTTAGTGTGGAAGCCGAATAGACCAAAGCAATCCAACAGACCTTGGGATCTGAAACCCAAGAGTCACATAATGTACTATAAATGTAAATCTCTTGTTAATAAAATTGTATTGCATGTTTTATCTTTCATATTGTCTTTGTTGTCCATGTGTGTTTAACATGGTATCAGAGCAGGCGTATTCCTGCCCTGCAAATTAATTTGCGCCATTTGTTTTATGGCCTCTCTATGCAGTTTATTTCTGCCATAAATTTCATGAATATTTTCTCATGAATATTTATTCAGCTCAATTTTAGCTGCAACCTGATTACACTGCTGCTAGTGTCTGCGCTCCATATAGAAGCGCCTCCATACCCCTGACAATGCCTGCGCTGCTACTCCATATAATCAGCCGCTACACTGCATGCGCTCTGTCCTGAGATAACCTGGCCAGCGCTACACATCTGTCCTTGTAACTCCTGGTCTGCTCCACTGCTCAGAGCGCAGGTCCCAGGTTCCTTTTTTTGGCGTGCTCCTTATTCTGCCTATATGCTGCCTTTCATAAAAGCGTTGCTTCTCCTGGTTCTGGCAATCTAATAACGCTCCTCTCTCATACCTGCAATTTAGGGTAACAGTCTTCACTGCTATGGTCAGTCATCTGCGCATCTTTGCCATCATTTTCTGTGCATTTTATTCTACCGTTGAAGAATCGATTTGTTGCATTGAGGCAATTTTCGCTATGTCGAATGGTGTGGCCGCTGGAAAACGATGTGGTTTTACATTGTCTTGAATCTGTTGTGGTATACACTGTGGTTTTACATTGTCTTGAATCTGTTGTGGTATACACTGTGGTTTTACAATGTTTTGAGTCTGCGTACCTCCACTTCGCCAATTCCATCTTGCACATTGTAGCCAGCACGCATGCCATTTTCCGAATCTGGTGGTATGAATCCCCTTCGCTACGCCTCCACCCAACGGCTCTGTTGGTATACTATAACGCCTTACCACCATATCTCTGCTCGGTCATATCTCTGAGTAGCCATACCACCATATCTCTGCTTGGTTGGTATACTATAATGCCATACCATCATATCTCTGTGCGCCATTGGTGATGTTGCTCAAGTATGATATTATGCGTTCAATGGTCACCGAGTGGTAGTTACGGAGCCGGTGCTCGCCTCTGAGAACGCAAAAATTGATGAAGCCTTCCGGAATGTATGATGGATGTTAACATGGTATCCTCATGTCGTGAGTTCGATTAGCGACAGAGTATCCTCACCCCTGGCTACAGAGGAAACTTGCAGCCTCTATTCCGTGCTATTTCTCCTCCACGAAGACGTCGGCACTCGAGCTCTCAATCGCGTTCCAGGTCACCTTCAGGTTCCCACTCAAGGTCTGCTGATTTATCCGCAAGCGACTGAAGACCAGATAGCCTGGCTGTCGATGACATAAAATCTTTGGAATCACGTTTATGCAGTTAAGTCTCGTGTAAAGTAAATTGATGACCACAATTTGGCTGCATTTAAAAGCTCAGACATGGTATCGGAGCTGCTTCAAATTATGTTGAAGTTGTGAGTCACTTGCGGCTTCTCAAGAATCATTGAATTCGAATCAGGATTTCCACACGTAGTGCGGGAAATGAGATCCCTCCATGGACTGCGTTGGGTGTTGAGTGCCTCGCCAGGTTCCCTTATGTGTTCGAAGTAGCCCATTTGCAGTGGCATTGCAGATCTTCACAAGGATACCTGCTCGTAGCTTGGAATCGTTCTTGTATTTTCATTTCTCGAATAGTTTCTGAAGGCCGATGTAATTGGAAATTTGAAATGAATCCATGGTTGGTGCACCATTGAAGGAAGCAGCGCCCTGTTCGTTGTCTTGGACCAATTACATAGACCTACTTTTCATACGGCACATCTAAAGCACTTAAACTGAACGATGCTAAGTTGAATTGGTCGCTCCTGCAAATTGTATGTGACGCATATGGTCCTAGTCATTGGATTGACTATACAATGAACCGTGTGGCATAAAAACATATGTGAGCAAGGACACTGGTATGGGCATACTCATTAAAAAGCTTTGTTGTGTCCTATGTTGTGTTTGAAGGCTGATATGTTTTGAATGATTTGTTAAACATTGCTCTGTTTCTTTCAATGGTGCGTACGAGAACCTTCATGTACATATGAGAATATTGAACGGCAGCGTGTTGACCTGGCGGCTTCAGGTTCAAGTAAAGCCCACACAGCTTCTGACGACCTCGAGCGAGCATGCATATATCAACGAAATTTTGTGGCATTGGGAATGTATACATATGATGTTTGATTGGTAATGGTGCATTGGTTGTAATGCATTGATTCCTTGCTAGTTCGACTACTGCATAAGACTTTGGTGGGTTGTATGAAGGCAGTGATTGTTTTGGCAATTAAAAGTAGCCTTTTGTGGAGGAAAGTTTAGTCGTTTGTATTGTCATAACATGTTGCATTCTATATGCTAGTCATGAGTTCGATGCTGGTCATGAGTGAACTGTTATGTATATGAAATGGATTTTGAATGCATTACAATCATTCTGGCTTGTTGATTTCAAAAAAAAAAAAACAATTTCTACCATACCAGAATGAGTTTGTCACAATTTGGATGCCATTTAGAGACTATTTGTGTGGCTGTATATTCTTCTCATTAGCTGATACTGAAGTGTTGATATACGTTAAAGAGTGAAGGAGTATTTGAAGGATCCAAGCAAGTTTGCAGTTGCTGTTGCCCCAGTTGTGGTATTAAAACTCATTATAGTGCATTTCGACTGCTGCATAAAGATTTTGGTGAGCTGATTGTAATCTTTTATATTGCACACTGATCATTTGCTGACATTTATAAAGGATATTGCTGTGTACTGTGAGTAGATATTACTTTTCTGCATTGAGTAGTAGTTGTGATCAGTTTTTTAAGGTGTAAATCAGACATTGAAGTAAAAATGGCCAGAACCAGTGAAGTATTACAGTTCCTTAAAACTCTGATATTATCTACTGTTGATGACACATTACAAATCAGCAAAGGATCTCTCTCAGAAATTCAGACATGTCTACAAAATGCACAGGAAAAGATTGATTTTTTGCAGCTTGAATCACAGCTACAGCAAGAAGAGTTACATCAAAATAAACACCATTCTGAACATGTTTTTGTTCAGAACATTGAGACAACCACCCATCAGCAACATGTTAATAATGTTACAGTTCATTCAAATAAAGCAACAGTTGTATATGCAGATGCAGAAACTCAGTCTGCACTTCCCAAGCCCATCATCAGAGCTTGGGAACAACTTGTCCACAACAAGCACATAACTGGTCTTGGATATGACAAGGACTTGTCCTTTCATATTCCAGACTATGCCAAGCCCATTCAGTTTCAGAGTGCTGGATTCATTCATGACAGTTCACCTGCTCCTCATGATAGTTCAGCTTCAGCTGTTCCAGATTCTGCCCCTCTTCCACAACAACAACAACAACAACAACAGATCGTAAAATGCCAACACTGTGACCGAGTTGGCCATCTGAAAGATCACTGTTTTGATCTTCATCCATGTAAGCACTGTCATAAAACTAGCCATTCTTCACACAGATGCTTCAAAAACAAACGTCTTGCAAGAACAAAGATTCATCTTGGATGGATCGCTTCTTGGAAATGGGCATCAACAGCCAAGAAGATATTCCAAACACATGTTAGAACTTGTTCCAGAGTATTGAACAGTCTTGCAACTGGGTTTTCTCCATCATCTCACCTTGTATCTGACAGGGGGGGAAATGATGGTCATCTACAAGCTTCAAAGTCACATCAAGCGAGCCTGAGCCACAACCTGCCACACCCGTTTCAGAGTTGTAGCCAGCGACAAAAATGCCCCTGAACATGCCTTCAGTTGGCAATCTGGGACACTTCCTCTAGCAGAAGACTTCAGCTTCTTGCCAGCTTTGGAAGAATTCCAGGAACACAATTGAGAACACTTCCTCTAGCAGAAGACACCAGCTTCTTGCCAGTTTTGGAAGAGTTCCAGGAATTGCATTAAGCATTCCAGAGTTGTTGGTCATCCTTAAACCATCACAGGTTGAGACTTCCCTTTTCAGGTTGAAGTTTTACCTTTTATGTGGGGTGAGACCTCCCTTTTATGGTTGAAGGTTTCCCTCTTTAAAACAATAGGATCGCTTCCTCTAGCAGAAAACTTCAGTTTCTTGCCAGTTTTGGAAGAGTTCCGGGAATTGCACTAAGCGTTCCAGTGTTGGTGGTCATCCTTAAACCACCGCCCTTTTTACCAACATTTCATAGAGCACATTCAGCCTAGTGCTGCCATGCATTTTTTGCACATTTTGTATTACAACTCTCTTCTTGGACTCATACATAACCCTTCGGATTAAGGGGGGAATGTTGGACACATAATCCTAAATGGGTTAGTGTGGAAGCCGAATAGACCAAAGCAGTCCAAGAGACCTTGGGATCTGAAACCCAAGAGTCACATAATGTACTATAAATGTAAATCTCTTGTTAATAAAATTGTATTGCATGTTTTATCTTTCATATTGTCTTTGCTGTCCATGTGTGTTTAACAGGTTCTTTATGAAAAACAATATTCCTTTTAAGATAGTATGTTTTGAATAAGCAACATAGGAAGAAAGCATATGATAGTAGCATATTTGGAATTTACACGATTACGTTTCTTTTTAGTAATTGTCTAGATAGATAGATAATACCATTTTGCATAATGTTCATCCAAGCATTATCTAACATCATTTTAGAAGTTATCATATTGTCTAAATGGATTATTATGATCCTGGGAGGACCATCGTTGTGAAAGGTCCTTGACAAAGGCATCATGACAAGGGTAGTATACATTCCATGTAATGTGGAATCAATACTAGTAAATGGATGAAGGAATGCAATGGGGCCAGGTTGTAGGGTAATTTTAGGACATAAAGCTAGATGATTGGATGAAGGCATAGGAATGCATGTTAAAAGAAAACTTTGATAAGATTCATAAATATGAAATCTTGTGAAAAGAAAGTTGGTTATAAAATTATGCTTAAATATTCATGATGCTGGAAAAGAATATAATTTGAATTAATTTAGGATGTATGAGAGATTAATACTTTCTCTAAATATGTAAGATGATAATTAACATCCAATCTTCGGAAGAGGAAAAATTGTCGCTTGGTAATCAAGTTCAATCCTTGGGCACTTTGATGCATAAAGGAAATTTCAAGTGGAGATGATCAATGAGGATGTTGATGGTTCGCGAAGGTCAACATGGTAATTTAAGTCTATTTTGTTTATGGTTTGATTATTTGGTTAACATATTATCTTTCTACCTGGAAAAGATGTTGTAGGTATTCATGATGACAATTGAGGAAATTTCAACAGTGTGAATGGAATACTTGAAGAATATTGAGAGGTGCTCAATCTCCGATACCTGGCAAATATGAAGATCAAGATGTGATCATATTGGGATTGGAAGGTAGCAATGTAAGAAGATACCCTGAAGGTCGAAGTTCATAGGAATACCACTTTCATAAGGAAATTATGATAATCTTGAAGTATGGGAAGGCTCTATAGAATTCCGTCATGAACGAATCCAAGATGAAAGTGATGTGCAAGATGGATTACCTAGAAACTGTTGTGAGAAGATGGCTCCGTGACCTGTGATACCAAGAAAGGAAACATGCTCGATATAATGAGATGCGAAGGAAAGAGGGAGCCATGCAAGCTTTGAGGAATTGATAACTGAATGAAAAATAAGTAAGAAAACTTGTGAAAGTATGGAATCCCCTCTAGATTTAAGAGGAAGTAAAAGGAGTCTCCTTGAATAAGAGAAAGATATCCTCCCTGTTTGAGAGGGATTTATGGTGGGTAGTTCTTATCCTTATGTGTCATGCACTGACCAGGACTAACATCCATAAGTCTTAGTGAAGGCCACAAGGAAACATTGGTGTCTGGAGGATTGGATAAAAATTTAAGACTAATACATCTTGGGGATTGGGAATCCAAGATAGGAAGTAGTCTCATGGAACGAAACTCTCTAAGGATATGATATGTATCCAAGATAAGAGTGGGTGAATAGGACCAATATTATTTGAGGATTTAGGACCAAGCATACAAGATAATACTAGTCCTAAAAGGACATACCTTGTGGACATCCGAATGGGGAATGCATTGTAGAGGTAGTGTGATATCACACGTAAGGCCTCCTAGCATAATTCTCTTAATTAAAGAAGAGCTTGTCTAGTTAGGACTCAAAGACAATGTTGGTCATGATGATAATACTTACAATATGGCTTATAAATCCGACTCTTCTTATGAAAACTCTTCAGCTTGAGATATGATGTTGTACTAGTTGTACAATTATGAATACCTCCCTAGTTAAGAGGGAGTGTTGAAAATGTAACTAGTTTTGGTATTCATAATTGTTGTTGTACTCATTTCAATATTTATCCTATGTAACAAACAAGAAAAGAAATGGAAAAGTTATTATTATTAAAGCATGGGTTTCATGCTCTTTATTGTTGGTCTTCTAGGTAAAAACATGTTCTTCATGCTTCTAGGGTTTGTTAGCTCTTAGGATTTATTGTCATGAGCCAAAGGAGTCAATATCATGTTTATAAGTCCTTTTCGGAAAAAATGTATTTATAAAATAAATTATTTTTTAGTCTAGAAAGTCTAGGAATCTCCTAAAGTATAAGTCGAGCTTGAAAACATCAAGTCGACCTAAAGGAGGGAATTCGACCCCCTTAGAAGGCTATATAAAAGAGCAGTTAAGCCTCATTCAACGAAGAGAAATGCGATCATCTCCTCTGAAGTTTCTAGAGAAGGTATCGAACTGAGATGAAGGTACAAAATAGGTCGAAGGTATAGAACCAGATGTAGAATAGGTTGAAGGTACAAAACTGGGTGCAGAACATGCCAAAGGTACAAAACTAGGTTCAGAATAGGCCGAAGGTAAAAAATCAGGTGCGAAACAGGTCGAAGGTACAAAACAAGCCAAAGGTGCATAACTAAGTGTTGTAGGCTCGAAATGTTTGCCTCGACATTAGGGGAAAACCACCTGGTAGAGAACTAAAAATAGCTCATTTTTTGTTTGGAATGGTGGTTCCAACTAGTTAAACTAGGTTCAGTTACCTTCTCTCTATCTCTTATGGCTTAAAGTACGTCTTTTTCTTACCAACAGAGAAGATACAGATCAACCCTCTTGCTGAACTTTTGCAAGTGAGCGATCCTTAAGATAACTCAGGGCTCAACGAAACAACTCTAAACACTGCCTCGGTTTGAGGGGGCTTCTAGGATACGGAGATTAAAACTAAAATGCAAAGTCTAATCTAAGATGCATCTAATCCTATACCTATCTTGATTGAAGGAAGATGTAGATCTAACCCAACCAATAACAAAATAATTAAATGATTGAGATTTAAATATTTCTAGCTTATAATGAATATCAAGCTAACAAAGTAGTTCAATTAACTGATATTATGAATACCAAAACACATTTTGTTCAAAGATCTATTAACAAGAATGATTAATCATTAACATTAGGAAGTAATTCTCATAATGCTAATAACCATTAAACTATTAACAACGAATGATGAACCAATAACATTAGGAAATAGTTCACATAATGTTACTAGTAATTAAATCAGGATTAAATGTTAGATTTATGAGTAAATAGTTACTCAAAAATCTGGTTTCAATGCACAAGAGCAAAAGACAAAATTGATAACAGACTCATGAGACAAACAGATTAGATAGCTAAGCTATAAGAAAGGAATTCATATCGACATAAGTGCACAAATATAAATCCAATAACATAATTTTGCTATCAAAAGAAATGAAATTTGTATTAAAAATAATAGTATTTAAAACACAGATTGATTAAACTTGGTCTCTTGCCCAATTCTTTGAATCTGATTTCCAACAGTCCTCTACAACTCATAAACTTTGTTGTTAAAATAAGAGTTGCAATAGTGCAAGCTCTGCTCCCCATACATAGTTCAAATTTGTAAAAGATAAATCCCCAATTATCCCAGATCTAAGATTTCTCTCTTCCTACAACTCGAAACTCCTATTTACAATAGTGCTTTTAGAATTGTAGAATTGCATAAGAGAATCCCCCATCATCCATTCTACAAACCACTATCTATAAGTACAAAAATGAATTCAAAATAGAAAGGTTATCAAAGAATAAATTTTCTCTAACAATTTTCATTGGTCAAAATTATTTTTCTTCTATTGATGGAGAAATTCCATTGATTCAAATCATCTCTTCCCCATCTCCTCAACTGTTCTCCTGTCAAAACCAATCAAAATTCAATTAAAATGCAAATTAAAATAAAAAATATCAAATCTGGAAAATAAAATATTTCCAATCAAAGCTCAATTATATAAATAAATAAAAGTAAATATGAGATTTCCGTTGATCCTTGTAAATATCTTATTGGTCAAAGAGAACATAATCGAGTGGATCTACATCAATAGAGAGTATGAGCAAATGAAATTGCAAAAAAAAAAAACCTCAAAAAATTTACTTTTTTTTTTTACAAATTTGGAGCTTGTTTTTCTACTAAATTATAGACTCATTTAGTGAATGAATCTGGTCATTCAACCACTTCATTGATATTCTCCATGACTTTATCTATCTAATGAGCTGTCTCGAGCCTCATTTGGCCAAGCAAAACTCAATTTATGAGCTTTCAAGGTTGAGGAGTCAAAACTGTGAGAATTATGGAAAAATTGTTGCCTAGTCAAAAAAAAGAAATTTTAATTAAAATCTAATCCTAATTTAAATTATTCAATTATTACTTAATTAATATTAATCATAATTATAAAATTAAATTAAATGAATTAAAATAAAATTTTAATTAAAAATTTAAATGAATTAAATTATATTAAAATTATAATTAAAATATAATAAAATTATAATTAAAATATATTATATCATAATAAAAATTCATATTAAAAATCTCACAAGTGGCTTTTAGATCCATGAATGGATAAAAAATAATGCAAGTGGTTTTAGATCCATGAATGGATCAAAAATTAAATGGAGGAGGAGCTTTAAAATGGAGGAGAGGTGTTATAGTGGGAGGCATAAGGAGACCTTTGTTAAAATAAAAATAACCTTACGCATAATATCAGATATCGGGAGTGGACCCACATTAGAACTTTTTAAACATGATCACATAAATACGCTGAGATGAGTGACATCATGTGTTGAGGGTATCAGAGATGGATCCATATAAAAACTTGTAGAATGAGTACTCCAATTTTCAAAGCTTTACGATGTTTCGATATACCTTTTAAATATCGAAAGTTTTTTAAGGTATGGTTCTGATGAACCTTCATGCCAAGGTTACGATAAACTTTTTAAATATTTCAAATACAACCAATATTTTTAAAATAACAAGCCCATCGAAGTCATTGAGTTATTGGTCATCGGAAGTCATAAGGATTGAGTTATTGGTCATCGGAAGTCATAAGGATATTGGACGTCAGAGGAGCTCACCCATAAGAGGTTTTATAGAAGTGAAGTTACAGCCGATGTCAAGTCCTGAGGTGTGAAGGAATAAGAGAGGTGAGGTAAAGTGAAGTGGAGCCCATGTGGAGTGGGACTCATCCATTATAAACTACGACCATTTGGTAATTAAAAATCCAACAAAATGAACTACAATGACTTTGCAATTTTGAGATTTCAAGTTTCGTAATTTCTTTTAAAATTGAGAATTGGAATAAATCACTCAGATCCCGAAAACACATAATTTTAATTGTTCTACAATTTGACTGCGGTGATTTTGTAGGATTATTAGTGAAAAATTAAATAATTAGTCAAAATTAAATAGGAATTAATGTTTATAATCAATTACTAATTTATTTACAAATATTAAAATAATATACATTTTGTAAATTTTTTAAGCCAGGCGGTAAAAATTATCAAACTTTAGATGGACACCATTTGCAAACCGTGTAAAATTTAGATGAACACCATTTTCAAACCATGTAACCAAATGAGATGAAATAAGTATTGATGGAAAGCTTGCGAAAATTCGAATTCAATGAAGTAATCGAAATAGAAATCCGATGAAAACGAAAAATTGGCAAAATTGTAGGACACTTAACCGAAAGAAAATATTAAAACACTGATTTAGCCAAAAAATTATGGGGAGGGTCCCCATTATTTGAAATAAAAAAGTAAAAAATGGGGGAGTTGAATTTTAACTTCAACATTAGTGACACACGAGGAAGAACTAGTTATCTCTGATTAGAGATAATGAACTTCAATTTACCTAATGGTTAAAAATAATGGAGTCCATTGAATCATCAAACAATAAAAGATTTCCATAGGTCCCAGATAAATAAATTAATCAATATGAGTTCGAAAAGATAAGTACTCAAAGAAGATTTGAGTAAAAATCATGAATCCAAAATTTGGGAACAAAATTATTTTAAAATTACCTCATATGAAAAATAGAAGAAGGTACATATAAGAGTTTTTTGATAAAGAATATATTCATTGTTATGAATGGTGTCTGACATTGCTTCACTGCCAATGAGACTAAAGAGTACCCAACAAAGTTGTTTTTATTCCATACAAGCATGGCCCCGCCACTAGCATGCGTCCATAGCCCCGACGAGTTTACTTGTATTTCCCATGTTTCCTCTTTTATGCACTCTTTTGATAAGCACATTTGCGAGCTTTAGTTTATGATGTCCCTCAGTGAGAGAGGTGGGATGACAATAGAGACTTATGTTAGTTGATATAATACTTTCATAATGTTGAATCCAAATTCTTTTTTCGTGACTATCAATTAGAATATTTTATAAAGTGGAGGGGTGGCCGGGATCCATTGAGTTAAACTCATGCCAGTTCTTTCATTGAAAATATGAAATATATCACTAAAAAAAGATGTGTGTTCCTCCATGAATTTTTTTTTAAGCAAGAGGGCTTCATAATTCCATAAATATATACCTTTAATGATAAATGAAATTCACTGAAGTAGATAGAGTAAAGATTTCCCATTTATGCCAATCACTATTGGGTAAGGAAAAATTCTTCCACATAAATCGTGGTGGAGTCACCAAAATCAAACCATAACCAATCGCGAAAGGGAAAAAAGAAATCTAAAATTAAGTGAAAAAGAAATCAGTCAAACTCCAAAAATGTAAAAATGAAAAAAGAAAAATCCCAAATAAAAAAAAAAAAAACAAAAAAACCAACTCCAATAAGATTAACTATAAAATGTCTCAACAAATGAATAAAAGAAGAAAACCATATATGTGTTTGTTTTTGTTGATCAATGGTTGTCATTGATGTCAATCCAAGAAGCACCAGGGGCTACCCCGATCTTTCATGAGAGTTTTGAATTGACAAATTATTCTATTCTGAGTCAAGGATCTTCTATATGGATTCTACTCGTTGAGATGTTTCCGTTGATATATGGCACACCAAGTAATTCTTCACGGTTTGAGAGATATTCATGTTTGAAGTTAGTAACCCCAGTTAGTGGGCTAAAACCCTATGGGGTTGTGGCATGACACTCATAATTGGTTGTGGTCATTGAATAGTAAATAATTAATAAATATTTTTGCTCCTAAAATCCCTCCAACGTTCACTTGTTGAGAACCTTCTCAACTCAAGACATTCATATAAATAATGACCCTCATCGTGGAATTTTCACTATAACTTGTTTTCTATGAAGCTTAAAACGATGAAATTAAAACCCATCTGATATTAAATCGTGATGAATGTCATGACCGAATTTTAGATCTTGGTTCGCTATAGTTTCGAAGATATGGCCTGAGGAAGTTAGGGTTTTTGCAGGATCCCGAATTCCATGTTAAACATGTGACGTTGGGAAAATCATCATAACTTTCTCTCTAAGCATTGGATTCAAATTTCGTAAATAGTCACAAAAAGTGGACAAATTTTAGTTTCACGAATAGCATTTTCAATGCTGAAGGTTCTCAAAAATGACACGTGACACTTCGTACAAGTTCACTCTACTAAACTAGTCTATAATCAGGTAATCGTGGGAGATTGGACATAACTCTTTCTTGAAGAATCCAATCTTGATCATACCTGTGGGGTTGGAAAGAGGACTCAGAGGGCTACCACAGGACAAAATTTTAGACCATAGAGATTTGAAATTACATAGATAAAATAGATTAAATATTGAGCTCCTAGAAGGTAAGAAAAAGCATGCATTCAACGACCACTGTAGTAAGGACCACACATCAACAGTCAAGGGTAAGTCTCCTACAACAAGGTATGTATGATTAACATTTGCATTTGAATTTTGAGTATCATGTCTGACATATGTTTTTGTAGGATAACGTAAGTATATATAGGGTCTCGGTTATATCTCTATGTCTCTATATGTCACAATTAGATTTTTTAGATGTCCTATTAATGATACTACACATTTGATGCTACACCAAGTCTGCTAAATGTATATGATGTTGTAAGTTCATGTTACCTGTCTTGTCATATTTGATAGAATGGTATCTGTTGTTGTACTTAGAACTTGGTCCATCACAAGTCTAGGGTCTATCATCAATTTTTATTGTATATATATTTAAGTCAGTTTTGGATATAGTCTTGCATAGATTCCAGGCCTATATCAAGAGTGGAAGTCTTTGTCTACTGCTGCAAAAAATCAACAACAAAAGTGACAAGCACACTTCAGGTACGCATTGTAATTTTAATTTGTATTTATTCATTATTATGCACTTACATGTGTATTGTAGGCAAAGGTAAGTTGAAGGGTATTTTGTTTTGTTTTGGGATTGGTTTCGCGGGGAAAATTTTGCATGTAGGTAGAAGAAGATTCAAGTATAAATTCAAGCAAGAATTCAAGAGTAGAAGTATAAAATTAAAGGAAGCATTGTAGTGGGACATCCTTTGAAGACATGACAACCATACGTATATTGTGAAGAAGTGTCAAGGCCAAGAGTCATCATTGTGAAGTTGTAAAAAAGTCATTTGTAAAAGTGTCATCATTGAAGAATCATTATGGTAAAAGAGTCAATCTGCCTAGAGTTGAAAAGGCATTATTGGGAGGTATAAGAGTCTTTATTGTGATGATGTCATGGTTGGGTTGCAGGTCATAGTGTGTGTAGGTTTTAACCCCGTACAAAAATTACTTGCATACGAATTCTAAAACATAGAAAAATAAACAATGCGAGAGCATAACACATAAAACAAATATACACAGAGATTTTCCCATTGGATCCTAAAACTGAGACTACTAGTTTGTTTTTTCATTATGTTCCTTTCAATGTTATAATACATATTTATACATGCCAAAGCATCCAATACCATAGACCGAAAACCATCACGTCCAAAAAACATGTGCGAAAATCATGCACAAAACTATAGGTGGGTCCACCCAACCTAGTATAGGGTCCAAAAAGTGGGGTTACGGGTACACCTCAAACCCCCTGTGACCCCCCCCCGCTACACAATCGGCACAACGAAGGGGGGGCTCCGCCCCCCTGCTAACCTCCCTGGTTCACTATGTAGTTTAGTCGTGGAAAGAATATAACACAACCCAACAGTGTGATTGGGTGTTCAGTGAAAATCATTGTAAATCATATTTTATCGTGGATCATTGTCCCTAGTACGAGAATCCACACTCTTGTCTCATTTGAGTCATTATAAAGTGGCAGGGAAGTGCTAGGCTAGTGCATGAAGTCACTTACAGGTTGGAGCCTGTGAACACTTCAGGGTGGTAGGTTGGTCTACGATGTTGGAACATCCATTCTGTTGACTTCTAAAGAAACTAGGGCATTGGGGCGTCCTTCCATTGGGAGTTTGAGAAGAATGTTTTTCTAGAATTCTAGGAAGTTTTTGCTTTCATTTTAGTTGGGGCTGAAGATTATAGGATTTATTAGAAAAACGTTCGGTGGTTTTTGACTCGGAGGGGGTTTTCCACCAAACATTCTTGTTTCTACTGTGTTCTTTTATTTACTATTATTATTGCATAAACATTAATAATAATTGAAGATTAACTAATGCTCTGAAAAAGATTTAAAAATGCTAATTGCTAAGGAATATTGATTCACCCCCCCTCTTAGTATTTCCAACAATTGGAATTAGAGTTTGGTTGCTTCAGTAACAACTTAACCATTGGAAGTCAGTTTTTAGAGCATACAGATGGGAAAGTGAAAGAAGCAGGTTACAAGGATTTCAAAGGAAGGTACATGTACAACAAAATCTGAAGAAGGTGAGTATTGTGTACCAACCCCTGATTTTAATGCTAATAATTACTAGATATGGGAATCCGGGATGTGTTAGGTTCCTATACCAATAGGCTTCATTTTTCATGATTGACTGTGGAAGGGCCAAATATGTTCATCCTTTCATGCTGCAAAGGTTCCATATTTTGTAAACAAATGAAGAAAATTAAAAATGAAAAGAGGGTATGCCCTAAAAGAAAAATCAAAGGGAAAGAAGAATGAATTGGTTGACAAAAGAAAAAGAAAATGAACCCCAAAGAAAGACCAGGAAAGTGGCCAGTCAAAATGCCACTGCTATCTTATTTGCAAGTTCACAATGTGCAAATACTGTTGTTTATCACACTTGATGGATGGCCCAACAATTCAATCTGGACCACTCCATATTTAAATTTGTTGTTGTAGAATAGAGAATGAAGGTCTGTCCAAACAGTTCAAGCTTGGCAGGACATTAGCTAGGTAGAGAAAATAAGGAGCCCAACTGCTTAATCTGGGCCCTTGGAAGAGATAAGGGTAGATTTAGATAGGAGGGCAGTCAAAAGAAAAGAGGAACATCAGGGTTTGCTAGTCCAAGTGCACCCAATCCAAAGGAAGAAAAAATGCTAGGTGTAGGCTGGGTAGGTAGTTTGAGGTTGCAAAAACAAGTTTATGATCACTTTTTGTCTTGTCAAGAAAAACTCATCTCATCAGTGACACAAGTACCAAGGCAGTGGTTTGGTTGTTGAACAGTGGAAGCATGACTAATTTCCCCTTTCATTCCCCCAGAAATCATTTGCTAACATCCCCTCAAGGACCTTGGGATCTGCCCAATAGTCCTGTTTCACTTCATTTTATGAGAAATGCCAAGTTAAACCTTGAGTTTACTTAGTTAAAAGAAGCCACATTTCTTGTGTAAAAATGATCATTCCATACTCCTTTCATTTCCCTATGCCTAAGTTTTCACTCTATGAACTTAGCATTTATTCATGTAGTTTCATTCCATATATTCATATTGACATCTTAACTTTATTATTTAGCTCCCTTGATCATTTGCCCTACCCCTATTCTACAAAAACTATATAAAAAACCCAAAAAATATAAATATCCCTACCCATTGGCAATTATAGCCATACCATACAAGTTCGGGGAATATTAAGTTCATTTGGGACTTTATATTAACCCTTCCGCGTTCATAAAACCTTGGAGTTTATTTAACGCCAGGTTAAATAAATAACCATGCTAACCCTCCCTCCTAAACCCTGTGTTAACTCTCCGCGCGCATGTTTATATGGGATTTGTTTAACAGTTGGTTAAACAAATAACCGTGGCGCCCGCACAAAACCCATATAACCCAAAGTTTTAAACCCCGACGCATTATTAATACATTTAAATATTGCGCGGGCCCCCCTCATTCCAAATCCCGCAGCTTTAAACTCCCGACGACCGTCTGATCCTGTGCCACAGATCTAACGGCTGGCGGCGATATTGCAACCTCTTATCCGGCAGCGTCCGGGGGATGGGCGGTATTGCTGTCGTACCCCTGCCACGCGTCAATCTCCCGGTGTGATCGGAGCCCCCTCCTGCAAAACCACCTTGGGCCAAAGGCGGTGCGGGGAAAACCGCTTACCGCCCGCCACCTGCCCCCTGGCGTCAAGCACACGTCACTACATGACGTTGCATCCACGTTGCCCCCCCACTCCTCCGCAGTGCTGTGACATCATCTGCTGACATCACCGCCCGGCCATCGTGTCATGCGCCACGTCACCATACACGTCAGATGCCACGTCACCCTCCGTACCCGCTACGCGCCAAAAATACGTCATGATGACATCATCCCGAAAAGCGCCAAAAAGCGCTAAAATGTCCAAAATTCGTTAAAAAGTCGTGAAAACGACTGTTTTCGTTTATTTTCTATTATGCGCCTGTGGAGAACGTGCATGCCGTTTACGACGAATTTGCCTCCAGAACTCCAATTAGCCAACCAAGCGAGTTCCTCCTGCAAATTCCGCCCCTCAGCTCAGCATTGTACCTACTAATTGCCCTCTGCGCCATCAAAAACAGGTATTTACCCATTGTTGACCCATAAACCCTGTTTTTTCAAAATTTCGCCATTAAAATCGACTGAGGAACTAGAATTCAAAGAAAATTGCACTCCTACCTGTGCATCACCACCTGTTAATTTACTATGTGAGCCATTGTTCAAAAACAAACTGGCAAACTTTGCCCCCCTCTGCAAACTGGCCATTAAAACGCACTTTGAGCCCATTTCCGCTGGCAGATTCTCCAAACTGCCCATGCATTGAGTTCATTTGTCAAAATCCTCTGCAAAATTTCGCTCCTTCGATCAAAATTCAAGCCCATTTCCTCTGCATTCTGCTCACAGAGCTTGCAATCTAGTAAATTCATTTAAAGACCCTGCTACACTCTGCAACATTTGTTTTTGACCACAAATTTTACACAGTGAGGTCAGTTCTAGATAAGCTCAATCTGCAAATTCCCTGACAAGAGCTTCAGGGCCAGTATCCTGTTTCTACTGTTGAACACACCTGAATTCCAAACTACAAACACAGAGAAGTTAAAAATGGCCACTCCAGCAGCACTGAATATCACTCCTCTCAATGCACCCCATAAGGAACTGGAAGCATTACCTTTGGCTGATAGGGACCACTTAATTCAAGACTTGGTTGGTGACAGAAACCACCTGCAGACATTCTATTAGCTGAGGAACAATCATTTGAACAACAGTGACATTTATGGCATTTGGGAATCAAATTTGCCCGTATACTTCCTTCCTTCTGTCAATTTCTTCCCTGAAATTATTCGCCTTTGCTGTGAAAACCATGAGCCAAGTCAAAGGGCAGTCAAGTCTCCATCTGGGAGCATCCTCTTCCATATAACTCCTGACTCCATCAATCAAATGCTAAACTTCAAGCAAACTCAGCTTCTGGTCCCTCTCTCTATGAAATTCCTGCTTGATGAAGGTCCTAAACTCTACAGCTCAGAGATAGCGCGAATTGCCAAAGTATTCATGAGAGCAGATCGCTAGCCAATAGGGCCACCTCCTTTTCTCTATATAGATTTCAATGAAGTGGGAAAATTGCTACTAGATATGATATCCTATGTGCTGGGTTTCAAAACAAGTGAACATATTGATCATACTATATTGGTCTTGCTGTCTGCGTTTACCCTAGGACAACCCCTCGCTGTCAAATACAACTATGCCAAATTCATTGCCAATAAGATACATGACCAACTGCTGAAACTGGATAGGGAGGGGGTCTTCAAATATTCATCCTATATCTATCATTTGTTCCTCTATTACCAGCCAGACTATTTCCAATGCCCCATCAAAAGATTGGACTCCAAAGGAGAAAAGAGGTCTGTGATTTTTTGGACCTCAGTCTTTCATGAAGTCCACAACTCCCCCTACTCTTACTGTGATTTTATTGACCTGTTTGTCTATCTAGTCTCTTGTCTCCCGGTGAGAACTCCTCCTGCTAGTCTATCCTATGACATGCAGAAAATATTGCAGCTTTCAAAGAACTACAAAATAGGTGACTGGTATTTTTACCAGAATCACACTGTCATTAGGATATATGGCTGTGAGCTCTGTCCCTACAGGCTGCCAAGATATGTGCCAATGAGACTGTTTGCCTTGGAATATTACAGGCAACTCATCAATTCAGATTTAACTCATTTTCATAGTGCCAAGAAAAAGGCTCAGTTGAAATTCAAAGACCAACTAGGCCCCTTTGTCATGAACAAAAAAGAAGGATGGCAAGATGCTGATCAAATATTGGGGGAGAAACTCAGGTTAAAAAGGAGTTTTTGGTGGGTACCTTATGACCCAGATGGTTTCATCAATGCCAGGAAAATAAAATATAGGCTGTCAGCCTATGAACATTGAAAAATCCCACAGATTGAACAATTTGCTAACCAAGATGAGTGGGTGCAAGGCACACTAGTTGAAGAGTTCACTCAGGAAGAAATAATGGAGCAAAATGTCAAAGATTTGGAAAAGACTCTTGACTTGGATTCTTTTGAGCAGGTAACATTCAAACTGCCACAACAAGTCGGAGAGGGCACATCAACTGCTGCAGCTTCACAAGCTGCCCAAGAAAAGTCTACACCAGCAATATGAACAACAAAAAGCAAGGAGCTAATGGATGCAGAACATGAAACAATGGCATAACAGCCAACCACCTCAAAGGAGCAGAGTCAAGGGCAAGCCCCTCCACAACAGACTGAGGCACCATAGATTCCAGTATTGCAAACTCCTCTCAATGAGGAAAGAAGCAAGAAACGGCATAGGGAAGAGACCGCACGTGTAAGTGGGTCAAAATAGCAACCAGAAGCCAAAAGACAGAGAGTTGATCCTCAAGTTGAGGAGGAAATTAGTGAAGAAGTCATAGAGAGTCCAAGAGGGAGAGAGAAACTAACCAGCAAACACCTACTAGCTCATTCCAACAAGAGCAAGAGAGGCAACATGGTATGGAGGTGTCTTCCTTAAGGCAGCAAAGCAAGCAACCACTTGGTATTAAATGAACTTTCATGGAAATCAAGGCCCAAAATGAGTTGTTAAGAGTACAACTGTATGATCAATTTCTCAACACAACACCATCCAAACAACAGAGATTAATGGCAGCTTATGACTTTAAGGAGGAGAAAATGATCTTAAGTCATTTCAAGCCTAAGATACCACAACCACAAACAGCGACAGATTACATAAAGACAAACTTAGAGGTCCTCGCCAAGGACATACACCCGATGGACCAAATTGAGCTGCACAAGTAGACAGGTGAAATGGTCTATGCTACTCTAGCAGACAAGGCAATGTTGGCCCATCAACTGAAGGAATCATTGAAAAATACAAACACTCAATTGGATTTGGAGAGAATGTCTTCCTCGGCTAAGGACAACAGAATAAAGACATTGGAGGAAATCATTGTGGAACTAGGGCATGATCCTAAGAAGGATGCCAAAGGCATCCAGGCCCTCATAAAGAAAAAAGAAGAAGATATTGCTGCACTAAGAAAGCAATTGAGGCTGCCTGCAACTATGCACCCTCAAACAACAGAACTTGTACAAGAGAAGGAAGGTGAAGATATGATGGATCTGCTGATGAAGATGAACCAAAGGATAATTCAAATGGAGCAAGAATTGGAGAAAGCATTGCAAGGCAAGCAGGGAGAGTCGACCTCCCAGCCACCTGAAACAGCTCCAACAGTTGCCACTGTTCCTCCCACACAAGCAGTAGTAATTCCTCCTATCATTCCAACATCCACAACAGCTACATCAACTACAGATGCTACAACAGCAGAAGCAACAACAACACTAGAATTTAGCATGAGTATGGAAGAAATGATGAAGGCAGTCAAAGAGCTAGAAGTTCAGGTGACAGAGGTGAAAGAGGCCAAAGAAAAATTGGCCAAGCTGGAGGCAAGCTATGACAAGTCCAAGATGACAGTGGCTGAAAAAACAACAGAAATAAAAGCCTTGGACAACAAAATAAAAGCCTTAGAGAAGGAGCTTACTCTAGATAAAACTCTAGCTGAAATCAAGAAAATTTTGTGGGCCAAAATTGGCCAGTCTGTCATTGACCAATGGCAATCAATTCAGACTAGACATGAACAAATAGAATTGATATGCTTAGCTCAATTTGAGACTCAAAGGGCCAGAGCATCATTGGGAAATATGCCTGAGCATGCCAATAAAATGATTTAGTTTTTGAACACTCATACCAAAGAGCAGCTGGCAGCTCTGGATAGCAGTAGTAGGACAAATACTATTCTGACAGTGAGAAAGGTGCTGACCCTGAGGAATTTTGTACAGAATCTAGAAATAAAGTGCCAGGAAATGTAGGAAGAAATAAATGACTTCAAGCTAAAGTTTGCAGCATTGCAGAGCAGAGGGTTACCCATCTTATTGACCAGTAGTGGGAGACTGCTAACCCGTGAAAAATATACTACCAACATAAATAACTATGTTTCCAATCAAATTATAGCATCCTCAAGCACCTCAGAAGAAATAGGGCCTCCCTCTGGATAGAGTCTTTATGACAAATTAGAAAATCTATTTTACATTGAACATGAGATAAATCATCTTTTTGAAGTCCAGCCCAACTTTTATAGATATACTGAAGCTGATGAAACACTGATTAAAATACAAAGACATCAGTTGCCTACAGAGGATTGTTGGCAGGAAATGCTGGAAATTTTACCCAGGTGATTTGATTTCTGTTCCTTTTTGAGTCAGCTACAGGTCAACAACTCCACATACACGGGCCACTTGCCAAAGTGTCAAAATAGCAGAAAAAGAAGGTTAGATGTAATGGCAACTCATTAAAAGAAAATCAAACACAAGTGGAAAAAGACAGCACATCAAGGACACCAACCAAAGCTACAACTATCAGTCGAAAAAAGGAGCATAAAATTCAAAAAAAGCAAAGCACCTAAGGTGGCCAGTACAGCCTAATTACTTCCACATGTTGCGCGGACTTCCACATCAGTTATTGCTATTTTCCAGAGTAGATAGATAAATTTATTACTAGATATTTTCCTACGGGATATTTTTGTAAAAAACTCTCTTATATATACTCCCAATTGATATGTATTATTGTTGGTGATTTTCTCTCTGGACTGCGCTGTAATTTTGAGACTGTCTAATACAAATGGATGTTGAAGTTCACTGTTGCTGCACCGTTTGAATGTGAATTTGATGTTCTGGGAACTGCTACAGAATTCCTGTGTCTTTCTATGGATCAATAAGTTGCTCTAACCTGCGTTTATGTTTTCTGTGTTTGCAAATTTCATACATGTTCCATGATCTTGGTAACAGAGAAAAAGAATAGCCCAGAATTTGTTTAAATACACTCTGTGTTCAATCTCTAGTATTAATTATGTTTTCTTCAAAATTAGTCATAAATAGGAATTCTTAGCTGCTCCTGTTTGCACTAATTCTTTCACTTTGAATATTACCTAGGAATTCTTTATTGCTCCTTGATAATATTCATGCACTTTCCCTCTGCTAGCATAATGAAAGATTCTTGATTGCCTTTCATTCACTGAATTTCATTCCACTAATTCCCAGATTTAAAAGTTGTTCCAAGACTGATTATCTTGCTCTGTAGCATTGCCCTTTACCAAAGAAAACACTCTCAGCAGTTCTTCATCATTAACTCCATCTGCCCAATGGAACAGACTGTTTTAGACTTGCATCCCAGCTCTGCTTGAGATCACCATCCAAAAAACTTAAAACCAAACTTTGTGCATCATAACTAGCCTAAAATACTTCAAAACAAAGCTAAATTGCAAAGAGAGAGCCCTCTCTGGTTGCAGATTGGCTAGAATATGCAACTAAAAGACTGGTTAATGGTTACCTCGGCCGTATTCCCCCATTAGAGCTTTCCTGGGGAAAAACCAGAGGATAACAGGATGGAAGTAAATTTGCAGGCAATGGAGTATGGAAATCAATTGTTTCGGGAGACACATCTACCGACGAAGCTAAAATGTACAATTCAAAGGCCATGAATGTAATTTTGAATGCTTTTCCAAATTATGTGAAAAAAAAAGTTGGTCAATGTTCAATAGCTAAAGCTCTTTGGGAAAAGCTTCATAATCTCTATTCAAAAAAGAAATAAAGTCAAGATGTCATTGAAAATTTGGATCCTTCTGATTATGATGAAGAAATGGGAGAAATGAGTAAAAAAAAGTTTCAAAATCAAGTGATCAAGGTGATAAAGGAACTCAAAAGTCAAAAGGAAAAGACAAGACTTTTGGAAGTAGAATTGAAGACAACAAAATAACTCATGAAAGAAAATGAAGAGTCTAAGAAGATGATTAACAGTCTTAGAACTCAATTGGAAGAAATCAAGAATACAATGACGTGAGACCTCAAGAGAGAAGTCCAACAGAAGCAACAAGAACTCGACACAATGTTTGCAGAGATTAGCAGGATCACACAACAGATGAAGGAAGCAGAAATTTAAAGGAAGGAATCTAATCAATGATACATATCCGTTGTTTACCAAAAGCAAAAGGAATTAGAAACATCTTCAGTATAAATAAGCAGGCTCAACATTGAAAATGAGAAGTAGAAGGAACAGATACACATTCTCAACAGAGAAGTAGAGAAGATCACTCTTCTCAAGCTATAGGTTGAGGAGGCAGAAAAAAGAAGGAATATCTTGAAAAGATGGTTTCAACGAAGATCTTGCTCAAAAGCAAGAAGAACTTGATGCAACCCGCGATGAGATCAAAAAACTCAAGGTATCACAAAAAGAACAATTTACAAGATAATAAAGATTAAGAAGCAAAAAGGAAGGCAATTAAAGATGGTAAAGCTCCAGTTGATGAAGGTACAAGCTCCACATATTTGCAGGATAATTCTAAGAAGGAAGTTGATCAAAGTGAAAAGCCAAAGAATAATGTTGCAACTCCAAAGAACAAACCAAAGCAATCAAGAACAAAGGACCACAAAAACTACAACATCGCCTCCAAAGAAGATTGAAAAATCTTCTAGGTATGTTTGTTTATTTAATGGTTATTGTTTTTCATGCGCTAACTATGGACATATGGCCAAGCATTTTAAAGTTATTGACATGTAGAACTATCAAGGACCATCACATTTGAATGAACCATTCAGGTATGCACATTTATTTAATGGTTATTGATTTTTATGTGCTAACTATGGACGTATGGCTAGGGATTGTGAAGTTTTCGACAGGTACAATAATTATCTGCAAAACCCTAGAAGCAAGTTTGCAGGATCATAGGACAGGTTCCACGATGATTTTTTCAGAAGAGAATACATGCTAGATAGGCCAAACATTGAATTTTTCAAATGCCATAACTATCGCCATAGCGCTCGTGGTTGTAGATATCAGATGGAATCACCTATGGACAACATTGAATGCTTCAAGTGTCATAAATATGGGAACATGGCTCGAGATTGTAGGAATAAGAAGGTCTGGAAAAGGAAACAGGTATAGGAAGACCAAGCATATACAAGGTTTCAATAGTTATGCTTTCAGGATTTGTAAAAGCAAAAGGTCATGAGGAATTAACAGATGCTTTAGATAATGACTCTAGTCAAGATGGCATGTTAGGTGACTCACTATTTTGAACAATCTGGCTTGGTGACTCCTTAATGTTTGTAGAGGAGGAGTCTATGCAATAGTATATGGCACAAGTCTACAATTGATAGGAAGGTATTTTGAACAAGATGGTAGTTTCATTAGAGGTTAAGGGGAGAAAAACAGTTGAAGGATTACAAGTTACCAGGAACAAGGTAAGATTAGTCTGCAAAGGATATGCATAGGTTGAAGGAATCGATTTTGAAGAAAAAATTACTCTCGTTGCTAGAATGAAAGCTATCAAGATGTTTCTTACTTATGCTTGCTAGAGAAAAATCAAGTTCTACCAAATGGATGTTAAGTTAGCATTTCTAAATGGTGAATTGGAGGAAGAAGTTTACATTGAAAAACCGAAAGGTTTTCTTCTCTCTGACAAAGAAGACTACGTTTGCAGATTAAAGAAGGTACTATATGGTCTCAAGCAAGCTCCTAGGGCTTGGTATGCTCGTCTTGATGGATATCCACATCAACAGGGATTCAAGAAATGAAGTACTGATAACAATATTTATGTGAAAGTGGATCGAGATAACCTAACAATTATTGAAGTATATTTAGATGATATAATCTTGGAAGCAGTTATTATCACTCCTCTAGATCTCCAAGGCCGAGGAAGAATCCAACTGAGGTAACCATAGGCCAACCTTTTGACTTGGTATCTAGCCCTACCAAGCTGGAGAGGGGTCTCACCACAAAATCACAACCAAGAGGGCTGGATGAATTAGGGTTTTAGACTAGTTATGATGTGCAGAAAGGTTTGATTGTTTGAAATTGGGTTACTGGATGAGGATTAGGTCAAAGAGACTAGGTCAGGGCCAAATATGGGTATGATGGAAAACATTTGATGGAGCAAGGTAGGTAGACACTCAAACACTTTAAGTTTCTTGAGTGAGATGGATCAGACTGGTGAGCTGCTAGAAAGAGCAAGATAAGCATGCATTATTTCTAAACTAAAGAAAATGGACAAATTATGAAGATTTTCCCAAAACAGAGCATGTAAGATGTATTCTGCTCATCAACTTGAAAATAAACATATCATAGAAGTGAAATGAAACATGAGAGTACAAAAAATTCAAACATATGCAACATAAGAAGAAACTATGTCAAAATGCCATATCATAGGTATTCCATCAAAATCGCTGCAACTCATTCATTAATTTTCTGCCAAATACTTATTATACTAGTGTCTCTGATCAATACAACAACATCCAACCAATGAAATGAGTCAAGAAATGATAGATATAGCCATCAAACAACTTCTCCCATCATCAGGGGTCGAATCCATGAGCTAAGGAGCTGTTCCACCAAAATTTGAACGAGAACCTAGAGTGTAGGGAGGTCAAATTGACTCATCCCTCACTTTTTGGAAACTAATTCATTACATCACGAAAAGAGTTTTCACCTAATGTATTTAACCTAGGTAACTTTAAAACATCAATATTACATTTACATCCATCAACTAAATTGGTATAAACATGATTTGTCAAGGTGAAACTATCAAAACTAAGAAAATTTACAAAATTATGAAACTCAGAAAATTTGTGTCAAAAGCACAGCACCACTGTCCTGAGCGCAACGCCAACTTCAGATCCACTTTTCAGAGGTTTCTCAGTGTCCAAATTGAGCATAGGCTAGCTCATTGAAAATCTTGTCCTGTTTAGTTTCTAAATCTACCTTTAGTTTCCAAATTGGTCAAGTTGTCAACCTAAAAAGTTTGATTCTTCAAGGACTGGTCAAAAGTGCAGCGCCAACCTCCAAAACATGAAACATGGGTTTTTGGGTGTTTTTTGACCCTTTGATTGCCCAGTTGACCCAAAAAAGCTTAGAAAAGTGGTTTTTTTGACTGTATTTGGCGTTTTGAATCCAATGGTGGTGGCCTTTTTTCATTTGGAGGACCCTAGGAAAAGCAGTGTCACTGGTGCAAAAACTACCAAAAATTAAAAAAACCAAAATTTTTAAAATTGCACAAAATTCTTCAAAATTTGATCTATAGAAAGATGATGAGGTATGTTAGGAAATGAGTGATGCCTCAGCAAGGATTTCAAGCTTGTATTCTTTCTTTTGCTTGGTGTTGAGCCTCAAAATTACTCTTTCCCTAACAACTCTTCTCATTCCTTTTCTTTGTTTTTCCATAAGAAAGATGCATTCTCATCACTAATAACTGGTATATACTGTCTTGAGGAGGACATTTAGTGATTTACATGTTATGCTTTTTATGTTTTGCTGTTTGAATAAATTTTTGTATATTAGCTACGGAATGCAGCCTATTCTGCAACTAACTGGCTGTTCCACAACTACCTCCATGCTTTAACAGGTTCCAGGTGTCAGAAGGAGAAACTAGCCACATGGGCAGCTTTGAAATCATCATGACATGGACCCTGTCTTATTCATTCAGCCCAGGTCGACAAAGAAGATGGCATAAGACTACGGTCAATGGATAAGTCAAACACAAAGAGACCGAGGGTAACAGGACTCTGTTTCATGGTTAATTAATGTGTTTCACAGTGATGGGAAGTGTTATCCAGAGTGGAAGCGTTATCCAGAGCAACTACCTGTACCTACGGACTCCAACAACCACCTATACAAACGAATCCAACAACCACCATGTCTTGGATTTATTTCTCCAACAGCCAAGGAAGAAATTCCGCATATTTGTCTTCTACATGTTTGACTGTAGCATGCTTTTCTCCACAAACAATTATATGTTTTTTCTTATAAATACTTGTGTGGGACCAAAGAAGTTAGTAATAGTTTTAATGTGAAATCGAAGTTCTAGACTCTGTAATTTTTGGGCGTTTTGTGTCCCTGTTTTAATATGAGAAGACCGCATGTTTTTATGAACATCTGAAGGAGTTTTCTTGGAGTTGATTGAGCAAGCGTAGCCTAATCAGTTGCAGAGGGCCCCTGCACTGAAGAAGTTTTCATTTAATTTATTTTTCTTCTTCTTGTTAATTGTAAATTCATCATTTTATTTCTAAAACGATGTTTATAATCATTTTCTTACTAACAATGTTTATAATGCAATTTCTATCATTTTCTTACTAACATTTTTTATAATTTAGAGCAGTTTCCTTTAGCTTGATTTCTTTTTAGTTCTTATTAGTAGTTTAGAAGATAGAACTCGATAGTGTAATCTTGTTTCTTCAATTAATGACTAACATTGTTTCAGGATGAGAGTAGGATTGATGAATGATAAGGATACATTGTTGGATAGTTTACTTCATTCACTGTTTTGCTAGTTTAAATTCTCAATTAAACTGATCATTGTCATTTACTGTCTTTGCCATTTCATTTTTAGTTTAAAATACTAACTCATGGTGTGAATAAATGTTTATGTAAAACCCTTCAAGTTGATAATTCATCTTTAACTAAGTGGTTGAACATTTCATCTATGCAATGAGTTATTTCTGCATCTTTGTATTTGCTTTCTCTTAGATTAATGAAGTACATAATTACTTAAATGTCATCCCAAGGAGACTTTCTCCAAAAATTGAGAGGCAGAGTAACCAAGTATTTCATTTAGTTTTATTTCTGTAATTAGTTAGACATCAATTGCAAATTTCACTTTCACTTTTAATTCATGATTTGGAAATAATGGTAAAATAAGAATAGAAACTTTGTTTTCATTTCTTTTTTAGCTTTGTTTCCATATCTTTCTTAGCTCTGTTTTCATTTCTTTCTGAGCTCTCTTTTCATTTTTAGATTTGAGTAGTCTTTAAGAAAGTTAGATTTAGTTTTGATAATTTACATTGTAAATCATTAGGAATTAAAAGGCTAAAAACCCCCAAAACAACATAAAATATAAAAACAACGAAGTAAGAAGGGTTAGCTAGCACAAACAATGCACTACACTTCATCAGTTTACAATACCTAGATTGATAATTTATGTAGAGCAATTTAGGACACTAAATTGAACAAACACTTGGCTAGGGTTTCAAGGCTTGTTTTGACCTTTTGGAGCTTGGACCTTGCAATTTGATTTTTTTTGAAGTAATGTTTGGCCATATTTATTTGTAAGTCATTGTCCCTCTTTGACTTCTTCATGAGCTTCTCAATATGTTCATTTACCCTTTCAAACCAATATTCCCAGTCCTCATTGATCATGATGGAAAACTGCTCATTCAAAGTGAGCTCATTAGCAAGTTCAACCTCTTTTTGCCTCTTTTGGGTGGCCTCCTCTGTTCTCTGTCCTGTTCTACTTGTCTATCCTCCTCTGCTTGTGAAACCTCCTCTTCCACATAGTCTCTATCTTCCTCCATAGTGTTTGGTTAATAAACCGTAGGGATAAGGTAGGTGGGAATGGGAAGTGGAAATAGGTCTAGGGAATAGGGATAAGGCTATAAAAAATTGAGGAGACGAGGGGAGGGATTATGGGGCTATGGGAGGTGATAGGTGGTGAAAATGTCAAGGGATTTGGGAATGATAATTAAATTATAGGTTTATGGTAGAGGCCGTGCGAGGAATTTTGGAAACCTAGGTCTTAGGGTTTTATGGGAAAAGGGTTTAGGGACTAGAAAATGATAGTGTAGGGGTAGGGATGGGTTTAATAGTGACATAGGAAGGCGTTGTAGGGTCTATGGGTAGCAAATTTGGGATAGGGATGGATTTAGGGTTTTATCTCTTGTCCAAGTGCCAATTTTGCTTAGGAACCAAAACAATAAAACAACGTTGTTTAGGAGTGCAAAGAGGTGGAAAATTTGTGTGACTTACTTGGTAGAAGAGGAAACAAGACTTTGTTGAAGCATTGAGAGAATTTGGAGGCGTTTTGGTGCTCAGGGGGCTCACTTTCTTCCTTTTTTCATTCACCTTAGTCTTGGAAACTATATCTTTACACTTGACTTTTTCTTTGACAAATTGATCACTTAATATACATTTAGAACACTTTGACCTTTGACTTTTTGGTCCTTTGGCATTTTGGAACTCTGAATTAGAAGCTTGGAAATCATGTGCTTATTACATTTGAAAGACATAAAATTACATAGTGAAAAATAAAAAACTGGCATTTAAAATCAAAATTACATGCTGAAACAAGATTTTCTGTTTACAAATCATCCTCAGATAGTGAATATATGTTATTTTATCACTATGAGACTTGCTGACATTATGCAATGGAAATGGTGTTTTGTTGGATCTTGAAAACCCTAGGATCTAATGGTAGCATTGACTGACCAGAATTGATGGTGTCATCACTGATATGATGACATGATGAATTTGGCCTCATGACTGACATACATTCAGCAAGGTATGGCAATGTGCCAACAAGTAATTAAATTTAAGGGAGAGTGATGTCTTTTTAACTATGGCTACCATCGGTGAGTAGAGTTATGAATGATGACATAGTGGAATGACAAAAATTTTTGAGTGGGACCCTAATATGATATGAAACGAGGATTTTTGATCACTGATGGCAGGATGCAAATACTGACACTAACAACAATGATGACAGATTAAGTAAAGACTTTGCCACAAAAATGAAAAGTGAGTTCGAAATGTTTATTCTTGGTGAACTGACATACTTTTTAGGGCTATATATTTCTCGGCAAGATAAAGGAATATTCATATATCAAACCAAGTACATCAAAGAAATGCTCAAGAAATTCTAGATGGAAAATTGCAAGCCAGTCCTTACCCCCATGGTAACATGTTGCAAGTTAAGATTAGAAGACTCATTAAAGGATGTGGACCAAAGGTTTTGTAGATCCATGATTGGTAGTCTCCTATATGTGACATGAACCTCCCGGCCAGATGTGATACAGATAGTTGGAAAAGTAGCACGATTCCAAGCAACACCAAAAGAATCTCATATCATTGTCATCAAAATAATTCTTCGATATCGTAAGGGAACAACAGAATATGGTCTCTGGTATCCCAAAGGAAATGATATGGTCATCCAAGTTTATATAGATGCAGATTGGGCAGTAAGTGTTGATGATCATAAGAGTACCAGTGGAACAATTTCTACCTAGGTGGTTGCCTTGTCTCATGGTTAAGTAAAAAGTAGTCTTCAATCTTGTTATCCACAATGGAAGCAAAATACATCGTGACAATAGCTTGTTGTAATCAAGTTCTCTGGATGAAGCAAACCTTGCAAGATCTTCAAGTTAAGTTTGATGAGCCTATTCCCATCTTTTGCGATAACACCAACGCCATCAGTATCTCGAAGAATCTTGCGATGCATTCCAAAACGAAGCACATTCCAATTAAATATCATTTCGTTAAAGAGCAGGTCACTAAAAGAATATCAAACTTGAATATGTTGTCACAAAGGAACAAATTGCCGACATCTTTACCAAACCATTACCTCGTGAAGAATTTGAGTATCTTCACTAAAAGCTTGGGATTCTCCCAAGTTTTCATTAGACTCTCTCTTATCTACTCGAGTAGAAAGGGGGAGTGGAGGTGTGTACAGGTCCACAGGATGGCTGTTTGCCAGGGGGAGTTACCCTTTCCCATTTATGACTAAGAGGGAGAGAAGGAAGTAGGAAGATGTATCATGATTCCAGGGGGAGTATTTGTGTTTCCATCAATTCCAAAGGGGGGATATTTTTTATCAGTGGTTGTCATTGATGTCAACCCAAGCAGCACTAAGGGCTACCCCGATCTTGCATGGAAATTTTGACTTTAAAACTTACTCTATTCTGAGTCAAGGATCTTCTAGATGGATTCTACTCATCGATATGTTTTCGTTGATATATGGCACGTCAAGTAATTCTTCATGGTTTGAGAGATATTCATGTTTGAAGTTAGTAACCCCAGTTAGTGGGCTAAAACCCTATGGGGTTGTGGCATGGCACTCATAATTGGTTGTGGGCATTGAATAGTCAATAATTAATAAATATTTTTTCTCCTAAAATCCCTCCAACAATCACTTGTTGAGGACCCTCTCAAATCAAGAAATTCATATAAGTAATGACCCTAATATCCTCCTCTAGTAGGGATTTTGTGGCTTCAAACAGGTCATCGTGGAATTTTCAATATAACTTTTTTTCTGCGAAGCTTACGAATATACAATTAAAACCCATTTGAACATAAATCTTGATGAAACTCATGACCTAATTTCAGATCTTGGTTCGCTATATGTTCGGAGATATGATCTTAGGAAGTTAGGATTTTTGTAGGCTCTCGAATTCCATGTCAAATAGGTGACGTTGGGAAAATTTTCATAACTTTCTCTCTAAGAATTGGATTCAAATTTCATAAATAGTCATAGAAATATGACGGATTTTCGTTTGTTAAGTAGCATTTTTAGGGCCAAAGGTCACAAAAGTGACACGTGGCAATTCGTACAAGTTAGCTCTACTGAACTAGTCTATAATCAGGTCATCGTGGGAGATTGGGCATAAATATTTCTTGAAGAATCCAATCTTGATCAGACCTGTGGGGTTGGAAATATGACTCAGAGGGCTATCGCAGAACAAAATTTCAGACCCTGGAGATCCGAAATTACATAGATACAACAACTTCAATATCACGCTCCTAGAAGGCAAGAAAAAGCATGCATTCAAGGATCACTGCAATAAGGACCACACATCAACAATCAATTGTAAGTCTCCTACCAAAAGGTATGTATGATTAGTGTTTACATTTGAATTTTGACTATCGTATCTAACACATGTTTTTACAGGACAACGTAAGTATATACAGGGTCTCAGTTATATCTCTATGTCTCTATATGGCACAATTAGTTTTCCGGATGTCCTATTCTTGATACTACACATTTGATGCTACATATTCTTTATGCTAAACCAAGTATGATAAATGTATATGATGTTGTAGGTTCATGTTACGTGTCTTGTCATATTTGATATAATGGTCTCTGTTGTTGTACTTAGAACTTGGTCCATCACAAGTCTAGGGTCTATCATCAGTTTTTATTGTATATATCTTTAGGTCAGTTTTGGATATAGTCTTGCATAGATTCCAAGCCTAGATCAAGAGTAGGAGTCTTTGTCTACTGCTGCAACAAGTCAACAACAAAAGTGACAAGCACACTTCAGGTACGCATTGTAATTTTAATTTGTATGTATACATTATTATGCACTTACATGTGTTTTGTAGGCAGAGGTAAGTTGAAGGGTATTTTGTTTTGTTTTTGGGATTGGTTTTTCCAGGCAAATCTTGTATGTAGGTAGAAGAAGATTCAAGTATAACTTCAAGTAAGAATTCAAGAGTAGAAGTACCAAATCAAAGGAAGCATTGTAGCGGGACATCCTTTGAAGACATGAAAACCGTCCGTATATTATGAAGAAGTGTCAAGGCCAAGAGTCATTATTGTGAAGTTGTAAAAGAGTCATTTATAAAAGTGTCATCATTGAAGAGTCATTATTGTAAAAGAGTCAAGCTGCCTAGAGTAAAAAAGGCAAGGCATTATTGGGAGGTATATGAGTCTCTGTTGGTATGATGTCATGGTTGGATTGCAGGTCATAGTGTGATTCGGTGTTCGGTCAAAATCATTGTAAATCATATTGTATCGGGGATCGTTGCCCTTGGTACGAAAATCCACACTCTTGTCTCATTTCATCATTATAAGGTGGAAGGGAGATGCTAGGTTGGTGCATGAAGTCGCCTACAGGTTGGAGCCTGTGAACACTTCAGGGTGGTAGGTTGGTCTAGGATGTTGGGGCATTCATTCTGTTGACTACTGAATAAATCAGGGAATTGGGGTGTCCTTCCAGTGGGAGCTGAAGAAGAATGCTTTTCTAGAATTCTAGGAATTTGTTGCTTTCATTTCAGTTGGGGCTGAAGATTAAAGAATTTATTAGAAAAACGTTTGGTGGTTTTTGACTCGAAGGGGGTTTTCCACCTAAAATTATTATGTCTACTACATTATTTTATTTACTATTATTAATGCATCAACATTAATAATAATTGAAGATTAACTAATGCTCTGAAAAGATTTAAAGGTGCTAATTGTTAAGGAGTACTGATTCACCCCCCCAGTATTTCCAATAATGTTTTACTGAGAATCTAGTAAATTTTATTATGTGGAGTTATAAGAAATTAGGCTTATGAAATTAAAGGGTGAATAGCAGTGATGAGAGATAATAAGCTAAATGAGAAGTTTCTGTCTGTTGTAAATTTTCTTGTTTCAAACTAAAACTTGCATAAAAACATCTTGACAATTTCCAGTAAAAGTAATGCTTATGAAACGAATAAAAAATTTAGGGACTCCCCAATTTAGTTGATTTAATGAACAATCATTACTACTGCTCCAAAACTCAAAAACAAACAAGGAGAATGAGCTCCAAATCTGATTTGGTAGAGGTGTGAAAAAATTTATGAAGAGCTGCAAAATAGAGTTTTATATTAGCAAAAACTAAAAACAAAAATAAAACCAAAAATAAATAAATGAAAATGAATGAAAGTGGGCATATGAAACTTACCACTGAAAAATTTCATTTGATCTTACCTGAGAGGTATCATTTTCTCTAATACAAGTAGCCTCTTCTTTTAATTAGAATTAAAACTATGGAGAAGTTGAATTTTCTAAAATATTATTGACCCAAAATAATCATTTATTAAATCTGAACTATGACAAGCAGTGAACTAGAAGAAAATAATGTTTCATGTCCAAGGAGCCCGAAATAAATAAAATTCATCGGAAATGAGAATAATGATAATGTGCTTTTGTATCGATGATTGTTCTCTTAATATTTCAAATTTCATATCAACTCCAAGATTCTCATATTGTTAAGAATCAAGACCAAGTCCAAACAATGTAATGTATATGTGTAGATGGAGAGGTCTTGAAATTTTGCATGCTAAATATAGAGTGATATATCAAAACTCAAATATAAGATAAATCAAACATGATTTAACCATGGTCCATTATCTTTTCCTGTTCCAAATTTCTTACCAATTGTTGTATTACCATAGTGGTTGCTCAAGAGTGCATTGAAAAGCAAATGAAGATACACACTAAAAGATGATTGAGATAATGAAATGGGCATCCAATAGTGAAACAAAGGCAAAAACATAAATGAACCACAAGTGATGAAATTTCATTACCTTGGAAGATTTATGAGAAGAGTTAAAAGAGGCCCATGGGCACACACCATGAAGAATGTATACTCTCAAAGTCACAAAGTCATCCCATACTTGGATTTGATGAAATTATAACTAAAATACATTCAAGCTTTTGACCACCATGATCACATGAAAGTAAGCATATATATACAAAGATAATTAAATAAGACTTCATGCAAGCATAGTGAAAGATTAGAATGAATTGATCATAGACCTACGAGGATAATTAACTCGATATTCTGAAGTTTCGAGGTTCCGAGAGAATCATAGTGAAAGATGAGATCTCCGATAAACAAGACTTCCAAACTGGGAACAATTCTTCGATAGATAAAATTATGATAAGTAAAGCCTTTATTATTTAAATGTTTTTGGCATAATTTATTTTCGGAGGTTTTAGGAAGTTTCGATATATAAAATACTTTGATTATTAAAGGAAAGTATCGGGAAGCAAGAACTTGGACCAAAAGAGTTTTAGAACATTCATAAATAAAAATTACGATAAATACATATCCGATAGCGAATTCCCTTTTAATGTATTATGTAGGAATATTGGTACATTGGGTATCCAAATATCGAATATAAATAATTTTGTAATTTTTTTTATAAAATAGCTCCAATGTAAAATAGACTCAAGAGTCCGATAAGCCAAAAAGTCCAAAATTTTGAGGAAAGATCTTGGAAAAATGAAAAAAAAAATAGAGGATTGAGATTCCAAGATTCACCAATTAGAGGCTATGAGTCACTTTGGAAGAAAGGAATATGATTAAAGGGAAAAAAATATGAACGAGTGCGATGCAATAGTTCAAATCAACTAGGCAATTGTAAGATTCAGAATGGGCAGAGATGAAATCATGCATAATATCATTGGTTGAGATATTTTTACAATTTTCTTTGCTTGTGGCAAATATGAGCAAGAAAGAGTCTAAGCATTTCATTTCAGCTGCACCAATGAGAGGTAGAATATGATTATGACTCATGTTTCTATTTGTAAAGGAAAAAGAAAAATGAAGAAAAACACAATCATAGAATACAAAAATTCTAATGGGAAAGTAAATACTTCCCTGAACAAATTTGCGGATTAGAAAAGAGCTAACTACTTGCTTTGTTCTAAAGCTAATCCAATCTCCAAAGCAATTCAACAAAGACCTGCAAATGAAGTCAAAATATAAATAAGAAGTACAATAATAGAAAATAGTTATTGACAACAGATGAGGATGAACATATGGACGGATACCTGGAAGAATTTTGACTATAAATTAACCTCATAAATATTCAAGTTCTCCCATGTGTTTTATCAAAATTTGCATATGTTCGAAATCATCTATTTATTCCATCCAAATTAAAATGATCAGAATTGAGATTTAAATTTGCATCCGCTTCATACTTACATTGAGTGATAAGAGTGGTGAAAGTGAACCTCTAAAAATACTTGTGAATTGAAAATTTGGTATTCTAAAATTTTTTCAGGCCATAGAAATTCTTTGGAACTTCATCATATATGATTTTATAACAAAACATTTTCAACAATGTGATGATTTTTTACAAAAGTGAGGCAATCTCACAAATCACAACTGTGTATGATCCTACAATATAAGAACTTTGATATGTTCTAGGCCACTTTGTCGGAAATATAAGGGAATGCCAAGGGAACAACTTGGGCTTATTACTTGCTTATTGAAAATCTGCAATAATAAAATAAATAAAAACAGGAAAAGAATCTAAATCTAAACTAATTTATCGCTAATCTTAACTGAATAAAAGGAAACATGACTAAGTATAGTCATACTTCTAATGTAACCATTCTCTCATTTTAAATCCTGCATGTATGTACATGTCAATCAACATGAGTAAAACTGCAATTAAATTATTGAAAGAAAAATTCATCGTACTATGTACAATTAACAAATTCAGAAAAGTAAACTTATTTACATAATCCTTTACTTGAAATTGTTCCAAACATTTGTCTACGAGATCATAAAATTCAAGATGTATTTCAATTGATGCCTAAAAGAGGTTCAAGGAAAGAGGAAAGACCAGGCCAATGTTAAATGATGATTCTTTAAATATCATAGGTTGTTGTAAACAAGGAATTACATGTACATGACTAGAAACTTTCCTTTCAAATGGATTGATAAATCATAGGTAATAATGTAGAAAATTTCTAGAGAGATTACATGATTGACTAGTATATAGGCTCTCAAATGTTGATATTATTGAAAAATCAATTTGAAAACCAGAAAGAGATTAGCCACACATAATCATCAAATAGAATTTTAAGATAAGAATTAGCAAATGATCACAGTTGAAATTCTGAAATTGATTTTCATTTATGTTGATTAATGTGTTAGATGATATACTAGAGTTTTAATGCTCGTAGTGTCAACGTAGTGTGTTTAGAAAATAAAAAAAATGAGATTCGAAAAAGAAACAAACTGAAATCGAAGAAAATGAGAAAAAATACAAACTATAATTTACATCTATATTACATATAATGATACAACATAGCGGGAGTCTATTTATAAATATTTTCCTCTCACAAGTGATTACAATTTTTTGCTTTTTGTTTTTGTTTTTTTCCCATTCACTTGCAGAGATGGGAAAATTTCTAGATTAAGATCATAAAAATGTAAGTCATCATCGTAGGAGTCATAAATTGGGGCAGATTCATGATTGCTGAAATGATCATAATGGTTTAATGATTGAGAATTTATTGAAACATTTAAATTAACATTCTTTTCATCTTAAAAAACAGATTTACTTAAAGAGTTAACAATTTTTGAAGAAGAAGAATAACAAGGTTCAATGTTTTCATCATTATGAACAATTTCATTAGTATATTCTTTTCCTAAATCAGAATCAAATAGAAAATTTGCAGAATTGTAAGTAATTAAATTTTCTCTATCCCTATCAGAACTTACTGATAATTCATAAATGATAACTCCTTTATCTTGTGAACTGTTATCAATATCGAAAGGAGCAACTACATTATTATTTAATGAATTATCAAATAAATGGGGATACAGAGAAAAGTGGGAATTTGAATTTCTCTATTAGAAAAATGTTGCTCACTTTCCAAAATGTGCACTTCAAAATCTTCTTGATTAACATGATTGTAAACTTTGAGGTATCAATCTGTGTCCTCATTGCTAAAAGAATTGGTTTTTCCATTGCTTAAAAGAATATTAGGAGGAAGATATTGATTGTTGCTTATTTCTGGTTGTAATTGTTCATTCACAACAACATTATTTATTCGGCAGAATAATTTTTCTACTGAAATCATTGATTGGCAATTCTAGTTTCTAGAAGAGGATCATTCTTGTCAGGCCAGGCAGTAATTCCTCAAAGTAAAATTGATTCATATATCATATTCCTTCAGGTGGTCTTTATCATGTACATGAGGGAGAGACTGTTCACTTCATATCTCGATGACTGTTCATATTACTTATTATTTATTTACATTATATTCACCAAATCTTGACAATTAGGTGTCAACATTCCCCCCCTTAATCTGAAGGGATGTTGGTGAGTCCAAGCATCATTCTGAATCGTTCAAGCTTTTCTCTTCCAAGTGCTTTAGTGAAGATGTTGACAATTTGCTCATTAGTGGAACAATGACGGAGATGGATTGTTTTGGCCTCAACATGATGTCTAATCATATGATATTTGGTATTGATTTGCTTTGTTCGATCATGGAACATTGGGTTCTTGGCCAACTTTATTGCAGAGGTATTGTCAATCATGAGTGGAGTTGATTGTACTTGTTTTACTTGCAAATCTTCAAGAATTTTCCTGAGCCACACAATTTATTTTGTTGCTTCAGCTGCTACCACGTATTCTGCTTCTGTTGTGGAATCTGTTGGAACTGATTGTTTGCGTGATTTCCAGGAGACAACTCCTGATCCAAGACTCATAGCATATCCTGAAGTAGATACCCCAGTTTCTTTGTCTCCATCGAAATTTGAATCAGAGTATGCAATCAAGTTGAAGTCGTCCACCTGTGTATACTTGATTCCAAAGTCTTGAGTTCCCTTCAAGTACCTTAGAACTCTTTTTGCAGCAGACCAATGTCCCTCACAAGGCTTTTGCATAAACATAGAGAGGATTCCAACAATAAACGAAATGTCTGGTCTGGTAGTAGTTAGGTACTTGATACTTCCTACAAGCTGTCTATACTTTGTTGCATCTTCAAATTCTTTTCCTTCAATAGATGTGAGCTTTAAGTTTTGTTCCATTGGGGTAGTAAGAGGATTGCATTCTGTCATGCCAAACCTGTTTAACAGATCTCCAATGTATTTCTTTTGAGAAAGAAATATGGACTTCGGATGTTGGGTTACTTCAATACCAAGATAGTAATGAACATAGCCCGAATCAGTCATTTCAAAACTTTTTCCCAATTCCTTCTTTATGGATGCAATGTAGCTTTCATTGTTCCCTGTCATGAAAAGATCATCTACATATACCACATGATATACAATTGTTTTTCCAACTTTCTTGACAAATAAAGTTGCATCATCAAGATCATAATGTTTGAAATTGAGTTTCAGAAGATGCTCAGTTAGTTTTTCATACCAGGCTCGCGGTGCTTGTTTGAGGCCATACAAGAACTTCACAAGTTTGCATACTTTATGTTCATGTCCTTTCACAGCAAATCCTTCAGGCTGGGACATAAAAACATTCTCTTTTAGATCTCCATTCAAGAAAGCAGTTTTTACATCCATTTGATGGACCTTCCAACCGTTTTGAGCTGCTAGGGCAAAGAGTGTCCGGATGGTAGCCCATTTTGCTGTGGGGGAAAAAGTATCCTCATAATTGACCCCTTCCTTTTGTGCAAAACCTTTTTCCACAAGCCTAGCTTTGTGATTGTCAAGTGAGCCATCAGCTTTATACTTGTTCTTGTAGACCCACTTGCAGCCAATTGGTTTGGTTCCTAATGGAGGATCAACCAGCTTCCAAGTGCCATTCTTTATGAGGGCATCATACTCCTTTTGCATCGCTTCTTTCCATTCATCATGAGAAGCATCTTCTTTGAAGGAAGTTGGTTCAAAATCTGTAGACGAGTTCAATTCACAATCATAAGAAACATCCATATCAATAGGTGAATTAGAGTCATCTATATCACCTCCATTTTTCCGGTTTGAGTTTCTAGTTCCTGTCTTTCCAACCTCATCAGGATGAACACTTTCAAGAGTCTTTGTCAGCCACTTTGGGGGACCTTTCTCAGATGGTCCAAGCTACTCTGCTGATTGAGTTGGGACAGAATCAAGGTTGAGTCTCCCAATTCTGTCAATCACATCACTTAAAGCATCATCCGTTGTTGGAGTTTTATGCAGGGGAGAGTGTTCTTAAGAAGAAGATTCCACATGTTGATCTAGTATAGGAATCCCCCCTTCAAGATGTGGAATCTAATTATCAAATTCTTGAAATGATTTTTCTTTTGCGAATCTATCCAAGCGATCAAGTTGCCGCTCAACAACATTGTCAGTTTTGGATGATTCAAGAAAAATTACATCTCTGGATACAACAAAATTTTTATTTACTTCATCATATAGACAATATGCTTTGGAGGTGTTTGAATACCCCAGGAAGATACATTTACGACTTCTAGCACCAAGTTTGTTTCTATGTAGCTTTGGTATCAAGGCATAACAGGTGGAACCAAAGACCCTGAGATGCTTTACTGAAGGAACATGTATATACCACATTTCATATGGAGTCTTGTTTCTAATAGCATTAGATGGTCATCTATTCTTTATATATGCAGCACATAGAACATCATCAGCCCAAAACATTATCTTTACATTTTTGAAGAAGAGCATGGATCGTACCATATTTAAGATTGTCCTATTCATTCTTTTAGCTACCATTCTGTTGGGGATTATAAGGCAAAGTTGTTTGATGTTTGATCCCATGCTGGCGAAGATAGTTTTCAAATTCATTTGATGTGTATTATTTTCCATTATCAGTGCGAATAGACCCAATATGAGATTGTGCATCATTTTCAATCCATTTATGAAAGTTCTTGAATTTTTGAAAAGCATCAGATTTGTTCTTCAATAAATAAATCCAACACATTCTGGTGTAGTCATCAATAAATGTCATCATATATTTGTTTCCATTTACGTAAGGAATAGGCATTGGACCACATAAATTTGAATGAATGAGTTCAATTTTTCTATGTGCTCTTGAATGTGAATCATGAAAAGGCTGTTTGCTATGCTTTCCTAGAATGCAAGCATCACATTGCTTAAATTTCCTAGGAATTGTAGGCAAATCAGCAACACCATTTTTCTTCAACAAGTGGAGGCTTTTATAGATAAAATTTCCAAGTCTAGCATGCCATAATAAACTTGATGGAAGTGTACCTTCTTCATGATGAGAATTGTATGAGAAATGTTGTGCACAAGCAGAGGTCCTTGCAGCTTGAGAAGCCTTTCTTCTTCTATTCCCTTCATGACAAGTGAGTGGTCAGATGCTTTTCTTACCTCAAGCTTGCCATCAAACATATGAATGGAGTGACCTTGCTAGCGGATGTGGACCAAGGACAACAATTTTCTCTTGAGCTGTGGGAGATATAGAACATGATGCAAAAGAAAGTCTAGAAGATCGGGTAGTTTAAGCTTGATTGTGCCAAGCCCTGATGGCTTGATTTTTGATTGGTCTACAAAGTATACTGCTCCATTAACATTGTCAGTGAATTCTTCAAAAAAATCTTTTCTATGAGTCATGTGGCAGGTTGCTCTTGAATCAAGTAACCAATTATTTTTCCAAGAAGCAAGTGAAGCATTAAATAAATCTTCATTTACTCCAATATTACGTTGTGCCACAACATAGTGAGCGGATTCAGGTGCTTTACCTTTGCCTGTATCATCAGTTTTACCTTTTTGTTGGTTTCTTCGCTGCTAAATTTTGTCCCATGGTAACTTGCATGTAGAGGCATCATGTGATCCATTTCTTTTGTAGCGTATGCAGTGAAAATCTTCCTTTTCTCCTTGAGAGTGTCTGCCCCCCCTGCCTCTGAAATATCTTCCTCTTCCTCTTCGACCACCTCTTCCTCTTGAAGAATCTTGAGTAGGATGCTTTTCTTTATGAGCAATGCACACAACCTCTTTAGAAGATTCAGGGGCTGTTTTCTTTCCAAAAGCTTTCTCTCTTTCATCAAACTTTTTCACAAGAGAGTTAAAGGTGATATCTTTGAGATTTTCATTTGCTTGCAATGACTCAAGATAATTGGAGTAAGTAGGATAAAGTGCCTTGAGAAAAGCGATAAGAGGAATATCTAATTCAACCTTAGTGGATTTGATATCATGCATTATAGACTTTACTTCGGATGCAAGAGCAAGAGGATCATTATTTTGCAGTTCAAGAGTGAAGAGTTTAATCATGAGTTGAATGACTTCAAGTGCAGAATGTGAGTCATAGAGTTCTTTCAGCTTTTGTAAGGCTTCAAAAGCAGTTGAAAATGGTGAAATATGGCGACTCACCTCTTCATTTATAAATGCCGTGATTAATGCATAAGCTTTGCTATTCTTGTTTTCCCGTCCTTGCTGATATACAACCAGACTTGGTCTCCACCTTGAAAACTATTCTCCATCCGATGCTTATCATGCCTAGCCTTGTACTTGGCCTGGCTCTTTTCCAGCTGTTCCTGTACCACCTAATGGATCTCCTAGATCTGTTCAATGAACCTGGCTACCTTGTCCACATCATTGTGTCCATCAACCATGGTGTCTTTACCGAAAACAAAATCTAAAAGAGACCTTGGTGTGAAACCCATGCAGGTCTCAAAAGGAGATCTCTGTGTAGAAGAGTGTTTGGCTCTGTTGTAAGCATGCTGCACATAACACAAGTGTTCATCCCAAAGCTTAGGATGTTTACTACAATAACCTCTCAGTAACTGGATCACAATCCTATTTACTAATTTTGTCTGGCCATCTGTTTGTGGATGAAAAGTTGTGATTTTCTTTAACTTGGTGTCCATCAGTTCCCACAGACTAGACCAAAACTTCCCCACAAATCGGGTGTCTCGATCAGATACAATGGAAGTGGGTAATCCAAAATGAACCCATACATGTTCAAAGAACAATTTTGCAATTTGTTCAGCTGTGATCTGTTTACTACAAGGTATCAAAATACACATTTTGCTGAACCTGTCCACAACAACATATAGATAATCATGACCTTTCCTAGATTTAGGAAGTTCTCCAAAAAAATCCATGGAAACACTTTCCCAAGGGTGAGAAGGAACTAGTAATGGAGTGTACAAGCCTAGTTTTCTAATGCTGGGCTTGCTTTTAGCACACATGGCACACCCTCTTACATATCTAGAAACTGTCTCATTCATTTTCGGCCAATAGAAGAATCTTTACAGCTGTGCAACTGTTTTACTTACCCCAAAGTGACCTGATATCAGAGAAGTGTGTGCTTCCCTAATTATCTTTACTCTCTCAGCTTGTGGAATGCAGAGTTTCCCACAATTGTATGAGAGTCGGTCCCCTATATGATAGTCCAATTCTTCTACTCTTTTGCCTTGACTCAAAGTTGCATATTCATCTTTAAAATACATATCATGAGCATATTGTTCGATGTAGCTTTCATGTAGCATAGAATTATGCTTAAGTATGGTAGATGCATTTATAATGGGTCTAGATAACATGTCTGCAACCTTGTTATGTATGCCCTTTTTATATCTGATGACTAAGTGAAATTGTTGTAGAAAACCCATCCATTTGTAATGTCTTGATTGTTGCAACTTAGTTTGGGAGTGTAGATATTGAAGTGGCTGATGATCAATATGTGTTATCGTCTCTTTGCCCATTAAATAATGTTTCCACTTTTTCACACTCTGAACTAATGCATACAATTCTTTATCATATGTAGGATAGTTAATTACTGCAGGATTAAAAGTCTCAGAATGATAACATATGGGTTTGCCGTGCTATGTCAACACTGCTCCCATGGCATAGTCACTGGCATTAGTTTGGATCTCAAATGGTCTTTGTAAATCTGGCAGTGCTAGTACAGGTGTTGTATTGATTTTCTCTTTCAAGGTGTCAAAGACTTTCTGATGCTTGCCTCCCCATTGAAACATCTTATTCAATCCTGTTAAAGCATGTAAGGGAGCTGCAATTGAGGAGAAGTTAGAGATGAAATTCCTCCAATATTGTGCTACTCCTAGGAAGCTTCTCACTTCTGTAGCAGACCTGGGTTTAGGCCAGTTTACAATGACTGCCACTTTAGAGGGATCTATTTTCAATTCACCTCTCCCTACTATATGACCCAAGTAGTTTAGAGATGTTTCACCAAATTCACATTTTGAGAGTTTAACATAAAGTTTTTCTCTTTTCAAAACATCTAATGTTTGCTTAACATGCTTTAAATGTTCTTCCCACATTTTACTAAAAATCAAAATGTCATCCAGATACACAATAACAAAATCATCAAGAAAAGGTCTGATCACATCATTCATTAATCTCATGAAAGTAGTAGGAGCATTAGTTAAGCCAAAAGGCATAACCAACCATTCATACAATTCATGCTTTGTTTTAAAAGCAGTCATCCATGCATCTTGCTCTGCAACTCTGACCCGATGGTATCCACTATGCAAATCTAGCTTGGTGAAATAAACAACTTCTTTTAATTGATCTAAAAGATCATCTATGCGAGGAAGGGGATAACGAGTTTTGATTGTTATCTTATTCAGTGCTTGGTAATATATGCACATTCTCCACGAGCCATCTTTCTTTCTCACAAAGATGATTGGTGACCCACATGGTGATGTGCTAGGCCTAATGAAGCCCTTCTCGAGCAACTCCTGCACTTGCTTCTTGATTTCAACATTCTCTAAATCAAACAGCCTGTACATCCCAATGTTAGGCAATGGAACATCTTGCTGCAAAATAATATCATGTACTATTCCCTTTTTAGGTGACAGACCTTTAGGTTCTTGAAACAAGACATCATACTCTGAAACAACATTTTCTATATCAGCTTGTTGTTCAGCATTACAGCCCTCAAATGCATTGGTTTTATCAGGTTTCTTGTCCTTTACAACCATCAGTAAGAATTGTTTGCATGAATTAATCATTCTTTTCATCTGTGCTGAGTTTATGAGAGTATAATTATTCTTGAGCTTATGAGCTCTTACAAAGTATTCGATTCCATCTTTAACCAGTATATACTTGTTCTCAGCTCTATAGAAAATAGCCTTTTTATCATACAAGTAAGGACTTCCTAAAACAATTCCACATATATCCAAAGGAATTATGTCTAACTCAACCTCATCTAGAAATGCTGACCCAAAAGAAAACTTGAATTTGCACTGTCTAGTCACTTGTAGTTGTGCTTTATCATTCAACCATCCTAATGGGTATGGTTTCTTGTGAAGTGTAGTTGCTAATCCCAATTTCTTTACAATTGCTTTAGAAATCAAATTTACTTGAGAGCCACTCTCAAACAAAGTATCAATCTTTTGATTTTTGGAAATAACTCGAATATGGAAAAGCTCATGTCTTTTTCTCTCATTTTCTTCATCAATGACAGATTGAGCAGAATTACTAGTAGATGCTTTAGAATTGTTACCTCTTATACTTGTGGCTGCTATAGTTGTTTCATCTCCTGAGTCTGACCCCAAATCTCTCTAAATAGCTATAGCTATCTTCTTCTTCTTGCCCTCAGACTTCTTAGGTCTCAGCTCTGGATGCATAATCCAACAATGCTCATCATCATGCCCCTCCTTTTTACAGTGAGTGCATGAAGCTTTGGTTTTTTGTGCAGTGTTAGCCTTCCTTGCTTTCCACTTCTGTTTTCTTTTCTCCTTGCTCTTGCTTACAGTGGGTTGGGATGATCCCCCAACTTTTGGATTACCATTCTTTCCTCTAGCCTCTAGATGAGTAGCTTGTACAAATACCTTATCTATACTAGTGGGATTAAACATGAGGATGGTATGCCTCATGTAGCTGTGTAGACCACCAATATACTTCAAAATAGTCTCTGGTGATTCTAATGAGATACCCAACGTCAATTCTCTCTTTTTGAACTCTTGAGTATACCCTTGTACACTTTGCCCCTTCAATTGTCGAAGAGTTTGCCAACTCATCATGGCCTGCTGCATGTAGGCCAATGGATAGAACTGTTTTTTGATTGCAAAAACAAAGTCACTCCAGACAGAGATGGTCTTACCATGGCTTTTCATATCAGCTTGGGTTCTACCTTCCCACCAAACTAAGGCAGTGCCTCCTAGGCGTAGGCTTGCCAGTTGAATCTAACTCTTGTCTGAGTTTATGTTCTGTACCCTGCAATACACATCAATTTGTCTAATCCAATTGTCCAATTTTTCAGCATTTAGCTCTCCATCATATATAGGCAAATCAAATTTAACATCTAACTTAATCAAATATGCTTTCTTATTATGTACAGGGCTATTAGGAGGTGTGAGAAAGTTTTCCTCTTTCTCCTTTCCTTTGGAGTTGGCATGGAAGTGAAGTTCATCTTCCTCTTTCTCTTGCTTAGAGCCTGATGCATCTTCCACCTTTTGCTTTCTAAAGTCTCTGTACATTTCTTCAACCATAGACTTTATAGCTAGGAAACTCTCTATGAATTGAGGGTCTAGCCCCATAGAAATTTCTTCTTACATGGTCTTTCGAGGATAGAATCTTCCAATTTCAGGATTAGTTTCCACCAACTCTCCTTCTCCTAATTTGAGCTTTGATCTTGTGAGCATTCACAGCTATACCAACACAAGCTTGTCTAACCTTACAACCTTGAGCTCTGATACCACTTGATCTGATATTCACCCTATGAGTGCCATCAGTTAAATATTTATTAAACTAAAGGTATTACAGACTCATGTGCTGGTGTGTGTTCTGTGTTATTGAAACAACGGATCGATCATATTGTCAATACACAGACAAATAAAATGGAAAGACATCAGAGAAATATAGTAAGCAACACAAAGGCACAAGCAATTTTAATAAGTTCACCCTATTCTCTAGGGCTACGTCTCCGGTCCAGCTTCAGTGGTGGCCTTGTTTTGTTGTGTCTTTGAGCAGAGAAATTACAATATAGGGACTCAATATGAGTTCTCCTGAAGCAGATTTTTCTTGGAAGGGTGGTTCTTGGATTCCCCAAGCCACTTGGAGTACACAAACTCTTCTTCTTCCTACTAGCTCTGTGACCTCTTGGTCTACAGCGGAAAGAGCCAAATATGATGCTCAGTCCAAATAGATTCCTCTAGGGGAAGGCTTGAATCTTCAAGCTCTCTGGTGCTCGATGTTACCTCTAGTCAGCTCGACCCTTTGTCTCTTCTGCCTAGCTTTACTGTTCTCTGTGTTCAGTCATCCTCTCAGGGTTCACTGTTCACAGTCTCTCTTGGTTGCTTGGAATCTTCTCAATTCTGACTCCAATTCTAACTGATTCGCCTGTCTATGTTCATGGCTTTAGCCATTCGATCCCCATTCCTGTTCAGTTCCCCTTTCACCTATGTCGATTCACCTTCTGCAGCTGCGCTTGGAGTTCCCTGCGTTTGAGATCATCATGAATTCTCAGGGAGTGGCCACTTGTCCCCCTCTAAATGGCGCCAGCATGTTTCGTCGGTTCGTTTCTTCAGTTACGCCGTGGATGCGTTCTCCTCCACCGTGGCAGTCAAACGGATTGCAAATCCCTTTAGAACGCGGCTTAATTCCTTGTTGATTCCGCTTCTTTCCATCGGGTGCAATCTCAGTCGTCTGATCTGGGCCCTCCAGATCTGATGCCAAATGCACGTTTCACGTGGTTGACTTGCTCGGCTGATAGTGCGCGATCAATGACGGTTTTCTCTCACCTCTGCCTGCCATGTGTTGATCGGTGTATGGAATTGCTCCACTCCTGTCCAAAACCTATTATCATATAAGGGCACCCCGATTAATACCGCTGGTTTTCAAGTGCGCGGGTCCCGCCATCGTACGTTAGTGTTTTTCGCTTTTTCCACCCACGGTTTCCTGGCTCCCGATGTGATCGAGTGCTCGGGCTCCCCCTTCAGGGCCCTGTTCACCTAGCGATGTGCAATTAGCGCTAAGCGCATCAAAAACCTCGTCCTTTTCCCACTCTAGGGCTCCCAGGGGCTACTTTGGCCTCCTACGCAGTCTCCATGGGCCTCGGTCAACGCGCTTTGACCGAGGTCCTCATCGTTCCACATCGGCTGCCTTGGCCACTGGTTCAGGGTGTTTTTGATACTGCTTTGGATTCCTTTAGAGATTTGTTCGACCTGATTCAGTCATGGTTCTAGACAGTCTTTCTATGGATCCAGTTCAGATCACTGGCTCTGATACCATGTCAAGCCAGGTAGTAACTCCTCAAAGTAAAATTGATTCGTATATCATATTCCTTCAGGTGGTCTTTATTATATACATGAGGGAGAGACTGTTCACTTCATCTCCCAATGACTGCCCATATTACTTATTATTTATTTACATTATATTCACCTAATCTTGATGATTAGGTGTCAACAATTCTTAATGGTTTGAGTAGCTCATTTTTTAATAGAAACAAACGAATTTTCTGATTTTTAATATGGGATACAAGGGAGATATATCAAATGTTTAAACCAACCCATTAATTGAAATTGATTAGGAAACTATTTAAACTAAATTTTCATTAAAAATAATTTGAATATAATTAGGAAATCATCCAATGACTGACCTTCCACTCTATGCAATTCAGCTAATTGAGCACACACCTTTTCATAATCGTATCGTTGAAGAGTATGAAGGAAAATCTATGAAAATTCGTCCCAACTATGTATAGAGTCAAGTGGAAGTGATAAGCACCAGTCTTTAACTTTTTTTGTCAAAGTAAGAGTAAAAATCCTGATAAGCACCTTCTCTCTATCTCTTATGGCTTAAAGTATGCCTTTTTCTTACCAACAGAGAAGAGACATCAAATGAGTCCTCTTGCTGAACTTTTGCAAGAGTGATACTTAAGCTAACTTAGGGCTCAGCCAAACCACTTTAAAGACTGCCCCACGGTATGAGGGGGGCTTATAGGATACAAAAATTAAAACTAAAATGCAAAGTCTAATCTAAGATGCATCTAATCTTAGACCTATCTCGATTGAAGGAAGATGTAGATCTAACCCAACCAAGAGAAAAGTAATTAAATGATTGGGATTTAAATATGTCCGCCTTATAATGAATATCAAGATAACAAAGTAGTTCAATTAACTGATATTATGAATACCAAAACATATTCTGTTAAGAGATATATTAACATGAGTGATCAATCATTAACATTAGGAAGTAATTCTCATAATGCTAATAACCATTAAACTATTAAAAATGAATGATAAAGCAATAACATTAGGAAATAGTTCACATAATGTTAGTAGTAATTAAATCAGGATTAGATGTCACATTTTTTAGTAAACAGTTACTCAGAAATCTCGTTTCAATGCACAAGAACAAAAGACAAAACTGATAACAGACTCATGAGACAAACAAATTAGATAGCTAAGCCATAAGAAAGGAATTCATATCGATATAAGTGCACAAACATAAATCCAATAACATAATTTTGCTATTAAAAATAATTAAATCTGCATTAAAAATAATAGTATTTAAAACACAATTTGATTAAATCTGGTCTCTTGGCCAATTCTTTGAATATGATTTCCAATAGTCTTCTACAACTCATAAACTTTACTATTAAAACAAGAGTTTCAATAGTGCAAGCTCTGCTCCCCATACATAGTTCGTATTTGTAAAATATAAATTCCCATTTATCCCAGATCTGAGATTTCTCTCCTCGTCCTACAACTCAAAAATCCTACTTACAATAGTGCTTTTAGAATTGTAGAAATGCAGAAGAGAAGCCCCCATCATCCATTCTACAAACCACTATTTATAATTACAAAAAATGAATTCAAAACTCATAAACTCGTAAACTTTACTGTTAAAACAAGAGTTGCAATAGTGCAAGCTCTGTTCCCCATACATAGTTCATATTTGTAAAATATAAATTCCCACTTATCCTAGATCTAAGATTTCTCTCCTCTTCCTACAACTCAAAAATCCTACTTACAATAATGCTTTTAGAATTGCAGAAATGCAGAAGAAAAGCCCCCATCATCCATTCTACAAACCACTATTTATAATTACAAAAAAAAATTCAAAATAAGAAATCCTAATTAAAATCTAATCCTAAATTAAATTAATCAATAATTATTTAATTAATATAATTATAATTATAAATTTAAATTAAATTAATTACAAACCAATTATATATCATTAAAATAAAAATTTAAACGAAGAAAAAATAAAAAATATTATAATTAAATTATAACTAAAATATAATAAAATTATAGCTAAAATATATTATAAAATAAATCATATTGAAAATCTCACTAGTGGCTTTTAGATCCATGAATGGATCGAAAATAATGCAAGTGGCTTTAGATTCATGAATGGATCTAAAATTAAATGGTGGAGGAGATATTAAATGGAAGAGAGGCGTTACCATGAGAGGCATAAGGAGATTTGTTAAAATCAAAATAACCTTATGCATGATATTGAATGTTAAGAGTGGACCCATATCGGAACTTTTTAAACATGATCACAAACAATTGTCGAGGTCAGTGACATCATGTATTGAGGGTATCGAAGATGAATACATATCGAAACTTTTAGAACGAGTATTCCGATATTCAAATCTTTACGATGTTCGGATATAATTTTTAAATATGAGAAGTGTTTTAAGATATGGTTCCGATGAACCTTCATGTTGAGGTTCCGATAAAATTTTTAAATATTTTAAATATAACAAACATTTTTAAAATAACAAGCCCATTGAAGTCATCGAGTTATTGGTCATCAGAAGTCATAAGGATATTGGACATCGGAGGAGCTCATCCATCCCGGGTTTTATAAAAGTGAAGTTACGATATTTCGAGCTTCGATGCCAAGTATGGAGGTGCGAAAGAGTAAGAGATGTGAGGTAAAGTGAAGTGGAGCCCACGTGGAGTGAGACTCATCCATTATAAACTACAACCACTTGGTAATTAAAAATCCTACAAAATGAACTACAACCACTTTGCAATTTTGAGATTTCAGGTTTCATAATTTCTTTTAAAATTGAGAATTGGAATAAATTACCGAGATCCCGAAAACACATAATTTTAATTGTTCTACAATTTGGCTATAACAATTTTGTAGGATCATTGGTGAAAAATAAATAATTAGTCAAAATTAACTAGAAATTAATTTTTACAATCAGTAAATATTAAAATAATATACATTTTGTACATTTGTTAACCCATGCGGTAAAAATTATCGAACTTTAGATGAATACCATTTGCAAACTGTGTAACCAAATGAGATGAAACAAGTACTGATGGAAAGTTAGCGAAAATTCAAACTCAATGAAGCAATCAAAATAGAAATCTGATGAAACAAAAAATTGGAAAATTGTAGGACACTTAACTAAAATAAAATATTAAAAAGGTGATTTAGCCTAAAAATTATGGAAAGAGTCCCCATTATTTGAAATAAATAAGTCAAAAATGGGGGGGGGGGGGGGGGGGGGTTAAATTTTCACTTCAACACTAAGGTAATAGACCAAAAGGTCAAAGTAGTTGTGAAAATTGCAAGGTTGAGGCTGGAAGGTCGAAGTTGGAACTGGTTGGTCTAGGTTCAAGGAAGGACTTGTTGAAAGGGATGACTTGGTACTTGGAGAAGGACTTCGTCTAGGGTTGGGTCTTTATATCCCATTTGAAGAATATTCTAAGAAGAGAATATTTTTTCCAAGTTTTCCCCTTGGAGGGGTTTTTCCTTAGCTGAGAGCCTAATTTACGTGTTCTGTATTGTTGTTGTTTCGTTCTTGATATTTTTTTGCAGTGAAAATATCTAACTAAAGAACATAAAGAATATTAAAAACGTTCACGAGCAAATATTAAGGTTAAGGAAAATAAAAATTACAAGTTGTCACTTTACATTTTCCAACATGGGCATGGAGTCTAATCCATCCCTTGAGTAGATGACCTTTACTTCTTTTAATGCTGAGGTTTGTTGAGAAATCTATGGCATGAATAGTTAAAAGATTTCTATTATGCATAATGCTTGTGATATACTTTTACTTCTTAACTTATATTCTTTTCTTTGTTATGTTATTATTTTGTTTTCTTCATGAAGACACTTACCAATATTCACAATAAAAGACAAGTGACACAATATGTAGGCTTTTCAGCAAGGGCCAAAACTTCTCACCTCTTGAGAGGAAAATCCAATCAAAATTCTTCTTTTAGATCTTCAATTGATGAGTACCAATACCATGACAAAGACCCTTGACTCTAGTATCCTCCCAAGAGCCTTATCACTAACCTTGATGCTCTACCTCTTTCCTCTCTCGACTATCTTCTTGATCATAAATTGCTCTCCTCGGCTCCTTCTAGAGAAACTCGGTCTCTATCTTTCACTCTACTTCTTCTCGACTCCTTTAGAGAAACACGATCTCTATGATCTCAATGGCTTCCTCTAGAGAATCTCGGTCTCTAGATCTCTATCTTTGTCACCCAGAATCAATACCCCAGAAGATCCATTCCTTCGTTGACCCGAAAAGAATCCTTTCTTCACTATCCCAAAAGAAACTTCTCCTTCGTTTGCCCAGAGGAGACTCTTCTTCATTGACCCTAGAAGAATTACTTCTTCACTGACCCAAAAGAAACCTTCTTGGCTATGCCCAGAAGAATCCTCCTTCTCTCTTATTTTCACTTCTCTTTGTAGCCTATTTCTTCGCACTTCTCTTCACCGAATGTAGTTCGAGTTACTTGCCACTAAGTGAGGCTGAGTGTGGCTATATATACACTTCATCTCATTTCCTTTAGGCTGACATGATCACAAGATTTAGGCCGAATTATTATAGCATGTTCTCCCATATTTGTAGTCTGACTTGAAGAGGATAAGTGATAAGGTCATGGAGGATACTTTACATAGACAAGTTTGAATCTTTACAAAGTGTAACGTGACTTCATTTTTTTTTTTTCTGGGTAAAAGTAACTTCTATATTAAGCAAGAAAAATATTTACATAATTTACAACAACCAAGGGGGACGAGGCCACCCTCTAACAGAGACAACTGGGTCAGACTAGCGGACCTCTGAGACAACATTACAATGATTGCCCAAATGAGCCCCTTGGACCACATTACAGTTCTGGATGGCCAAAAAAACAGTCTCTATTACCTTGCTGACTCGAACTTTTAACAAGCTGCCACTATAGGGCTGAGAACAGGAACTGAGCGAGATTGAGGATTTGACCAACAAAGACATGAGCAAAAATACAAAAATGTAAAAACCTGGAGAAACGCCTTCGAACATATTCAGGTAGGGTGACTTGGCGAAGTTGGCGATTGCCTTTGCATCGGGCTGGGCGGATCAAGCCATATGACGGACTCCTCATCCACCTGAAGATGCCCCTCCGAACCCGGATGAGCTGAGTCCTGTTCCGCATTCCTATTCTGGACACAGTTTATTAAAGGCTGAATTTCTTGCACTGATTCATCACGAATTGAGTTCGCCTGGTTCTGAGCCTGCTGAGGCTGGTCGACTTGTTCTATGGGTGCCTGCGGACGGGGCATCCTATGCACTCTTCCTTGCATATCCCCCAGAAGAATTTCGCTGCTCTGGAGACTGTCGGAAGCAGGGGAGGACCATGAGGGGTTAATTTGAGGCGCTTCTGAAAGATACACAGAGAAATTGACCATAACATCCGACTGAAGGATCCCTCTGGGAATGCGGAGGCAGAAAGACTGATAGGAATCCGGCAATAGCAAAAATTCCTCCTCAGAGCTGGATGAAGAGGGGGGAATGGCTGCCATAGGTGCTATTGGGTGCGGTTCCTCCCCTTCAATCCCATAGCGAACCCCTGAACGACCACCGCGGCGAGGCACACCCCTTCGACGCATAACTGTTTCCAACCTGAGCGCCTTGAGACTCTGCTCAGTTTCCTTGAGACAATATTGCAGAGCAATATTTTGCCCGCCTCCCACTTCAAACAACATTCCCTGAACATTGCAGGTCTGAGCGGTGTTGGTATATAACCAGGACTTCGCCCTCACCAAATGCCGCGTACCAGACTCCATTACACCAGATCTCCTCGAGACCAGAGCAGGCTTGCTCGACTTAAATACAACCTCGACCGTGCTCTGCCATTCCTTAATGTCGTTTGCCTGAAGCATTGAATAGTTTCTTATCGCCATCGTTGTCTCGTACCTGCTCGCTGCCTCAGCCTTGAGACAGGTATAGAGGCGCGGGAAAGCCTTAATGGCCACCTGCCATTCATGCATGATGGACACCCACATCCAGGGGTGTAACGTGACTTCATTACATGACAATGAATCTATAATTTTATGACTAGATGACAAATAGTTCCTAAAGACTCCTAATAGGAGTCTTGACTCAAAAATAAAATATCTTGCTCATGAAACCCATGAAGCAAGTCAATACAATAATTTAATTTTCTTCTTTACATCTCATTACATAAAATCATAATTACATGTCATTATGAAGACCGAACCTAGTTACAATTTTCAACACTCACTCTTAACTAGGGAGGTATTCATAATGGTACTTTGACTTTCTCAATCTGAAGAACTTCTCATAAGAATAATTTGGATTGGTAACTCATTTTTATAGCATCATATTAGCCAAAATTATTACATAGAAAGGCATTTACTAAAAACTCCATCTCTCCACAAAATTTGAGCTCAATGCTGGCTCGGCCACTGATTTATAGACACTCTCATCATTGTCTCTCTTGGAACATCCCCTACCCAGTACTCAGGGTGTGTTCCATGAGGACTAATTGGACTCCCCATCCCTCAAATAATATAGGTCCTCCACAACTAATATTCTATTTGATTCCCTATCTCATCCTTAAAGAGTATGGGATGCCAAATAATTACCCAATCCTCCATTTTCTCTTCCCATGTGAAGACCAGAATGACATGTCTATCTCTCTCTCTCTCTCTCAAATAGGGAGGACATATTCCAATAAAGGAATGTACCTAAGTTCCCTCTTGGCTTAGGAATTTCCAAGTTTCTTTCAAGTAATAAACTTCTTTTCAGGCTCCCTCTTAACTAGGGACCTATAATATCTCCTCATGTGGAGATCATGGAACAACCAACTGCTTGAAGAGCTCCTTCATTTGACGTCATGAATTTATTCTTTGTCATGGAGTCTTCATCTTTTGGAGACTTCTTCATAGGGCACAGATGTTGAGAACGGGTTCCCCCAAGGATAGTTTTGGGGCTAAAAGCCCATGTTTTGGGTCAATTTTGTATTAAAGTTGTAAAGTATCCGCATTTTGTGGTCACAGAGCGCGAAGGTGTCACGAGTCATAACGGGTTGTCTGTCTTTTTTGTAAAGTGTAAAGTCGGCTGTAAATGGGATTGTATAAAAAGGAGCTAAGTAAGTAAGCTCTAAGTAGTCTTAAGAAGTAAGAAGACAAGTTTTGGAGTCTTGGTAGAGAAGTCTAAGTGTTCAGGTCTTAGCATAAGCAAAGGCTTTGCAGTTGAGTGTGCAAAGGCCTAGGGTGGAAGTCCGCAACTGAGTGCGCGGATCCCTGTAGCTGTGTGCGTAGGGCCGATAGAGTCTATATCAAACTAAAGATATAAATAAAGAGAAGTATTTTGCAAATTCTGTGTATTTATTTCCTGTTAATGCATTTGGTTACATTGTGTTTTGGGTTTAATTTACAATGTTTATGTTATGCGTGAATATATGTGATTATATTGGTTAATCGAATGCAAGTAAGAATATCAGTTTACACGACACTAACTATGATTGTTTAGTAAGATAATTAAACACTTAAGATAATTGGGGAACCTATACAATACGCTGTCATAGCAGTGCAAAATTACTGGGATCGTGGGTAAACGCTGCGCGAAGGTCAATCGTACACCTTTGCGGAGGTACTGAAGGGCAAAATAAAGGGGTAGACTGACAGAGCCCTAAAGCTTAGTGACCTACGCAAAAGTAGGAATAGAGGCTATAAACCAACATCACGACTATCTTAGGGTGTGGAAACTTGGTTCCAACATCCCCCCATACTGCTTCGGGTGAGACTTCGGTCCGTGCTCCGCGGGCTGATGCCGAAAGGGCCAGTAGTGTAGGGATTTGTTTGGCTAACTAACGCTAAACCTGGGTCAAGCCCCACACAACCAACAAATGGTTCCATTGCTGGGCCCAGAATCTGCATAAGAGATATGGGATATCATATCACTGGAATCCAACTAAGAAAGAGGTCGAAGATTGGTTGGATAGAAAGATCCACGAATTCACGGCGCAGGAGAACAAAAATACATGGCTGACAAAGGAACAATGGCTGGACAAGTACCTATATACATAAATCCACGAGATCTTTTTCTGTTCCTTTCCAGTTGAGTTATATGAGTGGATCGTGAAGCTAGCAGATAGCCAAGGAAGGTGGAGACTTGACGGTCCTATTGTCTAGACCCTGGAGTTAGTACAGAGACTGGAAGCCTCTGAGGATAACATCGCCCGTGTTGTCGATCACTGGCTCGATCACATCATAGGGGGACTTGTGACTGAATTCGTGGTCGATACCTCAGTTAGTTACAGCAAAGCGAAGTGACGCTTTTTCAAAGGTTCGCGAGGTAAGTACTTGAAGTCTTTAAATACCAGGATTAATATGTTATTGTGTGAAAAACGAGTTATGCAACTACCTTGATTTTTGGAGCTACGCGAAGTGGAAATACTTATAGGAACAAAGGAAGAAAGGGTCTTGAATATAGCCCACTGATTTCACCTCCATTGGGCGACGAAGAGGGAGTAGCGCAGGATTCTCCGTGAAGTGCAGTTCAGTTAATAAGACAGGGATTCTCGCGATTGCCACCTCCACCTACACCACCGCCAACTTCACCACTGTCACCTACGACTTCACCCATACCCCCACCACCACCTCCACTGCAGTTCAACATGGAAAATTCACTGAAGCTGGCTTTGTTTAAGGGCTTGGGAAATGAGGACCCAGACCAGTTTTGGTTCGTCATGAAGGTTGTATGGGAAGCTCAAGGCGTTATAAATGATCACATGAAGAAGGAAACATTGGTTAGTGCTTCGCAGGATCTTGCGCTAACTTGGTACGTCAAGTACTCTAATGATAACCAAAACGTTGGATTAGCAGATATATAGACCACGCTGAATAGAGAATTCAACATGCTTAAATCTGAGGGGTTCAAGGAAACCAAGTGAGACACCTTGGGAATTGGTTCAGAGGTTGAAGTGTAAAATCCGCGAAGCCAATATGAATTTAACAGATGGACAGTACCGCGAGTGGTTCGTGGCTTCGCTCCTACCACACCTAAGGGTTGCACTGTCACAACAGAAGATTACGACTTAGGCAGAGGCCTTAGAGATTGCAATGAGACTGCATGAAACAACGATGCAAGATTCAAATCTGGGGGTTTAGAAGATCCATGTGCAGTTGAAAAATATTTTCCTTGAAATGCAAAGTTTGAAGCAGGATAGAAAAATCCGACCGGAGATGCACGAAGAGATATGGTGCTTGAAATGTAAAGGTCAAGGGCATGACAAAGACCACTGTCTGGTCTTTGCAAACTATATTGCAGGAGGAGGACCGATGGCTTTGAGGCCGGAGGCCCAAGCAAGACTGAGTGCGGGGCCTGCATTATGGTGCGCTATATGTTAGGTAGCAGGGAAACATACGACCGATAACTGTCATTTGCCGCAGAAGCTTATACAAACACTGAAACAACTGTTCTGCAACTTCTACAAATCAGTAGGGCATGATGAGCGCAACTGCCAAAGTTCTGAATTAATGATGGACAAAACACTCGCCTATAGAGTTTAGATAGAAACGTGGCCCCTTGACCAGAGCACTTGGATGGCGCGAATAGGATTTCAGGGGCATAGACGAGGCTGAGGCAGAGGAGGACCTGACAGAGGTTGGGGACAACTAATCTGCTACAACTGTGGAGGATTAGGACACTATGCCCGTGAATGCACTAACCCAACGTGTCCGTCGTGCAAATATTGTACTCATTTTGATCATGAGACAGAGGACTGTCCTACACTGATAGCAAAGATAGGCGACAAAGGGGTGCTACCACCTTAGCCGACTCAGAACATGCATATGATGAGGTCTTAGCCTCGCGAAGAGGATCTGAATGTGAATATAGTGCTCTGAAGTAGAATTGCAATGTGCGATGATAAGGGGAAACAACCCGAAGACAGCGCATGGGTTTGCAAAGCTTTGGCGAAGGAGGCTGAATTTGATTTGGAGCATGCACCCGAAACGTTCATGGAAGAAAAGAAGAGCTTCACTGAGACCTCTACCTCAGGATCAAGGATAAGACTGATCAGGAAATGGACCCTTCTATTCTTATGACCTTTTTAGAGACCTGCATGAAGTTGATGCACAATAGCAAGGATGTGAAGGGGTTACAGGAGCTTATAAATAGATGCGCCAGAAACACTCCGAGTGAAGCGCACGTTGTACGAAATATTGGTAAGCATAAAGCAAGGACAGGGTGTGAGATGAGACTGAATGCGCAGATAGGAGAATATGAAATGGATCAGGTTATTTTGGATTTGAGGTCAGACATAAACATTTTACCAAAGAAGACTTGGGAGCGGATGGGGAGACCCGCATTGTAGTGGTCTCCGATTCAGTTAAGGATGGAAAATCAGTAGAAGATCATCCCCATGGGACGACTGCAAGGAGTAACTGTAGAGATTGAAGGCACAAGCGCATTGGCTGACTTTGAAGTAATAGAAATTGTGGATGACAACAACCCATACCTTGCACTCCTTGGCACTGACTGGGCTACTGACATGAATGGGGTAATCAACCTAAAGAAGCAGAAGATGATATTTGAAAAGAAATCGTTCCGCGTAATAGTCCCCCTAGATCCTGCTGAAGGATCACAATATACTGAACCAGTCCACGATTACGAGAGCAGTGACGATTTGGACTTCTTATATAAGATAACAACGTGAGACCAAGATTGGGTGAATCCAACAACGGATTGACGAATTACATGGGATCGTGAGAGTTCGTGCACCTTAGACTCTAATGAAGAATTAGAGCACTGGCAGAATCGGCTACATGAAGTAACCACGCAGAGCTGTAACATGATGACCCAGTGCTGTGCTGTGTATCGTCAGAAGTAAGAAATATGTCCACTTACGATGATCTGAATGATGTAGATGTATTCTTCGATGCGTTTGAGAGGGAGGTACCAGAAAGGCAGCGCTTCTAGGTTTTGGACTGGGCACTGCGCGCTACGCCCGCAAGATGGTGGGGTATGCACAAGGGTATCTTTGATGATTGGCGTGAGTGTAGGAGGATGATGAGAACACGCTTTGGGAAGCTGAAGGTACGAATGACATAAAAATATGACAGGACGGATGATCGACGTGCACACTTGGCCAAATGGGCTAAGGCTTATGGAGCGAAGCCCCAACCTAAATGGGTGCACTTGTTCTGTCACACCTTGGATGTCATCCCAATGAACTAGTACTTGGAAACAGAGCTCTACCATGGCACAGGTGAATGGGATATTCTATGCGAAGGATTCATAATGACGTTCAACTTCGAAGACGGTTTTGACTGTATTGACAAAGCACTACAAGAAGTTAAAGCAACAATCTTTAGGATACCGCAGGATCCTTTGGATCTGATTCAACACAATTGGACTACTCAGCTGAGCCATGCGATGGAATGCTATAACGTGACTACTGAAGAAGAATACGAGGATCCACGAAATATTAATATCCCTAAAACCGAGGGTCACCGTGAGGTCGAGGGACCGCAGATTGAGAATCTTGATATAACCGTGCCACTGAAAACAAAACATGTAAATATTGGTACAGAGGCGGAGCCCAAATTCGCGAAGATTGGAGATTACTGGGATGATGCGACGGTAGATAAGGTCGTTGAATTGCTCCGCGAATACTAGGATTTTTCCCTACCAAGTTTACGAAGCTAAAGGGGATAATAGGAGACTTGGACACTATGAAGATCACGTTAAAACCTGACGCAAAGCTGGTTAAACAAAGACCTTACCATCTCAATCCAAAGTATAAGGAGAAGGTTCGCTTAGAGCTAGACAAGATGCTCACGGCAGGCATCATTGAGCCCGTAGAAGAATCTAATTGGGTAAGCCCAATGGTGGTACAGGAAAAGAAGTAGAAGGATGAAATAAGGATATGCGTAGATCTCAGGAAGTTGAATGACGCTTGCATACATGATCCTTTCCTGACTCCATTCACTAATGAGGTATTGGATAATGTAGGTGGCTAGGAAGCGTACTCCTTCACTGATGGGTTCTCTGGGTACCATCAGATCAAAATCGTGCCTGAGGATAGAAGCAAGACGACCTTCGTGACTGAATGGGGATGTTTTCAGTACACTGTAATGCCTTTTGGATTGAAGAATGCGCTTGTGATTTTTTCGCGTGTAGTCATTGCTGCATTCAAAGAATTCATTCATAAGTTTATGGAGGTGTACTTTGATGATTGGACTATGTTTGGTCTGGTAAAACTCCATGTGGAAAGTTTGTGCCTGATGCTAGATACTTATCGAAGGTACCAGATTGTGCTCAATTTGAAGAAATGTCTATTTTGTGTTCCTTTTGGGACTCTGTTGGGTCATGTGGTTTGTAGACAGGGACTGATGGTAGATCCCATGAAGATCGCAGTGATACTTAACTTGGAGGCACCAAGGAGTGTAAAACAGCTGCGTGCAACCTTGGGACATACTAGGTACTACAAGAAATTTATCAAGGGCTATGCCTAGATCACCGCTCCTATGGAGAAGTTGTTGAAAAAGGATGTCACATTTTGTTGGAACAAGGACTGTCAGAAGAGCTTGGATGTATTAAAAGGAAAAATGGTCACCGAGAGGATTTTAGTCTTATGGAACTGGAAGAAGGAGTTTCATGTACATGTGGACGTATCATGTATAACACTGGGAGCAGTACTGACACAGGCTAGCGGAGGAGAACTGGACCATCATATAGAATACGCAAGCAGAAGGTTATCCAAGGTTGAAAAGAACTATTCCACCACCGAGCGTGAAGGGTTAGCCATGGTATACACGCTCCAGATGTTTAGACACTGTTTTCTATGTGGAAATTTTAAGATGTATATGGATCATTTTGCGTTGAAATAATTGGTTAATAAGCTTGTGTTAAGGGGGAGAATCTGTAGGTGGTTATTATTGTTCCAGGAGTATGATTTTGAGGTTATTGTGAAGCCTTGACGACTGAATGTGAGACCTGACCATCCGTCGTGCATCGAAACGGGGGAAGAGCCCACTAATTTGGAGGAGGGATTTCCTGACGTGCAAATATTTGCAGTACACATCGCGAATGGTCATTTTTAAGACATGACACACTTCCTAATGATAGGCACTGCCCCAGAAGGTTACACCGTCCAATAGAAAAAGGAGTTAGTGGCACGCGTGACATACTTTTTTGTCATTTTGGGAATCTGTACAAAATGGGGTCTGATGAAGTATTACGACGATATGTACCAGAGTTTGAAAGGAGCAGTATCCTCACAGACGCTCATGGGGGCACCGCAAGAGGCCATTATGCAGGGAGAGCGACTGCACAGAAGATTCTACGCGCAGGGTTGTGGTGGCCAACCCTCCACCAGGATTCGAAAGCTTACTGCAAGGCGTGTGATGTGTGTCAAAGGAATAGATGGCCATCACGAAGGGATGAGCTGCCTTTGAACCCACATATGACGTTACGACCTTTCGAGAAATGGGTGATAGATTTTGTGGGACCCATTCAGCCTCAAGGGAAGAAGATAGGCGTGCGATACATTATCACCGCGACTAAGTATTTGACTCAATGGACAGAGGCACATCCTGTGAAGGACTGTACAGGCACATCCTGTGAAGGAATGTACAGGCATGACCACTGCGAAGTTCCTCTTTGAGTATGTACTGATGTGATTTGTGTGTCCAAATATTTTTATGAGCGATCGTCGTACACACTTTCTGAACGAGATGATCAATGCGCTGACGGAGGAATTTCAGGTATATCACCAGAAAAGCACGCCTTATCACCCACAGGCTAATGGGATAGTGGAAGCATTCAATAAGGTGTTGGAGAATGTGCTGACCAAGGTTTGCAACGCTCAGTGAAGTGATTGGGACCTACACATACCTGCAGTACTATGGGCCTATCGGACGACATGCAAAAAGTTGACTGGACAAACACCCTTTAGGCTTGTATATGGTGTTGAAGTAGTGATGCCCATGGAATACATTGTGCCTAGCTTTTTCATCACGACACTCATGGGTATGACGAATTGTAGAGCCCTAGAAGAGAGGCTCATGCAACTGGCTGAGCTTGAGGAAGAGAGATTTCTAGCTGGATTTCACCAATAGGTCCAAAAGCAGTGCGAAAAAGCATGGCATGATCGACACATTAAGCTACGCACCTTTAAGGTAAATGACCTAGTTTTTCTATATGACAGTAAGTTTGATAAATTTCTAGGGAAGTTTAGAATGCACTGGTTAGGGCCCTATGTCATTAAGGAAATTACCGACAGTAGAGCAGTTCAGTTGGTTAAATTGAATGGAGATCCCTTCCCAAGAAAGGTGAATGGCAGCTGATTGAAGCCATACACCAGTGATCTTGCCAAGTGACTATATGAGGGTAGAATAGTCTTAGCGCTCTAGGCAGTTGAAAGGAGGTGTGCGACTACCCTACACAGGGGAAAATCCGACCATGATGCTTGGCAAAAAAGGTGGTGAGCAAGCCCTCGCAGAGGTCATGAAGGAGAAATTCAAGATTGTGAAGAAGCCGCGAGGCTATGCCATCTCAAGTATCAGTCACCCTACAGTCAAGGTGGCTGCGCAGATTTTGGTAGGAAAGGTTTTGAGGAAGTATCGCATAGATGAAGTGCCGACACTAGTCGTTTCCCTTGCAGCCCAATGTGCCGAAGGAGTCCAGTTCAATTAGGCACACTATCTTTGTGGTGAGTTCCTTGTGAATTTTCGTGAGGCACAGGAGCTTAGGAAGACTTTCCACTATGCGTGGCTCTTGATGTCTATTGTGCTAGTAGCCTGGGAGCTACCAAAAGACAATCAATTCCCCTCGGTCACGCCGACCTGCCAGAAGTAGCGAAGTACGCTTCACTGTGGGCGACCAAGGATGCTCAGCGCATCAAGGACAACAAGATCTTCTGGATCTTGATGGAAATGAACATCCGCATGGCTATCAATCGCAAATCGTGGTTGTCGCCTACTGTGTTTTCCAACCTACAGGGGTACGTGGAGTTCAAGGTAGACTTTCACCATGTGTCGATCAGGGCACGGAAGGACCTTGCGCAGACATGGTATGACTTGCCTTACTTGGCAACAAATGACACAATTGATGTAGTACTTGATCACTGGTTGGCAGAGTGGCGCACTACCTCAGACTTGGCGGTGGGGGCGAGAAAGTCTACAGCGTAGCGCAAAAAGGAGGATTCCAAGCTCAATATGGCATAGTTGATCGAGAAGGGAAAGAAGGAGGTTGCTGACAAGGCCTAGGGGGAGTGCGATGCCACCCAGAAGACGAAAAAGTAGACAAGCGAAACAGAGCGTGGCTTTGACAAAGGCACGAGGTCACCTTCGCCCGAAACAAAGGAAGAAACAGACTAGCAAACAGAGCAGCACAGCGCGAACCCGCAGATGATGTCGGACCGCATCATACATCTAAGGGAGCAAAAGAAAGTGGGGTCGAGGAATAAATCCAAGGCCACTAAGGCGTCGCTGGACCCAATCACCCTCATAGAGGGCGATTTGCATGACATTGGAGACACAATGCGGGATGTCACCGCGGAGTCACTACAGTAGTTCCAGTAGCAAAAACAACTACTATTGGGGGCCATCCAGATAGGCCTACAGGAACTACAGACCCGCACATCACAGGTTGGCATGGTGTCCACCAGCCTCACTATTGGCACTTCAGAAGCTGCTGAGAAGTTGCGTACAAAGCTCTCCAGCGTGATAGTACTGCCGGATGGAGCACTGACCATAGAGAATGAAGCTGATAGGCCCACTGTCAACACCCTCAAGGGAGTGGGGTTCAACTTGGCAATGCTCCCTGGTGAGGCGCTCCACCTATTGCAGGATGGAGTGATTGCGGAGCTGAGGGCCTGTGAACACCGCGCTTTACAGGTGATCAGTGAGCAACGGATTAATAATGAAAAATGGTCCTACAACGAGACTCTGCCATCGCCGCCGTGACCGAGGTAACCGAACGAAACAAGCACATAGTTCAGGTCATGAAGGAGGCATGCTGAATGGTCCCAGAGTTGGCCATTCCAGAGGAAGAACTGGTCGAGGTACGCGTCCACAAGCTTGCTACAGGGGTGTGCGATGCCCACACAGAGTTGGATAGGGTTCAGCTGGAGCTGAGCCTACAGATTGAAGATCTACAGTTGAAGGCCCCGCTTCAACTCCGCCAGAAGTAAAGGAGCAATGAGCAACTGCGATCACAAAGGCGATAACGGCAAGACAGTGTAGTAGTAGACTGCACACAAATTTTTGAATAGTCGTTCGAGGTCCTCACAAGCTTGAAGGAGGACCCTAATGTTCAACGGCTGGAGACACAAGCGCAAGAACTGCAACAATGCTATGACGAAGTAAAAGGTACAACACGAACCGTCGCTCTCACGCAGAGACTGGCCAAGCTGCAGGAGGCCAAGAAATTGAAAGAATAGGTAGATGCTACACAACACAAGGAGGCAATGCTAAAGGCGTGCTTGAAGCCCTGGTTGGGTGAGGCTTATGCGGTCATGGCCTCTATTGAAGGCAAGTGTTCTCATCTAGAAGCGACTCAACAAAAGCTTCAGGTTGATAGTTCAGGACTAGCGACCGAGCAGTTGGTTGAAGAAGCAAAGCAAGCGGCCGCACAGTGCACTTTTGAGGTTTCGGTCATACAAGTTGAGCTGGGAGGTCTTCACGCCAAGATTTGCGTGTCCACAGAGTGACTCGAGGGCAAGTCACCATGTTTTTGTTGGGGGCCTGTTGGGAACGGGTTCCCCCAAGGACAACTTTGGGGCTAAAATCCCATGTTTTGGGTCAATTTTGTAGTAAAGTTGTAAAGTCTCCACATTTTGTGGTCGCGGAGCGCGAAGGTGTCAAGAGTCATAAAGGGTTGTATGCCCTTATTTTGTAAAGTGTAAAGTCGTTTGTAAAGATTGTATAAAAAGGAGTTAAGTAAGTAAGCTCTAAGTAGTCTTAAGAAGTAAGAAGACAAGTTTTGGAGTCTTGGTAGGGAAGTCTAAATGTTTGGGTCTTACCGTAGGCAGAGGCTCTGTAGCTGAGTGCACAGAGGCCTAGGGTGAAAGTCCACAACTGAGTGCGCAGACCCCTGCAGTTGTGTGCACAGGGCGAATAGATTCTGTATAAAACTGAAGATATAAATAAAGAGAAGTATTCTGCAAATTCTGTGTATTTATTTCCTGTTAATGCATCTAGTTATATTGCATTTTGGGTTTAATTTACAATGTTTATGTGATGCGCGAATATATGTGATTATATTGGTTAATCGAACGCAAGTAAGAATATTAGTTTACATGGTGCTAACTGTGATTGTATACTAAGATAATTAAAACACTTAAGATAACTGGGGAACCTATACAATATGTTGTCATAGCAGCACAAAATTACCAAGATTGAGGGTTAAGGTTGCGCGAAGGTCAATCGTACACCTTCACGGAGGTACTGAAGGGTGGAATAAAGGGGTAGACTGACAGAGCCCTAAAGCTTAGTGACATGCGTGAAAGTAGGAACAAAGGATGTAAACTGACATCATGACCATCTCAGGGTGTGGAAACTTGGTTCCAGCATCCCCCCATACTGCTTCGGGTGAGACTTCGATCCGTGCTCCGCAGGCTGATGTTGAAAGGGCTAGTAGTGTAGGAATTTGTTTGGCTAACTAACAATGAACCTAGGTCATGCCACACATAGTCAACAACAGACCATCCATCACTTTCAATCATGAGTTAGTCATGTCCTTATTTCATCAGAAAGTGATCCATCCATTTTTCCATCTGGATCTGCTTCATGTCATGCTGCTTTATTTATGGCATATTTTCCAGAAGGATCTTACATCCTTCAAAATGGTTATTTTGGAAGTCATCAATAGATCTTCCCTTTGGCAGTACTACATAAGCCCATCCAGATATTAGTTCAAAAATAAAAAATGAACACTTGAATCAAAATTACCTTTGTGATGGTATTTCTTCATGACATCTGCTTGTAGGTATCAACATCCTGCATGCAAATTGACACATTTCCCAAAGATATTTATTGTCAAGGGTCTCCATTTTTTTCGACTCTCATCAGGGTCTTCATATCTTTCGAGGAGATATTGTAGTCAACTTTTCTTGGTCTCAGATGTTGAATGCCTTCTACCTTTGTTGCATATTTTAGGACCTCTTCCTTTCTTTTCACACTTCATTTCGAGGAGCTTTCAATCAGAGTTCCTTAATTGTAGTTAGCTTCCTCATGTTTCATATGAGAACATATTATGTTGATTTCATCTGGTGTGACTTATGTCTTTTTGCAATATTTTGGAGGAGTATATACCTTCTTCTTTTGATCATGTTTCCTAAGATGGAAATAGTGATCCATATTATCTGCAACCATATGACATGACTTTCATAATATCCTATGTAACCATACATACCTGATATTTCCTTTCGGTCATCCAAACTTCCTGTGGTAGCTTCATTTGAACGAAAGAACTTTATCTTGCTTTCCCATTGTGTCATCATACCATCATCCCTTGAATCCTACGAGTTGGAATTCCTGATGAAAATCTTGCTTCCTTTCTATATCGATGAATCCTTTGATAAGGACTCCATCAGAGAAACTCGAGGATCTTTCATATCCTCACCCAATAGATGTTTCCTTATTACTATTTGTACGATGATCCGAGCCAATGATGACCTCTACTTCTTTTTATAACTATCACTTGAGATTTCAATGAGGTTTCCAAGAGCCCTTATTATTTGTAATCAATAGAATTTATTCTAGAATTTATTTCTGCTTCCCATGTCACAATCTCTTACTTCTAATGCTTCTATCAGAATGTTATTTTCTAATCTAATGCATCCTATCGTATTTACACTGCCTCTTATCTATAAATTACAAGTGGAAAGTACCTTCTAGTGAAGAAGATCATCTCAGTCATAGTAGAGATATTTTTCTTCTTCCTTCTTAAGCTTCTTTGTCTTAGGTTCTTTCACTTCCTCAGTAATATGGGCTTCTTCCTTGTCCCTCTTACGTTTAGAACAATCTCTTCTCTAGTGCCCAAGTTCCTGACAACCATAACATCTTTCCTTATCCAGGTTCTTATTTTTATTTGGAGGACCAAACTTTCCAAATTTCCCTTTTCTTTTTGTCACTGATTGATCCCTTTTATATGATATTTTGTTACTTTCTTTCTTCAACCTGTCTTCTTCTAGCTTGCAGAGACCATAATTTGATGAATGGGATAGCTTCCTCTTCCCCAATAGATATGTGGTTACCTTGTTAATTAGTCATTGCATTTAAAATAATGGAGTTCATTTCGTTATCAGATACCATCTCTCCTAGATCATGCAATTGACCTTTTATTTGAGATGCTTTTTAAAGACATGACGATATCCCTTCATCCTTTGAAACCTTCAATTTATATAGATCAAATCTAAGTGGTATGATCTTTTCTATTGTGATTTTAGAGAAACGTTCTACCAACTTATCGTATATTTCTTAGATGTCTCTAGCTCAGCTACATTGGAAATGAGAGTATCTTTAATAGATTCCTTAAGAATTTTTTGAGCCTTGAGATCCCTTTCCATGTATTCAGATAATGCTTGTTCTTCAAATGGCTTGCAGACCTTTCCATGTACACGAGCAATGATTTCATTTACTTTGAGGACTATGTCTATCCTCATTTTCCATAGAAGGAAGTTTGATATCCCAACCAACTTATGGTTCTCCTTGAAACATGAAGTCATTTTTGCTAGATTAGATTATAATAAAAAGGTACTTACTTGTGAAGATAGAGTCTTCAACTTGATGATGAACTTGTTGCTTCAGATGATCCTTTTAAGAAGGTTCTTACTTTGATCAGGGAAAAATTCCTTATTTAGGATGATCTTTTCAAATGAGATCCTTGCTTCAATAGAGAGAAGATTGCCTTTCGATTGAACCTTCCTTAGATTCGAATAGATTCCACTTCTTTGGTGATGTATGAGTGATGATCTCTGAATTGCTTCTAGGGTTTCGGTCTATCTTCCTGCTTTCTCCGTGAAGATAATTTCAAGTCTTGCTGGAGTATATTTCTTGGATCTAGGGTTTTGGTAGACCTTTATTTCTTGCTTGGTGTTATTTTACTTGCTTTGATCCTTATTTGAAGCTTAATTCTTGTGTGTCTACTTGCTTTGAATGCCCCTTCTTGACTTGAGCACTTAACCTCTGATACCATGTTGAGAAATCTAGGGCATGAATAGTTAAAATATTTCTCTGATTGATAATTTCTTGTGAACTTATAGTATTTTCTTCGTTACGTTATTATTGTGTTCTTTTCATCAAGACAATCACCAATATGCATAATAAAAGACAAGTGACATAGTATGTAGGCTTGTCTGCAAGGGCCAAAACCTCTCACATCTTGAGAGGAAAACCCGATCAAAATTCTTCTTCTAGATCTTCAATTGATGAGTACCAAGACCATGACAAAGACCCTGGACTCTGGTATCCTCCCAAGAACCTTGTCACTAACCTTGATGCTCTACCTCTTTCCTCTCTCGAATTTCTTCTTGATCTTGAACTGCTCTCTTCGGATCCTTCTATAGAAACTCGATCTCTATCTTTCACACTACTTATTCTCTACTTCCTTTATAGAAACACGATATATAGATCTCACTAGCTTCCTCTAGAGAATATCAGTCTCTAGATCTCTATCTCCGTCACCCAGAATCAGTACCCCAGAAGATTCCTTCCTTCGCTGATCCTAGAAGAATCCTTTCATCGTTATCCTAGAAGAAACTTCTCCTTCTCTTGCCCAGAAGAGACTCTTCTTCATTGACCCCAAAAGAAATACTTCTTTGCTAACCGAGAAGAAACCTCTTCACTATGCCTAGAAGAATACTCCTTCTCTCTTCTTCACACTTCTCTTTGTAGCCTCTTTCTTCGCACTTCTCTTCATTGAATGTAGGTTGAGTTTATTGCCACTAAGTGAGGTCTAGTGTTGCTATATATACACTTCATCACATGTCCTTTAGCCCAACATGATCACAAGATTTAGGCCCTTTCATCTTCTAGCATGTTCTCCCATCGTTGTAGGCTGACTTGTAGAGGATAAGTGACAAGGTCTTGGAGGATACTTTACATAGACAATTTTGAATCTATACAAAGTGTAACATGACTTCATTACATGACAATGACTCTATCATTTTATGAATACATGAAAAATAATTCCTAAAGACTCTCAATGGGAGTCTTGACTCAAAAATAAATCTCTTTCTCATGAAACCGATGAATCAAGTCAATACAATAATTTTGATTTTTCTTCTTTACATCTCATTACATAAAATCATAATTACATGTCATTATGAAGACCAAACCTAGTTACACTTTTCAACAAGGTCCCCTAACATCTCTTAGAGAATTATTGGAGAGTATTAAGCTACGGTACTTAGACTACACAAAGTTATAGGAAGGGTAAACTAATAGTATATTTATCCTAAGTATTATGAACCATTAAAAAATTCAATGCATTAGTCTAGGGTAAGAAATCAAAACCTAATGGTATTCAATTCCGATACTAAAACTTATCTCCAAAATCTAAAAAGAAATAAAATAGAGATACCCCATACCTTATTAGCATTGCTAGCTTGCAATAACTCTTTTCCTAAATGATATTTATATGAAAAAACCTTTATATGATTTATCTACGACATAATACTGAAGGAAATAAAGAATAAAAACCACCATTATTGAGTAAATAAGCCTTTTCATTCCCTTTTCAACCTTACCAAATGAGAGTGGCGCCATCCTTAAATAGGTAGAGGCCTCCAAAATTATAATTAGAAATCCATGAGCTACAATGAACAATGTGCTCATACATGGGCTAAGATAAAACCATAAGCCAATACCATGTCCTAAGAATGGGGCCTTCACCTTATGGAGAAACATTAATTTGTAAATGGGGGTTTAAATTGTGAAAAATAAAGTCAAGGTATTATAGGTATTCGAGGGGAAGGGGGGTGGGGATGTGGGTTATCATGAAGTTTATAGGTATTGGAGGATACAAAAAGGGGTAACTAGCAAAAGCGAATTGATTTTTTTTTTTTAATTAGAAATATGTATTGGGAAGGGGTTCAACAAAAGGATAATAGGAGGTATTTATCTATATCTAGTGAAAATAGTGGTATTCTTTAGTATCCCATGAATGCAAGTGCATATGTTATAGGTTTAGTACATGAAGACCTTGTAGTCTTCAGTGCATATCATGTGAGAAGAGCACTAAAAGTTACAACAAACTCCTCAAATCTAGGGAAACATATTCAAAATGAGCAAAACTTCAACTAACTCCACACATGTGGTTATTGAGTGGCCCAAGTACATAATATTTTTCACGTGGAAATTTATGTAGCAACATAACTAGGTCAAGTCTTGTTGAATTTTTCATTATGACCCCATTTCGAAAATCCTACAACCATTCTATATTCAAAGACATTGATTTAAAAGATTAAGAGTAGTCTATCAAAAATTTAACAACCTTTGAAATTGGCCTCCCTAGAAAATGTGCTCTAACCACCTCTTACTGCCCCCATTTGTGAGAATATTCTTCCAAGTGGCTTATGCACACTATATATGCTAACAAGTGTACAATGTGCAAATGTGGACACCTCACTAATGATGGGACATCCTTATCATTGTTCACCATGCTTACATGTGTCCTAGTGTAGTGACATAGATACCAAGAAAAAGTGACATAGGTCCCAATGTTGTTGATATGGCTTAATCCACGCACACATATTGCAATATAGTTACACATATTTCTAGACAAGTGCATGGACACCAATTTGGGGGTTTCCACTTACAATAATGCATAAAGCTTCAAACAAGTCATTTGATAACAAACATTGAGTAATATCCTCTAACAACAAAAAATTCAGGCTAATTTTATAAGTTTCCTTAAGTTTACCATGTTGGAACACTTTCTTCCTCATTATGTGTCATTTTCTTCGAAACAAAGTATTTCCTAGGTAATTTGGTTAGATATAGGTAAATTTAATGAATTATTAATGGAAAAGAAAGGGAAACCTTATGTTTCAGCCCTAAAAATCATTTTTAATGATGCATAAGCTCTTTTACTAGTCCAAATAGTGTTTTTGAGCTACACAATTTCATATTGTGCTCGCAAGCATCTAGAAAGGGAGATTTTACCTAAATTTACCACCCCAACACCATTTTACTACTCCCTATGCATTTTTACATGTGTTTTCTCGGCACTGCTCTCTATATATTCATATTTAGACTAGGAATTTGGGGTTGTGTCTTTTTAATGAAGTGGATTAATTGTTTTTCCCAAATTTTAACACTACATGCTCTTTACCTCTAGAAGTTTTGGCTTTATTTTGATTTTGGATTATTTTTTATTTAATTTATTCACTTAAAACATGTTAGATGAATTTTGATAAGTCTAACATAAGCAGTGATTATATTTTGTATGACTGAGTTGGTAGCAAAAATGAATAGGTGGAAAGCACTTAGATATGTTTGGGATACGTATATGCTAATCAACTAGATCACCAATAATACAATTAGTCCTCATTCATGACATACCTTTTTAATGGAAATTATGTGCCCTCTGGTACATGAGGAGAAATAATAGAACTATTACAATTATAGTGTTGTAATATATTTACCAATATTCATTTTCATAACAAGGTAGGAAACTATCTCAACACTTCTAGATAATAAACCACCACGTGAAATTGATAGGAAATCATCACACGAACCCATAGCACATCAATTGAAATAATTATAAAGTACCATTTGTGCAAGCACATATCATTAGAGGTGAGAGAACATAAGAGTTGATATACATAGAACATCTTATGGTTGATGTAGGGGTAAAATATTTGGAAGATCAAGTTTGATCTGGTAGATATGAGAAAAAGAGCTCATCCAAGTAGCATTAATACACCCCTGAAAGGGTGGTCCAAAATTTGTTGCCCTTGATGGGAAAACAAGGCCAGTTTCATCTCCGTTGTTAGATTTATTGTATTAATGTGAGACCCTTGTCCTAGGCCATTAGTTATGAGGTGAAAATAATTTAAAAATTAAAAAGAAAAAATGTTACTTTTCCTATGCAATTGCCATTAGCTTTGAGGTGGATATTGTTCCAAAGTCAAAGGGAAGAAAAACTAACCTCACCTAGACAATTGCATTATATTTGAAGGAAGAAACCTTCCAAACCATGCGATAATTGTTGAGGTGGGTATCATCCAGAACTCAAAAAGGACCTTAGTTTTAACGAGAAGATCTTCCAAAATTCATAAGGAAGTAAATGCAACCTTACCTGCATCATAAATAACGTGCAAATGGTCTAAATCATTATTATTTAGTTGTAGGTGGATATCATTCCAAAATTCAAAAGGGAGAAAAGGTAACCTTACTACACCACAGATAAAGTGCAAACAATTCGAAGCTACTATTATTAGCTTGAAGTAGATATCGTTCCAAAATCTAGGAAAAATAAAATATAACCTTATCTAGACAATTTCCATTAGCATTGAAGCAAAAACCCTTCCAAACAATTGCTATCATCTTTGGAGTTCTTATTGTTCCAAAATTTATAGATAGTCCTAGCTTAAATTGGACATCTTTCCAAATTTCAAAACATAGAAATTATATCCTTAGTTGTGTCATAAATTAGGTGCAAATGGTTCTAAATCACTGCAAAGATTTTCATATAGATATTATCCCAAAATTCAAAAAGGAGAAACGTAACCTTATGTAAACTATTGTTATTAGCCATGAGATAAAAATTACTTTCAAATAACTACCATCACTTTTGAGATGAATATTATTTCAAATTAAAAAAACAAAAACAAAAACAAACTATTTTAATTTACATTATCCTTCCAAAGTTTAAATTGTATCATTACCTACACCATCAAGCAAGCCTAAATCGTTTCAAATCATTATTATTCACTTTTTATAAATATTGTATAAGAATAAAAAGAGAAAACCATATAATCTTTACTTAGATCATTGACATTAACTTTAAAACATAATTTTTTTAAAAAATATTATTATCATTTGTATTTTAGCGATTCTAAAAATTAAAATTAAAATAAAATAAAAATAAAATAAAAATAAAAATAAAAATAAAAATAAAAATAAAAATATCTAAATAAAAATAATATTATTTAGATATAAATGATTTAAAATAAATCTTTATTCCAACATTAAAAATATATATACCTTTACCTAACCCATTATCACTATCATTAATTTTCAAAACAATCCTTATCCATATATAAATGATTTGAAGTCAACATTAACGCACCCTCACTTAAGGCATTGCCATTATAATTATGATTAGCTTTCAAAATAATCCTTCCCAAAAATGATCACTTTTAAAACAATCTTCTTAAAAATGGCATTAATCTTGGAAATGCATATCCATCCCAAATTTGAAAAGCACCTTTTGGTTGTATATCCTTCCAAACTGATCAGAGAAAAATGTGACTGGTTCAAAACAAATGTCATCCCTTTTAAAATATTTTCAAAATATTCCTCCCTGAGAATGACAACTTTGAAAATAATATTCTTAAAAATGGCAATAATCTTGGAATTGCATATACATGCAAAAGTTAAGAGTGCTTTTTGACTAGATATCCATCCAAATGAATCGAGGGAAATGTGACTGGATTCAAAACGAATGCCATCCCATTTAAAAGGGACAATTAGTTTTAAATGAACATCTTTTCCAAATTAAAGATATTTTCTTTTGAAGTATTAGATTATTATTAAATTAGCTTAATTTACATGTTGTATAGAATAACTATTTATTCAATTACAAAATATTGTGTAAAATTATTGTTATTTTGGGAAGTTTCTTGCCTTCTACTTATTTTTAACTCTTCATTAAATTTTAATTGAATTTCAATAGTTTTGAATTTTTGAAATTGATCGACCATTGCAAAATGTTTTTACTGCTTTTGATGCTACATGGAAGCATCTCAACAAGTGGCATTAACTTGAGCTTGATATTGTTCAACTAAGTAGATGTACCATCACTAGTTGTTCCAACTTTTTTCATAGATTATACTTTACAAACCTACAAAGTGGTGGTTGTGAGCTTTATCTCAGGGGATTAATGAACATGTAGTGGAAATTTATAACTTTGATAAAAAATCTTAGAGGGTGGCCGAATACCTGCTCTAGAATTTGGAAAAGTTTGCTCTATGGCGGGGGATTGTCTTTTGTGATGATGGCCTTTACTGTACAACACTTGATCTCGAAGTCAGTATGAGCATTCTGGTTTTCACATCCTCGAGGGGATCTCCAATTTTACAGGTAGGTAGTTGTTTTATTCTTTAAAGGTAGGTAGTTGTTTGGACCTTTCACTTAGTTTAAAATGTTTATAATTAATTTTGTAACATTATATTATTTAAATTCTATAAAACTTGTCTTGTGGGCAACTCAATTGGTTAATTTAAGAAATGTGAAATCATTGAAACTTGAAAAACCCAGGTTCAAATCCCCCTGTTATGGCGTGGGCTATGAGGAAGAGGAGATATCATAGCCCCTAGTTACATATAAGGTGTCCTCTAGATTACAAAAAAAATCTATAAAATTTTATTGCGGACATTTAATGTAATGCATTGTATAACTATTCAAAACAAAATATATATCAATATGAAGTGTTCAACTCCCTATATTTTGAAAAATGCATTCTACACCTTCATATGCTTTTTGAATTCTTTTCGTAATTCCATCTGGTCCATCTAAAGATTAAAGTGACTTATGTACAATGAGTAATTGTGTACTTTTTTACATATATAAAAGTGAATAAAGTGAAATTCTAATATTATTGTTACTTAACCCTAACATAACATAAAATGTAGTATTTTTCTAAAAAATAAAATATCAAGGAATAAAATACATTTTTGAAGTCCTACAACATCACATTTTATATGTTGCGAAGCATAGCACATATCAAAAGTGACCATTTGCTCATCATTATTAGTACATAATAAAGGCTACTATTGTCTACCCAAAACAATCTCAATTAAACTATATTCTGTTATTTTACATATGAAAATTTAATAACCATAGGTACTATTCATTAGGATTGTATTTATGTTTGTGAGAAATTATAAGGGCTTATCTTCAATAGTTGATGTGGCTTAGTGAAGCTATGGTAAAATCTTAATAACTTTGTTTGTGTGGATATGCAAATATTTGTTCATGCTTATATAGGTATATGTTAATGTGACGATCTTATGTTTTTTTTATTACATTTACTCTATTTTTGGTCATATATGGAGTTGATGTGACTTGAAATATATGATGCTTATTTTATTGTGAGAGAGAAATAGTATGTAGTGAATCATTTGTTCTATGACCATGGGTCTAGATGATTTCCATGTCAAAACGTCCAGTCTAAGTTGTTACTATTTTGGGGTCAATGAGGGGCAATGGTGATATGCATTATGTTGTTTGTAACACATTCTGGATGCACTTTCAGGGATATGTCATAGAACTACAACCTCTATAAATATTGAATTTTTAAAATATATTTTCAACCTAGGTCATATTTTCCATAAATTTCAATATGATACTAAATACTAAAACATCTTGCATATTGTTGGGTGTGACTTTTATACCTATTTTCTAAACTTTCTTTCCCCAGTTTTGATCCTCTTTTCCTCTAGGCCCATGAAACTTCACATGTTAATCACCATTTTTCTCATTTGTAGAGCTTATTCTACCATCATGTCATTTTTCCATGTTTTGCTGAATATTAGGGTACAAAATTCCTTTTTGTGGCTAACTGGGGTGAGCATTGGAGAAGTTTGTTTGAACCTATTCTCTTTTCAGGTGTTGCTTGTAGAGACAAGGTTATGGAGTGAACATGCCACATTGATTGGTTTCAGAGAAGGGTAGAGCAGATTGCTGCTACACCCTGTATGCTGTTACAGGCTGTTGTTACACACTGTATGCTGTTACATGCTGTTGTTATATCACGTGCTGATACAAATGACCGCTATTACACCAAGGATGTTGTTACTCAGTGATTTTTGTTACATCTCGAAACGATATTTGATCGTAGGATGCTGTTGCACCGTAGCTGGCAAAGTCGTGGGTACTATTCCACACAACAGTTGTCGGGTGTTATGAATTGTTTATTTAGAAGCAACAAACCCAAGCGGTTTCAATCTTAACCAATGTATCTGAGAAGCATTTGTATTTAGAAATAGGTTATAACTACTTCTATTTTATGATCAACATGAGAATCGTGAGATTCTCATGACTGATCTATTCTTGATTTCGGGTATGTAATAATTATAAAAGAAACTCGATTTCTCATGTACAGGGACGGCATATAGAAAAGCATTGTTACTCTGATCTTGTAACTTTGAATTATTTTTAATATTAAAGTCACTATGGTGATGTTGTTACTGCTCCTCATCTGATTCGTTAACTAACCTCGTGTTTATTCCTACGCCCCTGCTAGGGAGGAAGGGCCCTCCTCTTTAGTAGGGACTGCAACAGTAGAAGTAGTTGTATATTATTGTTTCTTTTATTGTCATATGGTTTTCTGTTGTTGCTATATAAATTGTGAAATACATCCGCTTCTATTCCAGATTATATTATGTTGTTACACTGGTTTGATTAAATAGAATGATAGTGACCAGTTGGTGTAGTCATTAGTTTATTGTGTGGTGCACCCTTTCTATGGTAATTGTGAAGTGTGATTTCAATTCTATGGAGTGTTTAATTTCTGCAATTTATTCAGCGACACCTTTACTGTTTCTTTCTATTTTTTCATTCTTAGCTGTAGTGTATCGGCACAGACAGTGCGAACTCCATTGAAACAACAAGACCTACCCTGGGTTGACAATTAAATGTTGCATTCTTGGTCAATTAGGATTGATTAAAATAGCACTACACATATGAAACAATATGTAAAAAAAATAAGAACATGAAATACCATGCATATTAAAATACACATACATAATTATCATCATGTAAAACATAGCAGCAGTGAGCACATAAAAACACATTATACAAATCATATAAAAGCATACCAACTACCTACAGACCTTAGATATTCCCACTAGTGATAGACATTGTTGTTCTAAGTTTTTCACTATAACAAGTCATCCTTGAGCTATGGTTATACTCCACCTGGGAATAGGCTATAAAATTACATAATGTTTTCATTGATGACAACAAGTGTCATTGATGTCAAAGAAGATGCCTAAAGAAGCAACAATGTCATTCATAAATCAATATGACAATTTATTCTCATGCATGTCCTCATCAAGTGAAGTAAAAAATGTTTGAAGTTTATTGAGTTTTGTCAAAGTTATGTTGGCTTAGTGAGTTTATGGATGGTATGGCTGGATAGTGCTCTCTGAGACCTTCACAACATTATATCACGCTTGGAAAAATTTACTCATGGATGAGAAGTTATGATTGTTTGAATTTGATAGTTGTAATGAGGGTGAAAAACAACAAATTTATTGAAAATCACCAAATTTGTCAAACAACAAGCACCTTCTAGAAAAATATATGGTTTTGTGGTTGAACCTACAACAAATGTAATATAAACATGTGCATTTTTTACTGTTCTTAAACAACGTGCACCTTTTTAACCTATTTGATGGTAAGAAAAAGCATGAATGGTGGATTGTAGGTGGAGATGCACATTATTTAACATCCTCCATTAGACCAATGAAAGGATGACACATGGAAAGAATCCATTGGTTGAACAAATGGAAATCTGAGTGGTGGTTCAAGGACACTTGGAAAATTATGATTTGTCCACATGGCAGTGATAACGACATGACATCCGATCAATATGTCACATGGCATGCCAACAAGGCATGCCTAGTTGGCCAATGATCAAGAATCTGGATGACATGTGGCCCACTTAAAATGAGCCATGTAGAAAGAATGATGTCATGATGACATTAGAAGGTGGATGACCAATGGCCCTTAGCCCTTGGTTTTATGGAACAGTCACATTGATAAAAGAAAAGGAGGGGGCTAAATCTATTTGGCTCAAGCACATTGGTCATATTAATCGATCATATGAGTTAAACCCTAGGGTACATCGGCACAAAGGTCAGCCCTGGGTTGACTCTCACACCTTTTGGGACCACACATGCACACATATAAATATCTTGTCAAGAGATCATTCAAATGCAATGATTTGAGGAAGTGAATAGAATTTGTGATCAAAAGAAGGGTACGACCTTAGTGGCTAGACTGAAGTGATGTTGTTTCAAGGTTGAAAACCTATAACTTTTTTTGGTTCTATTGTAGCTCTATGATTGCTCATGAATGGTTGGTTGTAACTCTATGAAATGGAAGGTTCAACATGTGACATGGTTCTATGACTGACTTAGATTGGCCACAACATATTTTATTCATCATAGCTCTCTGATGAGGATGGTATGAACAATGTTTGATTTGTCACGTCGGTCATAGTTCTGTGATGTGATTATATGACTAGTCTGAATTGGAGACAACATATTTTATTGGTTGTAGCTTTGTGATGAGGATGGTATGAAAACTTTGTTATTGGTCATGTTGGTCATAGATTTGTGACATGGATGATCTGAACATATCGTGATTCATTGTTGGTCGCAACTTTATAACAAGGTTATATGACTGGCCCAAATTGGTCACAACATATTATGTTGGTCACATAGCTCTGTGATGTCGATGTTATGAACACATTGTGATTGGTCCTAGATTTGTGATGTGGTTCAGTGAATAACCTAGATTGGCAAGAACAATATCTTGATCGGTTTCTTTGTTCATAGCTCATTGACATGGATAGTCTGAGGTGTCCCACATGAAGCAACCCACAATGTAGTTGGTATTAATTTTGTATAACATAGTCGAGGGCTTAGGTTCAAGTTGCATCAGTTTTTAGGTCATTCCCCTCTCCCCCCCCCCCCCCCCCCCCCCCCCAAAATAAGTTACATTTTGTTGAAAAATTAAGTGACCATAGATGTACATTTTGTAGAAGGGTTATAAGGAAAAGGTTGTTGGTAGAGTGCACCCTGAAAGGGCCATTCTATCGAACACTTAATTTATTTTTCATATATAAGGTTTTTGATAACCTTGTGATATCCTAGGTGAACATTTATGAAGTCATGAAAAGCCTTGATGATATATTTTTGATGTCCAGGACCAATTTATTTGTTTTGGGGGCTTATGAGTAGGTTGGACTTAGAGTTGTGTATATGGATAAAATAGGTTTCGAGAAGGGTTCTATGTAACCAGATAGATGAACAAGTTGTAACAGGGTATGAACATGATATGACACGCAGGTGATAACATTATGACAGTATAAACATGATTAGTTTTGAAGACCTACATTGAAGAGCATGCGGATCCAGTTTGAAATATTATGAAAAGTGGTCCACACAAAGTTGAAGAAGGAGGTGGGTTCCTCCACTGAGGTCGGGTCCTCAACTAGGTTGAAGCCTATATCAATTCTAATCTTGCACATCTATGAGGTTGGTGCCTCAATAAGGTTGTAGCCTATCAAAAATCGGTGCTTGCACATTTTGAGGTTGGTACCTCAATTAGGTTGTAGCCTATTTCAATTGGCTTCTTGCACTCAATCAAGTTGTATCCTATTGAAATTAGTTGCTTTCACATCTTGGGGGTAAGTGCCTCTAGTATGTTGGCTCCTACAAATCTATGTAATCGAAGAAGAAGAAAAGGAATTTGTGGTTTTCTCCCATAAGGGTTTCCACGTAAAAGCTTGTGTACTTTTATGATTTATTATAATGCTGCAAATTTCAGTGGTTCACTATTACATGCTTATTTATTGATTAAATGTTTTTAAATGATAAATTTTCCATTACACTAAGTCACCCCCCCTCTCAGTGTGATCTTTGGTCTAACATGATACCTAAGCTAACTAAGTCCAATAGTTAGCAAAAATAATGGCTACTCCAAGGCACCAAATTCCAGTAGAAATTCTAACTACACTCTTGTCCTCCTTTTATGCATAATGAAAGGAAGTGCGCCCCCGTCTCTACTCTATAATCCCTCAAGCTATACCACTTCCTTTCCAAGGCTCCAACACAAGCTAGGTAAGAAGCCTCGGAACTATGGTTCTAGGAATTATAGCTACTCTCATATAGTCTCTATGTAACCTCTAGGTCTCACACCTAGGGAAACCTATCACGGACAATTCCTCCTTGAAGGTTCTAGCCTTCCTTAAGGCAACCCAAGGAGAATTGTTCATCCAAATCTACCTAGGATATCACAAGGTTATCAAAACTTTAGGAATATGATGGCTCCTTATCTTATCCTCAATATACAATGGTAACAATGGCATGAATGGACATAATGAATCCCTTACTCACTAAGCCCCAAAGTTTATATATGTTTGGCCCTTTTTTAGCACAAGGCACTCATTGGGTCATTTCCCCCCTATTGAGAAACTTAGGATAAAATCATAAATCATAACTTAGGTCTTAGGACTATATTAATATATTCCTTGGTTTAATCTCCCTTTACTTGCCCCTTTCATTAAACCCCTAACCCTCTTTCCTTGTGATTGATTCCTAGTATCACATACTCTCTTTTCTTACTTCATTTGTACTAATGATGTATTTTATTATTGTATGAGTGTGATTATAATTTACAATTCTAGGCTCATTGACCTTTTAGCATACAAGTTATTTATCCTATTTATCACACATAGACACCCTAGCCCAAAACATTGATACATAAGCACTCTGGAATAAAAATCACACTGGCTCATTAGCCTAGATAACATATGTACTTATATAGCCTAGGGATCAACTTGGGGTATTGTATTCCCCTTCCCCTTATGTATGCGGTATCCTCACTATATTATGTACAAATGTGCAACCAAAATTATTTCAAAAGCTTCAAAAATTTGTATGTAATCCTCTTATATGGTGTCCTCAAGCTCCCCCATAGCATCTTCAAAATTATAACAAGTCCATGAGACCTTTATTAGGTCAATAGATTGGATCCTAATCACTTTGACCTTCGTATCCAAGATGCACATTCACTAGACCTGGAAGTTTGCATTGTGCTATACTTGGATCATAGTTCAATCAACTACATAATTAGGATCATGTACATACTTTATGTATGAACACGGATATTAGCAATGCAAGAATATATTCAATAAAATCAATCCCCTAATACTAGGATTTCAAATGGTACACAAAATTTTGTTGTATTCTCTATATTTTTTTGCATATATTTTGTTCTTGTCTTTTCAAGTTCTGCCTTATTTTCATCATCTACTCTTCCATTACAATGAGCAACTCTAACCCAATAATGCTTCTATTAGGTGGTTTATCCCCAACTCATATGCATGTTGCATTTCCTACCATACAAGGCTTCAAATATGCTCATCTTTAATGATTCCTGATACCCATTATTGCATATAATCTCAAATAGATGAAGGTGTCCTTCCCATATAAAAATCTTATCTATTAATTACATCCTCAAATTTATCCTCTCTATTTTCCCATCTAACTCTATGTCATATGTTGTGCTAAAATTTAAATTTTTCCGAAATTCATTTAAATAATCCCCTCCATAAATTTGATGTGAATTTGGGCCCTCTGTCAAAAGTAATTGCTTTAGGAACACCATGTAGCATAACGAATTCCTTCATGTAAATATTTGCAATGTTGCTTGCCTTATGTGTTATTTTCATTGGAATAAAATGGGAAGCCTTTGTGAGCTTATCCACCATTACCATGATGACATCATGCTACCTTATAGTCCTAGGAATTTTATGATGAAATAAATGGTCACTCAAGAATGGAAATGGTTGTAGCAATCTACTTGGATGTTTGTGCTCCACCTTTAAGCTTTTACATTCTAGACATTGAGATATGTAATCAACCACATTTTTCTTCATGCCTAGCAAAAAGTATTGGCATCTTAGAGCTAGAATTATCATTTGATACTGTGAGTGTCCAACATAGGGTAAATTGTGCATCTCCTAGCACTAATTTTTTCATCTCTTGATATTGAGGCACATATACCTTTCCCTTTCACATGAGGCTCCTCTTGCAACTGATAATCCTTGAATTTCTATTGCAAATAATCTTTGTTGGAATGAATTCTTTATTTGCAAATATTGTTGATCTGAATTTACAACTCCCAAAATTGTGTCTTTTAAATAAAATGTGTACATAATTATGGTTGTACCATTTATATGATGCACTCTCCCACTAAGTGTATGAACTAATTTATTTCCCTTTATTGGTTTGATTGGTAAATTAATTGAGAAAAATCCAACTTCTTTATTCACCACCACCCATCTCTGACTTCTTCAAATAATTCTCATCCTGATGATGAACCACAGAGGCTGGTTCGAAACGTAGATGCACTAAAACAACAGATGCGATGAATCCGGAAGATACAACCACACAGAATGCAAATCGCAGAAGTCTCAAATCCATAAAATCCAACTTGTTGTAAAAGTAGTTACACCATCATAACACAAAGCATATTGTTAAGGTTAGTACAAAGTAAAGCATAGATTGCATAATCAAAGATAAATGGATAACATGAAAGTTAAAAAAATAAATAAGAAACAAACTAATGGGGAGAAAACTCTTTATTTGATTTCTAATGGGGCAAATCTTTGGTGGTCTTAAAAGGAGACACAAAAGAGGATTGGATTAAGTAAGATGGACCCACTCTAATCCCCTTGAGAAGGGTCCTTGTTTTCCTTTGTTGATTCTCTCTCTAGGTCAAGAAGTTCACAAGCTTCTTCAATGGTAAAATTCTTGATAAATGGTAATATAACACATGCAATTACTTAAAAGTTATTGTAGCTTTTAGAAAAAATTGGGCAACATAACACTATTCTTATTTCTTATCAAATGCTACCCCATGGTCTATTATATATAGATCATTGTAGCTTCATTAAAACTAGCTCCAAGTGTGAATGGAGCTCATTCCAATTGGGAATTCCCATGCATGAAGGGACCTTCAGGCTACCAAAGTGCCATACATTAATGATATTAGGATTTGAACTAGACTAGTTCAAGAACTACTTTGAATTTTGATGGGATGTGGGCATTTATTATGCCAAAAATTTGGTGTGATTTCTTGTCTTATGGATCTACATGAATATAAAAGGAATAGTAACATGGATCACGCAAAAGACTCACCATGATTTCGCATGGATAGAGAAAAATTCACTTTTATATAGTTTTCCACTACTTTTGAGTTGTCTATTTAATTTCCATGGATAGACGGTCATATGATACTAATGACATTCTCAATAATCACCTATGTTGTATTGTGAGTAATTTTTAAGAGATAATAGTTTTCTCTTGATGTGTGAGGAGGAGAGAAGAACATCATATAGGGGTTGGATAAGTGACCATCTATAAAACATGCAACCTTACAGTAGTTATGTAAAATATACACACAAGGAAGGCTTGTACCATGCTCACGATCATGATCAACAAAGATGATTACAATTAGGGGTGGGGTGATCTTGTCTAAGATGTCAGAAGGCACAATTGCTGGTTCACTATGAAGTAGAAATATACATCATCCTTAGGGCATTTATGACAACAAAATCTTATTATACTAGGAAAATTCACTTAGAATCTAACATGACCAGAGGTGGTCTTGATTAATGGTCATGAAGGGATATCCAAGCTTAGAGGTCTTCAACTAAAATTGGAATTTACAACTTTTGTGAGTTAAGACCCACCTTAATATGATAATGTGTTGATATAACACATCAAAAGGGCCAAAAAACATGGAGATCAATGATTATTCTTTGGGGTCTACCAAAGGTTGATCATGCGAATGAGTAATGAGAAACAAGATACCACTACATTGCTAGATTGCATAAGTTGAGATCAATAAGAATGATGCAACAATTGACAAGGGGAGAAGCCCTTTTAAAACTCAACCAATGAAGAGCTAGATACCAAATTGAAAATAACTAAAGATGTGGATCATGATGATGAGGTCAAAAGAGATAGAAGAAAAAATAAAACTTCCCTTGGGTGGAACATAAGTGATGGGTAATAGGTGGTAGTAGTCAAAACTAAATTAGACAAAAGGAAATCTAGTTTCAAGAGAATAATTAGATGTGGAAATGTACTTGGAATTTATAGTATCAAGGATGTAAGGGTTGCAAGGAGAATGACAATTGGGGATCACAATAAGGGGTATTGAGACACACAAAAGGTAGCAAGTAGTGGATACCAAGAAGGCATAGTTGATTCGATGTAGATGTTCTAACCAAGGGTTACTAGGACTGTCACTTGGATAAAAGGTGTACAAGTGCAATAACAACATGATTGGTTGCTTTCAAAACTTTGTGCACATGCCAAATGAATGAAAAAATTAGGTTTGAATGTATAATCATAGAGTCAGGCACCACCAGTGATGAAATGGCTCACCATACGAGGTGAGAATTGAGAAAAGATGTGCAAGGGGAAGGGAAGGCTATGAGATGGTGTTCGTGGGTCTAGATGGATGGAGCATTGCAACACAAATGGTTTATTAATTTGGAGGATGAGAGGTCGAATGAGAATGCAAAAACATTTTTTTTAAACCAATCAATAAATGAGAATGACTAGGAGTCTTAGAAGATGGGTTAACATGATGACAAGAAGGAAGTATGTGGTTAAATATTGTTTTAAAGGATGAAGTAGCATGGTACTGAAAATGCAAAGGATGCTAAAAATGGGATGACCCATGGAGGTAAAAAAAAGTATTGTATGGCAACAATCAAATGCATAAGGATTGAGTTGAATTTGGATGAATAATAGAGAAAAGAGACCTTAAGGATGACTCAAGTGGCATATATTGGATAGTGTTAAGTGTGAAAATACTACCACCAAGGCCATTGGAGTAGCCAAAAGTGCTTTATAGTCTAGTGGATTTCCAAAAATGCATTGGAAGTTCTTTCCCGTGATCCCTAATAACAAGAGAGACTAGTAATTCACTATAGAAGTCCTTCTAAGATTGTATAGTCAAACCATATCAAACTCAAACAATGGGGGCTTCATTGGGGGAGCAATACCATACCACGTGCATTCATATTGGGGGATATATATTGAAGAAAAAATGACATAATATAATGAGCATATAATAGGGAGTAAAGGGTTTTTATATTGGCAGGTATAAAAAATGGAGCTCAATGTTAATGAAAAATATAAAGGGGTCTAAAAAATGTTAACGCAAAGGTGGATACCTATAATATCTAGTTGTAACAGCCCAAAATAAACATGCAATTAATTAGATTAATCAAGTAATCAACATGCAATTATTCACTAATTAACATCAAAGTTAAAAACTATGAGTAGAGACACTTACCTGTAATTTCAGTTGAAGTTTGCTAACTGCAACAAGGTTTTAGGGACGAATCTCCACCCAACCATAGGCCCAGTTGCACAAAATCTTGCTATAACTAGCCACCCCCGAGCCCTCAATCAACGTACTACTGCCAAGGTATCCTTTGTCTCACAACATTATTCTCCCAAGAGAATGGATGGTGGAATCATGGAATGATGGAATGTCTCTCATCTTCCTCACCATCTATTAAATAGAGCAAACATTGGAAGGGGAACCACATGCACACACTCCATGTGTCTACATGCAACTTTATTGCTTTCTTGTTTTATTTCTTTTGTTTTTACTTTTTGATAGCTTTATTGATTTTTACTGCTTTCTTGTTTTATTTCTTTTTATATTTATTTAGAGCTTTAGTATTGTTATTTATTATTTTATTATTATTTATTATTTATTTACTATTACTATTTTTTTATTTATTGTTTATTATTTATTTTCTTGTATTTTAATATTATATTATATTATTTATTATTTTTATTATTATTTATTATTTATTATTAAGGGACATTACATACTTCCCCACTTTAAGGAACTTCGTCCCGAAGTTAAGATTATTTATTATTTATTATTTATTATTAAGGGACATTACATATAGTTATTTATTACTTCATGTTTGCCCTACACCCTCTGCTGAACTAGTATAACTAGCAAGCATCGAAAGTTTCACAACACCCGGGAAATCTCAAGGAATCTCTGTCCTTTTTCCACTTTTAGAACCAGGCATAAGCCTCCCTGTTTTGTATCCTAGTCCAAGGCTGGCCCCAAGGCTCGCACCTGACTCAAACCTCATCTGCCCCAAGGCAAGCATCCGGTACGGTACTCAATGACTCCGGGCATCTCGCAAGGCTGGCCCACTCCCTCCACAACTACTAAGGCGCACAACCGCAGGCATCGAAGTCCTTACACCCCCACCAAAATTTGGCATCCCAATCCAATAACAGGCACCTAGCCTAGAACATTAGGCAGTTGGCCTCCTCAAGATGGTCCCATAGCCCTTCAAGAGCTATCCATCAAGAGCTACACAAGACAAAGGAACCACTGGCATATGTAGTGTTGATTGAGTTTATCCCCAGCCCATATGGTGTTAGTTATTCTCCCTCGTGAATATGGGCTCACACGAGATCATCAAATAAATCAGCCCTCTTGACCCATTTGTGGAGTCCTTTGACACCATATAATTTTGATAAAATTATAATGTCTGGTTCTTACAGAAAATGAATTTAATATTCTAGAAAATTTCGGAAACCGAACTCAATTTTTCCCAAGGCCCCGATTTCACAAACTTTATGTGCGATTTCACAAACTTTATGTGCGATTACTTGGATAGGATTTCAAAAATTATAGTTCGTTGTGTGAATCTTGCTATATTATGTAGGTAAAAGAAAAAAATACTGCCCAAATTACAGTACCGGATCACGTAGAGATCATGAAATATTACCAAGCTAACTTCAAGAAACAAATAGCTAAGTCACTGGTGAAGGAAGTGTTGCTATATTACATTGCTTGCATATGTCTTCTAGTCATCTGTCTTCATAAGTCTATGCATTTCATTTGTTATAAAATGATCAAATAACCAAGAGATTGGCACTCATATGAAAAACAAATTGACGATATTTTATGATGAATATGTTCAAAAGAAGCATACAAAGAAAAATATAGAAACTACTCGCAGAGTTAAATCATTGAAAACTTACCTTTCAGATCATTCAAATAGAAAATCGTAGAGTCTTTCCTATTATGGAAGTCATTTTTACCTTTGTCCTTGCACCAGTGATTGGCCGAATCAAAATCAGTGATAAACTTTGCATGGCAAGATCACAGAGGATTATCTGAGAACAATATAGCCAGAGCGAAATTTTGAAATCCTGAAACTACTCTATAAAGTAAGAGGTAAAAATGTGTTCCTTCTACTGTAACGTTCTTAGAAACCAGTTCACGGCCACATGAAACTGAGCTGCAATATCACTTATCTGTCTAAACGGTGAAATGTCATGTAATTTAATGGGGTTGAACAAGCAAACCGTTTATTTCTGGCTGGAAGAAAGAATGGCAGCACTGACAAATGGCATCCTAGATTTATACAACATATGAAAAAGATACAAAACCTAGGATAAAAGGCGCGGAAGGATGAAAATATACGGTGAAGTTGAGCTAATGTATTATATAACTAAGATGAGTTTGTTTCTGCTTCCGCTTCCATTGTATAGGTAGCTGTATTAAATCTCAAAAAAAATTGAAAACAGTCATTTTGGCTTTGTAAGTATTAAATAATCTCAAAGCACCTCTAACTAAGCTTTAAACGTCCCCCGACCCTAATTATTCTGGCAACACCCTGCAAAATTCGGAGCATCTTCGACTAAATCCGAACCAAAAAATTAACATGGTTAGTGTTAAAATTAAACCACCATGTGCACCCTGGAGGTTTCACACAAATTCTCCCGGAAGGTTTGCATCAACATAAAAGAAAAGTTCAATTCCTCTGAAATAAATGCAATCTTTAAAAGAAAAAGAAAGACAGATCAGTATGCAAGCTTAACCTCTGGTGCACTGCATAATTAACCAGTGCGATTTAGAAACCGACTCTTCTCAAAGGCTCTAACACAAAACAAGCACTCAACGATCTATCTACCAGGTCTAGCATAATAGCAGATTTATCGCTGATCATGAATCATTGCCGGGGTGTCAAGCATGTCGGTTGCTCACAATGAATATTCATGTCCAGTGATCGTACAGGCTAGGGAGTCAAATAATGAATTAGGAACTCCTGGAAAATTTTGCAAAGGATTTTATTTATTAAATCCCTAACGGCTTGCGATTGAGTTAGATTGGCTTTTAGCTATATATATATATATATATATATTTTTTGAAAACCCTGAAAAAAAATTTATGTGTACAGCGAGGGTTTGTAGACCAAAAAGGGACATGCGGCCTCCCTGAAGTAACGATCCTGAAACTTTCAGAACAAGTTGAGTTAAAAATCCCAACAATTTTTTTTTTTTTAAGATGCCCATAGGCCCTAAGGGTTGAGCCTAAGCTCTGATACCATATGTAATAGCCCAAAATAAACATGTAATTAATTAGATTAATCAAGTAATCAACATGCAATTATCCACTAATTAACATCAAAGTTCAAAACTATGAGTAGAGACACTTACCTGTAATTTCAGTTGAAGTCTGCTAACTGCAACAAGGTTTTGGGGATGACTCTCCACCCAACTATACGCTCAGTTGCACAAAATCTTGCTACAAATGGCCACACCCGAGCCCTCAATCAACGTACTACTGCCAGCGTATCTTTTGTCTCACAACACTATTCTCCCAAGAGAATGGATGGTGGAATCATGGAATGATGGAATGCCTCTCATCTTCCTCACCATCTATTAAATAGAGCAAACATTGGAAGGGGAACCACATGCACACACTCCATGTGTCTACATGCAACTTTATTGCTTTCTTGTTTTATTTCTTTTTATATTTATTTAGAGCTTTAGTATTGTTATTTATTATTTATTTACTATTACTATTTTTTTATTTATTGTTTATTATTTATTTTCTTGTATTTTAATATTATATTATATTATTTATTATTTTTATTATTATTTATTATTAAGGGACATTACACTAGTGAAAGTAGGGTTTTTGTTTTTTTGTTTTTTTTTTTTTCGTTTTGTTTTTTGTTTTTTTTTTAATTTGGAAGGTGTATTGGGTTTATATTGGTAGGGGCTTAAATAATGCGATTTTTAGAGGTATTTTCCAATATGTAGTCAAATTAAGGGTATTGTTTAGTATGCCACAAACGCACAAGATATGTTAGAGTTTCATTGAGTGAAGCCCCCGTGACTCAAATAATATCTAAATGACATCATTAATATTTGCATCAATCCATTCATAATAATAAACATAGAGAAAGATACATTTTCTTCATCTTTCGCTTCTACTTTCATCTTGTAGTGTATCTAGATATTACTACCCTCTCTCGTCTCAACTCGAGTCCCTTTTAAGCATCTTGGATTTCAAATTTCATTGTGGGAGATCCCAAGTGGAGGGGCTTTGGAGATAGATTTTTAATTTGAATATTTTGGTATGTAATGGGGTATACCAACCCATGCTCAAAAATCCATATTGATAAAATTATTATTAGCAAGAGTTAGCCTACACAAAATTAAGAGCTGCCTACATTATTGTTATAAGAATTGTCTTTGAGAGACAGAAATTATTGTTGTTTCATGTGGAAAGGATTCAATGGTGAGATATTCTACTTAAGTTTGATTTATAGTTTATTTGTGGATATATTTTTTGGTAAAATTTTGTTTACAATTTGGTTGGAATTTGTGAGAATTGTAGATTTTAGTAGTGGAGTTTGCAGAGTCCAAGTTTTTAAGAGTTTTTTTAGGGTGTTGAATCCATTTATGCATTCAAAAATGCATTTAAATAATGAAAAATTGTGATCTCACCAAAAGATGTATCACAAAATTCTAGCAAAAAAGAAAAAATGTAGAATAGTTAGCTTGTGTCTTAAGTTAGTGGTCCCCTTGTTACTTGAGCATCTTGACCAATAACCTTTTGATAAGACACTTTGTAAAAAATAAAGAAAAAAACTCAATCTAATTGTTTTACATTTTCACCCTTTTCCCTAAACATTAATGATACAAATCTTGTTGACATCATTGTTTCATTATTTAAAGTTAACGACCATTTAGGCTCATAACCTTTGATGGAGGATTTTATTGGAAGGAATTAGAAACATCCTTATTTTCCTATTTAACAGTTGGTAATTCCTTGGTTATGATTTTATTTATTAATCAACTTGATTGGTCCAGACTAGAGAATCAGAAAAACAAAACAATACACAAAGATACATGAATTGTCTCAATGAGAGACTTTTATTAATTCAAATTCACACCCTGAATACATAATAGAGTCCCATTTTATACAAATGGGATTGATCAATGGATATTGACAACAACCCAGAATATAATAATGCCTACACCACTCCAACTCACTTTTAGATTGGAAAACTACACATTCTAGAACATGATATTAAAACTAGAACAATCTAGAATTTATATTTCTCTATCTCTAACACTCCCCCTTAATAGAGAAATTAATTATTTACCACACGTAACTTGTCTTTACATAATGCAAACTTATCTTTTCCTAGAGATCTAATAAAGATGTTTTCCATATTATCATTTATATTATAATAGATCAAATCAAATTCCTTTCATTGCAGTTCTTCTCGTACAAAATGATGTTGTGTTTCAATATGTTTTGATCTAGAATGATAGACTAGGTTGTTCATAAGTTTGATATAGCTTTGATAATCACATTTAATGATTGTTCGTCCTTCTTGTTTTTCTCCCTTGTCTTCAAGAATTCTTCTTAGGAAAATTGCTTCACAGTTTACAGTGCATATGGCCTTATATTCAAATTCAATGGAAAGCAAAGAAACAATTGGTTGTTTCTTGTTGCTCCATGACAAAATTATGGATCCATAATGAATGCATAACCAGAGGTGGACTTCCTATCATATGGTTATGTTTCCTAATCATATTTTGAGTTACCTATCAACTCAACGTTCAAATCATTAGTACATTCAATACCAAAATTTACAGTCTCCTTTAAATATCGAAGGACTGTCTTGGCTACATTCCAATGACTTTCATGTGCCTTAGCCATGAATTAACTAAGTATGCTTACTGAATATGCAATATCTGGCCTGCTTGTTGTTAAGGAATTCAAACTTCCCACCAATTTCCTATACAATGTGTCATTCACTTCTTTTGTTTCATTATCTTTGTTAAGTTCAACATTTTGTGCCAATGGTGTTTACACCACTTTACATCCATTCATGTTGAATTTTCAGATTGATTCATATGTTTATTTACTTTATGTGACCAAAGTTCTGCCATTATCTCTCCAAACTTCAAGACCTAAACAATAATGCAACTCTTCAAGATCCTTCATTTCAAATTTTTGTGACAAACAACTATTGATCTTTTCAATTAACTTTGTAGCATTTCATGTTATGATAAGATCATTAACATGTATTAAAATCAAAACAATGTCCTTTTTCATCCCACTTGATATAGATATTTGGATCTCCTTTACTTTTGGTAAAACCTTGTTGAAAGAAGAATTTGTTGATTTTTAATGTACCTTGGACAAGTGGTTTCCCATGGGTTAGTCTCTACCTAGGGAAATTGTCCAAAATGATGCTTTTCCTAAGTGTGACTTTATAAAGTGAAGGTGACTTTATAAGGGGTAAAGTCAATGTTAAATTATAAAGTGAAAATTGACTTTAGACATAAAATACAATGTGGGTACTTTGTTTAATGGCTGAGTTAAAAAATAGAAAGTGAAAATTAAATGCACATTTATTCTCATCCCTTGATCTAAATGAATCTGAGCCATTAGATCTTAGGGTTGCCCAAAATTCATTTAGGGAAAGAAAAGGGGGAAAAGAAAAGAGAGAATGCATTCATTCTTCATGAGCACATTGGAGAAAGGAGGATGAGAGCTGGAGAAAAGTTCTGAAGGAGAAATTTGTTGCAACAAGCTGAAGGAGTGATTTTTGGCCAAAGATGGGCATGGAAATCAAGGCATAGAAGACAACATAAGGTATAGTATGAACAATGTTGAATGTTGTGATTTGCACGCCATTCGAGAGAAGTTTTGAAAAAAATGAAAAAAATCCATATAGTTTTTACAACAATACAAAAATCTGTATAGTCCGTATAGAGTTCGTTAAGTCGTATCCAAACATTACATATATTTAGCTTCAAGTGGGCACGAAAATTGAGGCAAAGTGGGCACACTTTTCGAGGAGTTTTGGGCTGAAGATATAAGTTCTATTTTGCTATTTTGTTTTGTTTGCAAATGTATTTTTCCTAAACTTGAAAGATAAATAAATTTGAAGAGCTCTCTAGCAGGTTTTCCCCAGAGAAGATTGAAGAGGTTTTGCCTAGGTCTAAGTTGACGAAAAATATTTGTGTATTTTTATGTGTGTTGCTGGTCTGGTTATGTCCATATTTATTTTCAGCATGTGTTGACAGTCCCATGTATTTTAATATGAAAATTTCATTTCCAAAATTCTATATGTTGAATGTATGTTTAGGGGAAAAGACATTTAAAAGCATATACTATTAGGAAAAAACCCATCAATTTAAACCCTATAAAGACCAAATTAGAGCATTTAAGATAGGGGTCAAATGGGCCACTATCCCCCTATGGCTCAAAAAACAAAAAAATTAGCCCTCGCGATAAGGTCATTTCAGGATGAAAAAAGAAAAAAAAAAAAAATTAATTAAATTTGGTTTGACTTAGGGTTTCTACCGAGTATCAAAACACTTTTGGTTGATGGAAGTGTTGGTATAAGGAAGGTTGAAGGTCGAAGGATCATCGATCCCCTTTTTTGAGTGGGAGTGATAAGGTGAAATTAAAACCGGGTTGGGATTCAAGAAATTTTTTTGTAGTCATCAAATTTCAACATGGTATCAAAGCTACAAGCTAAAAATTGTAGTTTGAACAACAAATAGTAGTTTGGGACAACAAACAGTGGTTTGGACAACAAACTGAATTTGTGGATAACAAACTCAGTTTGGACAACAAACTGATATTTTGGGACAGTAGGGTGAAATTTGACACATACTTAACTTTTGGGACAACAAGGTGTGCTGGAAAGTTCATTTTTCCATTTATTTGGTTCTGTAAATTTTGGGCAAAAGTCATGGCCATGTTCTTAAGGATAGAGGACAGACTAGATGGGATATCCAACTATGTCATTTGGAAGAACATAGTTCAGATAATGTTTGAGGAGGCAACATTTTGGGACATAGTGTGACAAGTGGTTGTACCTCCTACTGCTATGGATGAACTTGCTGAATTCACAAAAAATAGTGCAACGACAAAAAGGATTTTGATGGACAGTCTAAACGATCATGTGGTTCCTCGAGTGAGAGGAAACACATATGATTATTAGATGTAGATAGCTCTAACCACTCTCTATCAGAGTACCAATGAGAGTAGGAAGATGGTACTCTAAGAACAATTGAAGAACATTAGGATGACAAAGATTTAAAGTGTAGTTCATTATCTTGACAGGGTCAAACATGTAAGTGATGATTTGACTGCTATTGGTGAGGCAGTTGCACCCACAGAGTTAGTCAGGATAGTTGTAGCAGGACTTCGTAAGTCTTGGGAGGTCTTTGGATATGTCGTTACCTCTAGGGAGAATCTTCCCAACAGGGACAGATTCTGGGATGATTGTTTGCAGCACGAGATACGGAAGAATGGAAGTGGTGGGGTGAAGATAACATATGAGGAGGATGTAGCCTTGACAGCCAGGGGGGAGCACAAAGGGAAGGCCAAGAAATGGGCCTCATTAGATGGGGCTAAGGGAAAGGAGAAGAAGAAGAATAAAGATATGGATATGTCCAAAGTCAAATGTTGGGCAAGTCAGAAGATGAGACTCTACGCTACTACGTGTCCTGAGAGGAAGAACAAGGGGAAGAAGGGTGCTGCAGCTTTAGCAGAGGTGGAGCGATTTGCTTCACAGTTTGACCAAGACATTTCATTTACTACTTCTACATCTAGTAGGAGTACATCATCTGATGTGTGGTACATCGATAGCGGGGTTTCCCACCATATGATAGGTGCACAAGAGTTCTTTTTAGAGCTTCCAAAGAGGGAAGTTGATATTGAGATTGTACTAGGAGATGACCGCACTGTGAGAGTTGTTGGTGTGGGGACTATGACCTTTGAGAGGGAGTCTTTGCCTCCTTTGAAGGTCATGGATGTTTTGTATGTTCTGGGGATGAAGAAGAACTTGATTTTAATGTCTGCTATGGAGGAGAATGGGTTTGACATCATTTTCTTAGGAGGGAAGGTATTGATGCATCCTAGGGGAGCTTCCATCACTTCGGCCAAAGTGATTGGAGTCCTCTCTAGGAAACTATATAGGTTCAATTTTCATTCGGCAGGAGCATTGGTGAGTAGCACATCTAGTAGCACTCACACTAGCACCACCATCAGTAGAGACTTGAGTGAGTTATGGCACCGGTGGATGGCATATATGCATCATGGAGATTTGAGAGTACTGAGGGAGATCACTACTGGAGTTCCTGATTTCAGTGTCGAGCATTATGAGGTCTACAGAGGGTGTGTTTTGGGAAAGTACACCAAGTTCCCATTCCCAGTGAGCGACAATAGATATACAAGTATACTAGACTTGATTCATACTGATGTTAGTGGTCGTATGTCTTGTGTTTCTTTGGGTGGTTATGAGTATTATGTTATATTCATTGATGACTACTCTAGGAGGACTTGGATATATTTCCTGAACACCAAGGGTGAGGTCTTCATTCGCTTTAAAGAGTTCAAAGCTCTTGTGGAAAAGTAGACAGGTAGGAAGATCCAGGTCTTGAGGTTAGACAATGGTGGTGAGTACACCGATGGTGGGTTTTCTGACTTCTGTGCATAGGAGGGAATTAGGAGACAGTTCACGATTCCTTACAACCCATGGTAGAATGAGGTGTCTAAAAGGAAGAACAAAGCTATTGTTGGGACTGCTAGAGTGATGATTCATGATCAGGGGTTGCCTTTGTTTTTGTGGGTTGAGGCCTGCAACACTATTTTTTATCTTCAGAACAAGAGTCCTCATAGAGTATTGGGGAATATGACTCCGGAGGAGACTTTCACTGGAGAGAAGCCTCATGTGGGACATCTTCATATCTTTGGATGTCTCACATATTCTTATATCCCCAAGGAGCAGAGGACGAAGCTGGAACCCATGGCAGAGAAGGGTATCTTTATGGGTTACAACGAGACTTCGAAAGCCTATCGGGTCTTCATTCCTTCTAAACAGTGAGTGGTGATTAGGAGGGATGTGAAGTTCGAGGAGGAGAGGGTCTATCAGAGATCACGAGAGTATGATGAGAGAGAGTCACAGACTTCTCCTCAGCAAGGAGGTCAGGTACAAGGAGTAGGACCTCAGGGTTCTGGATCGACTGGTACATGAGGTACTTCAGTGTCAGTGACATCTAGGGCACTAGTGGCGAGTTCATTGAGCACTTATTTAGGGAGTCCACTGGTACAGAGTTCACATTGCACTTCAACTGACATAGGCACAGGTTTCAGTACAGGTTCTTCGAGGACAGGTGTTGGTACAGGCACACCAAGGTCAGTTGGTAGACCTTCAGGCTCACCAGACTAGGGGGCGGAGGATGAGGTTCCATATGGGGAATATTCTTTAGGGAAGAGGAGGCCCAAGTGGCTTCAAGACACCTTGAAGGAAGTGAAGTCTGTTGGTCCTCCGAAGAGGGTGAAGAGGGAGAGTGTGCCACCTATGCGTTTTGCATTTATGATTCAAGGCTACCAACATTGTTGACTCTGAGCCTACTAGCTATGAGGAGGATACTAGTAAGGAGGTATGGAGAGAGCCTATGGTGGAGGAGTATGCCTATATGACTAAGAAAAATGTCTGGGAAGTGGTTCCTAGGCCTGAGGGCAAGTCAGTTGTGACTTCCAGGTGGCTCTACAAGATCAAGCATGCTGCAGATGGAAGCATTGAGAAGTTCAAGATGAGGTTTGTGGCTAGAGGGTTCTCACAGATAATGGGAGTTGACTATGATGAGACCTTTTCTCTCGTAGCTTGGTACACTTATATCTAGTCCCTTATTTCTATTGCTGTAGAAATGGGTTGTCAGATCCATTAGATGGATGTGAAGACCCCATTTTTTAATAGAGTTATAGAGGAGGAGGTGTATGTTGATCAACCACAGGGCTTTGAGGTACTTGGGTGAGAGAACCATGTATGCCATTGAGGCAAGCACTCTACAGACTCAACCAAGCTCTGAGAGCTTGGTATTGGAGGATTCATACTTTCTTGTAGCAGATGGGTGTCATGAAGAGTGATGTAGATCCAAACCTATACTACATTGTTGTAGGGGATGATCTGATCATTCTTGTGTTGTATGCTGATGACTTGTTCATTATTGGGGCAGAGAGACTGATTAGTGGTTGCAAGGAGGATCTTGCTATGGAGTTCAAGATGAAGGACATTGGGTTGATTCATTGCTTTTTGCGGTTTGAGGTGTGCTAATAGGAGGGGCATATCTTTCTGGGGCAGGCGAAGTATGTTGTGGATGTGTTGAGCAGATTTCACATGGCAGACTGTAAACCCATGTCTACACCCATGATCAACAACTGGAAGAAGCTTCATGCTTCAGATTCTAGTTTGGTGGATCCCACATTGTATAGGTAGCTTATTGGGTCCTTGATGTGTCTGGTCAACACTAGGCCATATATATGCTTTACAGTGAACACACTTAGCTAGTCCATGGTTGAGCTCAGGAAGGTGCACTAGGTAGTTGCGAAACACATTATTTGCTACGTGCAGGGTGCTGTTGATTATGGTCTGGACTATAGGCGGGGAGATGGAGTGAGGTTGGTAGGTTACATAGATTCAGATTAGGCAAGTTGAGGTTCTGACAGGAAAAACACTTCAGGTGTTGCTTCGGATTGGGGTCAGAAGTTGTGCCATGGTTTAGTCGAAAGAAAAAGTCAGTTGCTTTGAGCTCTTTTGAGGCTGAGTATATGTCTGCTAGTCAGGCTAGTTGTGGGACCATTTGGTTTTGCAAGTTGTTGTATGGCCTATTTGATCAGGAGTTGAGACCGACAATTATTCACTATCATAATCAGATTTTCATTAAAATCACAGAGAATCTAATGTTTCATGACAGGTAAACACAATAACATCATATATCATTTCATCAAGGACTATGTTCAAAAGGGGGTAGTGAAGCTGGAGTATATATCAACAGATGAGAAGGTGGCTGATGTTGTCACGAAGTCCTTGCCAAGAGGCAAGCATGTCCATTTCAGGGACAAAATGGGTGGTGAGAAACACTTTCCTCAGTAAGAGGGAGAGTTGATTTTTAATGTACCTTGGACAAGTGGTTTCCTATGGGTTAGTCTCTACCCAGGGAAAAGTGTCCAAAATAATTATTTTCCTAAGTGTGACTTTATAAAGTGAAAGTGACTTTATAAGTGGTAAAGTCAATGTTAAATTATAAAGTGAAAAGTGACTTTAGACATAAAGTACAATGTGGGTACTTTATTTAATGGGTGAGTTAAAAAATAGAAAGTGAGAATTAAATGCACATTTATTCTCATCCCTTGATCTAAATGAATCTGAGCCATTAGATCTTAGGGTTTCCCAAAAGTCATTTAAGGAAACAAAAGGGGGAAAAGAAAAGAGAGACTGCATTTAGTCTTCATGAGTAGATTGGAGAAAGGACACTGAAAGGTGGAGAAAAGTTCTGAAGGAGAAATTTGTTGCAGCAAGTTGAAGGAGTGATTTCTAGGCAAAGTTGGGCATGGAAATCAAGGCATAGAAGACAACAGAAGGTACAGTACGAACAACATTGAATGTTGTGAGTTGCACATCATTCAAGAGAAGTTTTGAAAAAAATAATAAAAAAAATCCATACAGGTCGTACAATGGTACGAAAATCTGTATAGTCTGTATGGAGTTGTACAGTTCATTCAATACAATTTTATCTGTGCATTACATATTTTCAGCTTCAAGTGGGCACAAAAATGGAGGCAAAGTAAGCACAATTTTCATGGAGTTTTGAGCTGAAGAGATAAGTTGTATTTTGTTGTTTTGTTTTGTCTGCAAATGTATTTTTCCTGAACTTGAAAGATAAATAAATTTGAAGAGCTCTCTATTAGGTTTCCCTAGATAATACTGAAGAGATTTTTCCTCGGTCTAAGTTGACCAAAAATATCTGTGTATTTTTATGTATGTTGCTAGTCTGGTTATGTCCATATTTATTTTCAGCATGTGTTGACAGTCCCATGTGTTTTATTCTGAAAAATTTCATTTCCATAATTCTATATGTTGAATGTATGCTTATGGGAAAGGGAATTTAACTGAATGGGAGTGATAAGGTGAAATTAAAACTGGGTTGAGATTGCAGGAAACATTTTTTTAGTCATCAAATTTCAACATTTTTTTTTTATCAATCTTCACATACCAAGATCTAATTTCCTATTTGAGTCCATATAATTTTTTCTTTAAATTGCAAACAGGATGTTCTTGTCCCTATGTTGTAGCGGCTACAACCACCCTCCAAAATTTTTCCTTAGCTTCATTTTGGAGACTCCCTACCAACCTTTCACAACAACATGTCTTATCATGTCAAGTACACAAGCTTCAGTGATTTTCTTGCCGAATGATAGCCTGTCCATCAAAGCTTGTTTCATCCCCCTCATAGGCTGTTTCACCAGATTTAGTCTAGCTGTAGGCTAAGCATCTCCCTCAAGAAATTGTGCAATTCTGGAAGGCAACTAGCCTTCCCTCCAGAAATTGCGTAATTATGTCTGGAAGCCTACTGGGCTCTAGAATTGCACAAATCTTCCTGTCACTGTTCACTGAGAAAATTGTTCAATTCCTCCCAGTAGGGCCGCTCAGCCTAGAAATTGCGCAATTTAGGGTAGCACTCAGCTGCTCTACCCAGAAATTGTGCAATCCCTCTAGGCAGCCAGCCCAACTCCCTCACAGAAATGTGCATTTTGTTTCCTCCCAACTGAGTATACTGTTGCATGTGCAGTTGAGTTGACCGGTTCCCTCCAGGATCGAGAAAAAATATTTTTCTTGCATGGGTTGCTGCTCCCAAGGTAGCATGCAAAGGTATCCCTTGTTTCATGGATCTATTTTTAGTAGTTGGAGGTTACATGCAAGGATCATTTCAGAAACCTCCCACCAAGTGTCGCTTTCCCTAGATTTGTGGCATGCGCGTTGCAACCTCGATTTTATCGAAACTCATCAACCATACGCTGCATAGCTCATTCCTCACATCGATCTTGTAGCTATGACATCCCACATTGCATCTAGGAGTCGTCGGCACATTCAACTCAGTTGTTTTGGGGTAAGCCCGTTTTTCATTTCTCGCATTGTGTTTCTGGCGTTTTTTTTTTTTGCTTCATATGAATGTTGTCTTCTTGATTTCAGTGAGCACTTGCTATCATTTTGATACATACTAGCTTATACTAGCACCATTTCAGTTTTCGTTAACATCTCACTACTATCGCATGCATGACACTGTTTTGCACAAAAAGTCGTTGTTGTGGTGACTCTCTTCACACACATGCATGCTTTCCCATTTTCCGAATCTTGCACTTGTTGTTTACATGAATGATCATTCACTCTTGTTTGCACTCTTCTCATCATGCTTTCACACTTCTCATGTTTTCAATCACCCATTGGCTGCATTGGGCTGCCTTGGTTCGGACCGTGCCTTGCCCGGCTAGCTCTGCACATTTCCGGAAGCAAAGGCTCTGCCTTCCCAACATAAATTGTGCAAGTCTAGCCAGGAACTGACCTCTAGGTTTGCATTGTGCAATTCTTGGAGGCAATGTCCTGTTGGCCCCAGAACCTGTGCAATGTAGTTTGTTGGTTGCATGTCACTATTGACTGAAATTGTACATTACGAAGTTTCAGTCCTTAGCAGGCCAGGGTGGACTATGAATTATGCAATTCCAACAGTTAGTCAACTTCCTGATAGCTCGGACTATGCCTTGTGCAGTTTTGGAAGTTAGTCTCTCAACCTCCCAGCGGAAATTGCAAGACCTTCATGATCAGTCACATAGGTATGTTGCAAGTCAGTTCTCAAGTTCGTTTTGGTTTTCGACTAACAATTGCTTCCCATGAGTGTTCCCATGTCCCCAAGTATCGCAAGTATTCATATGCCTCTTAGTAACACAAGTACAATGGTTTCCATGAGAGAAGATTCGAAGACACCATTCAGAGCACACTCGGGGATGCAGTCGATCAAGTGTCTATGAACTTGCCTACCCGTGAAGACACAAAGTTGTTCGTGGACAAGGAAATCAATATATGATGGCAACAAAATCATAGTAAGCAGCACCATCAACAACAACTGAAGGCAACATACCGGATGCAATGAATGCAAGAGGAAGGTTGTTAACAACAGAGAGGCGGAACAAAGTCACAAGCTCAGGAAGATCCACTTGTGATAAAAGAAACTTTGGAGACTCAGGCTATGAGGTGACGCTGAGAAATGAAGATCGCGCGAAGATAGAGAATGGAACAGAGAAGGAGTTGCATGTGCTGAAGTATAAAATCAAGGAAGAACAAGAGCTACATATATGAGATAATGAGTTGCAGTAGGAACAGGTACAACAATGGGCGTAACATGCACTCATGGATGAAATTGCGCTCGTACAAGTTATAGATCCATCCCAGCAGCTGGCACAGAGCATACATGGTGAGCAGTGTTGTTGATTGCATACAAGGGAATTCAAAAACATGCATTTCATTGTGCACACACATGTGATCTAATCCATTTGGCACACTCATCGAGGCAAAGACAAGAAGAAAGTCCGACTGGAGTTGAACATGCAGTTGACAGCTGATGCGCATGACCACTAGCACACACTGGAAGATCAACACAGACACTATGCATCCGTGTGTTATTGATTCGACCACACCCAGAAGACCATGCGCTCATAACAGTTGAGTTGAATGGAGGAGCCACATCAATTCACTAGGATGCAACAGAGGCAAGAGTTTGCTTCAGCAAGATGTCACCATAGAGCACATGCACACCATCACAGACGACTAAGCTTGGCATCATCTCACCACCTTCATCATCACAAGCATGTCAAAGAGTTGGTCTCATCACAACAAACTGAGTGTCAGTGATGTCTTGCATGGCTTGCTCAAGCCATTTTGTCTCACATGGGCACGTGTGCATTGTAATATAATGTCTTGTCAAGTGGAAGTTCAAGTGTCGATAGTTGGATGTAACAATCATAGAGAAGATGAAGAGTCATGAGGGTAGATGAACTGTCACAAAGGGGAATGTCAAGGGTCACCTCACCCTTTGCTATAAATAGAACCTCATAAATCATTATAAAGGCTTTTGGTTAGCCAAGATTCTGATAGGACTATCTTAGAGAAAGCTTAGATAGTATTGTAACGAGCCTTGGCTTCTCCACTGCACAGAGCTAGTACATCTCTTTAGAGGAGTACGTGGTTGTGGTTGTAACATTCCACTGTCTGAACTAGTGGTTGGACATGGATGTATTGTATGACTGGAACTTACACTTCTTAATAAAACAGAACCAACAAGTTTCATTAATATGTTGTATTGTATTCTATGCTATTTGGTTTACTCTAAAGGATATATGTTTTTGTTTTCTTATGCATGCATATATGGACTATTCTATGTAAGTATGTATGAATCTCTTTGAAATGTGTTGTTGGTTTAACCATCAATTTGGATTGCTTGCTAACTTTCTTAACTTGTGATGCATCTTTGCTCGTGTGTTCCTTTCCAAGCTGTGTACTATTACAGGTTTCCAAGCGGTGCATTCACTTCAACCTCAGTGTGTTAGAACCTCTCATGCACCTTCCTTGACTTACTGCAGCTGTCACACCCTTGCTACCAACAGGGACTTCTTACTTTCCTTTATGCGAAATCACGGTCAAGGCATTACTGTACAACCCACTGTTGGGACTCCAACACCAAACGGTCTATTGGCTTATTGGGGCCTGACCTAGGTTCAAAAATGTTTTAGCCAAACAAATTCTGAAACTACCGGCCCTTTCGGCAACAGTCTGCGGAGCGCAGACTGAGGTCTCACCCGAGGTAGTATGGGAGGGTGCTGGAACCAGGTTTTCACACCCTAGGGATGTCTTGATGAGGTCTGGAGAGTTCACGGACTGATCTTTAACACTTGTATTGCTTCGCGCAACTATCTGACCTTTGCGTAGCCCTAGTACCAAGCGGAAAGAGGCACAGTCTAGATCCCTTATCTTTAGTATGTGTTTATTATAGATCTGACTTACTTCAGTAGTTTTTATCAATCCTTCAATATTTGTAACTAGTGCGCGCACACATAAACCTTAAAGAGATGCATAAAACCATAACAGAAGAATAACCACACAGATCTATGAGCAGATGCACAATATTTTAGAAACAATTATCTTTTATTAATCTTCTGTTCGAGTACAATCCAGTTCTGCCCTGCACACTCAACTACAGGGGCCTGCACACATAGCTGCAGACTCTACCAGGCCTCTGTGAACACAACTGCAGAGCCTATTCTACTACTACGACCCTCGACTCTGATTTACAAACTTAGAGAGAATATCTCATTCAACAACCCATAACACTTCAGATTTGATCAAAGCTTCCCAAAAAACTACCTTCTACACCTAGAGCCTCGCTCTATTTATACCTTCCCATGGTCCGCAGACCATGGGTAGGCTGACACATTCTATATTAGATTGCAATATTTTAGGGTGGACTACCCTTTGACTTGACTCATTACAACTCATGCTCCGTGCACTTCGCGGAGCCTTACAATACCAATACCAAAAATTGTGGGCTTTAAGCCCCAAAAATGTTACACGGGGGATCCATTGCCCAACAGGCCCCCAACACAAACATCGTGATTTGTCCCGAGTCACTTGGTCGGTGTGGCGATCTTTGCTCGGAGTCCATCCAACAACCTCTGTGCTTTGCAGATGTCTGCCACACATTCCTTTGTTGTCTGCTGTATCAATTGTGCGCGACTCTCTGATGCATCGTTGTCAGAGGCACCCTCTTGCCTTTTCGCATATGTGTCCTGCATATGGGCCAGCTTCCCTTCGATCATGGCGGTGACCGTGAATGCTTCCTTAAGCCAAGGCTGGATCTTACTTTAAGCCCTGCTTCTTTCTGGTGTGTGTTGTCCACCTGTTCTTTCATATCCTGGGCCTCCCTTATCTTAGCCAATCACTGGGTAAGGGCGACTGTCTGCGCGGTCCCCCGAACATCGTCATAGTCCTGCTGCAATTCCCGCGCTTTTGTTTCTAACTACTGTAGCATTGGGTCCTCCTGTAGTGAGGTGCACGTTAAGAAGGACTGGTCCAACAATCCCGTGCAGTCTTGTACAACATGCTCTATCTCTTTCAACCCTGATTGAATGGCACGGTGGCACTGCTCTTTGACTTCTAGGGGTGTAGAGGACTGTGCCTTCAGTTGCAGCTCCGCGATGTGCAAGTTCAGCTCCAACTGAACCTTCACAGCCTCCTCCTGGGTCCTACGAACTCCAGCTGCCAGTTGATGAATCTTTTACGCAATGGGGAGTGCCACTAGCATGACAAATTCCAGAATGCTGCTACAGGCCTCCTCCACTGTCTGTTCTAATCCCTGGTTTTGGGTGACCATACTATCGCATTGTAGGTTGAGCTGTGCTAAATTTACCTTCTGCTCACTCAAGACTTGGAGAGTGCAGCCCTCACTGAAGCTCAGTAGTTGCCCCATCCTGCAGATGGTATAGGGTTTCTCTTGGAAGGGCGGCCAAATTCAATCCCCAGCTCCTCATGTTCCCTTCGGATTCTGCAAAGATGACGCCTTATGGTAACACCAAATTGTTCATTGTGCGTACATGCACCATCTACTCAACTTTGGCTATACCTTCTGCAAGGTGCGATGTCATCACTCCTGTGGGTCGCACCTGTAATGCCTGCAACTGTGCTCTGAGTGCCCCCAACACAGTTGTCTGCTTCGTCATCAATTCTTCTAGAGCATCCTTAGTGACATCACGAACTGGTTCGCTACTGTCAATAAGGTCTCCCTCCATGGTCTTCGTTGTCTTTGTCTTTTTGTGTGCAGGTGGTTACTCCTGGATGCGCAACCTCTTGAGTTGGGTCAAGTTTGTTGTAAGGTCCATGCATTCCTATGTCTCCACTTCCCCCTGTATGTCCTACTCCGTGGACATTTCCTGGCCTTCCTCAGTCTCCTTAGTGGGCACGATTGTGGTTTGTACCATCTGCTCTAGTGTTGCTACCTCAGCCACCTTTTGTTGCGTGGCCGCTTCCTGTTCCTGAAGCTTTGTTTCCGCCATCTTCGTGATGCGCAACTTGGTCTCCTTCTTCCTCTACTGCGCCGCGATCTTTTCCAGTTCCGCCAAGTCTGGGGCATGCCACTCCGGAGACCATGACGCCATTACTTTGAAGATTGCATCATCTGTGGCAATGAACGACAACTTTTCCCATGCTCGGGCTGGATCCTTGCACCCGAATATACAAGTTATGCATATCTGCCTTGAATTCTGCTGTGCTCTGTAAACTGTTATATACTGTCGGGGACAAGCGTGGCCTGTGGTTGATCCATGTTTGTAAGGTCGCCTCTACGAATGCCCAAAACACTTTTATCTCCTGAATCCTCGTCGCGTCTTTGGTTGCCCAGAGCGAGGTGTACCTCACGGCCTCGGGTAGGTTCCTCTCAATGGTGGGAAACTGGCTGTCCGCTGGCAGCTCCCCGGCAACCAATAGGATGGATAAGAGCAACCACACGTAGTGGAAGGTCTTACCCTGGTCCTAGGTTTCCCTACAATTCGTCAAAAATTCATCGTAGAGAAACTGCGCCCAATTGAACTGGACCCCTTCTGCACACTGCTCCGCCAACGCAATTACAGATGCTGGCACTTCGTCTGTGTGACATTTCCTCATGAGATTGCCGGCTAGTAGCTAGGTGGTGACATGCACCCCTCGCTCCTTGATGCTTGCTATTACATATCCTTGCTTCCTTTTCTCTAGCTTATATTTGGCCTTCATAGCTTTCGCGAGGCCCAAGTCGCTGCTCTTTCCTGCGATGTCTGCGGGATTGCTTCCTTTAATGGGTAGCCACGAAATTTGGTGAATTAAGTTGGTCGTGATGGGAATTGGCTCCTCCAGCCAAAGATACCCATCATGTACTAGACATAGTAGCTGCTGGATGACAAAAATTGTGATAGGCGCACGGTGGTAGTGGGGTATCCACTGCAGATGGAGTAACCCAGCCTTCTCCACACCGCGCAACCATTTCTACTGTAGTAATTTCTCCATGGCCAACTGTGGGAACTTCTCACTATCTGCGAGGTCCCAGTCTTCAAATTTTATATTCGGTACCCATCCCAGTGGCGGACCGTCAAACCTTATTTCATCCGGAAGAAGCGGGGTCTGGAGCGCACTCTTCATGGCCTCCAGGTCCTTCAATATCTTGGCTATCCCTTTCCATGGGGGAATGTAGGGGGGTAACTCTATTGCTGAAGGTTCTTGGGAGACATTTTCTGCCTCATCCTGTGCCTCAATTTGGGCTATCAAGGCTTGCAAATCTTCCTACTCCTCCTCTATTTCAACGGTGACAACTTTGCCCTTCTCTGTCATTCACAATTTACTAACTCTTGGGTTCCGTGGTGATACCTGGACTAGCCCCATTGGTTGTTTGTTTTTATGTGGTTGCGGCGTGCATGGGGACTTCAGTACCTCTGGTGCACCTGCTGCCTCTCCAAGCTCCTCTTGGGTCACTCGGGGTTTTGGGGTAACTTCCATGAATCGCACTCTAGTTCTCGACATTGTGTCTATGTTGGATTCGCTTGGTCGTGTACTCACGGGTGGCAAGGTAGCTTGGTGCTTGCTGCTCTGTACTGGCTCAAATCTTAAACAACCGAGTGTTGCTTCGAAACTATCCCGCGGAATTTTATAGTAACATTTGGATTTGAATTCGGCCATTCCCTCCATTTCTGAGTCATCAGTACCTTCTTGGCAGTAAATCATCCCGAATTTACCTCGTAATTCCTGTCTTAATGACTGCCGCTCACTCCTTTCTGCCTTAAACTAGCCCTCTTGTCATGAATAGTGACATCAACGGTCACCTCCTAGCCTACCCGTGCAACAGCGCAGCCCTGTATGTGTGACCATGATCCCTGTGATCGACTGGACCTGTGCAGAACCTTCTTTCCGTGCATCTCTCCTGCAGACTTGTTTATAGTCTCACACCTTATTTCAACTGCTTGGAGCACTGAGACTGTGCATACTATAGATAGTTAGGTGGTTGCACCCCTGGTGCGAGGCTTTGATTTTCCTGCTAGCCCGGGCTGCGGGCACCCTTCACATACCCTTGCATCCAGTAGTGCGTCGTGTTCCTCTTTGTATGGTACACTCCCTTGTTTAGTAAGGTGCGGTTGTAGCCATGATAGCAGGGTCGCAACTCTTTCTAATGCAGTAGTAGGGCTGGCTAGACTCGATCTCATCCTACTTAGTTTCTCATGGCCCGCTTGCGCGACTTCGGTTTCCAGTTTGTTGATTTCTTTATCCAATATCATACTTCTCTTCCTCAGCCATGCCCACTCATCATCGAGTTCACGAAGTTTCATGCTTCCTCGCCGAAGGTCTTCTTGCAACTGCCTAATTCCTTTACCTAGGTCCTCGCGTCCTATTCCTACTGTGGGAGCCGTGGTCTAGGGATTATTCTCTGTCCTCCTGGTTTCCTCTCTTCTTCTCACTATTGAGATCATTTCCGCGCTCTGGTTTTTGCTGATGGTCCTATAGGCCCATCGAATCGCTAGTATGCACAGGTCCCAATCCATTCGTCCCGCCTGGTAAACTTTATTCATGATTCCATGTAGCCTTGTGAATGCTCCGTCGTGGGGTATTTTTGGCGTGCGTCACTCTTTCAGCTGCCGTGTCGAGTTCTAATTTTTGATCCTTAGCCTGGAATGTGCCTGCCCAGCACACAACTGTACCCATCGACACAGGTGGGCACACAAACTGCTTTGCCCTGGCTACCCGGCTTGCATTTGACGTTGGGGACTTCCAAACCGTAAGTGCATCCTTCTTCTGCATTCATGCCAGCTCCCAATATTCTTTTGGTGTGTCTGCCACCATTGTGTAGGTGTCATGTGCAACGCCCATTCCATTGCACCGCACTACTGTTGTTTTGGTATTGACCTTTTGAATTTGTTTAAGAATTCATCCACACCTGTTTCCACATCATATGTCGACAGTTCTCTTGCTTTGATCGTCACGCACCATAGTGATCTAATCATCATGTTGCAATTTAGCGTTGTTACTTCATGCAACCGGTTCTGCCAACGTTCTATTTCTTCATCTGAATCCGAAGTACATGAACTGTCGTGCTCCCATGAGATTCTCCCATATTCAGTCGGGTTCACCCGATCCTAGTCTTGCGCCGTTATCTAGTAAATGCAATACAACTCATCATTGTTGTCATCCTCATGCACAGGTTCAATGTAGTGCGCTCCTTCGGCTGGATCTAGCGGAACTACTATGCGTAGGGAATTTTTCTCGAAAGTCATTTTTCGCTTCTTCAGGTTGATGACTCCATTCATATCCATGGCCTAGTCTATCCCTAACAATGCAGGGTAAGGGTTACTATCATCCACAATCTCTATTACCTCAAAGTCCGTCTGTGTGCTCGCACCTTTGATATCCACTGTTACCCCTTGCAATCTTCCCATGGGCACGATCTTTTGTTGGTTCGCCATCCGTAATTGAATAGGAGACCACTGTAACTGGGCCTGCCCATGCGTTCCCATGTCTGTTTTGGTAACACGTTTGCGTCCAAACCCAGGTCTAGGATTACCTGATCCATCTCATATTCGCCAATTTGCACCGTCAATTGCATTTCCCTCCTGGTGCACAAAGCATGCTTCCCCATCTTTCGAACTATGCACAGTTCCCCTGACCCTGCGCACCTAGTGATCAGCTCTTGTAGTCCTTAACTGCCTTATTGTCTTGTAGCAGCTTCATGCATGTCTCTAAAAAGGTAGTAAGCATAGAAGGATCCAGTCCTGTCTCTAGTTGATCCTTACTACCTGAAGTAGAGGCCTCCGTGAAGCTCTTCTTAGCTTCCATAAACGTTTCCTTTGCATGTTCCAAGTCAAACTCAGGTTCCTTTGTAGGAGCCTTGTGAACCCAGGTATCTTCCTCAGGCTACTTCCCCTTATCTTCCCTTGTGGTCGTGCCACTTTTGAGCATCATGTTCACATTGGGGTCTTCTTCGCATGGTTCAGACCTCATAATTTGGATATTTTGAGTTGGAGTAGGTTGTAGTACCCCTTTTTCGTGCATTTGTGCGATCAACGTCGGACAATCTACCATTTCATGATCAAACTGCTCATAGTACAGACAAGATATTCTCGTTGGGTTGGTACAATCGCGAGCGTAGTGCCCGGGTCCTCCGCAATTGTAATAGATTAGCTGTCCGCAGCCCCTTCCAGGCCCCATTCCTCCTTGTCCTCGACCTCATCCTTGAAATCCACCCCACGCTATTGCTGTGGTTGGATCGAGGCCTCGCGTTTCTGTCTACATTCGATAAGCTGGGGTCCTATCCATCATTAGCTCATAGCTTCGACATGTCCACTCATTGTGGCCCACTAATCTATAGAAATTACAATACAGTTGCTACGGAGTCTGTGTGTACTTTTGCAACAGGTGACAGTTGTCCGTTGTGTGCTTTCCTCCCACTTGACAGATCACGCACCAGAGCACAAGTGCCACACTTGGGCCCACCTGTGCCTCTGGTCTCAACGGCATTGGTCCCCCTCCCGCCAAATAGTTCGCGAATACTAGACAATGATCCTTATCGTGGCCCTGGCCTTTACATTTTATGCACCACACTTCTTCGCATGCTTCTGGCCAGGGCACCCTATCCTACTTCAAACTCTACATCTCCAAGCATAGGTTTTGTAGTTGCGCGTGGATTTGTTGGACTCCCAACCTTGGATCCTGTATCGGTGTTTCATGCAACCTCATCGCCATTTCCAATGCTTCTGCCTAGGTTGAGAGCTTCTATTGTGACAGTGCCATCCTCAGGTGTGGTGTCAAAGACGCCACAAACCACGTGCGGTGCTGCGCATCTGTTAGTGTCATATTAGCCTCGTGGATCATACTTTTCAGCCTCTGATCCAGATCCCAAGGGGTTTCACCTGGAAGCATCACGATCTCCTTAAATTCGATGATCGACTACGTCTATGATTTCGGTCGGCAAAATTCTCTGTTCAACGCAATTTGGATCTCCGCTATTCCGACGTTCGGGTGATCATTCGAGTGCTTGATATACCATGTCAGCACGTGATCCTGTAACACACTTAAGAATATGACTTTCTTAATGTTGTCATCTGTAACCCTGTGTGCTTCCCACACTGCTCTTACTATGAACCAAAACTGATCTGGATCTTCGTTGCCTACTCCTCTGAATATAGGTAGCTTGATCACGCTTTCCATGCTAAACTGCTGGTTTGGTGGAGGTGGTGTGGGTGAAGATGGAGGTGAAGGAGGTGACGCGAGTGGTGGCGTTAGTGGGGATGATAACTGCAGAATGCGTTGCCTTATCAAACTGACTACACTCCTTGGAGAAACCCAAGCGCGCTCTTCCTCGCTCACTCACGGAGGTGAAATTAAAGGACTATTTCCTAACCCTTCGATACCTTTGTAAACCTTTCCGCTCCGTGTTGTTCCACTCATTAATGTATTCGCATCACCTGTTTTTCACATAACAACATCTTAATCCAGGTATTCAAAGATTTGATGTACTTACCTCACGGTCCCTTGAGAAAACGTCTTTCTGCTTTGTTGTAGCTTACAGTCGTGTCTATCGCAAATTCAATGATAAACCCTCCTATTATCCGATCAAGCCAATGGTCTATGACCCGCGTGATCTTATCTTCAGATGCCTCTAGCCTGCGCACCAACTCTAGAGTCCACACTATCGGTTGATCGAGCTTGCACCTTCCCTGGTTGTCGGCTAGCCTCGCGATCCAATCATACAACTCTGACGAGAAGGTCGCGAAGAAGATCTCGTGGATTTCCGTATATATGTAGTGATCTAGCCACCTCTTCTCGGATATCTACGGGGTTTTGTTTTCCTGTATGATGAACTTGTGAAGCTTATGATCCAACCAATCTTCAATTTCCTTCTTCGTAGGGTTCCAATGTTCCGACATCAGACATCCCTTAGGCAAATCCCGTCCCGGCAATGGAACCATTTGTTGGCTTACTCGGGCCTGACCCAGGTTCAGAAATGTTTTAGCCAAAAAAATCCCGAAACTATTGGCCCTTTCGGCAACAGTCCGTGGAGCGCAGACTAAGGTCTCACCCGAGGTAGTATGGGAGGGTGTTAGAACTAGGTTTCCGCACCCTAGGGATGTCTTGATGAGGTCTGGAGAGTTCGCGGACCGATCTTTCGCACTTGTATTGCTTCGCATAGCTATCCGACCTTCGCATAGTCCTAGTACCGAGCACGAAGAGGTGCAGTCTAGATCCCTTATCTTTAGTATGTGTTTATTAAAGATCTTACTTACTTCAGTATTTTTTATCAATCCTTCAATATTTGTAACTAGTGTGTGCAAACATAAACCTTAAAGAGATGCATAAAACCATAACAGAAGAATAACCACATAGATCTATGAGCAGATGCATAATATTTTAGAAACACTTATCTTTTATTAATCTTCTGTTCTAGTACACAGCTACAGACTCTACCAGGCCTTTGTGCACATAGCTACAGAGCCTATTCTACTACTACGACCCTCGACTCTGACTTACAAACTCAAAGAGAATATCTCATTCAACAACCCATAACACTTCAGATCTGATCAAAGCTTCCCAAAAAACTGCCTTCTACACCTAGAGCCTCGCTCTATTTATACCTTCCCATGGTCTGTGGACCATGGGTAGGCTAACACATTCTACACTAGATTACAATATTTTAGGGCAGACTACCCTTTGACTTGACTCATACAACTCACACTCCACGCACTTCATGGAGCCTTTACAATACCAATAACCAAAATTGTGGGCTTTAAGCCCCAAAACTGTTACGCGTGGGATCCGCTACCCAACACGGTTTGAGGTCTAATTGGGACTTCTTACCGGGGAGATCCACTTACATGTTGGTGGGTCCAACATCGTCAACATTTTAGTGCTAGAAGGAGGGTCAGATGACAAGTTGAGTCCTCACATCTGTTTTGAATCTCTACATATCTATGATGACTAAATACAAAGTTTCTCTTCCTGAGTGTATGTCTTATGGAAACGACTTCATTATCTCAGAAAATATCTTGGATAAGTTGTCACATAAAACATTTGATGGTGGAGGCCACGTAGCCTTGGTTAGGCATGCAATGGGCTTTGTAGGTTCATGCAAAAGACATGGAATATTTGAAGAGTACATGAGTTGCGCGTTGTTCGTCTACACGCTTCGAGGGCACCCCATGCACTAGTGTGCCACGCTGCCTGAAAAATCTATTCATTCTCTTTTTCATCTGGTCACAGGGATAGACCGTGCTTTCAATCAATTTAACCATAAAGCACTTGATCAAGAAATTATGAAATTAGGAAAAACGTCTGATGAATCCGTTGATCAGTTTTACACATGCTTTTGTAATATTGCATACCGATTTCCCGAAGATGAAATTGATTGGGAATTTATTTATGGATGATTTGAGTATCTTCTTTGCATATCCGAACCCCGCTCAGCACACTTCGGTGATGGAGTTTTGAAATCATAGGAAGGTAAAGTTGTTGTCACAAGTGACTGGCCGCCTTCACCTCCTCAAACAGCTCCACCAATGCGGAGTGATGTGGGAGATCATGCACACACATCTGTTGAACTGTCACATCCTCCCACCCCACTTGCTCTTGATATCTGCGCAAATTTTCCTTGCAATCCTGTTGGTTGTCACGTGGATTATTTTCCCATTATAGACTCCTCACCTGTTGTGGAATAGGATCAAGTTGTCGATGGAGTTGGTGTTATGCAGCCAACCTGCACCATCATTCATGATGAGTGTGTGCGGGAATCTAAAGAAGAACCTGCAGTGAAGGATGAATCCCTTCCAGTCGCGCCTCATCCGCTTTATCCTGACATCCCTTGTGATTCTGCCATTGTTGATTTCCCCTGTGAAAACCCATTTCTGGATGTTTCTACTTCCGATCATTCACAGGACATGTCGGATGTCAGTCTGTCATCACAGTGTGGAGAGGACACATCTTCCTCTGAAAATCCATCCAATCTGTCATCTGTCATTTCTGAAAACACAGAGGGTGAACATATTTGCTTCTCATCTACCCCTCTGCCCGATTCATCAAATCATGAGGATGCCAACAAACATCCTAAATTTTATGATCTTGGTTGTCATGATCTCTCTACTTCTTCATCTGATCACGATGTTGATTCAATCATTGTTAATCTATCTAAGACACTGGTCTATGATGATCTATCTGTCAACGAAGTCAAAACCCTGCAGACTGTCGAGGCACTTCAGCCCAAGCTAATGGTTATGTGAGGCCCTCGCTATCCTAAGGTTGGTTTCACTTCTAGTCAAGAAATTTTTGAAACACTCAAGGCTCCTCATCACTCCCTGCTTTTCATTGAAGATCAACCAAACACCTAGATTTCGCTTCCTCCACTCCAACTACACGATCCCATCGCTCATGCATTGGAGGAACCTTACACAACAAGCACACATGCACAACGTAAGTGGTCTACCTTTCTCACGTTTTCTTGCATCTCACAATCAAGAGAATGGATACACTTGACATCTGAACGCAGTGTAGCACAACAGCATGGCAACTCCACAAAGTGCATGTGATGCACTTTCACTCATCTTTGTTTTTTGGTTGCTTGTAAGCTCAGAGTTTGTCCGTCTTCATCATTATATCTTTCATGTTTGCTGGGTTGTGCAACTGCGATGTTTGCAAATCGTGCCTTCACTGACATGGGTCAACCAATGTGCCGGTTGTTGCATTGGAAGTATCACTTCACGTGAGATGACCCATGCAATGTTAGCTTAGGAGAAGGAGTAGTGTTTTCTTTTGAGTTGTTTTCTTGCATGCATGTTTGATTCTTTCTTTGTGTGTTTGTTTGGTTACTCACTTTTCTTCCACATTTTCTTCTGCTTCTTTCTTTTCTTTTTGGTTTGTTCGCTTGTTATTGTCTGTAGGTTAGTTTCGCATGGACCGTGTGCAACTCTTGAAACAAGCTGGGTAAAGTACAAGAGGACTTGTACAACTAACAATATTTGGTTATCTGTTGTCTGCTCTCTTATGTAAGAACTTGTTGTCTTCAGTCCATGATACATCAATGGAAAATACACATTTTTTGAAGTGAACCATGGTGAAAACACAACACTTGCGCTTTAACTAGTATCACCTACTCCAGTCGGTTGTTTTTGGGCTGATCCTTGTCAGCTCAGTCAAGTAGAGTAAGGTGAGGGGGAGAACCTTAACAAGCATGTCAGAGGTATACCTAAACTACTTCTCTAAAGAAACAACCTCTTCTTCTCTCAATAAGTCGGGATCCCTCTTCCAGCTCTAAAATGAATAAGTGTTATGCACAGTTATGAAGATGAAAAATTAAAAAATTAGAAAGTGAAAAAAGTTTGAAAAAATGAAAAATGAATAAGGTGAAAGAAGAGAAATTCTTCTTGCTCAGAGAGGTGATGCAAGTAACTCAGCTGGGGTACTGACCTGGCTCACTGGTAGCAGAGCCATGCTTGTGTTCCTGCGTGACTTCGTCGGGGTACTGTCAAGGCCTGCTGGCAGCGGAGCAACACCAGAGATGAAACTAAGACTTTGACGACTATACTGCTTGTGCATCATATACTCCTCAACCCCAATCATAACAAATGTGTTGGCTTGGATTGGAATGTGTGTCAACGGACCAAGGGTTTGGTAGATGCTATATCTTACAATCAAGCAATGTGGAAACCAAGATGAACTGAGAACTGAACAATACTTCCGAAGGTGTTAGACTTGCTTTTCACGAACAAGGTCCATTCAAAGAGGTGGAGTTCTACCAGTGTGTCACCAAGTGTTGTAGTGGCTACAAACACCCTCCAAAAGTTTGCCTTAGCTTCGTTTTGGAGCCTCCCTACCAACCTTTCACAACAACATGTCTTGTCTTATCAAGTACACAAGCTTCAGTGATTTTCTTGCAGAATAATAGCCTGCCCATCAAAGCTTGTTGCATCCTCCTCACGGGCTGTTTCACTGGACTTAGTCTAGCTACAGGCTGAGCAGGTCCCTTAAGAAATTGTGTAATTCTAGAGGGAAACCAACCTTCCCTCCAGAAATTGCGAAAATCTGCTTGTCATTGTTCGTCGAGAAAATTATGCAATTCCTCCCAGCAGGGTTGCTTAGCCCAGAAATTGTGCAATTATAGGTAGCAGTTAGTTTCTCTACCCAAAAACTGTGCAATCCCTCTGTGATGCCAACCCAGATCCTTCCTAGAAACGTGCATTTTTTCCTCCCAGCTGAGTAGACTGTTGGATGTGTAGTTGAGTTGACTGGTTCCCTTCAGGACCGAGAAAAATTGATTTGCATGCATGGGCTGCTCCTCCAAGGCAACAAGCAAAGGCATCCCTTGTTTTAGGGATCTATTTTTACCATTTGGAGGTTACATGTAAGGATCATTTCAGAAACCTCCCACCAAGTTTTTCTTTCCCTATATTTGTGGCATGCACGCCACAACTTTGATTTTATCGAAACTCATCAACCAGATGCTACAGAGCTCATTCCTCACATCAATATTGCAGCTCTAACATCCCACATTGCATCTAGGAGTCATCGGCACATTCAACTCAGTTTCTTTGGGGTAAGCCCGCTTTTCATGTCTCGCGCTGCGTTTCTACTGCTTTTTGTGTTTTGCTTCGTATGAATGTTGTCTTCTTGATTTTAGTAAGTGCTTACTGTCATTTTGATACATACTAGCTTGTACTAGAACCGTTTCAACGTTCGTTAACATCTCACTATTGTTGCATGCATGACACTATTTTACACGGATGGTCGTCATTGCGGCGACTCGCTTCACACACATGCATGCTTTCCCATTTTCAGAATCCTGCACTTGCTATTTGCATGAATGATCATTCACTCTTGTTTGCACTCATCTCATCATTCTTTTACACTTCTCATGTTTTCAGTCACCCTTTAGCTAGATTGGGCTGCCTTGGCCTGGATCGTGCCTTTTCCCGGCTAGCACTATGCATTTCCAGAAGAAAAGGCTCTTTCTTCCCAACAGAATTTGCGCAAGTCTAGTCAGGCATTGACCTCCAGGCTTGGATTGCGCAATTCTTGGAGGTAGTATTCTGTTGGCCCCAGAAACTACGCAATGCAGTTTGCTGGTTACATGTCACTACTAATTGAAATTGCGCATTGTGTAGTTTCAGTCCACAGCAGGCCAAGGTGTACTGTGCATTACATAGTTCTAGTATTTAGTCAGCCTCCTGACAACCTGGACTATGCCTTGTGCAGTTTTGGAAGTCCGTCTCTCGACCTCCCAACGGAAATTGCATGACCTTCATGATCAGTCACACAGGAATGTTGCAAGTCAATTCTCAAGTTCGTTTTGGTTTTCGACTAACAAATTGCTTTCCATGAGTGTTGCCATGTCTCCAGGTATTGTAGTTGTTCATAAGCCTCTCAGCAACACAGGTTCAATGGTTTCCATGAGAGTAGAGTTGAAGACACTGTTCAGAGCACACTTGGGGATGCAGTTGATCAAGTGTCTATGAACTTGCTTACCCGCAAAGACATCAAGTTGTTTGTAGACAAGGACATCAAGATATGATGGCAACAACATCATAGAAAGAAACACCATCAATAACAGTTGAAGGCAACATACCAGATGCAATGAACACAAGAGGAAGGCTGTTAACACTAGAGAGGCGGACAAAGTCACAAGCTCAGGAATATCCACTTGTGATAAAATAAACTTTGGAGACTCAGACTATGAGGTGACGACGTGACATGAAGATCTCGTGAAGACAGAGAACAAAACATAGAAGGAGTTGCATGTGTTGAAGCAACACCTCAAGGAATAACATGAGATGCATAGATGAGAGAATAAGTTGTGGCAGGAATAGGTATAGTAGCGGGTGCGACATGCACTCACAGATGAAATTATGCCTGTACAAGTTATAGATCCATCCCAGCAGCTGGCATGGAGTAGACATGGTGAGCAGTGTTGTTGATCACATGCAAGGGAATTCAGAATCATGCATGTCATTGTGCACACACATGCGATCTAACCCATTTGGCACACTCACCGAGGCAAAGACAAGAAGCAAGTCCGACTGGAGCTGAACATACAGTTGATAATTAATGTGCATGACCACTAGCACATACTAGAAGATCAACATGGACACTATGCATCAGTGTGTTTCCGGTTCTGCCGCACCTAGAAGACCATGCGAATGTTAGCAAATGAGTTGGATGGAGGAGCCACACCAATGCACCAGGATGCAATGGAGGCAAGAGTTCGCTTCAGCAAGATGTCACCACAGAGCACATGCACACCATCACGGATGATAAAGCTTGGCATCAATTCACACCTTCACCATCACAAGCATGTCAAAGATTTGGTTTCATCACAATGGATCGACTATCAGTGATGCCTTGCATTGCTTGCTCAAGCCATTTTGTCTCACATGGGCACATGTGCATTGTAATGTAACATCTTGTTAAGTGGAAGTTTAAGTGTTGATAGTTGGATGTAACAATCATAGAGTAGATGAAGAGTCATGAGGGTAGATGAACTATCTCAAAGGGGAATGTCAAGGGTCACCCACCCTTTGCTATAAATAGAACCTCATAACTCATTGTAAAGGATTTTGGTTAGCCAAGATTCTGATAGGACTATCTTAGAGAAATCTTGGATAGTATTATAAGGAGCCTTGGCTTCTACACTACGCAGAGCTAGTACATCTCTTTGGAGCAGGCGGTTGTGGCTGTAATGTTTTGTTGTCGGAAGTAGTGGTTGGACATGGATGGATTGTATGATTGGAACTTACACTTCTTAATATAATAGAGCCATCACGTTTCTTGCATATTGTTGTATTATATTCTATGCTATTTGGTTTACTCTAAATGATATGTGTATTTGTTTGCTTACGCATGCATGGAATATTCTGTATAAGTATGTATGAATCTTTCTGAAATGTGCTATTGGTTTAACCATCACTTTGGATTGCTTGCTAACTTGCTTTCCAGCTTGTGATGCATCTTTGCTCGTGTGTTCCCTTCCAAGCCGTGTACTATTACAGGTTTCCAAGGGGTGCACTCACTTCACCCTCAGTGTGTTAGAACCTATATGCACCTTCCTTAACTTACCGCATCTGTCACACCCTTTCTACCAACAAGGACATCTTACTTGCCTATGTGAAAAATTGCAGTCTAGGCATTACCATACGACCCTCTGCTGGGAATCCTACACCAAACGGTCTAAAAATAATTGAGACTTCTTACTAGGGATATCCCCTTACATGTTGGCGGGTCCAGCACCGTCAACACCCTACTTTACAAAACATTCTAGCTGAACAAGATAAACTAATTCTTTTAATTCAACATTCAGAAATTTTGACTTAACTTCTAACTAATTTAGCTTCCAATTATGCTTAGTAGCCAATGAAATCATCATTCTAAAAGTATTCATTTTATCTATGGGTGCAAAAGTGTCTTCATAATCTATCCCTTCCTTTTGTGAGTATCCCTTTGCTACTAGGCTCACTTTATTTATCAATTGTTTCATCAACATTAAATTTAGCTTTGAACAACCATTTTGAGCATATGGGAACTTTATCCTAGGAAATTATGTCAATTCCCATGTTACATTTATCATAATAGAATCATATTATTATTTCATACAACCCATCCATTCTTAATGGTTTTTGGCTTTCTCATAATATGAAGGCTCTAATATATTCATAACTTGAGTCATTAATGCATAATATTTATACCTAATTGGTGTCTAAATTTGACTTGTTGATCTTTGTAATGGCTCATTTCCTTTTGGAGTTGCTCCACTTTCTCTCGGTGTTCTAGTAGCTTCAATGCTACACTGTTCTTCAACATCAACCTATTGATCTTCATCTTCTTCCACTTTGTTGAATTCGGGTAATTTCCATACGTTGTGCTCCCCATCTTTTGGAATCCTGTATGTACATTCATGAAATATGACATCTCTTCTTGCAAAGACTTTGTGAGTCATTGGATCATACATTTTATAAGCTTTATAATCATAAAAATAACCAATAAAAATGCATTTGATTGCCTTGGCATCAAGCTTTCTCCTATCTTCTTTAAGAACATGAGAAAATGTTGTGCTTCCAAAGATTATCAAATGACTCATTACTAGTTTTTAGCCATGAAATGTTTCATAAGGAGTTTTTTTCTCTATATTATTTGTAGGACTTTTTATTTTTCAAATTTACAGTAGTACTAATTTCTTCAACCCAAAAACCATTAGATAAAGTTTTACCTTTCATAAAGCTTTAAGCACATTAAACCAAAGTTTTGCTTTTCCTTTCTGTTGAGGAGTATGTGGCATCGTAAATTGTTGTTGAATTCCATGGTTTTTGTAATAGTTGATGAATGTCCTTGATGTGTATTCTCCCCCTTGATCCGACCTTAGGATATTGATGTATTTTTCTATTTTATTTTCAACCATATTTTTTAGATTCTTTGAATATGTAAATACAACACTTTTTTTCTAGTAAACAAACCCAGGTGTATCTAGTTTTATCATCATTCAAAATAATGAAATATGAAGCTCCACCCAATGACTTAGTTTGCATGAGACGACACACATCAGTATGTATTAGCTCAAATTTTTCCTCTTTTCTCTTTTCTATTCTTGTAGGAAACTCTTCTTTATGTTCTTTTCCAAATGCACATTCTTCACATTCAACATTATAAAATTGGGAATATCTTCCTCCATTCCTTTCTTGTGACATGACACTAGATCATTGTGATTGAGATGATCATACCTTTTATGCCATAACTCCTAGGTTGTCATGGTTGCAGATGCCATTGTTTGATGAACTTTCTTGCTAAGCTTATACATTCCTGCAACTCATACTTCCCTTGCTATGATCATTAGAGAAATTTTGATGTCTAAAATTGGCATCCTAAGAACATAATAAAATAATAGTGGAAATAATAAAATAAGATTACATTACATAATCAAATTTTAGAGGGAAACAAATAAAAAGCTATTTTTTCAACTCATATCTTCAACTTATCTCCCTATAGTTTTACTCAAATTTCAAGGAGGAGCACTTGATGGATGCACAATTTAATTCTTCATCCAAGGAGTATCCATGTTGTGTACTTGCGATGGACCCTATTACATGAAAATAATGTGTAGAAATTAACGTGTAGATTCAATACTGCTCATGAAATTTGTTAAATCACAAGACATGAAGCTACTCTACTGATCCATGGAAGTTAATTCACCATCTAAAATAATAATCATAGATATGAAAAAGGAAACATCACACATGCACGAAGATTTATCTAGGGGAAAGCAACTTCTCAAAAACCCTTTCTATATTGCATTAATAAGATAATAGAGAAGAAATACAATGCTTGCTAAAGCTTGAGCTCGCCCTGCAAGTGTATAGTCTATCCCTTTGTCTGACTGACTCAACCTAGCCAACACTTAGCCAATTTCAAGCCTTCCCAAGCTCATATTTCCTTGCATTGTTCCCTTGGGAAATTTCCCCTATTTTTTTTTAGGAATTTCACACTTTGGAACTATGCAATAGCCTTAGGTCATTCTTTGATTGCACACTTCACCTATACACATTGGAATATGCTACAATTGATAGTACACTACCTTGAAATCTCCATCTCAACTGGGTAACTTGAATTCGCTACATGCAACAATTATTTTGGGTTGATTTATTAGTTAACTAGTTGATCGATGAGGGTGGTTGAAGTTCCACTTCCACAACTTGACCTCCACTAGTTCTTCTCATAGTTAGAACTAGTTAAACCGATAATAACTAAAATTAACTGGAATATATTGCTACAAATTAGAAATCAATCATGTAGAACTAAAATCAATATTCCCCAAATTGAATTTACTAAGTTAACTAAGTGACAAGATCCATGTCACCTTAGTTAACTACCTCCAAGTATTATGCTGAAATACAAATTTGAATTTTAAACTAGTTTGACCAAGGCAAAGTCAAAACTAGATTTTCTTGTTGCATTCTCAACACTCCTTCTCAACAAGAAAGGGATTATCAACCACCCCTATCATGCACCTGTGGAACTCTAACTTCCCTCTTGACAAGACCTTTGTCAAAATATCAACATCTTGTTCCTCTACCGGAATGTACTACAACAACATAAATTGCCTCTGGACACAATCTCATAGACGATGACACTGCCAGAGGGCTCAAATTGCCAAACATTGTGCACAAGAGGAGTGCTCACATAAAATAGGGAATGTACCATATTTAGAAGCAAAAGTCATGAAAAATCAGTCCCAAATTGCTAGGGAAATCCCCCATATAAGAAAAACACCATCAATAATCCTCAATTCTCTAGCCAAATGCAAGAGCTAGACAAATATCGAAACATGTGAATGTGTGGAGCACCCTCTCCAAGTGATAAGAAAACACCAAGCATGGAACCATAAAATTAAAAAACACCAAGCATGGAAAAACAAGATTCTTAGAGAGTTTGATACAACTCTGATTATCACAGTAAATCATAGTAGGATCTATCATTTGACCAAACAAGCCAACAATTATCTTTCTCATCCAAATCGCCTCACATGTTGCTTGACTTGCAGCCATGTGTTATGCTTTTGCTGAGCTGAGTGCCACTGATCTTTTGTTGGTTGACTGAATAACACATGTCTGGTCATGTGTTCACAAGATACATGAGTAAACCCACCAACTATTGGTAAATAATCGCATCCACTTCCTCACCTGAAGTGGCATCCTCTTTCCTCCAATTGGTCGCTAGAGGAGTCTCCATGGGTTTGCACCTATCCATGTGAAACCTTTGAAGTGTCGCGTTGGCATAATTTCCCTGATAGACAAACAATTCCCCATCACCTTGCCATACTTCCAATTCAAGGAAGTAGTGCATGAGGCCCATGTCCATCTCATACTCGCTTGTAAGGTCCTCCTTGGAAGATATGGTCAACTACTCATCACCATTAATGATCAAGCCATTAACATATAAAACAATAATAAACAATTTACCTTATACCAAAATATGATAGAGGTTTGCATATGCTTCACTTTTGGTGAAGCCCAAACCAGTGAGATAGCTATTGATCCCAGTGTACCAAGCACGAGATGCTTGCTTGAGACCACACAAATCTCACTTGAGTCTATACACATGGGACTCTCGAAAAAAACTTTCAAAGCCTTTTGGTTGCTTGATATACACTTCCTCCTCAATAACTCTATTGAGGAATGTTGTTTTCATATCCATTTGGTGGATCTTCCACACCATATGTGCAGCCAAAGTAAGGATTGATATGCTGGATGAGTAACTTTCTACAGGAGAAAAGGTCTCCTCATAGTCAATCCCCTCAACCGGAAAGTTACCCTTGACCACAAATTTATCCTTGTACTTTTCTATACTTCCATCTACTGCCTACTTCACCTTGAAGATCCATCTCGAACCCACAACTGATTTATCTGCTGGTCTTGGGACCACTTCCCAAACACTTTTATTCACAATGGATTCATACTTCTCCACCATTGCATCAACCCATATTGGTTTCTCTACTGCTTCCTCAAAATAGGATGGTTCAGTCATAAGATTCATGTAGCTAGTATGTCAATTTGGTGACCTTCTCTGCTTGCGCTAATTTGAAGGAGCACCCACATTTTCCCTCGCATCCCCCACAAGTCTATCAACTTCTTTGGTTCTCTTCCTACCTTATCTGGATGATTTTTCTTGATTGGTTGTCTCCACCCTCTGCTCCTCAACTTGTTGCTGATCGAAAACATCCCGAGGCTCCTCCTTTGGAGCTAAAAGCTGCTCCTCAGGTGGGATTTGAAGCTCCCTCTTAAGAGAGAACTGCATGGCTTTTCCTTCATCGAATTTGACATCTCGTCACACAACTATCATTCTAAGGGATGGAAAATACACATGGTAATTGTGTGGAGTTTTTTTGTAACCTAAAAATACCCCCAATTCTATTGTTGGCTCTAACTTCTTCCATGAATCTTTAGAGACATGGAAATAAATAGAGGCTCCAAATATCCTGAAGTGCGACACATCCGAATACCTCACTGAGAAATCCTCCTCCTATGTGATCATGTCAAGAATTCTATGTGGAATACTATTCTACAAATATACCATTGTGTTGCATGCTTCAACCCACAAGTGCAGAGGTAGGCTTTGGTCATGTAACATCACCCGTGTTGCTCCCACAATGCTTCAATTCTTCCTCTCAGCCACCCCATTCTGTTGTGGGTTGTGGGGTGCTGTCAACTCTCACCGAATTTCTTCTTTTACACATAAATGTTTAAACTCTATCACTCCTAAGATCCTTCACCTTATTGCCAGTTTATTTCTCCACCAATGCCTTGAACTCTAAGAACTTAGATAAATCCTCATCCTTCTTCCGCATGATGAAGACCTAACACTTCTATGGGTATTTATAAATAAAAATGAAAAAATACTTGTTCTTGGTAGTGGAAGTTGTCAAGAAGGGTCCACAAACATCCAAGTGGAACCTTTTCAAGGGATGCATGTGATCTGTTGTCTGGATCATGGAATGTGGTTTTTGTGTACTTCCCCAAGGTATGCCCTTTGCATGTGTCCTGGTACTCTAGTTCTCCTTTAGGGAGGCTTGTGGTAATATGATGCATGATCTTCAAAGTACCATGATGCAAATGGCCAAGTATTCTATGTCAAATTTCACCGACATCACGACTATGCACGTTCTCCGCCTTTGTGTTCAATGCAACACAATCCTCCACATCTAGCTTGCGGAGGTTCTTCACATGAACCCTAATCTACTTCACCTATCCTATGGAAATGTGTCTCAAGAATGCCTTTCCTTTGCTGAAGATCACATCATAACCACAATCTTCGAAAACTACAATGGAGAAAATATTCTTCTTTAGACTCAATACAAATATCACATTCTTGAGCCTTAGAAGGGAGTCTGAATCCCTCTGAAAGGTGACTGTAACAATCTCGGTTGTGTTATACCTTCCATCATCTCCCATCTCGATGTGCATCTGGAGATCCTTCTCCTCCAAATCACTGAAAAAATCTCTATTCCCCGTCATATGGAATGAGGCACCGTTGTCGAGATACCACACACTTCCCATCACCATGTTGGCCATGCATACAATGAGAGTAAAATCAAGCTCAAACTGTGAATCCAAAGCTTCACCCACTCCTCCTCCTGTGGTATTCTTGCTTTCCTTCTTGTGTGGACACTTCATGGCATAGTGCTTGGATTCATGATAGCGAAAGCACTTGATTCTGGACAAGTATTTCTTCTTGCCCCCTTGACTAGATTCTATTTTGGATTGTGATTAATTCCCTTTCCCTTTCTTTTCCTTTCCATCCAAGACAAATTTCACCTCATCCTCACCATTGGATGAAGTCCCACCTCTGGTATTCCACCTTATTTCCTCATGTACCAAATCGGACCATAGGCATTCCCAATTTGGTAACTTCTCCCTCCCATTCACCGAATCTTGGTAGATTTTCTAGCTCTTGGGAAGGCCGAGAATGGCTAGGCTCACTAAATAATCATCTGCTACAATAACACCAAATTGACCAAGTTCATCATGACATTGTATGAACTAGCTCAAGTATAGTGGAATGGTCTCGTTCCTCTACATCTTGACATTTCAAAGTTTTTCCTTGAGTGCTAATTTCCTGTGTCACTACTATTCTGGAACAAATATGTCAGCACTTGCCACATTACATATGGAGTCTCTTTCCCATGGAGATTTGAGACAATATTGTCTCGTAATCCCTCCAATATGATCAGCCTCACCTTGGCAACACACTGCTTCAATTATTCCAAATCCTTAGTATCAGATGCTGCTGGTTTCAGAATATCATTATTAATGAACTCCTTCAACCCATTATCCTCCAGTGCTGCCTCCATGTGGTCCTTCCATGAAACATAATTCAAGCTTCCCTTAAGGTTATTCTAGAGCCTTATTCCATTGAATTCCATCTTCTTAGTCCCAAATAAAACCTGCAACCCTGATCTACAAATTCGAATCTCCTGCAATGAAAAATTTGAAATATTTGCTCTATAGTGATTCCAACTCTGATACCATGTAGAAATTAATGTGTAGATTCAATACTACTCATGAAATTTTCTAAATCACAAGACTTGAAGCTACTCTACTAATCTGTGGAAGTTAATTCACCATCTAAAACAAGAATCATAGACATGCAAAAGGAAACATCACACATGCACAAAGATTTATCTAGGGGAAAGAAACTGCTCAAAATCCCTTACTATCTATATTGCATTAATCAGAGAATAGAGAAGAAATACAATGCTTGCTCAAGCTTGAGCACACCTTGCAAGTGTATTGTATATCGCTTTGTCCGACTGACTAAACCTTGCCAAAACTTAGCCAATTTCAAACCTTCCAAGCTATTATTTACTTGAAAATTTCCCTTGGGAAATTTCCCCTATTTTTTAGGAATTTCACACTCTGGAATTGCGCAATAGCCTTATGTCATTCTCTGATTGCATGCACCACCTGTACACATTGGAATATGCTACAATTGATAGTAATGTTCCTTGGAATCTCCATCTCATCTGGTAGCTTGAATTCTCTGCATGAAACCATTATTTTGTGTTGATTGATCAATTAACTGGCTGATCACTGAGTGTGGTTGAAGTTCTACTTCTACAACTTGACCTCCATTAGATCTTCTCACAGTTAGAACTAGTTAAATTGGCAACAACTCAACTTATTTGAAATAGATTGCTACAAATTAGTAATCAATCATGTAGAATTGAACTCAGTCTTCCCCAACTCGAATTTATTGAGTTAACTAAGTGATAAGAGACATTTCACCTTAGTTAATTACCTCCAAGTATTCTGTTGAAATATAAATTTTAATTTTAATCTAATTTTACCAAGGCAAAGTCAAAACTAGATTTTTTTACTGCATTTTCAACAAAATGTGATTGCAATCATGTTTTTCATGTATATCAATTTTCATGTAGAAGGGTCCATCGAAAGTATGAAACATGGGTACTCCTTGGATGAGGAATTAATTTTTTCATCCAATGAGTGCTACCACTTGAAATTTTAGTAAAATCGTAGGGAGATAAGTTGAAAAAGTAGTTTTTTTTTTAAATCTTTTTACCTTTTTACTCCAAAAATGTTAAATCATCCCCCATTGTTGACATCATCATATTGAATCCTATTGGTTCTTTAAATTTGATTTTGGTTGTACCTTTTTTTTTGAGGCCCATTTTAGACCTCAAATTTTCTTTAATACAACTGTATTTATCTTGTAGATCCTTCAAAATACAATGTGACTTAACTATTTCAACCTTGATATTCTGATCTGCAATGGTGGACATTGAGATTGTTTTTTTCTTATTTTTAGGAACATATCTCAAATTTTATATTTGCCTCACATGGCCATTGTGGTAAAGTTGGACATACATCACCATAATCCTAGATCTCATGAGATCTATCATATCCTAGATAGATGTGATCACCGTTATTATTTTCAGGATATGTATTAAACCATTATTTATTGCATGTCATATGAATTGAAGCACAAGAGTCAATAAACCATGCATTAACACAATCAATTTCCATTGATAAAAATACATTTGAAAGGAATAATTTGAGATTTTTGAGACTATCACTAATTGTGGCTTCTTTATCAATAAATTTGTATGAATGCCTTCTATGTTTGGACTCATAAAATTTCTTTTTATTACAATATTTAGCAAAATGTCCAATCTTACCACAGTATAAGCATCTATCCTTCCTCTTCATATAGGCTATTTTCCTTGGTGGTGTTCTGCCTTGTTGTGGTTTGACCGTGACTTGCTTCCTTCGCTCTTGTCCCATGGCCTTCCTTTGTATCACTACTTCCCTTTGGCTACCAACGCTAAATATAAACTTGTTAGAAAATTATATATTACAAAGCAATGGAACACAAAATATATTGCATAAATATAAACACAGAAAACACATAAAACAAGAGAGACACAGATATAAGTGGTTCACCCAATTTGGGCTACGTCCATGGAGAAACAACCAATCCTTCCTTTTATATTATCCAACAAAATGAAGAGATACAAACTACAATAGATCCGCTATAATTCCCACTTCGATCTCACACAATATTGTCTCTCTTTCTCGCCTAGAATACAAGTCTTCATAGCTGCAATACAATTCCCTCATATATACAGAGGGGTTGCCTTCTAGGGAAAAAAAAACCCTAAATTAAACATAACTTCTACCGTCAGATTTCTGCCTAATGAATGGCCCAGATTGACTACGAAATGACAACATTTTACAAGGAAATTTTACATCTATTTTTAGCTTCAGGGGTGTTGCTCCCAACCCCCCCAGACCCCCCTGGAGGCGCACATTTACGGGTGAACGAGTAGCGTTTCCGCCACATTATGAACTAGGGTCCAATGTGGTGATACCTTTGAATAAAGAAGATAATCAGGATCCACACCCAACAATCTCCCACTTGGAGACTGATTATAACAACTCCACCGTTGCTTCATTTGCTGGACGATGGCTTCACTTTGGACCTGGTTGTTTCTCATCTTCATCATCATACTTGAAGACCAATTAAAACTAAGCAGAATCTAAGTTTCTCCTTGGTTACAACTTTTGTTAACATATCTACAGGATTTTGGCTAATGTGTATCTTTTCCAGCTTCAACTGTCCATCTTCCAACACTAACCATATGAAATGGTACCCGAGCTGTATATTTTTAGTCTTGGAATGAAATGCAGAGTCCTTTGCAAGATTTATGGTACTCTGGTTGTCACTGTATAACCTGCCCAACTCCTTCTTCTTACCCAATTTATCCAGAAAACTTTGTAACCAAGCCATTTCTTTACTAGCCTCTGTAGCAACAACATACTTTACTTCTGTCATTGAGAGTGCAACAACACTTGCAGTTTTCAAACCCAACTGACAGTTGTTACACCTACAATAAACACATACCCTATGGTGCTCCTCCTATTATCTATATAACTCGCCATATTTGCATCAACATATCGCTGTAGAGAAATGATTGAGCCACCAAAGCATAATGCTTGATTTGTGGTACCTCTCAAATACCTAAGAATCCACTTCACTGCCATCCATTGTTCTTTTCTTGGATTGTTCATGTACCTTCTTACAACTCCCATTGCATGTACAATATCAGGTTTTGTGCAAACCATTGCATACATTAAGCTTCCAACTGCTGATGCATATGGAACTTTAGACATATAAGTCATTTCTTCCCGAGTCTTGGGAGACACCTCCTTACTTAGTTTTAAATGGCTAGCCAAAGGTATACTAATTGGTTTTTCATTTTGCATATTAAATATTTTTAACACCTTTTGTATGTACTCACTCTGAGACAATGTTAATTTTTTATTCTTCTTGTCTCTAGTTATTCTCATACCAAGGATTTTTTTTGCAACACCCAAATCCTTGATTGCAAATGAGTTTTCCAATTTTCTTTTGAGCACATTTATTTCCTGCATGTTATAACCTACAACAAGCATGCCATCTACATACAATAACAATATAATATAGCTGCCATCATTTTTCCTTTTGAGATAATCACAATGATCAGAGTGACATCTAGTATAACCTTATTCAGACATAAACCTGTCAAATTTTAGATACCGCTACCTTGGAGCCCGTTTTAAGCCATACAAGCTCTTCTTCAACTTGCACACTAGTTTCTCCTTCCCTTTTACCTCATATCCTTGTGGCTGCTGCATATATATATATATATATATATATAGATATATCTTCCTCCAAATGCCCATGGAGAAAGGTTGTCTTTACATCTAACTACTCAAGATGCAAAGCTTCAGCTACTACTAGAATTAAAGTAGTTCTGATTGAAGTCATTTTAACAGCAGGAGAAAATATCTCATCAAAGTCTATACCCTTTTTTTGTGCAAACCCCTTCACCCCAAGTCTAGCTTTATACCTTTTTCTACCACCATCTTCTTCCTTCAACCTGTAAACCCATTTATTCTGCAATGATGGTTTACCTGCAGGTACCTTGACTAAGTCCCAAGTCTGGTTATGTACTAAGGAGTCCATCTCTTATTTCATGGATTACTCTCACCTCTTCCTGGTTTCTACCTGCATTTATTCTTCATAACACTCTGGTTCACCAGAATCAGTCAACAATACATAATATAATGAAGGAGAGTATTGTTGAGGGGGTCTACTTATCCTGGTATATCTTCTAATACCACTTTTAGGTGTTTGAGGTGCTTTTTGTTGTTGTTGTCTTTATTGTGGCTGTTGATCATTATGATTTTCAGGCACCTTCACTTTTTCTGTGATCTCCTCAAGTACTGTGTATTCTCTGTTTTTTTTTCTTGTTTCTTTTCCTGCATCTAATCCTTATACAAAACCTTTTCATTGAATATGACATCTTTGCTTCTAATGATTTTGTGTTTTTCATAATCATAAAAGTGATAACCAAAATCATTAACAACATATCCAATAAAGGCTTTGATTTTGCCTCAAGATTTGTTCTATTTCTTTATTAATGTGGAAAAAGGCTTCACAACCAAAAGTCTTTAAAAATGAGTACTTTACCTTTTTACCTGTCGATGCCTCCTCTGGAATACTACCATCCAAGGAACTTGAAGGCCCTCTGTTTATTAGATAAAGAGCAACATCTACAACATCTGCCCAAAAGTGTAAAGGCAATCTTGCATGCAATCTCATGCACCCTACATGCTCCATGATTGTACTGTTCATCATTTCTAACACATTATTTTCTTGTGGTGTTCCTCAAACTATCTTCTCTTTGTGAATTCCATTCTCTGAACAGTAACTATCAAACTCTTTGCTGCAAGATTCACCTCCATTGTCAAATCTGAGACACTTCAACGTTTTTTATGTCTCATTTTCAACCAAAGCTTTCCATTTCTTGAAAGTATCAAATAGATCAGATTTATTTCAAATACAATAAATCTAGGTTTTCCTGGTTGCATCATCAATAAAAATAACATAATAACGAAAGCCACCGGGAGATGATACCTAAGAAGGTCCCCATATGTCAATATGCACAAGCTCTAATTGTTTTCTCTTATTTTCTTTCCCAACTCTAAGGAATCTAACTCTCTTCTATTTTCCATAAACACAATTCTCATAGATTTCCAAATCAACATGCTTCAAACCTGGCAACAAATTTCTTGAGTGAAGAATCTACATTCCCTTCTCACTCATGTGCCTGAGCCTATGATGCCACAATGTCGTATCTTCTCTTGTAGAGGTTAAATCATTAACATAATTAGAAATACCATTGCATAAATAGAATGTACCAACCTTTTCTCCTTTTGATGTTACCAGGGCTCCTTTAGTGACCTTCCAGGTTTTATCTTAAAAGATGTTACACAGCCTTCACCTCCCAACTTCCCTATTGAAAATCAGATTTTTCTTCAGATCTGGAACATGCCTTACCTCTTTCAATGGCCATTGATTTCAATTCTATTGTTTTATGAAAATTGTACCCATTCCAATGATTTTACAGGGTTTATCATCACCCAATCAAACCTATCCAAAATCTCCTTGAAAATAATCATAAAAATGTTTCCTATCAGGTGTGGCATGGAATGAGGCCCCTGAATCTTCCACCTAGGCATCAATAATATTTTCTAATGAAAGAATAAAAGCATATTGCAACACATCACCTGTCACATTCGCTTCATGATTGTTTTCTTGCTACACGTCTCCTTATTTTCCCTTCCGAGACTTGCAATATTTCTTCAAGTGTCCTTTCTTCCCACATTTCCATCACACTATCCTTGATCTAGACTTGGATCTTCCTTTGCTTAACTTACTATGATATCCTGGTCTCTTTCCTCTTTCCATTTTTCTTTCCCTAGTCCCTGCAGTCAAGGCATTACTTGATGTCTCATCGGAGACTTTTCTCGCATTTCCTCGCTAAGGATTTCACCAACAACATCATCAAACTTTAAAGTACTAGATCCAGAGACAGAATTACTAATGGCCATAACTAAACCATTCCAACTTTCTGGAAATGAGCATAGAAATAACAGAGCCCCAACTTCATCATCAAAAGTTACCCCTACAGAACTTAACTAACTGGTAACTGTATTAAATTCATTTAAATTATCACCAACAGATCCACCTTCTAACATCTTCATATTAAATAAATGCTTCATAAGAAATACCTTATTTGAGGTCAAGGGTTTTTCGTATAGTTTTTCCAATGTTGACATTAAACCCTATGTTGTCATTTCCTTTGAAATATTAAACGCTACCGACGCTTCTAGGCACAACCGTATTGTTCCAAGTGCCTTTCTATCGATAATATCCCATTCTATATCTGTCATACTCATCGGCTTCTTTGTCTTTCTTCTTAATGGTAGGTACATATCTTTTTGATACAAGTAATCTTCCATTTGCATCTTCCACAGCTGGTAGTTTTTTCTGTTAAATTTTTCGACCATAAACCTACCATCTTCAGCAATTGCTCCCACTCGAACCAGAAACTCTTCTCTCCTACGCGTTTATCAGCCAAATAGACCTTCATCTTTGATACCAGTTGTTAGAAAATTATATATTATAGAGAAATGGAACACATCAATTATATTGTATAAATATAAACACAGAAAAGGCATAAAACAAGAGATACACATATATACATGGTTCACCCAATTTGTGCTACGTCCATGGAGAAACAACCAGTCTTTCCTTTTATATTATCCACCAAAATGAAGAGATACAATCTATAGCATATCCATTGTAATTCCCACTTCACTCTCACACAATCTCCTCTCTCTTTCTCACTCAGAATAGAAATATACATAGCCGCAATACAATTCCCTCATATATACAGAGGGGTTGCCTTCTAGGGCAAAAAACTCTAAATTAAACATAATTTCTACTATCATATTTTTGCATAATGAATGGCCCGGATTGACTATGAAATTACAACATTTTACAACGCAATTTTACATCTATTTTTAGCTTTGGGGGCGCTGCCCCCTGAACCCCCCTGGCAGTGCACATTTACAGGTGACGTTGCTGCCACATTACGAACTTGGGTCCAATGCAGTGATACCTCTAAATAAAGAAGATAATCAGGCTCCACACCCAACAAAACTTTGATATTATTCACTGAGATTATTTCTTCTTTCTTCCTCTTGTAGAATAATACCTATCAATTCATCAAATGTAGGAGCCTTTTTTCTAGTTGCATGTCTAGTGATCAACATATGATAATCATCCAACATTCCATTTAATGTAATTGTTACTAGATCACTACTTGAATTATTTTCACCAATAACACCAAGATTATCATGAATTTATTTGATTCTAGAAAGAAAGTCACTGATGTTTTCATTTACCTCCATTTTAATTGAGAAAAACCTCTTCTTTAAGAATAACACTCAAAGTTATTGGAAGTTTCATACAACATTTTAAGTGTATCACAAGTTCCTTGAGATGTATTGCAATCTCTAATGTGCATAATAATGTTGTCCTTTATAGACATTCTCAAGAGTACCTTTGCCTTGGTCTCTTTGAATTCCCAATCCTGAACTAAGGTTGCCTGTGCTACCAATTTGGTTCCAACTCCATATGCTATTGACCAAACATTGTAGCCTTCCATTAACATCTACATCTTAAACTCCCATGTTGTGTAATTTTCTCCACCTAGCTTGGTGAACTATTTAAATATGAATCGGCTAATGAATTCACCATATTTGGATAAGAAAATATCAAATTACTATGTATCCCTCTCGCAAATGTCCCTAATAAAAATACCATTCACCAACTAAATCAAAGATAATGCATGAGATATGAATTTAATTAGACTCGATTATACTAGATTGTGTTGGAAATATGGTAGCCATGGTTGATATTTTCATCATGAAGAAATTGGAAAACTTGAATTTAAATTATGCCTCCTAAAATCCATCATGTCAACCTCCTTTTCTACAAGTTGGTTGGGCCCCTTTGAAGGCACCCCTTTGATCCCATTTGAAGTATATATAGGAGAACATTTATCCTCATTTGGATCATTGACTTCTCTCATGATGATCTATGTTCTAGAAAAAAAGAAAGGAAGGAGGCCGAACTCAAAAGGAGAAGAAGGAGTGCTTGGAACTTGATCTTGGTTACTGGTTTGGTTTTTATCTTGATGTTGGTACTTCTAATGTATTGATGAACATTGATCTCTCTCTCTCTCTCGCATAATGAAATATTTTTAGGTTTCCCCTTGTGGTTTTTGCCCTAGCCTCAGGCCTGCTCTTTGTGTCTTTTGCATCATTGCCTCATGGTTATTTTCTACTTCTCTTTCATGTCACTGGTTGTAATTTTCTTATGTATAATTGCTTGATGATGCTATGTGAAATTTAAATGTTGATTAAATCATTAGAAGTATTTATCATGTTCAATAAAATTATTTCTAGTTTGTGCCCTAGAAATCTCAACATGGTTTTAGAGTGATTTAAAGATGAGTTTGGGATAAGGAACATCATGGTCACTCCTATAAAAATATTTTCGAGACTCTTTTGTAAGGAATATCCTAAGGCTATATGAATTATGGGATCTGTAATATTCTTCGTGACAGTTAAAGGCAATTTCAGAGAGGGTCAAGACCCTTGTTTGCGGTAGTAGGCCAAGCGAAGACTAGGGTCTTCTTCAAAAGTATAAAAGGATTTCAGAAGCCCTAAATTCAAGTCCTAAGGTCCTAAAATACATTTGTGTTGAAGCTCCTTGATACCACCTATGGTATCGATTTGTGCAAGCTCTGCGAATCCTCTATTGCAAGCCTCCTAAGGCACCTAGTTTATGAAGAAATTTGTGAACTCCGAGGCAGAAAAATATTGATACGAGGTCAGTGGATTGCACTATGAATTTGCGAAGTACTAAGAATAATATCTCTACAAATGTTTGAGGTTAGGTGCACCGTGGTTATGTGAATTTTGAGGTACATTAAATAAGAGGCTACATATAACTGCAAAAAAGTGTGAATTTTCCTCCATGATTAAATCCAAGCATGTATCCAAGTTGGGAGACATCTGAGATCTTTGAGGAATCCAAAATTTGTGTTGAATCCAACGGCACCAAGCTTCCTATGTGAGAAAAAGGGTCGAGTTTCAATTCTTTTTGAAGATATTATCACAGTCCGAGTTCTAGCCAAAACGTTCTGAGTGATCCTCTATTCTGCAAGAATTTTTCTGTGGCATATTATACGAGTCTCTTTGTGGCATTTATATTATGGTATAAGAACTTCTATGTATGATATGTTAGCTACCTATCTCTGTTGTACAAATGACCTTAGGCATCTAGTTGAGATCATATATCTGTGGGATCATGTGAAATTTATAACACTAAGTTGTGACAAAAAATCTGGGCCCAAATAAAGTTTGAACCATTAACTATGGAACTATGAAATTTTCCTTTATGAAGAAGCATCTAGGCTACCATTGTGGCATCCAAAAACAAAAGTGTGAAATTTGTATGACCATTTCTTTCTAAGCTTGCATAGGAAAATCAAGTCTAAATTAAAATATTCCTGTAGCATTTAGAAGTTTGAGATTATGTGCCTCAGTGGAAGGATTAACCTCTCTCTGTGTATGATACAAGTCCAAGTTTTAAGAACATGAATGTGGTAATTATATGAGCTTATATATCTCTGTGAAATCCAAGATTATCTAGAGTCTGGAGTATGTCATCCTAATTAAAATTGAACTTGGAATAGTATGAGGAAGGTATGAGGAAACAATATTAAGTGAAGGTTCAAGAAGTTTAGAAATTAGAAGTTGAAGTTTTTTCCTTGAGAAAGCAATGAAAGATGGAGAAGAGTACATTTGCCTTGGATAATTTGCTTGATATCCAAAGATCGCCATTGGATAAATATGGTCTTGAATTTCAAAAGGGTGAATCTAGTTTGCATGCAAGTAAAAACATCAAATAATAACCTAAGAAACATGTTGCAAAAAATTCCAGCAGCAAAAATGAGATCCAAGGAAATAATAAGCAGATCCAATAGCCAATGAGCAAACAAAAGAACCAGCAGTGAAAAATCAAGCAGAATCAATAATCAATCAAGCAACAAAACCAGTAGCTGAGAAGAAAATCTCAAGGAGCACCTACATTCAGAAGATTTTTTTCTCCCAGAGATGATCATGATGGATTTGTAAAATTTCAAAGGAATCAAAGTCCGTTTTTTCATTTTGTGCATAATGTAGAATGTTACAACTGTCACAAGTTTGGGCATGTTGCAGAAAATTGTTCGAGTAGAACATATAGACCATATCAACAAAGATTCTAGCAATATCAACTGCCAAGGGGATTTGCATTTAGGTATAATCATGATTTTTATGGTTATTATTACTCATGTCACCTATTTGTCCATAAGGCAATGGATTGCAGGTATAACCGTTGGAGGAGAGACACATTTCATGCACGGTTTAGATATGGCATGAGAAGTAGGAGATTTGGTCCTCTTACTTCATATCTTGGCCATGTGGAGTGTTATATTTTCCATATATTTGGCCACATGGTAAGAGATTTTTTGCTACCCCATTACTCAAGACAAAACCGTCAAAGGTATAAAAAACCAATATTATCTAGCACAAAGCAAGAGAAGGAAGAAAAGAAGCAGTTGATCAAAGAGGAGAGGAAGCAACCCAAAACCTGTTGAAAAATGTAAATAGGTCCGGTCTTCATAAAGAAATGTAATTGTGATTTTATGTAAAATATGTAAAGAAGAAAATAAGATTATTGTAATGCTTGCCTCATGGGTTTCATGGGAAAGACATTTAATTTTTAGTTAAGGCTCCCATTGTGAGCCCTTACGGATTTTGTCATCTAGTCATATAAGTCTAAAGAGTCATTGTCATGTATTGAAGATATGTTACACATTGTAAAAGTAAATTTTGTTTTTGTAATTTTCCCTCCAAGACCTTGTCACTAGTCCTCACTCAGGTCGACCTACAATGAAAGGGATAATACTAGATCATGTCGGCCTAATAATCATGGAAAAAACACTATATATGGCAGTGCTTAGCCTCATTTAGTGAAGCACAAATCGATTAAGAAAGTCTGAAATAACCAAGTGCGAAAATAATATTATAAGGAGCCTTAACATCAACGAAGGAAGAGGAAGGGATAGCGAAGAAAGTGACATCATTGTGGGACTGTTTTTGGGCCAGTCTACCCTCACATGTGTGAAGATTGTAGATCTGAAGTTTTCAAAAGGAGGCCAAATATTACAGTCATATAAGGGTGATCTACATTGGGTGAAGACTTCGTTGAATGAAATCGAGTAGAAGCGAAAAGAGTATCCCTCTAAAAAGAGACTATTCAAGGATCAAAATCTGATCTAGGGTTTCTTTTATGAAGTAAAAAGTTGTAGACCTACAAGAAGAGGCTAAAAATATGAAGGGAATCGAGAAGAAGAGGAAGAAGAGCAACGTTGACCTAAGGGTGAAGAGGAGGCTTGTGATTAGTCTTGGAAGGGGTTTAGTGTCAAGGGTCTTTTTCATGGTCTTGGTATTTACCAATTGAAGTTTTTATAAGAGGAATTTGTTTGGGTTTTCCTCTCAAAGAGTGAGAGATTTTGGCCCTGGTTGAAAACCTATATATTGTGTCTCTTGTGTATTTATTGTTCATGAATTAGTAATTGTCTTGATGAAAATAACACAAAAATAACATAAGAAAGAGAAGATCATCATGAAGAAGTAAAAAGGAACTCACAAGTAATTATCAAAAGTAGAGAAATCACCTATCTATTGATGCCCTAGATTTCAAAACAAAATCATGTGGAGAAAGAAGAAGCAGCAACTCTTCATCTAGTGAAGAACATTCCCTCCTGCAATCCATGATTATTTCATGCATACTTATAGAGGATTTCAAATAGTGAGAGGTGAATAACCTCAGGGGGGGCATATCATGGAGTTTTCATAAACATTCATGAGTTCATTTCATCCTTCATGCACTTTCAGGTCCACAGGATCAACCTATCTCTTGGAGGTATATTGAGCTTAGGAGGAGCTATGCATGGTATGTAGACTAGTGATTTATTTTGTATCTTTCACTTTTTTTTTCTCTTGTGAATATAACAGATTTACATATGTATTCATGAGTGAAAATGAGCACATTTTTCATCCATGTATATGTTTTTGGTTTCCACTAACAACTGGTTGAAAAGATGTGCAACCATGCATAGATTGTGATCATCATTTCAGGATGTATTGAGTTGACTTGTGGCATGGACCAGCCATGTATGAGTTGTTGTATGATGATTACTACAACCATGTACTTGTTATTGTTTCATCATTATGTATTGGTTGAGAGTCCAGTCAATAGTTGATGAGTCATCATGATGATAGGCTTGTTTTTTAGGAGTCTTATGGAGTTATTTTGCAGCCATATGTATGGGCTAGTGAGGATTTAATTGTCATGGTGTATTATGTACTTGAGTCATTGGTCCATAGGAGATGATCATAACATATATATATTTCATTGATGTATTAATGTAATATCCTCATGGAGCCATGTACTTATGTTGTACTATCTTTGGGTCGCTTAGCCATGAGTCATGAGGTCATGATATGATCATATGAGTTATGTATGAGGTCTTATGTCACTTCTACAACCATGTATTTATCATGTATATGTCACTTGATTCATGGTCATGTGGATTCTCATTCCATATGAGGCTTCTATCTGTCAAAGCAAGCATTGTTTGCAATGGAAGCAGTCATTTTAGCCCAACAGTTGGTATCTCTACAACTTGGAGATGGAATGTGTTCAGGGGCAACATTATTTGTTCCTATTTACTTCAGCCATACATTTTTGGCATTGTGGTATGATTGGAATTATTCATGCTATGCCTCATAATATGCAACGACAGTGGGGTTTCTGGCCTCATGTGATGAGATGTTATGGTAGTTGTTTCTATGTAGTCGTAGGGGATATTGTGTGTGTAGTTTCCTCATATGATGTTGCTATATGGAGGAGCGATGCATTGATGCCTCATGTGCATATTGATTTTATACTTGATGTTGCTCATAGTTTCATTTTATGATGATGTTTCATATGTTGATTATGGTTTCATTATGTTGGCATGATGTTTCTTGCTACTAGTAGTTGCTGGATGATATCCAGCTATGAATGGTGATTGGATATATATGTTGCATGTTGTTTATATGGAGTCATGGATGATTTCTTGATGCATTATATTTCAGCCATGTAGAGATGTATTACTCTAGTTCTTATGCTTCAGTTCTTACTACCTATTCATATGGAGTTGACCCTTTGCCATGGATGTAAAAGGGGAAGAGAATTTGGATGGATAGAGATTAGCCTCACATGTTGATGAGGTTTACATCAATGGCAAAGGGGAAGTTTGTTGGAATTGTTGTGTTGCTATTGATGTCAAAAAGGTCATGGTCATGATCATGTGTGATGGATTTTAACCTCGTGGTCCTATATGTTGGCATGATGTATTGACAGTGAGATGGTTGTGTTGGAATTGATGTCAACTCTTGAGGTCATGCACTTATGCCAAACTCATGATGATGCGGATTTATTGACCATGGTGTGTGTCGATATGTGTTGGAATTGATGGTAGCATGATGGTCTTGGAGGAGTTGGCATGTGCATTAATGGACATGTCATGATGGTTTGTTTATTCTCCTATGGGTAGAGGAGGTCGCTACATGTACTGATCATATCTACATGTGATGGAGATGGTTCATGGCACACTAGTTGAGTTTTCAACTAGGTCTTCATCTAGGTATTCATGCTTATGATTCATGAAGATGACTTGTTGCAGTGTGATGGCTTAATGATGAAGGTGCTACAGAGGTTGCAGAGGTGCTTTAGATGTGTTGTAACTTGTTCAAAGGTTTGATGGAGAGTGTAGGACTTGTCGGCACCAACCTTGTTTGTTAGTCCTTCTAGGTCAACTTGAAAGTGACACTTTCAAGGTATGTTTGATCTACTTGAATATTTTCAGAGGCCATGTCATAGGTCTGGAGGCATGTAGACATGCAGGGGTAGAAGATAAAATAAATGACAAAGGTATTGAAGTAAGGACTGATGGGTTTCCTCAGTGTTAGACCCAATCGCATGCACATAGGCCTATGGGAGCGGTTGGGATGTTCCAGTAGCATGGTGGGAAACTCAAGGGAGGGGTTATATACCCATTTGAGTTTAGATAGTGTCAAGTGTGCCAATGAGAGTTTTCATGACATTCCTTCTGCATTCCTTGCATTGTACGAAAGAAAATTAGTTTGGAAATTCCCATAGGCTTCCAGAATTGTTTGAAAAAATAAAGAATGGTTTGAAAAGGTCCTCTCATGATGTGAATGAATTTTGTGCACTAGTAATGACCTTAGTGGATTAATTTGGTCCAATTTGGGCACCTTTGATCCTAGCCCCAAGCTAAATTTTACCCTACATGTTTTATATTCTTGCATTGTGAGCTTTGTGGTGGTTGATGGTGTTAGATGTTGAGTGTGTGTGAGGAGAGAAGGTTGAATAGTATGTTGATGCTTCAGACCTACTGGAGATCTTAAATTTCTTTAATCCATAAGTGTTAATGGTTGAATAATGAGAATATTTGAAGCATGCTATAGAATAGATCAGAATTGGAGTTGTTGGTGTAGAGATTGACAAGAGAGTTTTGTATGCTGCTAGAGTATATGTCGTTGATCCTCTCACACTTGTTTTGTAGGAGTTGTTGATGCATGTAGCACATAGCCATGTTTCTTATAATGTTATTTGTATTACGCATCATTTTATTGTTTTGAGGGTTTGATAGTATTCAAATTTGTGTGGCCACATATTACTATTAGAGAACACATATTTTGTGCATTTGTTTTTATATTCATTGATGATGAGAACTTGTTGCTGAGAGCATATATGGAAAGTTGATTTCTTCTTGGGAATAATGTCTTGGGATCCATTTTGAAAATACATGAAAGGAGGTTCGAATAGTGGTAGAGAAGAAATGACTTCATGAGAGAGGAGCAGAGATAACAAATCTTCAACAAAAGGAACAAGTTTCTCAATCTAATGGTGGTTGGATAGTCCAATGGTAGTTAGGCGAGGATCGACATATTGTGGTGGCCTTCAACGGATGGTAGTCCATAGAGATCTATAGAGAACAGAGTTTTCCAAGCTTATTGGTAGTATCGAGCCTTCTAGGCAATCAATGTTGGAATTATGTATATGAGGTTGAGTCTCCATACTGATGGGAGTCACCAAGATATGTAAAAGACCAATTTCCTGACTAATAGAAATTCAGAGTAGAGAAACAACAACAAGGGTGGTTTTTCTCCTCAAAGGGTTTCCACTAGAAATCTTGTGTCTCTTGTGTTGATGTGCTTTTGATGTGTTAATTATTGTTTGTGTTGCTCACATGGTTTATGATTTAGTTGCTCCTATGTTGTATGCATGGATAATCTAATGAATTATTGGTGCATGTATGTGTAATTCAGTAGTAAAAGTAATAAAAGGTAAACAAATTTAAGAGATCACACTACTGATTCACCCCCACCCACTCTCAGTAGTGTTCAAAGGCTTCCAACAATTAGTATTAGAGCACATTTCCAATAATTGGTATCAGAGTGGGGCTCTTGGTTGCATATTTATTGATGGCGAGTAGATATGGGGTTTGTTGGCAGAAATTGATTTTTTTTTTAACATTTGGAAAGTAGTGTGTGACGGTTGTGGCAAAGATCCAATTCCAGTTGACGTTTTGCAACAAGATGCACAAGTACGGTGTATAATCTATGAGAATCTTCATAGTGATGATATGAAGAGACTAGTGGGTTTGAAAAGTGCCAAAAATGTGTGGGACAAGCTAGAATCCATTTTTCAAGATGTTACAAGCAACAATAAGGAAATTGAGAAGAAGAGAAATAAGAAGAAAGTAGAGCCTCCAAAAACAATAATCTCAGCCACAAGAGTCTCATTCTTCTAGTGCACATGATTCAACAGATGATTAGAAGGAATCGGAAAATAATCAAGCCAAAAGTATAAATGTTAATGATTTTCTATTGAGTTATAATTTTGATGATTGATAATTTGATCATGCTGAACCACATAGTGAAGATTAGAATGTTATCAAAGGTGTTAGATCTTATATTTCTAGACTAACAGTTGCATGCAAGGATCGAGAAAAAATATTGTAGGTCTGTGATGATAAGGAGGCCAAGCTCATGGAATATATAATGAGCTTGAAAGTTAAGTTTATTGAAGCAGAAAAGGTTGAGGAAGCTATGAGGAAATAATATGAAGTGAAGGTTGAAGAAATTGAGAAATTAGAAGCTGAAGTTGTTTCCTTGAGAAAGCAGCGAAAGATGGAGAAGAGTACAGTTACCTTGGATTTTCTTGAGATCCAAAGATCACCATTGGATAAATCTAGTCTTGGATTTCAAAAGGGTGAATCTAGTTTGCAAGTAGGTAAAAACATAAAAGAAGAACCTAAGAAACCTATTGCAAACAGCAGAAAAAATGAGATACAAGGAAATAAGAAGTAGATCGAGCAACTAATGAGCAAACAAAAAAATGAGTAGTAGAAAATCAAGTAGAATCAACAGCCAATCAAGAAACAAACTAACAATAGAGAAGAAAATATCAAGGAGCACCTAAATTCAGAAGAAATTTTGCTCCTAGATATGATCATGAGAGATTTGTAAAAATTCAAAGGAATCAAAGTCTTTTTGTTCCTTTTGTGCATAATGTGTTGAAAAATGTGTAACTGGTTTCCGTCTTCATAGTATGAAATGTATCTTTTGTAAATTATAAAATAAAAATAAATAATTATTATTAGTGGAGCATGGGTTTCATGCTCAAGTTATTTTATTTTATAGGTCAAGCACCCGTTAAGTGCTTCTAGGGCATGTCATAGGTCTAGAAGTCAAAAGAGTCATTGTCATATATTGAAGACCCAAATGGGCACATTGTAAATTTTAAAGGAAAATTATTTTTTCCTTTAAAGTGTCGGAATACCCTCCAAGATCAAGTCAGCCTAGAAGCTGTTAAGTTGGTCTAATTGAAGAGCCATATATACCCCTTGAAGAATCCTATATAAGGAGAGGAACTCATCCTCCAAAAGACTCACTCACTCATCTCTCATTCTATGCGAAAAGGAGGACGAAGAAGAGGTCGAAAAAGAATAATGGAGAAGAGTTCGAAGAAGGACAAAGTGTTTTGGGCTAGCTCTCTCTCTCTCTCATGTGCTAGAGAAAATAGGGTTGGTATAGAGGGTCTCATCTAGTTCGATTTTGGAACTAAGGGATGAAACAAGGAAAGTGAAGGCTACTAAGGGTATCTCACTAGCCCTAAGTCACAAGGAAAGGAAAGCGAAGGACAGAAGAAGGCTCTAGGGAGAAGATCGAAGTTCCCACGTGTGACAGCAAGAAGTATAGTAGTTGCTAGGGAGTCAAAATTTCAAATCTGTAGTAGGAGGTTGAAGTTTTTGCAGTAGGAGGTCGAGTTGGTGAAATTAGAAGAGATTTACCTGAGTTTGTCAAGTACAAAGTTTTCACATTATCTCAAGAGTTTGATCTTGATCTTGGAGGGTACTGGTCCGATTCATTAGTTCATGGTATTCGTCATTTGAAATATCTATAAGAAGAGAAAATATTTAAGGGTTTTCCCCTCAAGAGGAGGGGTTTTGGACCTGTGTGGTGAAGTTAAATTATAAGTGCGAACTTGAACGAATTCCTCTAGCCTGATGATGGGTCTAGCCACAACAGATACATTCTATGGAAGGTTTTCTTAGGTTAGAATCAATCAAGAGGGCCTACCTCTTAGTCCGCTTATCCTGCTTGATGATGTCCTTGCCTGCTCACTCTAGTTATCTCTCACTTCCTTCTTCAAGCACCTGAAACAAATAAACAACAACAAACAACAAATATGATAATAGACAAATTGCAATTCAACCTACTTAACAAGCCAAGAAACATTAATCCATGAATATGTAATATTACAAAACATGTAGGAAATCAGTCGATAGTTGCATATATTAATATCAAAGAGATATTACAACCATTCGTCTTGACGTTGCAGTCTTCCTCTGACAAGACCAGGTTCCCACACACTTCTGATAGCATTTCATGATGGCCTCAAGCAACAATAGTTTTAAATCTCTTTCCTTTAGGTGTCACTCCAAACCAAAATAACATAAGCACACTAATATCAACACTCTAACTAGGACTAGCTTGTGCTTGGGAAAAAGGGAGGTTTATATAGGAAAAATGGATGGGAGATGGATCCTCTTCTTATGGGAGAAAGTCTTATCCCTTGGGGTAGTTCCATCATTATAGGGGAAAGGAGCCCAAACTGTCATCCTCGACCCCATCCGGCCAAACCATTTACCAAACTTCTGTTAAGAAGCTTCTAGATCTGGAAGCTTCAACTCTAATTTAAAAAACTTTCCATAACAGGACCGACGCGATTGGAACATAGCTCAGTTGCTCTGGTCAGCACGAGGAATAGTGCTAATCTCTGCACATCGGTGCGGGGGAGACAAAGGTCATTAGTGCTGGTCTTGTAAATTGGGAAAAACAAAAGTTTAAGGGGAAATGGTGCAAAAGGGAATTTATCTGCTCATGAAGAGGGACACAATGGGAGTTTCTTCATGAAGGAAAAGCATGTGGGGTTCACTGTAGAGGTCCTCCAGGATCAAGGAATAGGGAGTACAGGGACAATGAAAAAATTTTGTGTAACAGATGCCCCCTAAAGTGTGAAGGCCAAGCTGGAGTGAGGGATGAAATGCTTTATAAATCAGTACGGGGAACCAGTCTGCTGTCGGAAAACCTACAAGAGAGTTGATCCAGGTGGATATTGGTGGCCACCTGCCAAGTCCACTTGGACCCCCACCATTTTTTATTTCAGCTTTTCAGTTTCCTTAATTGTAGCACAATTTACTATTTTTAGCAGTTTTTCTGGTCCTGAACTTCCGGAACCGTTTTGAGGCCCTAAACGACTTTTTTTTTGGGAAAACTGGCAGCAACATGGATCAATGGTCTAGTGTTGCTCTTCCCAAAGTTGTAGTTCTCGGATAGATCTTTCTAACAAGATATTGAGTGCGTCAAATGGCAATCGTATGTAAAAGTTACGACCCCGGGAAGTTGATGTACCAATTTACCCAAACGAGGCCCACAATTTGGCATTTCAACTTATAGGGTTAGTTTTTGGATGTATAGGGTTTTTGATTGTTTCTCAACAATAAATAGGCCTTCGAGCCTCATTGTAACACAGTTCAGAGGCATGTACCACCACATCTCTTCTCAGAGATAAGCTACCATTGCCCTAGCTGGTTTATTTCCATTGCTGTTTGTAAGCATATTTCAGTATTTTACATTAATGAAATGAAGGATTATTTCTGCTACATCTTTGTGTTTATGGATATCTCTATAATTTGTTGCATTCCTATTTAAATCCGGATCAGTGGTATTAGAGCAGTCTGCTTTTTCTCTGTTTTTCTTTGCATGTCCCCAACGAGGTCAGGATATAAGGAGTTAGGGCTTGAACTTGTCGAACCTTTGCAAGACCAGCCTCGCAAATCCCAACGGCATCCCATGGTGAATGAAAAGAAAGACAAGGGGGTAGGAGATCCTATCAAAATCTTGCTCAATGAAGCCCTCGAGCGACAAAGGAACATGATGATGGACAACTTTTCCCAGATCCTTCAGCGGCTACCCAAGGGCGACACATCGGCTTCCAAAAGCTACTCTGGAAATGCCACACCGTTTAAGGTACAAGTTAATTTTGAAATCCCCATATTCGAGGGTCAGATAGACGTAGATGCTGTCAATAATGGATAAATCTACTAGAGGTTTATTTTTCTAGTCATGATTTTTCCAGTCAAGAAAAGATTATTTTCGCTCTTCTCAAAGCAGCCCCCCACATCAAGAACTAGGGGGAAACCTATTGCGAGCAGAAGGATGAAAGTACAGGCTCACTATTTTTAGCCGCGCCCACTTGGGATTCATTCCGAGATGCCATTAAAGAGCAGTACTAGCCTATCAGAAACTGTGAGGATCAATACATAAAGTGGACCACGCTGCGATAGGGAAGGGACCAAGACATGCCAGAGTTTACCAATCTTTTCCATACCCTTCACACAAAGTTGGGTATCAAGGATTCAGAGTAGCATTTGGTACTCAAATACTGAGTCTGCCTGCACAAGTACATCCAGGAAGAAATAGAATTCCTGAACATCCTGTTACACAGTAATTTGTCACCATTTGTCACCCCCTGTTACCCCTCTCCCGCACTTTGGAGGACTCATTCTGGGACCTGTGAGAAGTGACATAACTTGAAAAGACTTGCATTATGTTCCCCTAAGTATGTACTTCATATGCCCTGAAGACATCTCCTGCAGAATATCCTTAAAAAGTTCCATTTTTCCATTAGCGCGGATCCACAGTGTATTACTCGCGCCAATGGGGGAAATCCTCCAAAGAGGGCACGCCAGTTGGCGCTCTGTCTCAGAACTATACCCGCGCCAACCGAGTTTGGGAAAGCTTTTTAACAAACGCACGCGCGAAGGTTTTTTCCTTTCGACTCATGAAGCTTTTTAAGGATAATGCCAATCCCATGGATGTCGTGATTAATCTTATCTCCCTTTCCTCTATCCATAATAGCTTTTTGAGGATAAACCCAATCCCATAGATGGTGTGATTGATCTTATCTCCTCCTCCTCCATCTATAAAAGCTTGTTTTGTTGCATTTGACAAGCTAGTTCGAGCATAGGGAGAATTATACTTTCAGAAGTCTAAGAGATTGCTGTAAGAATCTAACAATGTAAACTTTGAAACGGGAACTATAAACTCAAAACGGGAACTCTGGCAAAAAAACCCCAAAAAAACATCAAAAACAGTGCTAAAAACGAAAAGTGTGTATACTGGAACGATGTTTTTTTTTTTAGGTGTCAATTTTGAACGTGTTTTAAAAATGGCAGTGACTACGAAATTTACTACGAAATTTTCGTGCAAAATATAGCTTCAAAACAAAAGTGTTGATACTGGAATAATGATTTTTTTTTTTTTTTTACGGTCAATTTTCAAACTTTTTAAAAAATGCTAATTAAACCAATTTTTTATGTCTCAAACAAAGTTAAATTTTAAGGAAAAAACACATTAATGTTTCTGGTAGAATATCATCTTTCTTTCCTAAGTATAAATTTAACATGTTTTCAACCACAACATGCTAGATACAAAAGAAATTGAAATTTTTTCAACTATAAAACTAAAAAAACATGACATTATGAACAAATTATATCACCGAATGAATTCAAAAGTCTTTATTTGTATACTGAATAAAACATACATTATATCTCTAATTTGATATTGCATTGTAGATATTTAAGCAATAAAATTTATCATACTTAAGACATAATCCAACAACATAAAAATGCTTCATAACTTCTCATTTAACAAAATATGGAAAACATTAATTTTATTTGAAGATACGATGCATACATCAGTTATATAAACTGTCTTAAACAATTATTCAAACTCAATCACCCAATAACCGTGGGTAGGCCGTCGTCGTGCCCCCTTCCCCCAACCCATTACCGATATTTCCCATTCACCCATGCCCTCTTCCCCCTTCTGCCCTACCCATGCGCCAGCCCTTGCTACCCCCAACTCATCCACCCATGCACCATTTCCCCAACTCTTCCTTCCCTACCCCACAACTCTCCTCCCCATAAGCCCACCCCCTAACTCCCATTCCCCTCCAATCTCAACTCCTCCCCCCCTTCCTTAATGCCAGCCCCATGGGCCTCGCGGCCTACCCCCCTCCACCCTTACCCTTACCCCTACCCCCTACCTTCCCCCACCCTCCACCCTTACCTTACCCCCCACCCCCAGCCACCCCCCCCCTTACCCTTACCCTACCCCCCCCCCCCCCCCCCCCCCCCACCCACCCATCCTGCCGCCCCCCCCACCCCCCCCTACCCCCCCTGCCCCCTACCCTTACCCCCCCACCTACCCCCCCTGCCACCCCCTACCCTACCCCCCCCCCCCCCTGCCAGTGTCATTTTCAAAAAATAAACATTCTACTAAAAGAATTCCATGTTATCGACGAATTTCTAGAGTCTAAATTTTATTTGCATAAAGAAACTTCTCAAAACCACATACCAGATAGACAAACCTTTATTCGATTCCACTATCCTTTTCTTGGTTTGAGAATAGAATTCATTTTTTTGTTTATAAATAGAAACAAACAATTAAAAATCAATTTACCATAGAAAGAATTAAGTCTTGAACTATATGCATTCTTTCAAAATCAAATCTCATGCCTTCTTTCAACAACTCCCCTATTGGCGAATTTCCATACTTTCTTTAGTGCAAGTTTCATAAGCCATAATAAATCATAGATTTAATATAAAATATTGTTTTGTTCTATTAATTATAAACCCAAAGAAGTAAAACAACAAAGATAGTTACAAATTCCACAATTAGTTCTAGACATTACAACATATACTCACAACCCATATTTAACCCAATGTCAATCAATTATTGTATCTTAGCACCTATTTGAAGACATTCAAAGATGGTTGTTGTAAACAAATTTAAAATATATAAAAATCAAATCTTTAGTTGTTATAAGGAAATATTAAGAATTACTCACTAACTTTGATATCTTTCTTTTTCTTCCTTATTTATTTGTTGAATGAATTCCATTTTGGATTCTTTTCTACAAGAAAATACTTGAAAATTAATATTTAATGCTCAATATATAAACTACATTTAAATTTACACCTTTAATTTTTTATTCCTTATATATTTAATAAATATAAAACTAATCTTGTTAATCAAAATAATATCATTTTATAAAAATAATTCTAACCATACATATTTGATAAATATAAAACTAATATAAATCTTATTAATCAAAATAATATCATTTATACAAATAATTCTGACCATACATATTAGCCTACATATCTCTATAATATAATAAAAAAGATTTAAATGAGATACATATAAATATATTATGTAAATTTCACTTGAATACATAATTGATTATAATTTATTCAATCTGTGTTACTCCAAACCGTATTTTTTTATAATATTATTAATTTTAAGAAAAATAAAAAGTTAAAATAAAATTCAGTTTATACCTTTATATATAATTAAGTTTTATGAGTGAAATATAAATCTCACTTACTGCCTTTTAATCCGTATGTTAAAGTGAGATTTTAAGATATTTTTAAGCCCAAACGCATCAGTATCCATTGATAAAAAATTAAATATAATGGAGCACATTTATTCAACCGTTTCTAAAATATTTTCCCAATGAGTTGTTGGACATTCTCAGTTTGAAAATATGTTTGAACGATTTTATTTTTTTTCCAAAACCTTATTCAATAAAATAATTTTCCAGCTGAATAGACTGTTGGACCAATTGAGCTAAAAGGGTTGTGTTTCAACCAAAGAATTTCTTATACTTGTGAAAAGTTGTGGCCCGTTCAACCTTTGGCGTTTTGGTTACCCCAGCGTTTTGGTTACGAGCTCTGGTGCAACCTGCAGCGGCACCCCCGGGCCGCCCCGCCTCGCCTGGCTGGTGGCAAAGTATAAAATCATCATATCAAGGAAGTAGAAGAAACATTAGCTTTCTTGTTTAGTAACAAATTTATTTCATGTACCCCCACACCCGCCCCGCCCAGCCCCGCCCACAGCGCCACCCCCAGGCCGCCCCGCCCCGCCCGACTGGCGGCGGGTCGATTCCCGGAATCGACCCGCCTTCATCCTCACCAGACAATATTGCTTCTCTATGTCTTTGCAATTGAATGGCTTCATTTAATAATTTTAATATGCCTGCGATCTGATCATCTGCTGCAATATTGCGCTATATAATATCCTTCATCTTTGGATGTCGCAGCTACCTCTCAGATTGAGTATGGAGAACGCGTTGGCAATGCTCTTCGGAAGCAAGGCGGCCCGCCGACATCCCATATCACTGCTTGTAGTTTTATTCCATATACTTATCGTTGTATTAAGAGTAGTTACATGCTTTACAGACTGCTATGAGAAATGTTTGCAGTATTTATTTTCCTTAATAAAACTTTAAAAAAATTATGAGAAGAAAAGGTTTATGGGTGGGAGTTTACAATGGGGATTTTACTATGCCAAGAAGGATACAATCTCAATGAAGTCTCCGATCTTACTATTGAGCAGATAGTTCGTACCCAGCATATATTGTATTACCAGTGAAGATATACAGAGATATGGATCCCAGATATTTGTCCAACGTAAACGGCAACCTTTTCCATTAAACAAAAACAGAAATATGATTTCTGTGTACCTATGTAAATGTTTATATATGCATGGTGCTGAAGAGCTGCCGTTTGCGGTGGACAAATTTTCTGAGACCCGATATCAAAGAAGGCCTATCTCCAAAGGATGAAGAGCATACTATTTAGTATTCTCTGGCTGCACGCGATTCTACGAAGCACGTTACAAACAATTTTATTCGGTAAGTGAATGAATGCCATTTTGTAATGTCAATTTTAGGGTTACAACTATTGTTCTGCTGATGCTTGAACACTTTGTTTTCTATTTGTAGTAAGCCTGAGTCGGGGTGTTTATTTCATCATTTTCTAGTGAGCGGGGCTGAACATTTTGATTCCAAATGAATAATACCCACGACTATCATCCTATTTACGATTCAATCAAAGCTGTCCTTAGTTATTCCTAAACGATATTGGATTCATCTTTGCCTTCTGCTAATGTGACACCGGTTGCACAATCAGCGTTACTGATTTTTCCATTGGATAAACAGATCGTGTAGAAATTATGTGGTATGGCCAGTTGTGAAACCTTCTTCAGCATATGCAGCTGTAATTTTCTGTATTTGCATAAACATATTTCCTCTTCATTATTTTGACAGCGAAGCTTCTATGTACTTACTGAATTTGAGTGAGCCCATGACCGAGTTGTCGTTTTCTCTGGACAAATTATCTGAGACAAAGAGGCTCATTTCCAAAGGAAGAAGAACATACTATTATCCAGCCGCATGCGATTCTAGGAAACAGGTAACAAACAATTATATTCAGTATACTTCATTCATGAATGCCAATGTGAAGGTTTCGAATTCTGAAATAGTAAAAAGTTCGTTTTGCAATTATTGTTCCTCTGACATGCACATTGTCCGACACAGGCAGACAGCTACCGGGTATAACGGAAAACGAGATCAAAAAATTTGGGAACACACCTCTGAAGAAGTGTCTGTTTAAGAAGGGATTCGATCCCTCGATCCATGTACTTTTACCCGAAATCCAACCCATTTACACAGTAGAATGATGGGACTCGATCCCTCAAGGCAGTGAGAAAAAGACATGAAGCAGAAGCTCGGTGTAGGTCGAAATTACACAGGATGTTTGTAGCTTTAATTTCAAATCTTGAAATTAAGATTCACGAAACCTTTGTGGTTATTTATGGAGGAAGGGTATAAAATTTGTTCTTTGAATGCACGAATTGATTCAACCCAACATTTGTGCATCAATATGCAGGTGACCTGCGCAGCGCCACCCCGGGCCGCCCCGCCCCGCCTGACCGGGGGCGGGTCGATTCCGGGAATCGACCCGCCGCCGGTTGGGCGGGGCGGGCGGCCCGGGGTGCCGCTACAGGTTGCACCAGAGCTCGTAACCAAAATGCTGGAGTAACCAAAACGCCAAAGATTGAATGGGCCACAACTTTTCACAAGTATAAGAAATTCTTTGGTTGAAACACAACCCTTTTAGCTCAATTGGTCCAACAGTCTATTCTGCTGGAAAATTATTTTATTGAATAAGGTTTTGGAAAAAAAATAAAATCGTTCAAACATATTTTCAAACTGAGAATGTCCAACAACGCATTGGGAAAATATTTTAGAAACGGTTGAATAAATGAGCTCCATTATATTTAATTTTTTATCAATGGATACTGATGCGTTTGGGCTTTAAAGTGAGATTTATATTTCACTCATAAAACTTAATTATATATAAAGGTATAAACTGAATTTTATTTTAACTTTTTATTTTTCTTAAAATTAATAATATTATAAAAAAATACGGTTAGGAATCACACAGATTGAGTAAATTATAATCAATTATGTATTCAAGTGAAATTTATATAATATATTTATATGTATCTCATTTAAATCTTTTTTATTATATTATAGAGATATGTAGGCTAATATGTATGGTCAGAATTATTTGTATAAATGATATTATTTTGATTAATAAGATATATATTAGTTTTATATTTATCAAATATGTATGGTTAGAATTATTTTTATAAAATGATATTATTTTGATTAACAAGATTAGTTTTATATTTATTAAATATATAAGGAATAAAAAATCAAAGGTATAAATTTAAATGTAGTTTATATATTGAGCATTAAATATTAATTTTCAAGTATTTTCTTGTAGAAAAGAATCCAAAATGGAATTCATTCAACAAATAAATAAGGAAAAAAAAGAAAGATATCAAAGTTAGTGAGTAATTCTTAATATTTCCTTATAACAACTAAAGATTTGATTTTTATATATTTTAAATTTGTTTACAACAACCATCTTTGAATGTCTTCAAATAGGTGCTAAGATACAATAATTGATTGACATTGGGTTAAATATGGGTTGTGAGTATATGTTATAATGTCTAGAACTAATTGTGGAATTCGTAACTATGTTTGTTGTTTTACTTCTTTGGGTTTATAATTAATAGAACAAAACAATATTTTATATTAAATCTATGATTTATTATGGCTTATGAAACTTGCAGTAAAGAAAGTATGGAAATTCGCCAATAGGGGAGTTGTTGAAAGAAGGCATGAGATTTGATTTTGAAAGAATGCATATAGTTCAAGACTTAATTCTTTCTATGGTAAATTGATTTTTAATTGTTTGTTTCTATTTATAAACAAAAAAATGAATTCTATTCTCAAACCAAGAAAAGGATAGTGGAATCGAATAAAGGTTTGTCTATCTGGTATGTGGTTTTGAGAAGTTTCTTTATGCAAATAAAATTTAGACTCTAGAAATTCGTCGATAACATGGATGGGGGGGTGTAGGGGGTTTGGGGAGGGGGGGGTGCGGGGCGGGTAGGGGGTAAGGTGGGGAGGGGGGGTAGGGTTGGGGTAGGGGGTAAGGTGGGGAGGGGGGGTAGGGGGTAGGGGTTGGGCGGGGGTGAGGGGTAGGGGGTTTGGGGGGGGCAATGGTAGGGGGTTGGGGGGGCGGTAAGGGTAGGGCGCGGGTAGGGTGTAAGGGGGGGGGGGGGATGGGGGGCATAAGGGTGGGGGGTAGGGGGGGCAGAGGGTAGGGGTGGATGGGGGCGGGGAAGGGTACAGTTGGGTGGGGGGCTGGGCGTAGTGGCGAGGGGCGGCCGCGGGGAGGGTTTGGGGGGGTGGGCGAGGGGGGATGGGGCGCGGGAGTGTGGGGGGACGGTAGGGGGTGGGGTGAGGGAAGTGGAGGGGGGCCGGGGAGGGGGGTAAGCTTAGCAAGCTTCGTTCAAACAGAAAATTCAGCTGAAAACAAACATCTAGCGTGGCATGCAAAGGATGGACCACGAAGAAATACAGAGTTGGCAAGCGAAACAAAGAGAAAACACAGATTTGATGGATGCAGGGAGTACAATAACTTGGTAATCATATCGAGGGATTTGTTATCATCATCATTTTCGGAGATTGGATTAGGCGTGTTACTTAATTATTAATGTGTAGTGAATCCAGACAAGAGATCTCTCGTGAGAGGAATAAGTTAATGGGGTCGGGGCTTCAATGTAGTCGTCAGGGGGTTGTGGGGGGCGCATGGGTAGGGGCTCGCCCATACTTGCCTAATTGTGCACTTAGCCTCATTATCCCTCACCTGACCTCCCGCTCGCCCATCGACTCGCCTGCCCGTTAGAGGTGGCTGGGCAATTCTGATTATACAAATAAAAAATTTATGGTATATTTTTGTTGTTAATTTAAGTTAATATGTTTTTTTTATTTACTAATTTATGTGTTTTTTTTAGGAAAATGGCATCAAGGAAAATTTCTGTGAATCTTTCTGGACCAAAGAGTCTTAAAGGTGTATCTTCAAAAAACATTGGTGAACGAACTCCACCTGAGCTCATGCCTACAAATATTTCAAGTGCTTTAAGTGATAAGAAGCTAATCTCAGATTGGAAAAGTTCAAAAGAGGTGAAATTTCCATCGAGAGTCTGGTATGTGAAAGAAAGAGAGAGCACAACTGTGATTTTCGCATTGATTTTTAAGTTAATTATTATTTTTTGAAAAAAAATTTGTTATTATTATTTTTTTGACATGAAATTCATAAAAAAAACTATTATTTGACCATTTTTAGTTAATATTTTTGTATAAAAATTGTGATTTTGACATGTTAATTCTAGCAAAAAATTATCAAAACGTTTAGTTTTTTTGTTATATTTATGTTAAAAATGGTTATTTTTATGTCCATTGTTAAAAAATGTTATTTTTTAGAAACAATTGTTTCATGTGGATTGAAAAATTAATTAAGGATGTATAAATATGTAGATTATCTAAAATTCAAACTATCGACTTTCTAATTTAAAAACGCAAAACAATAAAAACCCCACTAAAAAAAAAAAAAATTAAGATAGAGAACAAGAAAATATGAATAAAATGACCACTTCAAAAACTATCAAATTTAGAAAATAATTTTTTACATTTCACATACTAGAAAATTTAAAGTCAAAAAATAGGTCTTTTAAAAAAAGGGTGTGATGCATAATACTCACTTTTTAAAATCAACATGAAAATCACTACCATTCTAAAACTTGATTTCATCCTTGAACATGAAAAAAAATTAAAGTTCCAAAAACCATGTTCTAAAAAAAACATGTGTATTCTGCATCACCACTTTTGAAAATCGGGTCAATTTTTTGCTACCTCTACGAAACGGGTAACAGTATCAGTTCTCGTTTCAAAGTTTACATTGTTATCTTCTTTGCATTCATAATCAAAGAGAGAGAGGCTTGTTCCCAATCCCGACAAGCTTTGCAAGGCATATGTAGTTGATCACCCAGCCAAAGGAGGATTTGACGTCAGAACTATGGTTGTATTCTTCTTTGTTGTTTATCAATAATAGATGACTATCATTATGGTTCCACTCTTGTTGTTCATTGTAATGATGTTCGAATTATATCTTTTCTGACCGATATATAATTGCATCTATTGGATTTTATGCTTGTATTTGTGTCGTTCTTTGCATGTGCAGGTGTCCATTCACGGAGATCGCGAGGATCGTGACCGGCCGGAGCAAAGGAATGGGAGTGTCAACTCTTCTACAACACTAGCGTTGGAATCCAAGTAGGCTCTCATCATTTACCTTTAATTTGTAATTAGGAACCTGCGTGTTAGCATTGTTTGATTGTTGCTAGACCCATTTTGGGCTAGTGGGGATTGCCTCTGTCCGCAGAGGGGATTTACCTTGTCAACAATTTGGCGACTCCACTGGGGACGAAATTGGTAATTCCGCCAGGATGAAAACTTCACAAAATCCTAGGGAAGCTAACGAGAAAGGACCCTACTCAAACTAACACAAACAAGATCTAACCGGGTAAATGTGAATTGCGGCCGAATAAATTTTAGGACAAAGGAACTGAACTTGACCTTTTCATGTTTTAAGAGTCGAGAAAAGGATGAAAAGGTGACTCTAGTCGCCTTCGAATGTTTAGTGAGCCCAAAGTGACAAATGCTCAGGTGAGCCTTTTCTTTTAGGGAGTCCGAAAAGGATCAAAAGTGACTACTCTGGAGAAACTAGGCAAAGGGTTTACCAAACAAATCCGTAAAACTGCATATACACCTTGGAAATCATATGAAAACCAAGGACTTTCCGTACGGCAGTCAATCTTCCCGAATGCTGTGTTCAGTGCGTTAAGGCTTGTAAGGCGGCAGACACAGCTTCCTGTGGATAAAGGATGATAACCTAGTGGGGTCTCCCCATATACTCGACGGTACGTGGGAGCACAAATCTATGCTAGAACACTATTGAGTCACAAAAGGTGGAATCACCCAACCTTAATGTGAAACAACAGTGACTAGGTTTAATGACGCTGGAACACGTCTCTAGCCTAGACCTCTAGATGTATGCGTTAAGTTCTAATGTGTTTTTAGATTCACTCAGTTCATTTTACGGTTGATCTTTGATTAGGTTTCAGTTTCCAGGTCCTACCGTATGTAATCTCTCATAATTTCCTAAATGCAAGCTATATGCCAAAATATATCATTTCATTCGATGAATGCTAGCTACGAGAGAGTTGAGATCTTTCAATCAAACAAAATGATCATAGAACAATCAACAATGACTCTAATGAAGCTAATGGCAATAAACGAAACTTTTCTTTAAAGTCACTAATCGTTAATAACAATGAAAATCTCTAATTTCCATTAACTTCTACAACACAAAAGAGATTGTTCGTTTTCTTTTCGATGGCAAAATGCACTAAACAAATTTTGAGAGATAATAACAAAGAGTAAAAAGGACAAATTTCACTCAATGAAAACACAATCAAGTCCTTGAAACACCAAGACAATCTTTCAAACCAAGAAAAATCACAAAGACCTCAATGAGCTATGTAATCTAAGCCCAAACGAAGCCAAGCGAAATCCAAACGAAAAAGAGGTAAATTGCTCGAAGAACACAATAAAAAGTTTTGACAACCACTAGACAAGTGCAAAAAGTAGCCAAGAAGTCGACTGGAAAATCAAAGAACCAAAAACTCCTACGGAAGGCTCGATGCAAAAAGCCACTAGATGCCCTAGGGCTGGAATGTGAAATCAATGGAAAGAGGCAAACACCCGAAGGATGAAGGTCAAAAACTAGTCAAACAAAGCCCTGACACACTCCAGTAGTTGAAAAAGATGTGACAAATAGAAATCCAAGCTCAGAAGGCTTCCAAACAAGCAAACTGGAAAAGTTGACAGGTCTGGCGCGACTGCCAGGCTGTAACTCGCGCTTTTAAGGGATTGGCGCGAGTTGTTTTCGTGCAACATGCGCCCACTGGCGCGACTGTCAAACAAAAAATCACGCTAATCAACTTTACTAGCTTAAAAATAAAAACAAGCAGTCCAAGGCTCGATCAATAGTATCCAGACAGACCAGGCAGTAAGAGACGACTAAAAATTCAACCCAGAAAGCTTATCTAAGCAAGAAAAACAAGAGAAAACCAAAGGGCAAGACAAACTCCAAGTTGTTCGGTTCATAAACCAAACCGGAGATTGACTGAAGTGGCGTTGATCTACTTCGCTATTGCAGAGCAATAGCGTTTCGAAGGCTATCTGGCCGTACTTCAGGCTCCGTCCAAAGTTTACAAACCAAACAACAAATAGTATCCCCAACGGAGTCGCCAAATTGTGAAACGAGTATCGATGGTGAAACGAGTTGTATTTTATACTTTTTCAGACTCGGTAAATACAAGAAAAAGTCACTGTGGAGTCATCTTTCAGCTCTTTTCTGACTCTCTAAACATGAAAAGATTGCCGAGTTATCCCTCTTGACTCGTTAAATGTAAATAAGAAGCGGTCGTCTTTAAACTCTTTTCCGACTGTGCAAAAATGAAAAAATCATCGGACCCTTGTCGTTTCAGGTTCGTTAACGGTTACGAAGCGACGTGGCTTCGATCGCTTTTTTACTTTTTCAGGTCGAAATCACTACTCATGAAAAGTACTCCTCGATCGTAATGGTCAGGCGGTTCTTTCGAGCATTGTTTTATACTTTTTCGGGCTCGAGAGAACAACTTTACGAAAAATGACACCCTGGAGTTTTCTTTTTTGCTGTCTTTTCAAACTCTCTAAACATGAAAAGATGTCGAGTTCTTCCTCTGTCAGACTCGTTAAAACCTGATGACATTGGATTCCGTCGAAATGATGCCTCACAAGCATATGCTATCCCCGTCAAGCTTGTTAATAAAAATAACTGGGGTACTCGCCAGAAATGGTGGGGGGAAATGGAACCATAATTATTGTCGTGTCGGTAGTATGTCGCTCTTGAACATGGCACTTGTCTGCTTTCGTGTCTGGGTGGGGACATCTCTTCTCGTTTTTTCACTTGCCTCCATGGATTTGGGTGATCCTGTTTGACCTCTCATTTTCTCATTGCCTCGTCACCATGACCTTTGATCCATTGATGTCAAATACTGCCAAGTCCACTATCGTGCCGCCGATATGTTCAAGGGAAGTTGACCTCTGCAGAATAACAACCTCCCTCTGATAGCTCGCATAATTTTGATTCACCACAACATTCTTCCTCTGTCTCGTGTCGATGATGTGGGAAACGCTATGGCCCACCTTCGATCAAGGTCACTTCCTGTTGACTTCATCTCATTATCCAGGAAGCTAATCTAGAGACTCCCTTCCAGTGCCTTGGAGCCTGCATGCCTCAATGGCAGGTTCTTTGTGTTCGACGTGAGGTTTTCATCATTGGCCTCCGATCGAATGGTTCTACGGGTGTTCGACGCCAGCTCACTGATTCGCACACCGTAGATTGTACCTATATTACCTTGAGGGCTATTGTCATTATTGGTGGTACCTCTCACGTCTGTTAACAGTTTTCATTATTGACTGGTAATCAGACGATGTTCATGCATGTTCGACTTCAACTCATGTATTCGCATGCTTGAACTTGTACTTGTGTTCGGGTCGAGATGGAGCGGAAGACCCTGGATTTTGTTTTTTGGAATCCAGGCTGCGATTTTGTGGATTATTGTGATTATTACATGACTCATTCACTGGATGGCTGCGACCATGCCTGAGTCTATTCATTGATCCTCACCGGATGGCTGCGCCCATACCTTGGATCTAGATTATTATGTACTCTGTTATGGATGGCTGCGCCCATACCACATATATCATGTAGTTGAGATATCAGTTGTACCTCTCTATGCAGATTCTCTGGCGGCAGCACTTTCAGTTGCATGTGTTCTTGTAAAGCACATCCCCTCACTCAGCACGACATACCGATATGCCGTCAAGGTCGAGCAAAAGTTTAAACAGAAGAAGCGAGACTTTGGATCTGCGAATCCGAAGCAAGGGAAAGGTGCCCCCAAACCATAGAACAAAAGACAAAGCCAAAGCAGGGCAGCCCAAGACAACCTGCCAAAGCTGCAAGCAAGGAACAACATCGTGAAGCCGAAAAAGGACACAAGAAAGTGGTGTGAGTTCCATAAGAGCTCCACTCACAACACAAGTGAGTGTCGAGCCAAGTATTCACTGGTGGTTGAGCTAAAGGTTTTAGAATCAGATGCATGTTCTGACTCTGAGTCAGAACCCAACAAGAGGAATGACAAAGGGAAGTAGATTATCGATGCGGAGCCTAATGCCACCGTTTCCACCACGAAGATCCAGAAGGAGGAACCCAAAGATCTAGAGGAGGAGGATCATGAGCCAGCAGTGTTGCCTTCCATACAACATCAAGCCCTTCATGGATGAGGTATTGTGTGACATTGCTCCCCTTGAAGTTTGTGATGTATTATTAGGACAACCATACTTGTGGAAGTGACATGTTGTGTATGAATCAAGGTCCCGTGTTGTTATTGTTACTTTGGGAAATAAGTTGTACAGGATACCGGAGGTAGCACCGCCTACCGCCATCTCTTTGATTACTGCAAAACAATGCAGTAAGCTCATTTCCAAAACCGGGAAATTTGTTTTCCTGATTATACACCCTTAGGGAAATAAGAAGACGGTGGCCACGACCTCTAGACAGGGCCCCTCCACACGAAAACTACAAATGGACAAGATCGTGGAGGAGTATGAGGACATCTTCACCTCCCCCACAGGGGTTCCTCTGTTGGAAATAATACTGAGAGGGGGGGCGTGAATCAGTATTATCAAGTCAAATATTCCCTTTTCAAATCCAGATCATATATGCTACTTCAGTTAATTAAAACCGCGTATATACGCAACTACGTAGAAGGAAACTCGCGTATACCATGCAAACTTATAATTTACTTTATCTTACAGATGTTGATTATTAATCTGTATATTAGAATCAAATAAACAGTAACCAGAAATAGTAAAACAGATCATAATACAATCACACACAAGAACATAAGATATAAGGTGGAAACCCAATATAGGTGAAAACCACCTGCTGCAATTCGTCTCTATCTTCCTTTTAATTAGAAACTTCTTTTTACAATGATTCTGTACTGGTGCAGTCCTTTACCAGTACGCAGGATGCAACCTGTTGAGAGCTACAACCCTCTCTCATTCTCCAGCTTCTCCTGGAAGGGAGCTACAACCCCCTTGGCTCTTGCACTAGCCAAGATACTAGTACGTAGGTGCTGACCTACAGAAGGCTACAACCTTCTCTTTCTTCCAGGGACCACGTTTCATAAATTTTTAGACTAGATCCATGAACATCAATCAATCATCAAGAATTTCTGCATCAAACAATCTCCTTTTCACCAATTAGAACTGAATCAAGTAGACACTTCTCTGACAACTGTACCCAAAACACAATAACAGTAACCACACACCAAATTCTGAACCCAGAACACTGCAACAATAAACAGAAGCAGCTAGAACCCAACTCAAGAGATGTACGCTACTTTAATAACCTGAAACCTGCATGCATACGCTTCTATGTTTGGACCAACCTCCGTATACACTGTTTTTATTCACTGAACCAGCGTGTATACGTGCCTTCACTTCACTGAACCTGCGTACAGATCTATAAAGGATAATTCACTCTTTCAAATATTCAGACACTAATTAACCCATATTATCAGATTTATAGATCAAGCATGCGCCACATATAACAAATCAAAATCATATAAAGATACTATTATTCAAGCCTTAAGATTATGACCCATCAATAGAACTTATCCTTCTCTTTGCGCTAAGGTTCCTCCTTCATTCAGATCCAGATCTGCACCATAACCCCAATCACCAATATTTTAGATCTAGCACTTATTAGATATTCAATTCATTCAGATGATCCCTTGCCAAATGATTTCCTTCCTCTTTTATAGTCTTAGGCCTTTCACAATACCACGGTCCAAAACCATAATAAAACAATACCATGGACCCAATACTTGGGATCAACACTTCTGACGAGATACCATGGTCCAAAACCATAGGTTCAAATACCAAGGACTAAATACCACGGACCAAAAGTAAGTTCTCCAAAATATACACGCTTTTCCTTTCGTGAAAGTGCATGTATACGCATACGCGCCTTTGTAACGTCTAACACGCGTGTATACGCGCCTTCGTCTAGGTGAACCTGCGTATATATCTTTTTCCTTCATTCTGAGAGCCTATACTGAGATCTGTCACCAAAGTGAGTTGCCATCAAGGACAACACCTGTGCCATAGCTCTAAATCAATGCCACAATGCCAACAAACTCCCCCTTTGGACTTGATGGCAACGCTAACTTGTCACACTTAGAACTCTCATCTGATTCCTTTGAGCTGTCCTGCATCCCATGCATTCAGTCACATCTGATATCTCTTCTGAAGATTCATCTAGTTATAAATAAGTGAGATGTTCTTCTATGAGTGGGTTGCCATCAAGTACAAAACATGCATCATAATGCCAACATCCTCTGCACTGTCAAGTCAAGCACTCCATAGATCTGATCCCAGGTGCACCGCTGCCCAATAGACCAATCTATCAACACTCCATTCTGGAGAATGATGAAATCAAGAAGTAGATTCAAAAGCTGTTGCAGAAAGGTCACATCCATCCAAGTTCATCACCCTGTGGGAGCCCGATCGTGTTGGTACAGAAGAAGGATGGGACTTCGAGACTTTGTATTTACTATCGGGTACTGAACATGATCACTGTCTGTAATAGATACCTGATCCCACGGATTGATGACCTCTTGGACCAACTGAAGGGGGCAAAATATTACAGCAAGATCGATTTCAAGTTAGGATATCACCAGGTACCAATCGAACCCTCCAATGTGTGGAAGACTGCCTTCAAAGCCAAGGAGGGCCTTTTCGAATGGTTGGTTATGCCTTTTGGATTGACGAACACTCTTGCAATCTTCATGAGGCTAATGGATGACATCTTGCAGCCATTCACCAACTCATTTGTAGTGGTATACTTGGATGACATCCTAGTCTTCAGCCAAAGTTGGGAAGAGCACCTTCACCACATCCGACAGGTTCTCCAAACACTAAGACAACACAAGTTATGTGCCAATTTGGAGAAATGCACTTTTGGCATGACCCAGGTTCATTATCTGGGATACATTATTGACAAATAGGGGATGCATGTGGATCCATCCAAGATCCAAGTCATTCGATATTGGCCATTCCAATCGCTCTGATAGAGCTACGCAACTTTCTAGGTCTTGCCAACTTCTATCGCAGGTACATGTTGGGATTTTCTCATACCAGTTGACCCTTGAGTCAAGTCACCAAGGGAGGAGTGAAAGAAAAATTCTTTTGTTTTGAATCTCAACATAAGACATTTACAGTGTTGAAAGTTCATCTTTGCATGACACCAGTGCTCACATTACCAGACTTGCAACAACCATTTGAGCTCGAGACAGATACCTCTGACTATGTGTCAGCCAGATAAATCGTTCTTGCGGACAAGACCAATCTCCCTAGTATCTATGGATATCTAGCGACAAGAAAACCAAACAAATTCTATCTTTCTCTAAATATTGCGATTTATAAATAAAGGCGAATAGATGTTTCAGACCCTACCTCAAGTCCAGTGCTAGTTTGTGGAAGCCACGCTTCGTTTGTCTAAATGAGCTCCCTTTTAAAGAACCTGCAAACACAAATAGGCACACATCAAATAACACCTGCATAGCCAATATAATAAACCATATTTATCATGATGATCAAGGAATTCATGAAATAAACCATAAAAGACAATTTATTAAGAAAAATGAATCTGATGGTATTAACTTTAAACAAAGAAGAACTTTACAACCTTGGTGTCTTGATGTTGTACAAGCTCCTCCCAGGGTCCAGCAAGAATCTCCTCTACTTTGACAAGTTTCACACTCTTCCCAAAGAAGCCAAAAGGTATGTAATCTCTCCTCTCAAGCTCAAATAGGAAGTCTAAATTCCAACACCATTTACTCTAAAAAATATTCAGCTTTCAACCTCCCTAGCAACCAGCCCAATGCCTCATTTTATAGTGCAGAGGAAGGAAGTTACCTGGTCCACCTTCAAAGGGATAGAGTCCTCCTTCAAAGGGATAAGCTCCTCTCATCAAGGGGTTAGCTCCTTTAGTTATGGGATGCATGAACCACCTAGGAGCGAACTTGCCACCTCAAGATTCCTTCTAGAAGCGTCCAGAATTAATCCAAACTGAGTTTTTAATAATAAACTTGTGCCTTTTTGACTTTTACAGGGGTCCGCACCCTTTCCTTTAAAGACAGAGCAGGCAGGTCCGCAGGTAACATGACCAAGGGGTGCGGGACCGCAGGTAATGGTAAGAGAAAGTGCGGAACCAGAGTTTTAGAGATTTTCAAGGACTTTCTCTCATTTTTAAGGCTTGACATGAAGAGCTGAGGTTTGAGACTTGCAAAGGAGGACAGTATGAGTGATGATAGACTCACACTGACTGTAGAAAGTCATGGTGATAATATTTTGTGTAACAGATGTCCCCCTAAAGTGCGAAGTCTGTAGTAGATGAGGATTTCATTTATCATCTACGAAGAGTGATGTACTTTATCATTTCAAGGATCATCTTGTGGAGAGCCTGGTTGGAACATGTAAAAACATTCAATACAAAATATATATATGAGATCATATCATCGCTGAGGTAGGCATTCCTATACTCAGATAAAGACTGACTAGAAAACTAACTAAATTGGTCTGATATAGGAATGATCTTGTAATACATCACAAGTATAGACATATGTAGACACAGTATGGGCGCAGCCATCTGTTTATGAATAGTCCACTGTATAATGAATACAAAATTCCTCGCAACCTGGATGGTGGAAACTAGATCCAGGGTCTTGATTTCTACTTCTCGAAATAGTACGATTCTATCCATGCGAATGAATGTGTCGAAGTCGAACATGGTAGAAACCACTTGATTACCAGTCAATGATGTAAACTGTTAACAAGTATGAGAGAAACCACTAGTAATGTCAATGGCTCTCAAAGTACTCAGTACAATCCATGAAATGTGAATAGATGTGTTGATGTCGAACATGTCACGGAATCCTTTGATCGAAGGTCAATGATGCAACATATCGTCGAAGGTGGGAAACCTACCATTGAGGCATGCAGATCCCAAGGTACTGACGATTCCTAGATCATCTTTCTAGATAATGAGCTGAAGTCAATAGAAAGCGATCCGTCATAGGCAAGCCCACAACACGAAATCACAGATCAAGTTTGAAGAAATATAGTTGCAAGGAATAACTCAGGGACGGTCAAAATGGATGACAGATATTTTTCAGATGAATGGTTTATTTGCACTGACCTCTTGAACACATAACGACACTACAAATGGTTTGGTGACAATTGACCCAAAGCTAATACCCAGAAACCGATTGAAGACTTTCAATATGGTTTGATTAACTATTAGGCAAAGGACTTCCCAACCCAGGTGGAAAAAAAGTGTCGTGTTCAAGAGTGGTTAAATGTTTTTCTGAGACACAAAGTATGAAAAATAGGTTCATTTTTCTCTCTTTTCCCCCACCATTTCTGGCAAGTACCTCTTTATTTTTGACAAGCTTGAGGAGCATAACATTTGCTTGATTATAAGCTCATCCTTCGGATGAGTCCAACTTAGTTTAAATTCAAACTCTAAGAAGGAGTGGTCCATTCCTGTTTGTAATTGAATAGGTCCTTTACTGTTAAATTTTAACGAGTCCAGTATAAGAGAAACTTGGCGTTTTTCAATTTTAGGGAGTCAGAAGAAAAACTTAAGAAAACTCCATGGTTGTCCTTTTTCATAAATTTGTGTCTCCCAAGCCTGAAAAAGTATAAAATAATACTTGAGAGAACCGCTTGACCATTACGATCAAGGAGTACTTTTCATCATTAGTGTCTTTGATCCGAAAAAGTAAAAAAGCGACCAAAGACACGTTGTTTTATAACTAATATCGAATTTGAAACGACAAAAATCCAGCAATCTTTTCATGTTTATACGGTCAGAAAAGAGCTGTAAGTGGACCGTCTTTTTAATTCCGTTTTAACGAGCTTAAAAAGAAAAACTCGGCAATCTTTTCATATTTTAGGAGTCAGAAAAGAGCTTAAAGATGACTCTAATGTTTTTGTCGAAAATGATCAATTTTGCCTGAAAAATCCGATATCCTGCACAAAAACTCAAACATTACTCATACCTGTTTAAAATAAATAAAAATGCTTTAAAAGTTACCTCTTTAAAGTGAAAAATAAACAAATTAAAAATTCATTTATTCAAAAAAGCTTATAAAAAGGGCTTTTGTAAATTCATTTTTACCGTTTGACTTCAGAGTGAGAAAGAGAGCTTTTGGGTAAGAAACTTCCCGTGAAGATTGCGGAAAATCCGTCTGTTGGAATCAAACACCATCACCTCCAGGTAATCCACATCACTTTGCTCTTGCATTTCAACCATTTGAATTTTGTTTTTAGGTTTTTATTTTGATTTTTAGGAAGAAATTGGTTTAAAAAACTGCTCACAGGGGTCCGCAGGCGCATCATTGGAAGCCTGCGAACCTCGACGTTTTCCTACATAGGAAAAATCTAGGGGCCCGCACCTGCTGTTTAGGTAGAGTGCGGACCTATGCACTATCTCTAACTAGAGAGTGCGGTCCCCACGGAATATGTTCTAAAATTCCAAATTCTTCAAATTCCGCCTAAAAACTTTGTTTTAAAATGTTCTAATCCGCCTTTTCTTTCAATGTAGGGCATACACCATGCTTAGTTGGCAGGAACGGGAGCACGAGGATGTGGACCTCGCCGCAATTAATCATCAACCTTCGATAGATGCATTGAAGGCATGCGGTTTATTTAAATTCTGGGCCATACCTGGCATGAGGGCCCAAGTAGACTTTCTGCAGTGGCTGGTAGACAGGTGGAATGTACAGGACCAGTGTTTCTTTATTGGTGGCCACTAGCTCGAAATGGAGCCAGAGGACATTTAATTTTTGACTGGTTTTCCTAAGAGAGGTGAACAATTGACTCTATTTGGGGCTAGGCCAGGTGGCCAGTCTATCGATAGTCTCCGGCTAGAGTTTTGTTACGACCAAACCAAGGACAAAGGGATTGATATCAAAACCATCTCCCGTCCTGAACTCAAAGTGATTGCATTTACTGTCACCAGACTCTGCGGAAGCGCAACACTACATATGGCCACCGGATCCCAAATGCGGATGGTAGTAGACTATTTTCGAGGCACCGTCTTCACTTGGTGCAAAGCTATGTTGGCTAATGTAAAAGGCCAACTGGCTAGAGCAAAGAACGGACAACTGAAAAAATTTGGATATGGTTTCTTAGTTGTGAGCTTTGTTCTAGAGAGGGTCCCAATGTTGGTCCCATAGAATCTTTCCGTTGAAGTTGGACTTCCCCGAGAGCCCAAGTTGATGCGTTGGGTTGCAGTTATGGCCCGTCATCCTGAGGAGGGTTCAGAGGTTGTTCGATTTCCTCCTGAGTATTTTCATTTGTTGGAAAACCAAGTTTTTGCAATTCAGGATTTTCCTTACGCTGGGATGGATTATCGTGGTGACCTGGACATGGCTCTTCCACCAGGAGAGCAATGGGATGACTCAGGTAAAATCATTTTCAACATTTTCTAATTTATTTATTTTTTTTTTGTTTTTAAATCGTCTCAAAACTGATAGTAAAAATTTTCAAATGCAGATGTGGGTCCACGGCGACTAGCCACTCTTCGGCCCTATGAGAGGAGACAACCAGCTGCAGCAGCACTAGCCCCACGGGATGAATCTACAGAGACCCTGGCCAAATTGGAAAACCATCTAGAACGTTTGACCACTGACATTCCAGAGACTAGCATAGATGACATTCCTCTTAGGCTACAGCGCTATGTGATTGGGGTCCCATGACCTTTCAGAAGGTTCCTTTGTAGGGTGGCCTGTGTAGTGGTTTCTTATCGAGATCATCACCAGTGATAGGATGATCGCCTTTTGTAGACTCATATGACATTTTTGCTTTTTGTACTATCATTTTTGCCGATCATAAGGTGTTTTTCAACCTGTGATCAAAGACGATGTATATTTGACACACTCCTATGCTATACTATATCACTACTACTGGCTATCTTGTAAAACATGTTATGAAATGTTTTTAAATTTACTGTTTGATTATTGCAAATGTCTACTTAAAATTTGAGAAGCAATTGCATCTGCTAATGTATTTAAATATCTTGGAATATGCTGATATTCAATATAGTCAAATTCACATTCAAAAATAATCTCAATAACACCAGATTTCTAATGGCATAAACTCTATTAAGCTGCAATACAATGAGTTCAGAATATAACCTCACAATCAAACTCCGAATCCCAAATGAGATGGATTCAGATAATAACTCAATCACTACACTATACTCTTCAATGTTGTTCGTTGTTTGACCGAGGCTTACCCCATGCATAGATACCAACTCATTAGAGGGTGAATAGATAACCCAAGCTGTGGAAGAAATGTTCTGTGTATTACGACAAGCACCATCAACGAAACCAATGTATGTTTGAAGAGACGTCGACATCTGCAATATCAAGAGTAAAATCAAGATAAGCAGGAATAATGACCAAAACACTCTCTAAACTAAGCACACTTTTCTAATCTAAAACACACCAGCTAGAAATAAAACAAACCTAACTAAAATCTCCACACCCAGATTTGAGCATAATATCTCTTCAGGTAAAGCCCATTTCTGGGCTTACCTAAAGAAACACCGTCAAAGTCTACCAATTCATAGGCCCCTTTGCCAGCTTTCGCTTAACAACATAAGGACCATGCCACATGGGTACGAATTTTCCAGCGCCTAACTTATCATTTGCTTGATCGTACAATAAGACTAGGTCTCCTTCTGAAAAATTACGAGGTGTAACATTTTGATCGTACTGAGCTTTAATACGTTTGGCATGAGTTTCGATTGCTAGTGCAACATCACGTCGATTCTCATCTAGCTGAGCCAAGTACAACAAACGTTTCTCCTCTTCGGAAGTGGCTGGAAGTAATTCTATGGCCATTTGCAATGACGAGATTTCGCATTCAATGGGTAGCACAACTTCCAAACCATAAACTAGTTGGAAAGGAGTGAAACCAGTTGATGTTTTTACTGAGGTTCGATACGCCCAAAGTGCTGAAAATAACATGTTATGCCAATTTGACCTATGAATCCCAATGATTCGTCGGATCATAATGACTAGAACTTTGTTGATGGCTTCAACCAGACCATTAGCCTATGGGTAATATGGAGTTGAACTATCATGACGCAGGCCAAGTTGGTCTGTTAGTTCAGCCATCATAATATTTCGAACATGACGCCCATGATCAGTGATAATCAATTGTGGAACACCGAACCTAGCAATTATATGATTGAAAACGAAAATCGCAACAGTTTTGCCGTTTGCCGAAAATGTAGGCATCACCTCGGCCCACTTGGTAAAATAATCTACCGCAAGGATGATATACGCATGCCCCCCGGTCGAGTGAGGGTTACATGTAATAAAATCGATACCCCATTTCGCAAAAGGACCGACGACAATTATAGGGTGGAGAGGAGCAGGTGGAGCGCGCATCTTTCGATCAAAAATTTGGCAGTTATGGAATTTTCGGACCGTGTCAATACAATCTTTAAACAAAGATGACCAGAAATAGCCAGCGCGCAATATCTTTTAGGCTGTGGAAAACCCAGACATATGACCGCCACACGCTCCAGAGTGACAGTCATTTAGAACCCTTTCAGCTTCCTCATGAGTTAAACAACGTCGGAAAACAGAGTCCACCCCACGACGATAAAGTGTATCTCCAATAATTTTGTATTGTTGGGATTGGAATCGTATTTTCTGATGCTGAGATTTTGAAATTTCAGGTCGAAAGGATTGGGTTTGGAGATAAACTATGATATCTCCATACCATGAATCAAGAGTGCTGATAAGAAACAAGGATTCGTCCACAATGGGCTCTTCCGCCACAGTTTCAGTATCAGCACGTGGGAAGTCACACATCAACTCCGCAAAAACTAAATATTTCTTTGACTTAGATTTTTCAAACTCCAAGTCAAATTCCTGTAGGATAACAATCCATTTGGAATACTTGCCCCCTAGCAATTGTTTTGTCAAAATATAGATCATAGGGTTGTAGTCGGAAATTACAGTAGTTTTGCGTAGTAAAATGTAATGACGAAATCGTTGGACAGCTTGAACAGCTGCCAAGGCCAATTTCTCCACATGTGAATATTTTAGCTCAGTTGGATTCAAAGTTCGACTAAGGTAATAAATCACATGTTCACTACCGAATTCATCTTCCTGAACTAACACCATTTCGATGGTGGAATGAGAGGTGGCGAGATATAAGAAGTAGTCCTGGTTATAGTTGGGAGGATGAAATAATGGTGCATGGGTCAACGCGTGTTTCAGTGCATCAAAAGATTTGTCAGCTATCTCATCCCAAAAGAATGGAGTATTCTGTTTCAACAACCTGGTAAAACCCTTTGTTATCTCGGCGTAGTTAGGAATGAATCGACGTAAAAAGTTTGCTTTCCCTTGCAAACTTTGGAGTTGGCGAAGAGTCGAAGGAGGAGGCAATTTGACAATAGCTTCAATCTTTGAGGGATCGACATGAATGTCGGCTTTTGAAACAACAAATCCCAGTAAATGACCTGTTTCTATACAGAAAACGCATTTGTGCGGATTCAACCTAATTCAATAATGCCTACATCTCATAAAGATTGCTTGTAAATGAATGAGATGATTGGCTCTACGTAATGAATGAGCAGGTAAATCATCGAGATAAGGTTGCACAATGTGCTTGATGTCATGAAACGCGTAAGGCATGGCTCGTTGAAAATTTTCTCCGGCGTTCTTCAGCCCAAAAGGTAATTTGCAATAAGCAAACATCCCCCATGGACAAATGAAAGTCGTTTTTGGTTGATCAGCAGGTAGAATGTTGATTTGATTGTAACCGGAAAAACCATCCATAAAGGAGAATATTTCACTATCGGCACAATCATCAATGATTTGATCGATATAGGGAGTTGGATAATTGTTTTTTGGACAAGCTCGATTAATGTCCCTATAATCGATACATATTCTTATTGTTCCTTGCTTTTTATTAACAGGAACAATATTCGATACCCAATCCGTTAAGGGAATTGGATAAATGAAACCTGCTTTAAGTAATTTTTCAACTTCTGCTTTAATAGCAACAGCTTTTCGCGGGTGGATATGACACAGATGTTGTCGGACGGGTTTAGCATCCGGGTAAGTTTTGATTTCATGAACAACAATTGCTGGATCAATTCCTAGCATTTCTTCATATGACCAGGCAAACACGTCGCGAAATTCTTGAAATAGGGCCTTATATGTTTGAAATTCATCTTCCGTACAAGAGGAACCTATATGAATGTTTTCAACAATTCCAGGTTTAACTGAAATGTCAATAGGAATCGTTCGAGAAATATTTCCCAAATTTAACTCAGAATCAGGATTTTGCAATGGATTTTGAGGTTCTTTGACATAATCAGTCGTAAAAATAGATGAAAAATCATTTTCAAAATGATCAATCTTAGGTAAGAATGAAGATCTATGATGAAGATCTTCCCATGGTAAATCATCAACAGACAAAATTTCACGAATCTGCTCATCAGTGTGAACAAGTTCGGAAAAAGTTGTTGAATCTGAGATTAACGTTGAAAGTGATTCTTCATGGACCACATTCATTAAGTCAATTTCGGTTGAAGAAGGGTCAGAAAATGACTGTATGGCCTGATACACAACTTCATAGGGACTCAAAGGCATAGCATCACCAAATGAATCCATCTCAGATTCGGAAGGTATGATCCAAGGATCATCATAAACAATAGTGTCTGATGAAATCATATGAATGGTTGCAGTAGAAGGCGATATGTTAGGAGGAGGAAAGGAAAAAGTTCCTAGTAAACCAGAATCTTTAACTAATCCTACTCCAACATCCTTATAAGGGATAGTTGTTTTGCCGACATGCTGGATACTTTCAAAAGAGGCTGGGTCGGATGAAAAGTAAGTTAGCTGGTCTATAGTTACGATCTTTCCATTATGAGGAAACTTTATAAGCTGAAAGACTGATGAAACAACAACAGCCATAGCATAAGACCAACTACGACCCAAGAGAAGGTTGTAATCTAGAGAGGCATCAACCACTTCCACATCTAGATTAACAGTTTTGCCTTCAACCCTTGTAGGTAAATCCTGTAAAATGCCAAAAGGATGGAACCCACGGTCATCAAAAGCCTTTAGAATCATCGGGGATTGATTAAGTGTAGGAGAACCAAGCGATCTCCAACACTGGATCGACATAATACACGTTGAAGCTCCCTCATCAATTACAGTCCTATAGCAAGGTCTATTTTTTATTAACACTGGAATCTGGAAAGCCATTTGGTGAGATAATCGAGGTGTACTATTTTCTAAATCAAAGATTATAAGGTTCGAGTCCTGAATATCAACAGCTCCTATAGCTGACAATAGCAATTTACGCTGTGCTAGACATGATTGTAGCACCTACAAAGCCGACATCGTTGAAGGTGAAATAGCTAAATCTTCAACAATGTTATAGTTCTGAGCAGCTCTCGCGTGTGGATTGAAAGTTGACTTTCGAAGTATACCCTTGGCGGGCGGTTTGATTACTAATTCTGGGTTAGGTTTCTCGATCTGTAGCAGATCGGAACCGGGAGTTGAAGTTGATGGGTTCAAATTAGAAGATTATGCTTCCTTACCACCAACAAGACTTTTACTTCCATAATCTTGTGATCGTGTCACAATCCTAACATGGGACATCATCATTATGGGTTCTTCTGAGGCATTTGAGGAAGAACCTATCATCTTACTGTCATGACTAGGTAAGGATCCTTCAAGACAGCAGGCATTTGAGAACCTTTGATGATTTTCGCAACCTCAGCACGATGAGGGCAGTCTCTTGTAAAATGCTCTTCGTCACAAATGAGACAAGGATAACGAGTTTTGCGTTTGTCATCAGTAGATTCCATTTTATCTGGTTTCTCTTTCGAATTTTTATCTGATTTATTTTTCTTCTTTCCCTTCTTTTTACCGCTGGTTTTTGATTTGGCCGTAGATGACTCTACGACATGAATATCGGTATAAATTTCAGCCAAAGAGTCTCCTGTCGGGGAATCTAGTAAAGTTATAATAGGAGAAGAATTCTTGGAATATTTCTTCTTACTTTTGGTGTTAAATGAACCAATCATACCGTCAGTGGCATGAGACCCTGAAGGAGCTGTAGTTATTTGATTTTGTTTAGGAAGGTCGGGGATTTTCTCGTGTAACGTACCCGACTGCGTATAAACGAGGTCAAGGTACTGAGCTTGAGCAATTACTTGCTCTTCAGTAACGACTCCTGCCTTAGCTACATCCTCAGTGATTTTAGGTAATAATGATTTAACAAACCATTCTGCTAAGATTTGATCTGGAATAAAAACTTTCACTAAACGCCGTCGACATCTCCATTCATGAATGTGATCTGAAATATAAGTGGACGTTGACTGTTTTAATGAAGTTAATAATTCCGTGCCATTGTCATATCTGACAGGAAACTGAAAATGAGTTAAGAATGAAGTAGCTAGCTGACTAAAGTTATAAAAAGTGGCTCGCGGTAACTCAATGTACCACTTGGCCACAAGACCAATTAGAGTGCGTTGAAAAAGACGTAAACGAATTGAATCATCTGAAATGGAGTTAGATGCACACCAGAGGTGATAAGTCATCACATGGTTCGACGGATCCTCTCCTGATTTACCTTCAAACTTTGGGATGTCACTGGGCAACTTATTCAGCATTGGCGGCCAAAACGGAAGATAATTAATCGGATCGTTCGTAAGGCGTGACAAATCAGGCAAGTCCAAAGTTGCAATGAATGGTAACTGACGATTAGGGTCTCGAAAACCCTGGGTCATAAGACCAGCCCCAGGAGGAGGATATCCAGGATAACTTGGAATTGGAATTGCATTTGGGATATTATATCCTCCCGGAAAACCAGGATTAACCGGACCGTACTGGGGTTGTTGAGGTTGCTGATAAGTATATCCAGGGTACGGTTGATACTGATAGACTGGGTTCTGCATAGCAGGACCGAATTGGTACTATCCCTGGTACGGTTGATAAGTAAATTGAGGTTGACTTGTGACAACCGTACTTGGACCAGGTTGTCCTATAGGCATTTGAACTGAAGTCTGAATTGTGGGTCTAGACTGAGGTAAAGATGCTTGAGGAATTGATGCAGGGATAGTAGAAACTGGAGCTATCGATACTCCAGAAGTAGGTGGGGTAGATGAACAGATGTTGCAGCAGTTGCAACAGTCGTTTGAGGTGGAGTTTGAGGCGAACTAGGCCCAGGCTGAGAAACTACAGAAGTTGCAGAAGTTTTCATAGTAGGCTGGACAGGTTGTTGGGTTGAATGAGAAACCAAGGGTTGTCCAGATTGAGATGACAACTGCACATTCGTTTGCAAGATTTGTTGAGATTGAGATGGATCCCACACTATGTTCATTCCGGGGTATGGACCCATAGAAGGTTGAGCATATTGAGGACCATAACCAGGTTGAGGGTAGGGTTGATAATTCAAAGGTACATTTCTAGCTCCTTGGACAAATGATTGACCTGAAGGTGGTTGGAAACCTTGGGTTGGGTACTGACCTTGAGGTTGATAACCTTGAGGCACGTACTGAAACTAGGGTTGACCTTGAGGCATATATTGATACTGGGGTTGACCTTGAGGTACGTATTGAGTCTGGGGTTGACCTTGAGGAATGTACTGTCCCGAAGGTATGTACTGTCCTTGAGGTTGCCCCCTAGGCAGTAATTGGGTACCTTGAGGTTGCCCCCCAGGCGATAATTGAGGACCTTGAGGCTGCCCCCCAGGCGGTAACTGACTACCTTGAGGTTGCGGATTTGGAATGGTACCTGACATCATAAGAATGTCTTCTACACTCAATGGCTTAGTTCCGTTATTACCAGTTAATAACCCTTGTTCAACAGGTTGAGGAGATTCTCCCGAAAAAGTACCAATAAGTGATTGATACCCAGAGGGAACAGAAGGACCACCATATAAAAATGTTTCTGGAGATTGAGAAAACATGGATGACTGTCTCGACATATTCAAGGGAGGATAATAACCTATAGGTGTTGGATGATAAGAAATGCGAGGTGGTGAAGAACTTAGTCCCAGGTTTTCTAGAAAATTGGTCAATGAAAGATACCAAGCGTCCCTCCTAGGTGGACTGTAAAAGATCGATTCACGCTCCCTAAGTTCTATAGTTGATTGATTTTCAGGGATAGATATACCTTCTTTCGGAGTAACAAGTTCTTCAATAGCAATATGTCCAGAAGGAAGATTTTGGGTAATCACTCTTTCTACCCAGGGTGAACCAGGACCACTGGAAGTTGGAGAGGCAAATACTGATGATGGAGTAGCAGCAGGTTAAGTTTCAGGTTCAGAAATTTCAGGTTCCTTGGCTAATTCACTAGTAGAAGAAAAACTACCAGTAACTTTGGAAAATGAAACAGGTTCAATAATATACTCTGGTGTTTGAACTTGGTAATCAGGATGCACAACTAAAGAAGATTCTCCTTCTTCGGGTGACCCAACTCTACTGTCTCTAGGAGTTACAAGAGCTTGTAGCCCTTCAAGCTGGCTTGGTGAAAACTCAGGAGGTTGTCCCCGAAGTCTACGGGACTACCTCGGTAATTCAGCCACGATTAAATATTTTAATTACTTCACACGCCAACAAAGAAAAATCTCAATGAAAACCACCTAAAGTCTCTAAAGAACCAAACAATTTGAAGCACACGCCTAAATAATCTAGGAGTTCAAACCACACACAAACAGTAACTTTCTGTACCAAAAACACTAGTTGGTGATGAAATCCAACGTCACAGAATTCAATACAGAAATGGCGGTTGGAATAGTTACCCCGTCAACCTGCTTAATGAAACAGACTGGCACAAGTTTCTCCACTAAACTGTCTCGAGTGAAGAGAACCCCCCAGAAATTCCAAGTGAGTCTAGTCGACGTTTGCTCCAGGTACAGTGGGATCTTCCCTCCACCGTCACCTTAGGAAAGAATCCTATAGATTATGGTCACTATGGTTACCAACATAAACAAATATACTTGGGGGAACAGTCTGTGATCCGATACACACGCAAGGGCAGAGTAGCAAAGCTCAATCCCCTTGAAGGCTCTTTGACATAATCCAAGGTTTACCAACAAGTGACCCCAGGCTCCTCGACAATGGTTAATCCGAGTTTTACCGTTTTTAATACGTGTATATCTGATATCGTTCCCAATGAGGAAGGATTGATTACCCACTGGTTCGGATATGACCTCGTGCTTGACTCCTTTAAGAGGAGCTTCCCAGAGCATAGATGTAACAATTGGAATTTATCTCCTACCGCAAGATACAAATACTTGTTTATTTTTACTATCTTGGAGAGTTAATTACTCCCTACTCCAAGATACTAGCCTAAGCTATGTTGGTGATAAAGAGCCCTAGAAATAAAAAGATTGTTAGATAGATTTTACTTTAAGCGTTATTTTTATGGTTGTTTCTTAAGTCAAAAGGTGTGGAGATGAAACTTTATGGTGTGAAGACTCGACTCCAAAACACTAAAAAATGCACCTAAGATGATAAACAATCATTTTTCTTCAATGAATTTCTAGCTAAAGAAAGAGTTGAGAATGCAATTGCTTGAAAAAGCAAATCTTTCCTTAACAAACAAATGAAAAGAAAAACTTTTTTTGTCTTTTTCAATAAACTCAAAAATGAGACTACTAATTATGCTCACAAAAAATATCCCTTTCTTTTTTCCAATCAAAAACTACAAAAAACAAACCTTTTCGAAAGAGTTTTATTTATTTATTTATTTATTTATTTTAATTCTAGAACACACTCAAAACTATTAAAAATCTAATCTTTAGATCTATAAATTCTAAAACCTAATTGAAGTAAAAGCTTACAAAATTTCTTTTCAAGGATGTTTTACTTAGTTATCAGCAAACTAAGGACTAATTTGTTCAGAATAACAAATTAATCAAAAAACAACCAGCTTATGTTTTCTTTTTAAAAATGAAATCCAAAACTTTCAAAACAAGTTCTTTCGAAGCTTTGTAAAAAGAAAAACAAGATGTATTTCTCACCAAAGGCAGATCTTACAAATCGGTCAGACTCATAAAGAAGACCAGAAAAAACCAAGGTGATCTGAGGTTTCTAAGGCTTCTAAGCTCTGAGTTACTACAAAGACCAAACGAAAATCAAGCCAGGCACACAAAACTTCTAGAAATTCACCTAAAACCTAAATGCCAATGGAATTCACCTACAAAAAGTTTCTGACAAGACACGTGCAGATCTGGGCAGAGGCTAAAAAACATAAACAAATCCCAAGCTTAACTGAATGAAAAGATTTTAAGTTTTTCAAATTTTTTACAGGGTCCGCAGGCTCCCAGTGTAACCAGGTGCGGTACCGCTCTGTGTAGTAAAGCGACAGTGCGGGGATGTCCACACTGTGTTACAACCAAAACGTGCGGTCCTCTCTCAAAAGCGTGAAAAACAAAAACAATTCAAAATCTAAAGAAACTACCCAATCCCACACACATCAAGCAAAAACCAGAAACAGAGAAAAAGTTTCTCAAGTCAAAGTAAAAGCAAAGGAAAAAACAAAAAATTCAAGTCCCCAATGGAGTCGCCATTTTGTCAGGCGGATAAATCGTTCTTGCGGACAAGACCGATCTCCCTAGTATCTATGGATATCTAGCGACAAGCAAACCAAACAAATTCTATCTTTCTCTAAATATTGCGATTTATAAATAAAGGCCAATAGATGTTTCAGACCCTACCTCAAGTCTAGTGCTAGTTTGTGGAAGCCACGCTCCGTTTGTCCAAATGAGCTCCCTTTTAAAGAACCTGCAAACACAAACAGGCACACATCAAATAACACCTGCATAGCCAATATAATAAACCATATTTATCATGATGATCAAGGAATTCATGAAATAAACCATAGAAGACAATTTATTGAGAAAAATGAATCTGATTGTATTAACTTTAAACAAAGAAGAACTTTACAACCTTGGTGCCTTGATGCTGTACAAGCTCCTCCCAGGGTCCAGCAAGAATATCCTCTACTTTGAAAAGTTTCACTCTCTTCCCAAAGAAGCCAAAAGGTATGTAATCTCTCCTCTCAAGCTCAAATAGGAAGTCTAAATTTCAACACCATTTACCCTAAAAAATATTCAGCTTTCAAACTCCATAGCAACCAGCCCAATGCCTCATTTTATAGTGCAGAGGAAGGAAGTTACCAGGTCCACCTTCAAAGAGATAGAGTCCTCCTTCAAAGGGATAAGCTCCTCTCATCAAGGGGTTAGCTCCTTTAGTTATGGGATGCATGAACCACCTAGGAGCGAACTTTCCACCTCAAGATTCCTTCTAGAAGCGTCCATAATTAATCCAAAGTGAGTTTTTAATAATAAACTTGCACCTTTTTTACTTTTACAGGGGTCCGCACCCTTTCCTTTAGAGATAGAGCGGGCAGGTCCATAGGTAACATGACCAAGGGGTGTGGGATCGCAGGTAATGGTAAGAGAAAGTGCGGAACCAGAGTTTTAGAGATTTTCAAGGACTTTCTCTCATTTTTAAGGCTTGACATGAAGAGCTGAGGTTTGAGACTTGCAAAGGAGGACAATATGAGTGATGATAGACTCACACTGACTGCAGAAAGTCATGGTGACAATATTTTGTGTAACACTATGCTATTGGGGTAGTCCTTACTCAACACGGGCATCCAGTGGCATATCACAATGAGACACATTCAGACACAGTTCGAAAGTATCCCACTTATGACAAAGAGATGTATTCCATTGTGCAGGCTTCGACAATGGAAGCATTACATTTTGGGGAAGGAAACAGTCATCCACACAGACCACTGACCCCTGTAGTTCATACAGACCTAAGGGAAATTGCAGAATGATCGCCATCAGAAGTGGTCCACATACCTACAACAGTTCCATTTGAATATCAAGTATAAGAAGGGTAGCACCAATAATGTCGCAGATTGCCTCAGTCGATTACTGATCGTGGCGTTAATCACTGTGCTCAACTCTTGTGGGTACGAGACTTCTGATTGGCCACTTCGCTACAAAAGAAACCTAGAATTCAGCCACACATACTAAACACTCTTGGAGGGTCAGCATGTTCTAGATTTTCACCTCCAGGATGCCCTGTTATGCCACCTGGGTCACCTTTATGTTCCTTCAAGCGAGCAGGCGAAGATGATTTTAGAAGAACACTACAGTCAGGCTGTTGGACATTTCGGGTCGAGAAAATGGTGGTAGTACTGCAAAAGTATTTCTATTGGTTGAATCTTCGACAGGATGTCTGGAAGTACATTAGATCATGTACTGCCTGTGCCATTGCCAAACCGACCATCAAGAAGTAAGGCCTTTATACCCCGCTGCCTACCCGTAGTCGACTGTGGGAATCCATCTCCATGGATTACATGTCAGGCCTTCCTTCCACTAAGAATGGAAACAATTGTGTTTTTGTGGTCATCGACAGGTTCTCAAAGATGGCCATTATGGCTGCCTGCAAGAAGAATATCACAGCAGAAGCCACTGCTAAATTCTTCTTTGAATGAGTGTGGGTACACTTTGGGATCCCATAGTCTATCATCTCATATTGGGACAACAGGTTCCTCAGTACATTTTGGTCCAGTCTTTGGTCGATGCTTGACACCAAACTCACTAAGTCCACAACCTTCCATCCTCAAACTAATGGCCTTACAGAGGTTGTCAACAAGATGACCGTACACATTCTGCGCATGTACAACTCAAAGCATCCATGCACATGGGATGAGAGCCTCCCCTATGTTCAACATAGCTACAACCGGGCTCTCCACAACTCGACTAGCCACGACCCTTTTAAGGTGGGCTTGGGATTCCAGCCACTATGTCCCATTGATGTGGCCATACCATTTGCAGCTACTCACGCAGATTCGGCTCATGTCCAGTCTGAAACAGATAAGGCAAACAACTTCATTGATCACATCCAACATATTTGCTAGCAATTCCATGACATCCTGGAGAAATCAAATGCCAAATACAAGCAGTGAAATGATCAACATCGGGTGCCACACAAATTTCAGGTGGGCGACAAAGTCTGGTTGCATTTGCAAAAGGAACACCTTACCAGAGCCTATCGGAAACTCAGACCACTCTGATATGGTCCTTACACCATTGCCAAGGCTATGGGAGACAATGCATTTGAGGTCAGCATTCCCCCATTCCTTGGCCTGCACCCAGTGTTCAATGTGGACTGCCTTCGGCCATACTTTCCACCATTACTAGACACATCTGACATTGCAAAAAAACTCACACCCACATAGTTAAATCCAGATTGCATGGAACAAGCTACAACTGATCGGATCATGGAAACACAAATCAAGCACACTCGCCAACAAAATATCCAATTGTATCGAGTTGTCAAAGCAGGCCAACTCCTTCACCAGGGACCAAGTTCAGAAGAAGTTTCCTCATCCCATGGAGGAACTCAACGCAATGGGGACCATTGCTTCCTAAGGGGGGAGGAATGATCCAGGTGGATATTGGTGGCCACTTGCCAAGTCCACTTGGACCCCCACCATTTTTTCTTTCAGCTTTTTAGTTTCCTTAATTGTAGCATAGTTTACTATTTTTAGCAGTTTTTCGGGTCCTAAACTTCCGGAGCCGTTTTGAGGCCCTAAACGACATTTTTTTTGGGAAAACTGGGAGCTGGATCAATGCCGCTCTTCCCAAACTTGTAGTTCTCGGTTAGATATTTCTAATGAGATACTGTGTGCGTCAAATGGAGATCGTGTGCCAAAGTTACGACCCTGGGAAGTTGATGTACCAATTTACCCAAACGGGGCCCACAATTTGGCGTTTCATCTTCTAGGGTTAGGTTTTTGGATGTTTAGGGTTTTCCATTATTTCTCAACAATAAATAGGCCTTGGCCTCATTGTAACACAGTTCAGAAGCATGTAGCCATCAAATCTCTTCTCAGAGATAAGCTACCATCGCCCTAGCTGGTTTATTTCCATCGTTGTTTGTAAGCATATTTCAGTATTTTACATTAATGAAATGAAGTATTATTTCCGCTACATCTTTGTGTTTATGGTTATCTTTGTAATTTGTTGCGTTCCTATTTAAATCTGGATCACAAGTACATATACATATACATAAACTAAGATCTCTATCAAATGATACATGAATCGTGGCATGGATGCAATCATCAAGAGAATTATTATGTAAATGGATCCAAGTATGGGCATGGCCATCCATTAACGAGGATCATAATGAAACCAAGGTATGGTGGCAACCATCCAATAATGAGAAGGATCACATATGATAACTCATGGTCTGGTCGCAGCCAGCCATCTGAAAGAGACATGAATATCATCATAACCATGTCACATCACTTCACAACCTGGAATTTTGTGATCTGAGTCTAGGGTCTTGCACTCCAACATGACCCGGTTAAAGTATAGATTCTAACATGTGAATAGATGTGTTGACATCAAACATGATAGGAAGTCGCTTGATTACTAGTCAATGATGTAAATTGTTAACAAGCGTGAGAGAAACCACCAATAATGACAATGGTCCTCAAGGTACTATCAGCACAATCCACAGAATGTGAATAGAGGAACTGAAGTCAAACACCCATGAAATCACTCGATTGAAAGTCAATTATGTGAACTTGTCATCGAGTGCGAATAACTTGCCATTAGGGCATGCAAGCTCTAAGGTGTCGGAAAGGAGTCTCTCGATCAACTTCCCAGATAATGAGTTGAAGTCGACCGAAAGCAACCATGTCGAAGGAGGGACATAATGGATCCTACATCATCGACGCAAGATGAGAGGATGCAAAATGATTTTGGATGATACAAAGAATCATAGGTAAGTGTAACTGTAGAAGGACAACTCTTGAACATATCGGCGACACAACTGGAAGTTTGGCAGCTTTTGGATCCATGGGATCAGTGGTAATGATGACATGGCAGAGATCAAATGGAAGGCAAAAATAAACGGCCCAAACGCAGGAATTTCAATGATACAAAGGAGGATGTCCCAACCCGACACGAAGCAAATAATGTCATGTTTAAGAGTGAGCTGCCGACACGACTGATAGATTTCCAAATTTCCCCCACCATTTCTGGTAGGTACCCCAATTATTTTTTAATCGCAAGCTTGAAGGGGATAGCATATGCTTGCACTGTAAGTTCATCCTTCGGATGAATCCGACCTAGTAAGTTTAACGATCCCTAGGAAGGAGAAGCTCATGCCCGTCATGATGATGAATCTGATGTCGTTTAATAGTTTAACAAGTCCAACAAAGGTGTAACTCAGTATATTTTTCACGTTTAGAGAGTTTTAAAAAGACACGTAAAAGGAAACTCCGCATGGTCCCTTTTCGTACGTTTGTGTCTCTCGAGCCCAAAAAGGTAGAAAACAATACTTGAGAGAACCACTTGACCATTTCAATCAAGGAGTACCTTTTTCGTAAATAGTTCCTCCCAGCCCAAAAAAGGGATAAACTTATAGTGGGCACACGACATTTCACATCCGTTAACGAGTTCGAAATGACAAGGGCTCAACCATATTTTTTATTTTAAAGAGTCAGAAAAGAGCTGAAAGTGGATCCCTCATTTTTATTCTCTTTAATGAATCAAAAATGGAAAAAATACTCGGCAACATTTTCATATGAGTTTAACGAGTTGAGAAAAGAGCTGAAACGTGACTCATCATCATCATTGAACATCCATCACCTGTCGCTGCACAAGTAAGGTAAAGTGTATTATCGAGTCCTTGAGGCAAAATAGGTCAAAATATTTACAAAACTTGATATTTTCATGAAAAAAAGAATAAAAAGGGGGAAAGTAAATATATTTTTACCATTTACCATTTTACCTTTGCTTTGAAGACATTTTACTCACTTTTGCCGTAATTGTTCTGGAGCATATTGTGGGAGATCCAGGAGGTCAATCGACGAGCCGCTAGTTCCAGGTAACAGCCGAAGCCCTGAGATCCATTTTCGTGCTCTTTATTTATGATTTTAGCCATTTTTTTAGATTTTTAAGGAGGTTTTCAAAAATCGTTTTCTCCCTTGGTCGCTATGATTTCTAGGCACGGAATTGCACCAGCTGAGGATGATTAACAAAGCCATCCACAACGATCAGCGTGACTATTTTTGAAATAGGCACCGATGCTGTGGATAGGGAAAAACCTTATTTTCTAAAAAACTGACCGTTTAAACTTGAATTTTATGTGCCAAGGATGATTATTGACTCAAATTAATGGCTTTTGTAGGAGAGAATCGCTGAAAATGGTGGATTGGAAAGAATGGGAACATGAAGATGTTGACACCCAGGCAATGAATGACCCAAATTTCCTAGAGGCTTTTAGGGCTTGCTGGCTCCTTAAATTCTTCCTTACGCCATGGATGCGGGCCTAGCCCGAGTTGCTTCGATACTTGATTAGTGTTTGGGACATTAATCAGGATATTTTTGTCATTGGCAACCAGGAGATGGAGTTGGAAACTTCATATATATACTTCATCACTTGACTGTCCCACAAATGGGAGCAAGTGAACTTGTATGGGTCACGTCTGATTGGTGCGAGCATATCTTCCTTGCTTTCCGAACACTGCCCTGAGGCCCTGAAATCCAAGAGTGGGAAGATAGAGATTTCCAGTGTGTGGGATTTGACACAGAGGATGCTTCTGTTGACTATCAATAGAGTGGCGAGGTCCCAAGAAGAACATGAGACTAACAAGTCGAAGTTCCTTTATGCTATTGACTGCACGAATCCTATGATCTTCAACTAGGTAAAGGCCATGAAGATGAACATCAAGCACCAATTTTCCAAATCCAAGGCGAGGAATCTGAAGCAATTTTTCTTCAGATCTGTACTTGTGACCTTCTTCCTAGAACAAGTATGTTCCAGTATCAGCTGACTGAGGTAGATCCTCCTATGCCATGCGATCTGCGGATGGCCTGCTGGAGCGCTTTAATGCCCAAGATCATTGGGGGTAAACATATGTCATACCGACCTGCATTCTTTTCATGGCTATGATGATAGAAGATCGTTATGGATGACTGGCCATATAGTGGCACTGATTTCCGTGGAGATCTAGACATTCCCTTACCAGATGGAGAGGACTTCGATGACAAAGGTAAAAAATAAAAATAAAAATTTGAGATTTTTTTAATTGTTTTTGGTATATATGTGCTTATAACATTTCTCTTATTAATGCAGATGTTGGACCAGAGTGACCAGCTGGGATGTCCTCGATAGCCAGGTGCATCCCCGCCCTATTGATGTTGTCACCCCTTATCAGGAAGGGAGTGACAACGAGGAGGAGATTGTGAGGAACCTTGAGGGGTTAACTCATGGTATCCTGGAGTATGCTCGGGTAGGAGACATTCCCCGTCAGTACCAGAGACACATGGTGGGAGTCTCAGATCGGATCCACCGATTGTTGACTCGTGTTGCATGAGCCGTCTCATGCTACCATGATCACCATGCTGATTAGTTCCTAGGTCCAGCACTTACATATTTTTTGAGGCTTGCGTGCCACGGATGTATGAGGCCTGTGAGCCACCGATGTTATTTTAGACACACATATTATTTTTTGGGGTTCTGATGTATCAAACATTCTCACCATATATATATATATATATATATATATATATATGTTGTATTTTCCTATCTATTATGGTACAAATGGTTTGTTTTATCTTTTACATGTTTCGTAAATGTCTATCCAAAACGCAATTAGCTAATGCATTTGTCAAAGTATTCATGCGTCTAGGAATATGATGATATGTAATATAATCAAAATGCCTTTCCAATAGATGGATACGGAGATACATTCTCAATATTTGAGGGTTCCTAACGGAATATTGCCCATTGAGTTGAAGGACGATAAGCTGTGAATCCATGTTGACAACCAATTCTCTGATGCCCAGACCAATCGCTTCTAACAACAGTTCGATGATCGCATTGTATTCAACAATGTTGTTGGTTGTGCAACTGAGACAGATACCTTGAAGGTCAATCAATTCACTGTTAGGGTCATAAATAGCCCATGCCGCGGATGATAAGTTCCGGGTACTATGGCAAGCACCATCATTGAAACCAATGTGGGGAGTCGCTGACATCTGCAAAGCAAGAAAAGCATAGTAAACTAGAAAGTTGTTTGAAAACTATCACACAAAACCATGATGTACAAAAATGAATGACACACTAATGTACATAAGTAACCATGCAAAATGACCTAAGCATAGTACTTCTTGAGAGAGTCCATGCTGGGACTCGGGTATTCAATAAACACAGATGAACACCGCACTTTTACCGTTGACATGACGAGTAAGCATCGACTCAGCCAAATAATAGAGTAGAACTCATATAAGGCTTTTTCCCCATGCCCCTTGGGTGAGGGAGGGTTACGAGTCAGAGGACAATCGGGGAAAACTCAGGGAGGGTAAAAAATCCTAAATCGATGAAGGGATAAAGGTGCCCTCAGTTGAAAGACCTTGACCACGTCAGGATAAATTGACACGTCAATACGCAGTTGAGAAGAAAAGGTCTCAAGACACATAGACATGACTGCTGGATGAGGTAGGAAATAGGAGAGATGATGAGTATCGATCCAAGGTGGTTCCTCAAGAGACATGATTTCCATGATACCTTCATCAGCAAGGAAGGTCTTAGCTAAGGGATCAGGTGATTCCAAAGTGCCAAGCCAAGGGGATTAAGAGTATGTATTGATAGATGTCTTCGACATAAAATAATCAGAGGATGCAAAACTTGAAGCCGAAACAATTTCCATGTAATTGATTTCGGCAGGACTAAGTGGCATAACCTCGCCCCAGGTATCAACAAGATCTGGTGCAAGTATGACCCAAGGATTAGATTTGACCAAGATCATGCTGATAGAGGCAACATGAGGAGGTGGGAGTGGAAAAATTCCCATTAAGATAGAGTCTTTGAAGAGACCTGTCCCCACACTCTCATAGGGAGAACCAGTGTGCTTGACATATGGAACATTGCCATTCGAGGAGGAAGAGACAAAGAAATATAGTTGGTTGACGATGACAATATTCCCTTGATGGGTAAAACGAATCATGCGAAATAAAGAGGAGGCCACGACATGCATGGAATGAGTCCAACTTTGGCCGAGTAGAAGATTATAATTGAGATTGGCATCAACAATTTCTAATTCGACTTGCACTGTTGCGCCTTCCAAGGTGATGGCAAGGTTAGGTAAGACACTGAAGGGTCACAAAACGCACCCATCGAAAGCTTCCAAAGTGTTCGGAAATTGGTTTAGAGCAGGGGAACCAATAGCCTTTGTCATGCGGAAAGAGTCAATTTTGCGGACAAAACCGACCTCCCTAGAAGCTTAAGGCTTTCTAGTGACAAACAAGACAATTTAATCCTATCTCTCTCTAAACATGCATTAAAGACAAGCAATCAGGTGTCTTAAAACATACCTTTAGTCCAACGCTTGGTTGTTGTAGTCCAGCCTCGTCGATCCAGATGAGCTCCTCCTTCTCTTCAACCTGCATTCACCAACAAGCAAACAATTAAATAATACCTGAATAGCTCATAAAACAATACATGTTCATCATAAAGACCAAGGAATATATGAAACAAACTATATAGAATAATTCATTGAGAGAAATGGACTGAATTGTATTAAAGTGGAAACAAAGAAACCATTACAACCAGGCCTTGGTGTTGTACAGGTCCCTCCTAGGGTCCAGCAAGAGTTCTCCTTTACTTTGATCATCTCACCCACTTCCAAATGAAGCTAAGAAAGGATGGGTATCTCTCCTCTCAAGCTCTATAAGGGAGTCCTAATTCCAGCAGCATCTACCCTTAGGAATGTTCAGCTTTCAACCTCCCCTCGCTCTGGCCCAATGCCTATATTTATAGTGCTCTAGAGGAAGTTAATCAGGTCCACCATGAATGGGATAAGCCCCTCTTTCAATGGGATAGCTCCCCTCTTCATGAGATAAGTTCCTCTTTTATTGGGGTGCATGAACCATCTGGAGGCGCTCAATCCACGTCAAACAAACTTTTAGAATGCTCTAGAATCAACCACAAGTAACTTTTTTGGAGTAAAACTTGCGCCTTTTGATCTTTACAGGAGTACGCACCCATGGCTTTACATACAGAGTGTAAAAGTACGCAGGTCTTGTGAACTTGGGTTGCGTACCCGCAGGTAAAGATAAGAGAAACTGCGTAACCAGAGTTTTATTTATTTTGAGGAATTTTCTCTCTTTCTTGGAGTTTGACATGAGGAGCAGAGGTATAAGACTTTCCAAGGAGGATAGTATGACACGTGATGGAGCCATACTAACTGCAAATAGTCATGGTGACAAATTTTAGTGTAACAGATTGCCCCCTAAAGTGCGAAGCCTGTAGTAGATTAGGGTTTCATATCATCTAGGAAGGGTGAAGTGCTTTATCATTTCAAGGATTATCTCGTGGAGAGCCCAGTCAGAACCTGCAATTTTCAACACAAAATACATGTACGAGATCATATCATCGCTGAGGTAGGCATTCCCATACTCAGATCAAAAACTTTAACTAACAGACTAACTACTGCTCTGATACAGGAATGATTTCGCAGTACATCATAATCATAGACTCATGTAGACACAGTATGGACGCAACCATCTGTTTATAATTGGTCTACTATATAATGAATACAAAACTCCTCGCAGCCTGGATGGTGGAAACTAGATCCAAGGTCTTCATTTCTACTTCCCGAAATAGTACGATTCTAGCCATGCGAATAAATGAGTTGATGTCGAGCATGGTAGAAACCACTTGATTACCAGTCGATGATGTAAATTGTTAACAAGTGTGAGAGAGACAACCAGTGATGTCAATGGTTCTCAAAGTACCCAGTACAATCCATGAGATGTGAATGAATGAGTTGATGTCGAACATGTCACAGAATCCTTCGATCGAAAGTCAATGATGTAAACTGTCGTCAAAGGCGAGAAACCTGCCATTGATGCATGCAGATTTCAAGGTACTGATGATTCCTAGGTCATCTTTCTAGATAATGTGCTGATGTCGATAGAAAGCGACCCGTTGCAGGCAAGCCCACAACACGAAATCATAGATCAAGTTGAAGAAATGTTGCTGTAAGGACTGACTCAGGGATGGTCAAGATGGATGACAGGTATTTTGCAGATGAATGTTTTGTTTGCAGTGACCTCTTGAACACATAACGGCACAACAGATGGCTTGGTGACGAATGACTCAAAGTTAATACCCGGAACCCGGCTGAATACTTTCAATGTGGTTTGATTAACTGTTAGGCAAAAGATTTCTCAACCCAGGTGAATGAAAAGTGTCGTGTTCAAGAGTGGTGATAAGGTTTCTCTGAGACAAAAGATAACAATTCGGCTCATTTTTCTCTCTTTTCCCCCACCATTTCTGGCAAGTACCTCTTTATTTTTGACAAGCTTGAGGAGGATAACATTTGCTTGATTATAAGCTCATCCTTCGGATGAGTCCAACTTAGTTTAGATTCGAACCCTAAGAAGGAGTGGTTTGTTCCTGTTTGTAATCGAATAGGTCCTTTACTGTGAAATTTTAACGAGTCCAGTATAGGAGAAACTCGGCGTTTTTCAATTTTAGAGAGTCTGAAAAACTTAAGAAGACTCCAGGGTTTACCTTTTTCGTAGATTTGTGTCTCCCAAGCCCGAAAAAGTATAAAATAATACTTGAGAGAACCGCTTGATCTTTCGACCAAGGAGTACTTTCATGATTAGTGTCTCTGACCTGAAAAGTAAAAAGCGATCAAGGACACGTCGTTTTATTTCCAATATCGAATTTGAAACGACAAAAATCTGGCAATCTTTTCATGTTTTTACGGTCAGAAAAGGGCTGTAAGAGGACCGTCTTTTAATTCCGTTTTAACGAGTTTAAAAGAAAAACTCGGCGATCTTTTCATATTTTGAGAGTCTGAAAAGGGCTTAAAAGAGAACTCCAAGGTTTCACTTTTTCGTAAGTTTTAACGAGTTCGAAAAAATGATAAAAATGTACTCATATGGTTTTCAATTTTTCGTAAGTTTTAATGAGTTTGAAAAAATGATAAAAATGTACTCATATGGCCGACTTTCAATTTAATTTACGAGCAGGAAAAGACGGAAAGAACTCTGCATTTTCATTTGTTTTACGAGAATGAAAAATAGCAAAATAATCTCGGTATTTTCATGAGTTTAACGAGTCTTGAAAATAACTGAAATTGACTCGAGATAGGTTTCATTTTTACAAAAGCTTGAAATAGAGAAAAACTATGCTTCAAAGTAGTTTCATTTTTACACAAGCTTGAAACAGAGAGAAAACTGTGCTTGATGCCCCCTAAGCATAACTTCTAGAGCGCATGCCCCCCAGCTTCATTTCATTCAACCAGTTGGATGAAATGAAGGTTGAGTTACGAGATCATTTGAAAGACTCGACCTAAACTGTAAGAAAATTATGCAAAAAACTGAAATAACTAACCTAAATATACAACTTAACATTTCTGAGATCTAGTCAAACTCTTGACTCAATTAGGGGAGGATTTGTTTCATTTTTTAACGAGCTTGACACAGGAAAAGAACTATGCTCGGATCGGTTTCATGTTTACGCAAGCTTGAAACGAAAAACTATGCTTGTTATAAGTTCACATGCCCCCAGCATAATGACGCAAAACGAGGTACATGCCCCCCAAGCTTCATTGCATTCAATGAGGTGGATGGAATGAAGCTTTACTTTCAAGATCTTGGAAAGATTTGTGGGAGTTGTTTCATTTTTTAGTGAGGTTGACACAGGAAAAGAACTATCCTCAAAACCCTTGTTTCATTTTTTAAATGAGTTTGACACAAGATAAGGAACTATGCTCATAACTACTCTCTACAATCTACCTAACAAAAAACTCTACTCTAAAAACCTTGATTCATTTTTTAACGAGCTTGACACAAGACAAGGAACTATGCTCTAAAATCCTTGTTTCATTTTTTAATGAGCTTGACACAAGACAAGGAACTATGCTCATGTCTACTCTCTACAATCTACCTAAATAACCTATCCTTGTTTCATTTTTTAACGAGCTTGACACAAGACAAGGAACTATGCTCAAAAAGTTCGCATGCCCCCAGTATAATGATGCAAAGCGAGGTACATGCCCCCCAGGCTTCATTGCATTCAACCAGATGGATGGAATGAAGGTTTACTTTCAATATTTAACTTGAAAAGGGAGTTGTTTCATTTTTAAGGAGGTTGACACAAGAAAAGAACTATCCTCATACTTGATTCATTTTTTAACAAGGTTGACTCAGTAACAGGAACTATCCTCATACCTGATTCATTTTTTAACAAGGTTGACTCAGTAACAGGAACTATCCTCAAACCTGATTCATTTTTTAACGAGGTTGACTCAGTAATAGGAACTATCCTCAAACCTGATTCATTTTTTAACGAGGTTGACTCAGTAAAAGGAACTTTCCTCATATCTAGCTATATAATCTAAAAACTACCTGATTCATTTTTTAATGAGGTTGACTCAGTAAAAGTAACTGTCCTCAGACACCCTGTTTCATTTTTGAACGAGGTTGACACAGGAAAGGAACTATCCTCACAACATCCAGTTTCATTTTTTAACGAGGTTGAGATGGGAACAAACTATCCTCGCACACACTGATTCATTTTTTAACGAGGTTGACACAGTAAAAGGAACTTTCCTCACACACACTGATTCATTTTTTAACGAGGTTGACACAGTAAAAGGAACTTTCCTCACACACACTGATTCATTTTTTAACGAGGTTGACACAGTAAAAGGAACTTTCCTCACACACACTTATTCATTTTTTAACGAGGTTGACACAGTAAAAGGAACTTTCCTCACACAAACTGATTCATTTTTTAACGAGGTTGACACAGTAAAAGGAACTTTCCTCACATCTACTGATCATGGCTTCCAACTGGAAGAAAGACATGTCAATGGACACACCTTGATCATGGCTTCCAAGAGGTCTTCATCAGAAGGAAGAATACTTCTCTGGAAGGAACACATGTCAAGGGACTCAAAAGGGATAAGAACATCGTGTTCAAGTAATCCCATAGAGTTTTCCATGTCAATTACCGGATCTAAATCAAAGGAAGATGAGCAGATAGTGAGAGGCTCACTTACATCGGTAACTGAAAACATGGGACCAGTTGCCACATAATTAACCCGTGGCGGGGTAGATACCACTTGAGAATCAGGAACATTTAGGGCTGTCATATTATTGGTAGTTGAAACAAGACTAGGGAACGAAAGCTGGTCTACAGTCACAATATTTCCATTGTGAGGGAAAGACATCACGCGAAAGAGTGTCGATACGACAGCTTTCATTGCATAAACATAGTCTCGCCCAAGGAGTAAATTGAAATCCAAGGGACCTCGAACTACCATAAGATCAATACAGACAGTTTTACCTTCCAAGGTAATAGAAAACTTAGGAAGGATCCCTAAAGGTTCACTAATGGTTCTGTTAAAAGCTTTCAGATTCTGCGTAATAGGCACAAGCTGAGGGGAACCCAAAGCTTTCCAAACAGTTGAGGATAAAATACTAACAGAAGCACCTTCATCTACCTGAGTACGATGTATGTCCCTACCACCAGCCTTGACAATGATTTGGAAAGGGATGGAGGAAGGAAGACGAGGTTCTGTCAGTCTATTCCAATCAAAGGAAAAGACCTCAGTACTTGGAGGGGGTTCTGTAGAAACAGGTGAAATGCCCCTCGGCATAGAAGAATCTGATGTAACAAAAAGAACCTCAGCGGTATGAAGTTCACTCTCTAAAGGGAAAGTGGGATCGACCGAATGTGAAATTGAATCGACCACTTGATCAACTAACGGATCATCAACCTGAGTGACATGAGTTTCACTCTCCAATGGAAGAGTGTGATCGACTGTACTTGAAATTAGATCAATCACTCCTTCAGTTGACGGTAGGTTGGGAGAAAGTTTACGGTAACCAGTTGGAAATTCTTGCTGTGGAACAGTAAGGTTTTCCAACAATGTTGAGGCTTCATCCATGTGAGGGAAAATGTGAGTTTTATGACTCCCTTTGCATAACTTACAAGGAAACCTAACTTTACCCTTTTTCCCAGGAACCTGACTATCACTGGTTGATGGATCAATGGAAAGTTGATGAGATTTTTCTGACCATACTTCCAAGACCTTTGGAATACCAGGACAATTGACAAGGAAGTGGTCACCCTTACAAAGCCTGCATGGGTATTTGGGTTTACGATGCATGTCGGAGTTTTCCTCAACACAACTAACACTTACAGTCGTGGTTGGTTGGTTGACCTCTTTCTTATCTTGCTTCTTCTTCTTCTTCCCTTTCTTCTTCTTCTTAGCCACCTGGTTACTAGCATCAAGGATTTTACCAAGCGAAGAGGAAGAAATGGAGGAAGATAAATGAGGCGAAGAAGGTAAAGGGTCAACAGAAGGTTGGTGATGTTGAGATGGTGAACTCTGTTGAGGTGAAGCATTCGGTTGAGGTGGAAAAATTGAAGTATTTTGGGCCAACGAAGTTGAAAATAACCATATCGGTAAACCTATTGTAAATCTAGGTAATGACAAAGTAGCCATATAAGGAGGACCAACATTTCCAAAGTAAGGAAAAGTACTAGGATTCTCGTTAGGAGGGGTTCCTAGGTTGGTAAATTCCGGAACATTTGCCATTATATTCAACTTTAGTGAATTTTATTAACAATTTTAAAACTGAAATTAACAATCCACAATTCACACTTAACAATTAAAATTCACAATTCACACCTATGGTCTCTAAAAGTAAAAACAAACAAATTAACACGCGCTATCAAATCTAGGAGTCAAACCACACACAAACAGTAACCTTCCGGACCGAAAACACTAGTTGGTGATGAAATCCAACATCGCAGAATTCAGTACAGAAGTGGCGGGTGGAACAGTTACCCCGGCAACCTGCTTAATGAATAGACTGGACCAAGTTCCTCCACTTTAACCGTCTCGAGTGAAGTGAACCCCCCAGAAAATCCAAGTGAGTCTAGCCGACGTCTGCTCCAGGTACAGTGGGATCTTCCCTCCACCGTCACCTCGGGTAGAATCCTAAAGATAATGGTCACTAAGGTTACCAACAACAACAAATATACCTGGGGGAACAGTCTACGACCCGATAGCATGCAAGGGCAGAGTAACAAGGTCAATCCCCTTGCCGGCTCCTTGACAATAATCCAAGGTTTACCGACAAGTGACCCCAGGCTCCTCGATAATAATCCGAGGTTTACCATTTGTAGTACGTGCCTATCTGGCGTCTTTCCCAATGAAGGAGGATTGATCCCCTCACTGGTTCGGACACGGTCTCGTGCTTCTCCTTTAAGAGGAGCTTTCCCAGAGTACAAATGAAACAGTTGGATTTATCCTACCACAAGATGAGCTACTTGTTTGGTTTTGCTGTCTTGGAGAGTTAATTACTCTCCTACTCCAAGACACTAGCCTAAGCTATGTTGGTGTTTCAGAGCCCTAAAAATGTAAAAATTACTAGATGAATTTTAATTAAGCGCTGTGTTATTAAGGCTGTTATTACTCAAAGGGGGTAAATGGATACGAAACCAATGGTGTTATGACCCGACCCAACTGAATGCAATCGAATATGATAATGTAATCTTTTCAATTCGATGAATCCTAACTAAAGTAAGGAGAGAGTTTCCATTCACTTCCAACAATGCAAAAAATTGATCACTAAGAGAAAATATAACAAATTCTCTAATGCACTAATTTCATCAAGAAAAACTAATGCAAATCAACTCCAAAATATTTTTTTTATTTTTATTTTTGTGTAAATTCAAATCAAAGAAAACTGATCTAAATCTACGATTGATTTTTCAGAATGTAAACTATGCAATTGTAATCTATGCACAATTCACTTGAAAAGTATGCAAATGTAATCTATGCACATTTTTCATTCATATTCTGAAAATGAGAATTCTAATTATGCAAATGTGATCTATGCAAGAGAATTCTCAAACACAAGACGATTCTAATGTAATCTAAGAGCCAATCAAGTGCAAGTCGAGAAAATTGGGTGAGAGTTCCAAAGATCAAAAAATAAAAACACTCAAAGGTGATTAACACTCATACACAATTTAGCCCCCCCCGACGAATGAGGGGGGAATTTTTTTGCAAAAACAAAAGCAAAAAGATGCAAAATTGTGAAAAGACTGAGACAAACCTCCAAGTAATGACCAAAGGAAATCAAATTTAGAATTTCTCAAAAAAGAGACTCAAAACACCCAATTGATGAAAGCTTAAAGCAGGAATGCCAATGAAATTAGCCAAGATGAAAGCTTCTGACAGGTAACCAGTGGATCTGGGCAGCAATAAATAAACTATAAACAAAATCTAATGGGTAAAAAGGAAAAAATTGAAATTTTCTAAGCTTTTGACAGGGGTACGCAGGCAGCCTGTTGAGACAGGTGCGGCCACGCTCTGTGCACAAAGATGCAGTGCGTACAGGTACGTACTGTGCTTAACGCAGAGGGTGCGTACTGCTCTCAAAATCAAGAAAAATAAAAAACTAACTTAACCCAAAGCTATTCCACCCAAATTCACAGTCAATCAGTCAAAAAATAGAAACAAATCCGAGTTTCTCAAATCAAAGTATCATTCAAAAGAGAAGTCAATCAAATCCATGGATTCCCCAGTGGAGTCGCCATTTTGTCATGCGGAAAGAGTCAATTTTGCGGACAAAACCGACCTCCCTAGAAGCTTAAGGCTTTCTAGTGACAAACAAGACAATTTAATCCTATCTCTCTCTAAACATGCATTAAAGACAAGCAATCAGGTGTCTTAAAACATACCTTTAGTCCAACGCTTGGTTGTTGTAGTCCAGCCTCGTCGATCCAGATGAACTCCTCCTTCTCTTCGAAATCTGCATTCACCAACAAGCAAACAATTAAATAATACCTGAATAGCTCATAAAACAATACATGTTCATCATACAGACCAAGGAATATATGAAACAAACTATATAGAATAATTCATTGAGAGAAATGGACTGAATTGTATTAAAGTGGAAACAAAGAAACCATTACAACCAAGCCTTGGTGTTGTGCAGGTCCCTCCTAAGGTCCAGCAAGAGTTCTCCTTTACTTTGATCATCTCACCCACTTCCAAATGAAGCTAAGAAAGGATGGGTATCTCTCCTCTCAAGCTCTATAAGGGAGTCCTAATTCCAGCAGCATCTACCCTTAGGAATGTTCAGCTTTCAACCTCCCCTCGCTTTGGCCCAATGCCTGTATTTATAGTGCTCTATAGGAAGTTAATCAGGTCCACCATGAATGGGATAATCCCCTCTTTCAATGGGATAGCTCCCCTCTTCATGGGATAAGTTCCTCTTTTATTGGGGTGCATGAACCATCTGGAGGCGCTCAATCCACGTCAAACAAACTTCTAGAATGCTCTAGAATCAACCACAAGTAACTTTTTGGAGTAAAACTTGCGCCTTTTGATCTTTACAGGAGTACGCACCCATGACTTTACATACAGAGCGTACAAGTACGCAGGTCTTGTGAACTTGGGTTGCGTACCCGCAGGTAAAGATAAGAGAAACTGCGTAACCAGAGTTTTATTGATTTTGAGGACTTTTCTCTCTTTCTTGGAGTTTGACATGAGGAGCAGAGGTATAAGACTTGCCAAGGAGGATAGTATGACAGGTGATGGAGCCATACTAACTGCAAATAGTCATGGTGACAAATTTTAGTGTAACAGCCTTCCAACATGTGGTTGACATGATGAAGGTGGAAGCACCTTCATCGATGATATTGTGGTGGATGGTCTTCTCATTGATGATTACCTGAATAAGAAAGTCATTCTGATGAGGGAGTCGTGGAACATGGTTCTCTAGATCAAAATATATCAAATTGGAATTGATGGGATTGATGCCCCTGATAGTTAACAGCAAAGATTTCTGCTGTGATGGGCAGCTTTGAAGTACCTCGAGAGCCGACATCGCTGATGACGCCTGAGCCAAATCCTTAACAATATTGTAGTGTTGAGCAGCTCGAGCGTTGGGATTATACGAGGATTTCCGTAGTACACCTCAAGAGGGTGGCCGCATAGTGGAATCAGGGTTAGGGCGCTCAATATGTAGAGGGCCAAAACTCGTGGTGGAAGAAGAAGGTGCAACTGCTTTTTCTTTCCTAGCTACCAGAGCTGGAGTTTGATAGTCTTTCAATCAGGTAGCCACATTAATAGGCATGTTCATCATGAACACTTGAGATCCAGAGGAAGAAGATTGGGGTTGGTCTACCATTTGGGTCTGCTGAGACGAGAACAACTCTTTGAGGATAGGAGGGGTCCCTTTGAGCAGGTGACTAACTTTAGATCATCGGGGAGAATCCTTAGTGTAGTGATCTTCCTCACAAATGAGGTAGGGATACTTAGGTTTCCGTTGAGAAGACTCGCCAGCAGACGATTTGGGAGGACCCTATTTCGGGGCATTAGATTTAGCTTTGCCTTTGCCTTTCTTTTTTCCTTTTGAGGATTTGTCCGCTGCGGTAGACTGGAAAATGTGGACCTCTGAGTTTTTCCAGGGCCAGGTGGATTTTGAGATGAACTATTAGGAACAACATTCGAGACCGACTTCTGTTTGGAAGAATTTTTAGCAGGGGTTTGGGATACTGAACCAATAACTTCATCGATGGGAGGAACATCTGGTAACTTTGATGTTGCGGGATCAGATGATGTCCATGGAGAATTTGGTAATAACTTGTATAAAGTGCCAGACTAAGTGTAAACTAGATCCAAGTACTAGGCACAAGTGATGGCCCGCTCTTCAGTGATGCATCAACCCATAGCTATATTGCAAGCAATTGGGGCTACAAATTATTTAGTAAACCATTTAGTGAGCAACTGATCAGCAATCTCGAATTTGATTAGGCGACTTCTACGTCTCCATTCATGGATGTGATCAGAGATGTGCGTTGTAGTATATTGCTTAAGCAATGTGAGCAAATAGGTGCAAGTTTCATATTGAACTGGCAGCTGAAAATGCATGAGGAAAGACATGGCTAAAGAGTTAAAGTCATGGTAAGTACTTCGAGCTAGATCGATGTACCATTTCGCTGCAGCACCCTTGAGGGTTCGTTGGAAAAGACGAAGACGAATGGAATCATCTACGTATGAGTTCAAAGAGCACCAAAGGTGATATGTCATCACATGGGCCTGAGGATCCTCTTTAGCTTTCCCATCGAACTTTGGGCAATCACTTGGTATCTTGTACGAAATTGGAGGCCAATACGGTGAATAAAGGATTGGATCATTCGTAAGGCGCGATGCATCTAGAAACTCGAGTGTAGCCAAGAAAGGTAATTAGGTGTTAAATGGCATGGGAGATCAATAAGTAGGCCCATAGGGAGGAGCCCATCCCTGCTGATAGGGATTTCGGCCATGTGGAATCTAAGGCTACCCCCATTGCGGATTACCTTGACCATAGGGAGGATTTTGACCTTGAATACCTTGGAATTGTCCAGGCATAGGTTGCTCATAAGAAACATATTAGTTAAAAGGTTGTTGAGCCTATTAACATTGGACATATGGATATGGGACCTATTGTCCTTTAACATACGGTTGATGAACCTGTTGTCCCTTAACAATAGGGTTCTGGACTTGTAGTCATTGGGCATAAGGTTGATACACTTGTTGCCCTTGGACGTAAGGATTTTGTACCTAATTCCCTTGGCTGGCAGGATTCTGAACCTGCTGACCTAGGACGTGAGGATTTTGAGCCTGCTGTTGCAGGACTTGACCTTGACCCTGCCCTTGCAAGGGTTGACCTTGTTGATATGTATACAAGGGTTGTTGCTGCCCTGGTTGGTTTTGTTGTTGCAAGGGTTGACCTTGTGGTTGAAAAATTTGTCCCTAGGGTTGTAGAGGTTGGCCCTGCGAGGACATGGGTTGAGAGGTGTGTGAAGCATATTGCATCTACTACTATGTGGCTTGCTGCAACTATTGTAAGAATTGACCTTGCGGTTGTTGCAAGTGACCTTGCTGTGGGATAATTTGCCCTTGCTATTGCGCGGAGAGCCCTTGCTGCAAAAAATGTTGCCCTTGTGGTAACAAAGGCTTTACTTGTTGTTGTAGAGGTTGTCCTTGTTGTTGCAAGGGTACTTGAACAATGCCCGGGAAATTACCGAACTGAATCTGGCCATATCCATGTTGGATGTATTGCCTAGATTGGAAGATGTAAGGTTGATTAACCATTCCTTGAGAACCATATAGAACGTAAGGATTTTGGTATTGGACCTGAGCCCCATAAGGTTGCTGATACTGAACATTGCTTGATCCAGATGGACCAACAGGATTCTGAACCTGTTGGTACTAGACATTGCTTGATCTAGTAGGATCAACAAGGTTATAAATAATACCAAAAGAGGGATGGTTTATACCAAGCATGTGAGCTTGTGAACCACTCACATTAGTGGCACCTGACACCATAGAAACATTCAAGTTTTGCCCCCAAGGTGGTGGCACAATCTGGCCACTAACTAGCGGGATGGAGGAACTGACAAAGACAATCTTTGAAACTGTCAGTTTTGCCTAACGAGTAACTGGGGTTGATGATACAAGAGTATTTAGAATGGTGGGTTGCACCAGGACTGAAGTAACATCCTGTTGGGAAGTTGTGTTTGTAATGAACGGACCTGACATAGGCTTGGCACCTGACGCCCATACAAGATTATGGTAAAGTGATGAGGCACTAGGTGTACTTGAAACCAATTGCGCCAAAGACACATAGTTGGGTGGAAAACTGGTAGGAATACCTTTTGAAAAAGGGAAACCCTCGGGAAGAAATTGAAATTTCAATTCTTCCCCCTCAATAGTGTGTGAAGTAGAAACTTTGGACTCATCCGGAGATGTGACTGGAGCATCGCCTTCGAATTCCATGTTTGAAAACAAACGACGACGAATGGCCAAATGAGTACGAGGGGATAGCTCCAAAGGGACACCCAACTAGTCATACGGATTGTAAGGATGCTGCGATGATATCACAATAGGGTCAAACAGAGGGTTCAGAGGGTAGATAACTAGTCCAAGCTGACCATCAGTGGTCGGCGAGTTCTCTGGAGTTTGAATGGGATTGTCTGGAGATTTCAAGCCAATATGAGCACATGACCCAGTATCGAAAGTAGGCAGAGGACGATATGACAACAGTTGAACACTCAAAACAATTACAAGTTCAATATTTTGGTCCTCGAGTGACTCTGGTAACTCAGAAAATAGCTCCTTAGACAATCTTTCAGAAGGAGGAGAGGAAGAGGAATTGGGTGAACTAGATAGTTAAGCCACGATGACCTTGTCTTACTTGACGTAACAAACAATTTCAAGGCTTTAAAATGTTCTTTTAAGGAAACTCATGATTTGGTCTCAAAAAAGACTAACAGGCTGTTTTGGATCGTGGGCAATCAATTATTAAGATGCATAAAAGAATGATTCTCTTTCATTTTTTAAGAGTCGATAAAGAAACAAAGATCACTCTATCACTTTTGATTGGAAACGAGCTCGAAAGGTCAAGTTCTCGAATGATATTTTAAGTTTAATGAGTCAAAAAGATCAAATGACTACTCTGGATGATCTAGGTAAATAGGATTACCAGGCAACCGTGAACTGCAGAATACCTCTCGGCGAACCAAGAAGTACAAGCAGGCAATCTTCTTGAATGTTGTGTTCGGTGTATCATGTTTTCAAGGTGGCCGAATCAACTTCCTAAGGATAAAAGGATTGCAACCTAGTGGGGTCTCTCGTTATATACTCGACAGTATGGGGAGCACAAATCCATACTAGCATTGTCTAATGTTGAAGCTAATGATAGTTGCTAGGTTTAAAGACACCGGAACACGTCTCTAGCCTAGACCTTCTAGATATGATCGTTAATGTCAAATGCACCTTAGGTTAATTGAATTCATTTTAAAGTTGATCTTGAGTTATGTTTCAGTTTTCAGGTCTTAGCAATGCTACTCGAAAAACCTTAAATGCAACTAAATGAGACAAGACCCTTTCAATTTGATGAAATTCCTACACTAGAGAGGGTAGAAACTACTCAATCAAATGCAAACAATCAAGCAACTGAAAATGAAATGATCTTTCACTACCTTACTTTAAAAAAAAAATAAACTAATGAAAAATGCATTCCAATTCCTAATTTCCTGACAAGCACTTATCTATTAGTCCTTTCAAAAACAAAAAATTCTCTTCCTTTTTCAAATGCTAATGCAATTCTAGTCTTTTAAAGATGCAAGTTATCATAACATAATGATGCAACAAGCTAGAATTTCATACTTTTTCATGAAACAACGAAACAAACTTTTTGCATAAATTATTTCAGTGAAAAAGTTCTCGATACTATAAGCTCTCCAAGCAGATGAAAACATGAAAAGAGAAGTTCATTCAAATCAATGAAACACTGAATTTACCAAACACAAGACGAGCAACATAATCCATGCCAGAAAGAAAACGTTTAGGCAAGAAAATGAAATTTTTTTGAACTTATGCAAAAATAGGCCAAAGTTGTAAAAAGGACCAAAAAAAATGCAAAGAGTAATCACAACTACAACCTGACTTAGTGAGTTCGCAAACTGTTGAATGTACGACCAACTAGATGTGCTAGTGTTGATGGCCACTCAATGACTCAATCAATCAAGCAAAAAGATGATAAGCCAACAAGCAAACAAAACCAAATGAAAAGTAGTTTTCTAATCAGGGAGAAAACAGTCCAAAAAGCTTGCGGCGTCAAAACCACAAGAGTAGAACACACTGGCCAATATTGGGGTCAAGCCCTAATATTCACTTACAGGCATCGACATGACTACCTAACTGAAAACAAGCACCAAAGGCTAGTCGATGGGACTGTTTCTCAGCAGCTCACGTTGGTCGGCATGGCTGTCAGTGAATTAAGTGCATTGATCGAGGGACCTAAGGAAAAAAAAATGAAACATGGACTAGATATACTACTATGAATTTTAGACTCAGACCAGTAAACCAGAGAAAAGAAACATAACCAAAGGGAAAACATGGAACTAGAAAAGTTCTCACGAAATCATGAAATCCAAGAGAAACAAGAGGATTGGGATCCCCAGTGGAGTCACCAACTTGTGGCGAAGTAAAATTATAAGTGCGGACACGAACAAATTCCTCTAGCCCGATGATGTGTCTAGCCACAACAAATACATTCTATGGAAGATTTCCTTAGGTTAGAATCAATCATGAGGGCCTACCTCTTGGTCTGCTTATCCTGCTTGATGATGTCTTTTCTTGCTCGCTCCATCTATCTCTCGCTTCCTTATTCAAGCACCTGAAACAAGTAAAGAACAACAAACAAAAAACATGATAATAGGCAAATTGCAATTCAACCTACTTAACAAGTCAAGAAACATTAAGCCATGAATATGTAATATTAAAAAATATGTAGGAAATCAATCGATAATTGCATATATTAATATCAAAGAGAGATTACAACCATTTGTCTTGACGTTGCATTCTTCCTATGACAAGATCAGGTTCCCACACACTTCTGCTATCATTCCATGATGGCCTCAAGCAACAATAGTTTTAAAGCTCTTCCCTTTAGGCTTCACTCCAAACCAAATCACAATTCTCCCTCACACAACTATATAGCTACAACTAGTAACAACTTGCTTGTCTACTCCAAACCAAAATAACATAAGCACACTAATATCAACACTCTAACTAGGACTAGCTTGTGCTTGGGAAAAAGGGAGGTTTATAAGGGAAAAATGGATGGGAGATGGATCCTCTTCTCATGGGAGAAGGGCTTATCCCTTGGGGTAGTTCCATCGTTATAAGGGAAAGGAGCCCAAACTATCATCCTCGACCCCATTCAGCCAAACTATTTACCAAACTTCTGTTACGAAGCTTCTAGAGCTAGAAGCTTCGACGCTAATTAAAAAACTTTCCATAACAGGACTGACACGACTGGAACATAGCTCAGTCACTCCAGCTAGCGCGAGGAGTAGTGCTAATCTCTGCACATCGGCGTGGGGAAGACAAAGGTCTTTAGCGCCGGTCTTATAAACTGGGCAAAACAGAAGTTTCAAGGGAAATGGTACAAAAGGGAATTTATCTACTCATGAAGAGGGACACAATGGGATTTTCTTCATGAAGGAAAAGCATGTGGGGTTAACTATAGAGGTCCTCTAGGATCAAGGAACAGGGAGTATAGGGACAATGACAAAATGCTCTGTAACAAATTGGTTTGTAGCCTATACACTGTGTCATTGTTCTTATTGTTTTGGTATTTTTTTGATGTTTCTCACATTATAATAATAAGGATCAAAGTTAATAAGTAAAAATATAACACAAATAGTTATCAAGTTGAATAGAATTAACATATTGATTGCTCTATTAAATTATTAACATTGTATCAGAGCTAAGGTTAGCTACGAGCATCATGAAGATCTCCTCCACTGTGAAGAAGTTCATCAAGAAGTGTTCCAAGATATCAAGCTACCTCAAGAAAGGTATCAAGAAATTATGGAGGAGTCCCTTATTTTCTTCAAAAACATTATCAATCAAGGAAAAGGATGACGATCTCTTCTCGGCTCTCTCTGGCACATTCCAAGATGAAAACATTTGGGTAATTGATAGTAATGCATCAAGACACATGACTAGACATCCCAAACAATTGAAGACCTTATCAAAAGGTAAATCCACTTATTCAGTGGAACTTGGAGATAACAAGAGCTATCCCATAAGGGGTATTGGATCGACCTCTATAAAGCTGGAGAATGGAAGCAACATCCACCTCAACAACATTCTATTTGTTCCAGGTTTGCATAAGAACTTACTTTCCATTTCAAGCTTAGAAGATAAGGGTGATAGATTAGCTTTCATTGATGGAAAGGTTGTTGTATGGAGTAAAGACTTGAGTATATAAAAAGCAAAATTCATTGGCATTCGATAAGGAAGACTCTACAAACTGATATCTCCTTTAGCCCAAGCCCTAGTTCACATTGAAATTAGTCCATGTGAACTATGGAATAGAAGATTTGGTCATCTACATTTCAAAATCCTTCCAACTCTAAGTTCCATAGTAGATGGAATACCTGAACTCAAAGAAAATCATGAGGGAGTATGTAAGGGATGTGCATTAGGTAAGAATACCAAGAGACCATTTGGAAGCAATGCTTCAAGGTCAAAATAAATATTGGATCTCATTCACTTCGATGTAGGTGGCTCTATGACTCCTAAATCACTTGGAGGTCATCATATTATGTCACATTTATATATGATCATTCAAGAAATACCTAGGTTTACTTAGTGAAAACTAAGGATGAAGTATTTACAGAATTTCAAGAATTCAAAGCTGAAGTGGAGAAACTTACAGAAACAAGAATCAAGATACTAAGACATGATAATGGATGAGAATATACATCCAAGGAGATTATAACATTTTGTAAGGAGTCTAGGATTAATAGGGAGCTGATAGTCCCATATAATCCTGAGCAAAATGGAGTTGCAAAACTGAAAAATAGATCCATTGAAGAGAGTGTAAAAGCAATGTTACATGATCTGGATCTACCTAATTTTCTATGGGGAGAAGCCACACAGATAGTTGTTTACATTCTGAATCGAAGTCCCCATAGGTCCCTAGACAAAAAAACTCTAGAGGAAGTGTTCACTGGAAAGAATCTGTATGCATATCATCTATGAACCTTTGGGTGTCATGTATATATCCATATACCAAAGGACAAAAGAAATAATTTGGATCCATCACGCATGAAGGGAATGTTTTTTGCATACAACAACTCATCTAAGGCCTATGGGATCTACATAAAAGAAGGACATCACATAGAAGTCATTCAAGATGCCATATTTGATGAAAGTATAGCATTCAAAAAATCAAAGGAACTTCCCATAGACTGATGATGAATAACTTCTGGTATTTGAGGAAGACGTTTTCAGGGAAGAAGAAGAATCTCACCATGAAAAAAAAGGTCCTAGTAAACCTATTCAACCTGTAGTCATCCCAGAAATAAGGAAAATACCTAATTGATTGAAATATACACTACTTGATGTAGAAGGTCATGGGGCAATGAAAGGCTCATTTAGAGAAAGAAAAAAATCCAAAAGATATTCTGGGTATGCTACATACATGACAAAAGTAAAAGAAGTAGAACCTTTGAAGAGGCTTCCAATCATCAAGAATGGAAAGATTCCATGAGTGAAGAGTATCAATCTATAATGAAAAATGGAGTGTGGGAGGTCATACCTATGCTCGAACAAAATTCTGTGGTAACTTCCAAGTGGATCTATAAGATCAAAAATGCGGAAGATGGAAGTATAGATAAGTATAACACAAGATTTGTGGCTAGGTGTTTCTATCAACAAGAAGGCATCGACTATAAATAGACATTTGATCCAACATCAATATATACAACAATTCATTCATTAGTCTCTTTGGAAACATCAATGGGATGGAACATCCATCAAATGGATGTCAAGACTGAATTTCTAAATGGCACAATAGATGAAGAAGTCTATATAGAGAAACCCTTGGGGTTTGATGTTAAAGATAGGGAGGCATATGTTTGCAGAATGAAGAAATCATTATATGGCCTTAAGCAAGAACCAAGGGCATGGTATGCTAGAATGAATGCATACCTACAAAGAATAGGCTTCAAAAAAAGTTTGTTGATCCAAACCTTTATATCAAGATTGTATATGGAGAACCTGTAATCATTCTTTTGTATGTAGATGATATTTTCTTGACAGGTGTAGAAGGTTAAATTAAATAATGTAAGAAGAAACTAGTAGTAGAATTTGACATGAAGGATGTTGGGTTGTTGCATTACTATTTGGAACTAGAAGTCTGGCAAGGACCTGATGAAGTGTATTTGGGTCAAGGAAAGTATGTGATAAAGATGTTGAAGAGGTTTGACATGATGGAATACAAACCTATGACCACTCCGATGATCACAAACTTGAAGAGACTAAGGAGTTCCAGATCAAACCCTGTGGATCCTTCCAAGTATAGACAACTAATTGGCTCTCTGATGTACTTGGTGAATACTCGACCAAACATATATTTTGCAGTAAATATCCGCAACCAATTTCAATTGGAGTGAAGGCATGATCATTGGATAGTAGCAAAGAATATTCTGAGATATCTACGAGGAACAATTCATTACTACCTGAAAATAGGATATACAGATTCTAATTGGGGAGGTAGTAAACAAGATGGTAGAAGCACTAGTGGAGGATGTTTCAGTTTAGGATCCTCCATGATCTCATGGATGATCTAGAAACAAGACATAGTTGCATTAAGTAGTGTTGAGGCTGAATATGTTGCAGCCTGTGAAGTAAGCAGAGAAGCAGTATGGTTGAGGAAGTTGCTATCTAACCTATTTGAAGGACCGGTGAACCCTACAATGATAGTTTGTGATAACACCCATTGTGTACGTTTGTCTGAAGACCTGATATTTCATGGAAAGAAAAATCATATAAACAACAAGCATAACTATATCCGAGAGCTAGTACAAAATGGTGTGTTATAGCTACAATATATTTCCACTGATGACCAAGTAGCTGACATATTGACAAAATCTCTTCCAAACAAGAAGCTTGTGTACTTGAGAGACAATCATGGATTGGTTGATGTATCCTCCCTAATTGAGAGGGAGAGATAGAAACTACATTCTTATCTTCACTTGGGAAGAAAGAATGGAGGATTGGGTAACCATATGGCATTTGATACTCTTTGAGGATATGGTATGGAATCCAAGACAAGAGTAGTCATGGACCGATATTCTTTGAGGATTGGATATCCAAGATAAGAATAGTCCAAAGAAGGTTATACTCTGTCAACACCCAGGTGGAGTATCTACCTTGAGAGACAATATTGATGGTTTCTATAGATCATTGGTCTCACCAGAATTGTTCTTCGATCTTGTGGAGAGATAGAGTTGTTAGTCAAGGCCTTCCTATGTGACAATGCTGGTTAACATGATACTAGACATATGGGTTACCAATCTAACTCTTTTTATGAGATCTCTTTAGATTGAGAATGACCATGTACCTCTTATGAATACCTCCCTAGTTAAAAGGGAGTGTTGAAAAATGTGTTTGGTATTAATAAGTATGAAATGTATCTTTTGTAAATTATAAAATAAAAAGAAATTATTATTATTATTATTATTGGAGCATGGGTTTCATCTAGTTTTGGAGCATGGGTTCCTGATTGCTTTTATTATTATTGGAGAATGAGTTTCATCTGCTTGAGCATAAGGCTAGGGATTACAGGTCTAACCATTGGAGGAGAGACACATTTCATGCACGATTTAGATCTAGCATGAGGAGTAGGAGATTTGGTCCTCTTAATTCATATCTTGGCCATGTGGATTGTTATATTTCCCATAGATTTGGCCATATGGAAAGATATTGTTTGTTGCCCCATTAGTCAAGACAAAACCATCAAAGGAAACAAAAACTAAGAGGATATAGCGCAAATCAAGAGAAGGAAGAGAAGAAGTAGTTTATCAAAGAGGAGAGGAAGCAACCAAAATTGTGTGGAGAAAGAACAAGCAACAAATCTTCATCTACTGAATAGCATTCCCTCATGCATTCCATGATTATTTCCTACATACTTATAGATGATTGCATATCATGAGAGGTGCATAACCTTAGGGGGAGCATATGATGGAGTTTTCAGCAGCATTGATGAGATCATTTAAGCCTTCATTCACTTTTAGCTCCACATTATCAGCTTCCATCTTAGAGGTATATTGAGCTCAGGGGGAGCTATGCATGGTATGGAGACTCATGATTTGTTTTGTCTCTTTCACTTATTTTCACTCATGTGATTATAGAAGCTTTACATATGTATTAATGAGTGAAAATGAGCACATTTTTCAGCCATGTATATGTTTTTGGTTTCCGCTAACAGTTGGTTGAAAATATGTGCAACCATGCATAGATTGTGATCATCATTTTAGGATGTTGAGTTGACTTGTGACATGGACCAGCCATGTATGAGTTGTTGTATAATTATTAATGCAACCATGTACTTGCTATTTTTTCATAATTATGTATTGGTTGAGATTCCAACCAATAGTTGATGAGTCATCATGCTAATAAGCTTGTTTTTTAGGAGTCTTATGGAGTTATTTTGCAGCCATATGTATGGGATAATGATGATGTAATTGTCATGATGTATTATGTATTTGAGTCATTGGTCCATATGAGATGATCATAATAGCTATCTATTTCATTGATGTATTCATTTAATATGCTCATGGAGCCATGTAATAATGTTGTACTATCTTTGGGTCACTTAGCCATGAATCATGAGGTCATGATATGATCATATGAGTTATGTATGAGGTCTTATGTCGCTACTACAACCATGTATTTTTCATGTATATGTCACTTGATTCATGGTCATGTGGAGTCTCAGTCCATATGGTGCATCTATTTGTCAAAGGAAGCATTGTTGCATTGAAAATAGACATTTCATCCCGACAGTTGGTACCTCTATAGCTTGGAGATGGAATGTGTTTAGGGGGAGCATTATTTGTTCCTATTTACTTCATCCATACATTGTTGGCATTATGATCTGCTTGGAGGTGTTCATGCTATGCCTCATACTATGTTATGAAAGTGGGGTTTTTTTCCTCATGTGATGAGATGTTATGGTAGTTCTTGCTATCTAGTCATGGGAAATATGGTGTATGTGTTTGCATCATATGATGTTTCTGTAAGGAGGAGTGATGTATTGATGCCTCATGTGCATATTGATGCTATACTTGATGCTAGTCATAGTTGCATTTTATGATGATGTTGCATATGTTGATTATGGTTGGCTTATGTTGGCATAATGTTCTTTGTTGCTAGTAGTTGTTGGATGATATTTTGCTATGAATGATGATTGGATATATATATGTTGCTTCCTGTTTATATGGAGACATGGACAATGTTTTGATGCATTATATTTCAACCATGTAGAGATGTATTACTCCAATGATTATGCTTCATTTCTTACTTCCTATTCATATGTATTTGACCCTTTGCCATTGATGTCAAAGGGGGAGAGAATTTTGATGGATAAAGATCAACCTCACATGTTGATGAGGTTGACATCAATGCAAAAGGGGGAGTTTGTTGACATGGTCATTTTGGAATTGATGTCAACAAGGTAATGGTCATGATCATGTGTGATGGATGTTGACTTGGTGTTCCTATTGGTTGGCATGATGTATTGACAATGAGATGGTTGTGTTGGAATTGATGTCAACTCTTGAGGTCATGCACTTATGTCAACCTCATGATGATGCAGATTGATGGACCATGGTGTGTGTTGGTATGTGTTGGCATTGATGGAGCTTGATGGTAGCATGATGGTCTTGGAGGAGTTGGAATGTGTTGGCATGTGCATTGATGGACATGTCATGATAGTTTGTTGATGTTGTTACAAGTAGAGGAGACAACTACATGCAATGATCAGATTTACATGTGATGGAGATGGCTCATGGCATAAGTCTAGTTGAGTTGTCAACTATGTCTTCATCTAGGTCTTCATGTGTATGATTCATGAATGTGACTCGTTGCAATGTGATGGCTTCATGATGATGGTGCTACAGAGGTAGAAGAGGTGCTTCAAATGTGTTGAAACTTGTTCATAGGCCTAATGGAGAGTGGAGGACTTGTTGGAACACTTTCCAACCTTGTTTGTTGGCCCTTCTAGGTCAACATGGTAGTGACACTTGGGAGGCATGTTTGATCTACTTGCAGATGTTTTAGAGGCCATATCAGAGGTTTGGAGGCATGTAAAGATGCAGGGGAAGAGGATGCAACAAATGGCATAGGTCCTGGGATAAAGGACTGATGGCTTTCCTTGGTTTTATCCAAAATCGCATGCATAGAGGCATATGGGAGTGGTTGGTATTCTCTAATCGCATGGAGGGTAGCTTAAGGGAGCGGTTATAGCCCTAGTTGAAATTTCCTTCACATTCCCCGTGTTGTTTGGAAGGAAATTAGTTTGGAAATTCCCAGAGGCTTCCAAAATTGGATGAAAAAGTCAAGAATGGTTTGAAAAGGTCCTCTCATGATGTGAATGCATTTAATGCACTAGTAGTCACCTTAGTGGATTGATTTAGTCCAATTTGTGCACCTTTTATCCTATCCCTGTTGAGCCTCGAACTTGCATCTTTCCTATACACTTTCCTAGACTCTTTCCATTCACCTGGACCTCCTAAGCTATCAACATCATTACATATTAATCATAAAAGAGCATTTAAAGTGGTTTTTAACTATGTTTTGTGTCTGCTGTTTGAATTAGATTTTTGCTCATTGAGCTGTGGAATCTTTTCACTTTTCGCAGCTGCTTCAACTTTCCGCAGATGTTTTTGTTAAAGTCCATATTGCAGGTGTCTTCAGGCAAATCGAGCCACATGGGCAAGTTGGAAATGACGTGGACATGGACTAAGTCCTATTGGCTCAGTCGGATTCATCAGAGGAGGCCATGGTCAACGGTGGTCAAGCGGTGGTCAAACAGAAGAGTCCTACGGCAACAGGACTCTGTTTCCAAGCACGTGAAAGATTTTCATGGCCGTTTATAGATTTCTGGAGACACGCTGACACCTGTAGGCTGCAAACGATATAAATCCAACAAGCCGCTTTCATTAGATTGCATCATCTCGGCAGCCATGATGCTAGATCCGTGGACGCTGTCGTTCACGTGTCCTCTGTTAGCACAGTTTTTAGGAAAACAGTTATGTAAACTTTTGCTATAAATAATGCGTCTCTATATGCATAGGAGTTAGTCTTTTTGAATGTATTGTTGCTGTTAAAGAACCCACTATGTTGTGACATTGTTTCGTTGTTATGACTGCGTTATGATTATATGAGAAGACTTTGTGTCTGAGCATAATTCTTGGTTGATAATTGTTGCCCGAGGTTGTGCAGAGGGCCCCTGCACATGCTTAGGTTTTCTTTCTTATTTGCTGTATAGTTTCATTCTATGTTTCTTTATGTTTATTATTCCATAGCTATTCACTTATGTATATTGCATTTCCTATGGTACTAACGTTTCATTTTTGTTCATAATTTTACATGCTTTACATTGTTGTTAACGTTGATCAGTGTGTATGTTCTGTGGAGTACTAAAAAGGTATGTTTTTGATGATCATTTCAGTAGAACTTGTAAACCTTTTTGCATCATGAACTTGGAAAACAATAAAGAATTATAAAAAAAAATGTGAGATTAATATGCAAGACTTAACCGCTAATAATTATCATTCTCTCGTGCAGGAAAGGGTGAAAACAAGGAGTTGTTGTTCCAAAGAAAAAGACAAGGACAAGGTAACTGTTGTCCCTTTGACGGGAGACCAAGTGCAAACAAGGCTAAGCAGATCAAAGCAAATCGGCCCTAAAAAGGAGGAGAAGGCACCAGCTCGGCGCAGGAGAAAAGAGATGATTAAGGATTAACAATTTGGCGAATCCCTCAGGATATTTGATCCTGAGGGATCGCTTCTTTATCTATCTTGTTACTTAGACATCTCCGCCGTCACCCTTATATAAAGGGACATCACTGTTAGCTTTGAAGAGGATTATGCTTTTATGTAATTTCTGTTAAGATCAAAACTTTGATCATCGAGTCTCGATAAGCACTGGTTCATTGTACTTTTGTTTCATGCATTAATACAAACTTGGTGATTATTTTATCTCTGCATCTGGATTAACCTAAAGCGGTGTACCCTTGGAGGCTAAGGGCCCGGCCCTGGAGGACACTTGCTTATGTATTACTACGATTTGATTTCTGAGTGATTTTCTTATCGTCATTATTTGGTAATCTGATATGCTTTATAAGTTTACATCACATGCTCTGTTAAGATTAATTCATTAAGATTTTTACAGACATAACTGTTGTATTGACTCTGCATTATATTACTGTTCCTTTCAGAGTTGATTGAATATTATTAGTCTTGACCGAATATTGTTACTATTTTGTTACAGAGCTTTTGTGCTGTACATTCATGTTACATAATTCATCTGAAAGTTGTGTTCTTTACGATTTTTGGATTCAGAAGTAATGATGTTCTATTTTGAAACGCAGTCGTATTCCTTTTAATTAAGATTGATGCTAGATCAGATTACTATTCAAGCGTGTTGCGTGCGTATATGATTTCCAAGCATTGTTCCATAACTTATCAGTAATTAGTGTTGTTCCATTAGTGTGTGCTGCTTGATCTACCTTAAGAGTGAAAGATTGTTGTTTGATTACGATGAGTGCATTTGAGTTAGTAGATTAAGTTTGATTACTGCTCGCGAGACTTAGTTGTTTAACTGTTGTTCCTTTTAAGAATTGTTGTTCCATTTTAGAATTGTTGTTCCATTCTAGATTTGTTGTTCGATTTCTTATTTGCTGTTCCATTTTTCTATCTGTCGTTCCATTTACTCGCATTTTTTGTTTTGGTGTGAGAGACGATCTGCGACTGTAGTGAGCCTCGGCATTTGCTGTCTAGCTCCCAGACCCGTGGCCTGTTCTCTAATTTCCTTTCCATCAGTTTCCAAAGGGATGGGTTATCGCTGCCGAACCCTTGACTGATAAGTTGCCTAGTTTTCTGAGTGTGCAATTTATTCTTTTGAAGTAACTTAGTTATAGACAAGCATCCGTTTACTCTTGTATTTTTAAACGTTGTACTACTAGCATTACTCTGACAAATGATAGCCTCAGACTGAGACACTCTTTGAAATAACAAAACGCTCCCAGATTGACATATTAATGTGAGGTAATTAGAGGTGAAAGAGACCCTTTTTATAGCTCTACATTTTGGCGTCGTTGCCGGGGAAAGAGTGTAGCCATTTGTCTTTTTTTCAGAGTAGTGTACGAACCTGCTAGGGAAGAGTTGGATCTTAAAAACGAAAGGTAAGAACCTACGTACGGAGCATGTAAAAGCCCTGCTCCACTGTCTGCTTTCCTAACAGATTTGTTGTTGCTTTGTTTGAATAGAATTTAGTAGTTCATTTGAGTGCATGACTAAGCAGAAAAAACCAGAAAAGAATATCAAACCTCCACCCAAACCTGAAAAAGCTAAGGGGCCGGTGACCCTTGGCCAAACGACCTTCATAGACAAAATCTATAAGAAAACAGAATCTCAGCCATCAGTAGGCCCCAGGAAAATCATTTCTAAACAGCCTACTAGTTCCCTTCAGGCCACAGGATCACCATCTGTAGCCTTTGCTAAGGTGCATAGTCAAACTGAAGAGCAGGACTTTCAAGAAATTGAAAATTCTACTCCAGAACTATTGCAGGAAGGGAATTTCAGCAACCTTTGTGAAGGAGAAGGAGAAACAGGGGAAACCAAGCAACCAAGATCTCCTATTGGAACAAATCAACCATTAAATAGCCCAAATAAGGGGAGCGCTGCAAAAATCATTGTTGAAGGAACCCAATATCCTCAGACATCAGGTATTCTCATTATCCCAGATAAAGGAAGTGCTATTAAAACTATCCCTGTCAAAGCCATTCCCTCTCAACCTAGGAATACCCTCCTAGATATCCCAGAAGGTTACTGGCATATATTCGATCCTATGGCTCAGAATCAGCCAAACACTCAAACCTCTACATTACAATACCCTATAGTGGATTCTGCAGCAAATGCGCCCATGAAAGCAATCCCTCTTCAACATATCCCTACATTTCACGGTCTCACATCAGAAGATCCAGATGCATTTTTATTCGAATTTGATGTGTTGTGCAGGGGATATGATTACACCACCGATCCCCAGAAATTGAAATTATTTCCCTCTACATTAAAAGGGGCTACTTTAAGATGGTTTATGGGATTAGGTGGTGGGGTCATAAACAATTGGGATCAAATGAAAGAATCTTTCTTAAAAAAATATTAGGATTATTGTAGGTCTAGAGAATTAAAGGACAAAATATTCCAAATGATAGCCAAACCGAATGAAACATTAGAGTATGTGGAACGTTTTCAGTACAATCTACAAAGATCTCCTTATGCGTCACTACCTTTACCTGATAATGTGTTAAAAACTGCATTGATAAGGGGCATGAAGGAACAATGGATTGAAACATTAAACATCATGGAAAAGGGGATATTTATCAAGAGAATTTTGCTGACATCATTGATTTATGAATCAGGAGTTCAAGAGGCAGCACAAGAGTAAAACCAGCAGAACATGATCAGTTTGTAAGAGATAACAAAATATCAATAGAAGGAGTAACACGTGTAGAAATTGGAAATTTATTGGAAAATTTTAAAACTAATATTCTGGGGACACTAACTACACAACTTGATATTATGCAGGCTAAACAGAAGCAGATGGAGGCAGAACAGAATTTGGCGATCTTCTGTCCCCGATGCAGGAAAAAGCATAGTCACAAGGAATGTCCACTAGATACAGTCCAAACATGCGTCATCTGTACAAAAGATCACCTTACGGAGAGTTTCCCCTCACTTCCTGGATTGAAAGCGGTATATAAGGAAGCGGAAGAAGAACCAGAATCGGTGTACTTGATCAACCAGCACTGCCAGTGGCAGCCGAGACAATCTGGTATGTTTCCAGACCCAACTTCTTCTTTTCAACCTCCACAGTATAATGCTCAACAATATAGTATGTGGCAAAGTCAGTCCCAACCCCCATTTTCAAACTGGTCACCACAGTCGTTTCCTTCTTCAAACCTGTGGCTGAATCAGGCAAGCCAATCTGGTTGGCCGAATTTCCCTTACACTCCACCATATTGGCAAAATAGCCCATATCCTCCACAATGGACTCCCCCTACTTCACAAAGTTCAGCCTGGCAGACAAACTGGCAGAGACCGATGCATCAGCCAGTAGGAACTATTCCGCTCCCTCAACCTACACTGCCAGCCTTACAACAAAATCCCCAGTCTAATCTGAGACCGCAACTCCCAGCCCAACCCAACCCCAATCCAAATAATAGACCGGTCCAATCTCTCCAAATCATAGAATCACCAGAAATAGGACCCGACCTGAGGGAGTGTAATGATCTTCAGTTACGATCTGGACGTATTATTGAAATTGAGGGAGATAAAACAGTTCATATTGAAGATCAGTTACCAAGAGAACATCTGTTGCAACAAGAGGATGTGAATAAGCAGCAGACTCATAATCAAGCAACCACATCCTCTCCTCTGTTCCCAGAACGATTAGTCATACCTCGACCTTTACAGTACCCTGACTTCGACATTCTGGGAGAATTACAAAATCTGTACATAAAAATTCCATTCCTCCAAGCCATTCAAGACATTCCTATATACGCAAAAACTATCAAAGAATTGTGCATAAAGAAACCAAGGAGGAATATAACAAATAATCCAAGAGTCCAAGTAGTCGGCACTTTATCTGATTTACTATCAGGGAAAGAAACACCCATTAAATATGAAGACCTAGGAAATCCAATTGTAACTGTTCAAATTTATGGTCAGACCCTGTCTAATGCCTTAGTTGATCTAGGAGCTGCAATTAATATTTTAACAACCACTACTTGCCAAAAGCTCGGCATTACATTTGTAGAACCCACCTCTACTTTGTTAGAATTGGCTGACCGATCTGTGGTTAGACCGGAGGGTACTCTACATGATGTCATGGTCTCCGTAGATTCCTGGGAATATCCAACCGATTTCCTGATAATTAATCCAGAACCCGACTTGATGGACACCCGCTAATTCTAGGTAGACCTTGGCTTGCCACTGCCGATGCTTACATTGGTTGTCAGCAAGGAAATATGACCATAACCAAGGACCAAATATCAAGAATTTAGTTCTATATCCTCCAGCACAGCCAAGTGTCACAATAATTAAAACTAACAAGCACCCTGTATCATACCTTACTGATAACATTAGATCTCCATTAACTATACAAGAGGCACTTGATTTTAAAGACCAAACTGAAGATGATGCCATTAATAACTTCATTAGTCAAACTGAATCCGGATCCTGCGCACAGTGTCACATGATAGAAGCAGCATTTGATAATAACAATGTAAACTATGAAACGGGAACTGATACTGTTACCCGTTTCGTAGAGATAGCTAAAAAGTGACATGATTTTGAAAATGGGTGATGCAGAACGCACATGTTTTTTCTAGAGCATAGTTTTTGGCACTTTAGTTTTTTTTATGTACATCACGTTTTAGAACGGTAGTGATTTTCATGCTGATTTTAAAAAGTGAGCATTCTGCATCACACTCCTTTCTTAAAAGCCCTGTTTTTTGGCTTTAAATTTTTTAATGTATAAAATGTAAATAATTATTTAGAAAATTTGATAATTTTTGAAGTGGTCGTTTTCTTCACATTTCCTTGTTTTTTATTATAATTTTAAATTTTTTTTTCGTGAGGTTTTTACTGTTTTGCATTTTTAAATTAGAAGGTCGATATTTAGACTTTTCGATATTCTACATATTTATACATCCTTAATTAATTTTTCAATCGACATGAAATAATTGTTTCTAAAAAACAATATTTTTTAACAATGGACATAAAAATAACCATTTTTAACATAAATATAACTAAAAAACTACACGTTTTGATAATTTTTTGTTAGAATTGACATGTCAAAATCACAATTTTTATACGATAATTTTAACTAAAAATGGTTAAATAATAGTTTTTTCTATGAATTTCATGTCAAAAAAATAATAAAAATCACTTTTTTTTTTCAAAAAATAATGATTAACTTAAAAATCAATGAAAAAATCACATATTACCAATATTGAACGTATAACAACCATAATTGAGTGTTTATTCTTCTCATAAAATGTCAAAGTCAAAACATTGCAAAGCTTGATTTACAAGCATAACTTAAATTTAATCAACAATGTCACGTAATCCAAACTCTTCGTCCTTTAGAGTTTCATCATTGTCCTCTTCCACAATATTTTCTGTTTCATTTTGCTCATTTTCCTCTTCTAATGGGTCTTTGATGTCTGCGAAACTCCCAATGTATGTCTTTCCAAACATTCCATGTAATGGTGGTTGGGGTTCCTTTGCCTTTTTTGCCACACGTGATTCAATAGGCGGGGGCGCGGGCGAGGCAGGCGCCACCCGGGCGGCCCGCGGCCCCGCCCGACAGGCGGCAGGGCGATTACCATAATCGCCCTGCCGATTGCCGGGCCGGGGCGGGGGCCGCTCGGGTGGTGCGGATGAGGCAGGGTGGGTGAGGGCGCCCCGGGGGGGGGGGGGGGGAAGGGTGGGTTAGGGCTCCCGGGCAGGGGGGCGGGCGGGTCAGGGCGCCGAGCGGGTGAGGTGGGTGAGGCCGCCGGGCGAGCGGGCAGCCGGGTGAGGGCGCCGGGGCGGGCGGGCGGGGGCGCCCGGGCGGGTGAGGCGGGTGAGGGCGTCGGGCGGGCGGGCGAGGGCGCCTGGGCGGGTGAGGGCGCGGGGGGGGCGGGCGAGGGCGCCGAGCGGGCGGGCAGGTGAGGCGGGTAAGGGTGCCGGGCGGGCGAGGGTGCCCGGGCGGGTGAGGCGGGTGAGGGTGTCGGGCGTGCAAGGGCGCCGGACGGGCGGGCGGACGAGGGCGCCAGGGGGGGCAAGGCGGGTGAGGGCGCCGGGCGGGCGGGCGGATGAGGGCCACCCGGGCGATTACCGGAACCGCCCTGCCGCCTGCCGGGGGGGGCTGCGGCCGAGGCAGGGTGGGTGAGGGTGGCCGGGAGGGCCGGCGGGTCAGGGCGCCCGTGCGGGGGGCGGGTGGGTCAGGGCACCTGGCGGGAAACCGGGTGAGCGCGCCGGGCGAGCGGGTAAGGCCGTCGGGGCGGGCGAGGCTGGTGAGGGCGCCGGGCGGGCGGGTGTGGCGAGTAACGGCGGCGGGCGGGCAGGCGAGGGCGGGCGGGCGAGGGCGCCGGGCGGGCGAGGGTGGGTGAGGGCGGAGGGGCGAGGGCGCCGGGTAGGAGAGGGCGGGCAGGTGAGGGCGCCGGGCAGGCGAGGGCGGGCGGGCGAGGGCGCCGGGCGGGCGAGGGTGGGTGAGGGCGGGGGGGCGAGGGCGCCGGGCAGGAGAGGGCGGGCGGGCGAGGGCGGGTGAGGCGAGTAAGGGTACCGGGCGGGCGAGCGGGCGAGGGCACACGGGCGGGTGAGGCGGGTGAGGGTGCCGGGCGGGCGAGGGCACACGGGCGGGTGAGGCGGGTGAGGGTGCCAGGCGGGCGGGTGAGGAGGGTGAGGGCGCCGAGCGGGCAGGCGGGCGAGGGCGCCCGGGCGGGTGAGGTGGGTGAGGGTGCCGGGCGGGAGGGCCCGGGCGCCCGAGCGGGTGAGGCGGGTGAGGGTGCAGGTCGGGCGGGCGAGGGAGCCCGAGCGGGTGAGGCGGGTGAGGGCGCCGGGCGAGCGAGGGTGCCGTGCGGGCGGGCGGGTGAGGGCGCCGGGCGGGCGAGGGCGCCGGGCGGGCGAGGGCGCCGGGCGGGCGGGCGGGTGAGGGAGCCCGCGCGATTCCGGGAATCGCGCGGGCGCCCTCACCCGCCCGCCCGCCCAGCGCCATCGCCCGTCCGGCGCCCTCACCCGCCCGGCGGGCGGGCGGGTGAGGGCGCCGGGCGGGTGAGGGCGCCGGGCGGGCGGGCGGGTGAGGGCGCCCAGGCGATTCCCGGAATCGCCCTGCCGCCTGGGCGATTCCCGGAATCGCCCGGGCGCCCTCAACCGCCCGCCCGCCTGTGCCCTCGCCCCCCCGCCGCCCTCACCCGCCTCACCCGCCCGTGCCCTCGCCCGCCCGGCGGGTGAGGCGGGTGAGGGCGCCGGGCGGGCGAGGGCGCCGGGCGGGCGAGCGAGTGAGGGCGCCGAGCAGGCGGGCGGGTGAGGGCGCCCGGGCGGGTGAGGCGGGTGAGGGCGACGGGCGGGCGAGGGCGCCGGGCGGGCGGGCGGGTGAGGGCGCCCGTGCGGGTGAGGGCGATTCTGGGAATCGCCCGGGCGCCCTCACCCGTCCGGGCGGGCGGGCGAGGGCGCCCAGGCGGGTTAGGGCGATTCCGGGAATCGCCCGGGCGGGTGAGGGCGATTACGGGAATCGCCCGGGCACCCTCACCTGCCTGGGCGGGCGGGCGAGGGTGCCCGGGCGGGTGAGGGCGATTCCGGGAATCGCCCAGGCGCCATCACCCGCCCGGGCGGACGGGTGAGGGCGCCCGGGCGGGTGAGGGCGATTCCGGGAATCGCCTGGGCGCCCTAACCCGCCCGGGCGGGTGAGGGCGATTCCGGGAATCGCCCGGGCGCCCTCACCCGCCCGGGCGCCCTCCCCCGCCCGGGCGGGCGAGCGAGGGCGCCCGGGCAGGTGAGGGCGATTCCGGGAATCGCCTGGGTGCCCTCACCCGCCCGGGCGGGCGGGCGAGGGCGCCCGGGCGGGTGAGGGTGCCCGGGCGGGTGAGGGCGATTCTGGGAATCGCCCGGGCGCCCTCACCCGCCCGGGCGGGCGGGCGAGGGCGCCCGGGCGGGTGAGGGCGCCCGGGCGGGTGAGGGCGATTCCGGGAATCGCCCGGGCGCCCTCACCCGCCCGGGCGCCCTCCCCTCCCCGGGCGGGCGAGCGAGGGCGCCCGGGCAGGTGAGGGCGATTCCGGGAATCGCCTGGGCGCCCTCACCCGCCCGGGCGGGCGGGCGAGGGTGCCCGGGCGGGTGAGGGCGCCCGGGCGGGTGAGGGCGATTCTGGGAATCGCCCGGGCGCCCTCACCCGCCCGGGCAGGCGAGGGCGCCCGGGCGGGTGAGGGCGATTCCGGGAATCGCCCGGGTGCCCTCACCCGCCCGGGCGCCGTCACCCGCCCGGGCGGGCGGGCAAGGGCGGGCGGGCGGGTGAGGGCGATTCCGGGAATCGCCCGGGCGTCCTCACCCGCCCGGGCGGGCGGACGAGGGTGCCCGGGCGGGTGAGGGTGATTCCGGGAATCGCCCGGGCGCCCTCACCTGCCTCACCCGGGCGCCCCCACCCGCCCGCGCGGCTGAGGGCAATTCCGGGAATCGCTAGGGCGCCCTCACCCGCCCAGGCGGCCACCCCCGCCTGGGCGGGCGGGCGAGGGCGCCCGGGCGGGTGAGGGCGATTCCGGGAATCGCCCGGGCGCCCTCACCCGCCCGGGCGCCCTCACCCGCCAGGGCGGGCGGGCGAGGGCGCCCGGGCGGGTGAGAGCGATTCCGGGAATCGCCCGGGTGCCCTAAACCGCCCGGTCGGGCGGGCGAGGGCGCCCGGGCAGGTGAGGGCGATTCCAGGAATCGCCCGGGCGCCCTCACCCGCCAGGGCGGGCGGGCGAGGGCGCCCGGGCGATGGCGCCCGGGCGGGTGAGGGCGATTCCGGGAAACGCCCGGGCGCCCTCACCTGCCTGGGCGGGCGGACGAGGGCGCCCGGGCGGGCGGGCGAGGGCGCCCAGGCGGGTGAGGGCGATTCCGCGAATCCCCCGGGCAGCCTCACCCGCCCGGGCGGGCTGGTGAGGGCACACGGGCGGGTGAGGGCGATTCCGGGAATCGCCCGGGCGCCCTCACCCTCCCAGGCGGGCGGGCGAGGGCGCCCGGGCAGGTGAGGGCAATACCGGGAATCGCGAGGGCGCCCGGGCAGGTGAGGGCGATACCGGGAATCGCCTGGGCGCCCTCACCCGCCCAGGCGCCCTCACCCGCCCGGGCGGGAGGGCGAGGCCGCCCGGGCGGGTGACGGCGCCCGGGCGGGTGAGGGCGATTCCGGGAATCGCCCGGGGGCCCTCACCCGCCCGGGCGCCCTCACCCACCAGGGCGGGTGGGCGAGGGTGCCCGGGCGGGTGAGGGCGTTTCCGGGAATCGCCCGGGCGCCCTCACCCACCCGGGCGGGCGGGCGAGGGCGCCCGGGCGGGTGAGGGCGATTCCGGGAATCGCCCGGGCGCCCTCACTCGCCCGGGCGGGCGGGCGAGGGCGCCTGGGCGGGTGAGGGCGCCCCGGCGGGTGAGGGCGATTCCTGGAATCGCCCGGTCACCCTCACCCCCCCGGGCGCCCTCGGCGGGCGATGGCGGGCGAGGGCGATGGCGCCCGGGCGGGTGAGGGCGATTCCGGGAATCGCCCGGGCGCCCTCACCAGCCTGGGCGGGCGGGAGAGGGCGGGCGGGCGGGCGGGCGAGGGCGCCCGGGCGGGCGGGCGAGGGCGCCCGGGCGGGTGAGGGCGATTCCGGGAATCGCCCGGGCGGGCGGGTGAGGGCGCCCGGGCGGGTGAGGGCGATTCCGGGAATCGCCTGGGTGCCCAGGCGGGCGAGGGCGCCCGGGCGGGTGAGGGTGCCGGGCGGGTGAGGGCGATTCCGGGAATCGCCCGGGCGCCCTCAGCCGCCCGGGTGCCCTCCCCCGCCCGGGTGGGCGAGCGAGGGCGCCTGGGCAGGTGAGGGCGATTCCGGGAATCGCCCGGGCGCCCTCACCCGCCCGGGCGGGCGGGCGAGGGCGCCCGGGCGGGTGAGGGCGATTTTGGGAATCGCTCGGGCGCCCTCACCCGCCTCACTCGGGCGCCCCAACCCGCCCGCGCGGGTGAGGGCGATTCCGGGAATCGCCCGGGCGCCCTCACCCGCCCAGGCGCCCTCACCCGGGCGGGCGAGGGCGCCCTCACCTGGGCGGGCGAGGGCGCCCGGGCGGGCGAGGGCGCCTGGGCGGGCGGGTGAGGGCGATTTCGGGAATCGCCCGGGCGCCCTCACCCGCCCGGGCGGGCGGGCGGGCGAGTGAGGGCGATTCCAGGAATCGCCCGGGCGTCCTCACCCGCCCGGGCGGGCGAGCGAGGGCGCCAGGGCGGGTGAGGGTGATTCCGGGAATCGCCCGGGCGCCCTCACCCGCCTCACTCGGGCGCCCCAACCCGCCCGCGTGGGTGAGGGCGATTCCGGGAATCGCCCGGGCGCCCTCACCCGCCCAGGCGCCCTCACCCGCCCGGGCGGGCGGGCGAGGGCGCCCGGTCGGGTGAGGGCGCCCGGGCGGGTTAGGGCGATTCCGGGAATCGCCAGGGCGCCCTCACCCGCCCGGGGGCCCTCACCCGCCCGGGCGCCCTCACCCGCCCGGGCGGGCGGGCGAGGGCGCCCGGGCGGGTGAGGGCGTTTCCGGGAATCGCCCGGGCGCCCTCACCCGCCCGGGCGCCCTCACCCACCGGGGCGGGCGGGCGAGGGCGCCCGGGCGGGTGAGGGCGATTCCGGGAATCGCCCGGGGGGGCGGGCGAGGGCGCCTGGGCGGGTGAGGGCGCCCGGGCGGGTGAGGGCGATTCCGGGAATCGCCAGGGCGCCCTCACCCTCCTGGGCGCCCTCGCCCGCCCGCCCAGGGCGCCCGGGCGGGTGAGGGCGCCCAGGCGGGTGAGGGCGATTCCGGGAATCGCCCGGGCGCCCTGGCGGGTGAGGGCGCCCGGGCGGGTGAGAGCGATTCCGGGAATCGCCCGGGCGCCCTCACCCGCCCGGGCGACTGGGCGGGTGAGGGCGCCCGGGCGATTCCCGGAATAGCCCTTACCCGCCCGGGCGCCCGCGCCCGGGCGGGTGAGAGCAATTCCGGGAATCGCCCGGGCGGGTGAGGGCGATCCCGGGAATCGCCCGGGCGGGTGAGGGCGATCCCGGGAATCGCCCGGGCGCCCTCGCCTGCCCGGGCGGGCGGGCGAGGGCGCCCGGGCGGGTGAGGGCGATTCCCGGAATTGCCCGGGCGCCCTCACCCGCCCGGGCGCCCTCACCCTCCCGGGCGGGCGGGCGAGGGCGCCCGGTCGGGTGAGGGCGATACCGGGAATCGCCTGGGCGCCCTCACCCGCCTGGGCGGGCGGGCGAGGCCGCCCGGGCGGGTGAGGGCGCCCGGGCGGGTGAGTGCGATTCCGGGAATCGCCCAGGCGCCCTCACCCGCCCGGGGGCCCTCACCCGCCTAGGCGGGTGGGTGAGGGCGTTTCCGGGAATCGCCCGGGCGCCCTCACCCACCCGGGCGGGCGGGCGAGGGCGCCCGGGCGGGTGAGGGCGATTCCGGGAATGGCCCGGGCGCCCTCACCCTCCCGGGCGGGCGGGCAAGGGCGCCCGGGCCGGTGAGGGCTATTCCGGGAATCGCCCGGGCGCCCTCACCCGCCCGGGCGGGCGGGTGAGGGCGATTCCGGGAATCGCCCGGGCGCCCTCACCTGCTCGGGCGGGTGAGGGCGCCCGGGCGGGTGAGGGCGATTCCGGGAATCGCTCGGGCGCCCTCATCCGCCCGGGCGGGCCGGCGAGGGCGCCTTGGCGGGTGAGGGCGCCCGGGCGATTCCCGGAATCGCCCTCACCCGCCCGGGCGCCCTCACCCGCCCGGGCGCCCTCGCCCGCCCGCCCGGGCGCCTGGGCGGGTGAGGGCGCCCGGGCGGGTGAGGGCGCCCGGGCGATTCCCGGAATCGCCCTTACCCGCCCGGGCGCCCTCGCCCGCCCGGGCGGGTAAGGGCGATTCCGGGAATCGCCCGGGTGCCCTCACCCGCCCGGGCGGGCGGGCGAGGGCGCCCGGGCGGGTGAGGGCGATTCTGGGAATCGCCCGGGCGGGTGAGGGCGCCCGGGCGGGTGAGGGCGATTCTGGGAATCGCCCGGGCGGGCGGGCGGGCGAGGGCGCCCGGGCGGGTGAGGGCGCCCAGGCGGGTGAGGGCGATTCCGGGAATCGCCCGGGCGCCCTCACCCGCCTCACCCGGGCGCCCTCACCCGCCTCACCCGGGCGCCCTCACCCGCCCGGGCGCCCTCACCCGCCCGGGCGCCCTCACCCGCCTGGGCGGGCGGGCGAGGGCGCCCGGGCGGGTGAGGGCGATTCCGTGGCAGGGTGGGTCAGGGCGCCCAGGCTGGTAGGCGGGTGAGGGCACGCGGGGGGGGGGGGGGGGGGGGGGGGGCGGGTGAGGGCGCCAAGCGGGTGGGGGCGCCCGGGCCCGGCGGGTGAGGGCGCTCGGGCTTGTGAGGGCGCCCGGGTGGGGGGGCAGGTGAGGGCGCCGGGCGAGGGGACGGGTGAGGGTACCCGGGCCTGGCGGGCGGGCGGGTGAGGGTGCCCGGGCCGGGCGGGCAGGCGGGTGAAGGTGGGTGAGGGCGCCGGGGCCGGGTGGGGGGGCGGTTGTAGGTGCCCGGGCTGGTGGGAGGGGGGGTTGAGAGGGTTGGGGCGCGGGCGGTTGTGTGGGCGCCTGGGGGTTGGCAGGGTGCCCGAGCCGGGTGGGTCGGCGGGTGAGGGTGGGTGAGGGCACCAGGGCCGGGGGGCGGGTGAGGGCACCGGGGCCGGGTGGGGGGTCGGTTCTGGGGGCGGGTGAGGGCGCCCGGGCCAGGGGAGGGGGGCATGGAGAGGGATTGGGCACGGGGGGTTGTGTGGGCGCCCGGGCGGGGAGGGTTGCAAGGCGCCCCGGCCGGGGGGGGGGGGGGGGGGGGGGGGGTTGGGAGGGTTGGGGGGGCGGGGGTTGAGAGGGCGCCCGGGCCGGGCAGGGGGAAGGGTGAGGGCGCTCGGGCAGGCGTTGGGTTGGGTTGGTAGGGATTAAAGGGGCCAGGGGTGTGGGTTGTGGGTGAAGGTAGTAAGGGTGTCGAGAGGGGGGTTAGAGGTAGGGGACGAGTCGCGCTGTGGCGCCCACCCTAGCATGTTATGGTTGAAAACATGTTAAATTTATACTTAGGAAAGAAAAATGATATTCTACCAAAAACATTAATGTGTTTTTTTTCCTCATAAACAACTTTGTTTGACACATAAAAATTTGGTTTTATTAGCATTTTTTAAAAATGTTGAAAATTGACCCTAAAAAAAATAAATCATTATTCCAGTATCATCACTTTCATTTTGAAGCTATATTTTGCACGAAAATTTCATAGTAAAGTTCATAGTTACTGCCATTTTTAAAACATGTTCAAAATTAATGCCTAAAAAATAAAAACATCGTTCTAGTATACACACTTTTCGTTTTTAGCACTGTTTTTGATGTTTTTTTGGGGTTTTTTGGCCAGAGTTCCCGTTTTGAGTTTATAGTTCCCGTTTCATAGTTTACATTGTTTAATGAATTAGAAGAAGATCCTCTGAAAGATACACATGATCAACGATAAATCCCTCACCATATGAATAGTGAGTGACTCCGTCCCTTATGGTTGAGCGATAAATCGATGGCGGCACCCTCACGGGATGTTGGCTCAAAAAGGTTAACAACCATCACGGGATGTTGGCAGGGTCAACAGGATGTTGGTGGGACTTAAGGATGTTGGCGGGGTCTTCGAGATGTTGGCGGAGATCTTTTGGGTGATAAGTTGGAGTTCGGTGCAGTAGTGGTATTAAATTTAATCCATCTGGGTTGTTGGCGGTTAAGGGGTTGTTGGCGGGGTTCTTGGAGGGCTCTTTGGGATGTGGGTTTGAAGGTGGGGTGATGGGGCACCATCAAGGCTGGCCGAAGGTTCAAGGTTCAAGGTTCAAGGTTCAAGGCTGGCCGAAGGTTAAAGGCTCAAGGATGGCCAAATTCAATCGGATTTGACCACCTTAAAATTCATCTAGGTAGATTGTACCTTTAAAACAAATCCGATTGAATTTGGCCATCCTTGAGCCTTGAACCTTCGGCTAGCCTTGAACGTTGAACCTTGAACCTTGAACCTTGAACCTTCGGCCAGCCTTGATGGTGCCCCATCACCCCACCTTCAAACCCACATCCCAAAGAGCCCAAACAATACCTGTTACTTCTATTGCAAATAGTAAAATTGTGGAAATTGAACCGGGAAAAACCTTAAATATTAATGCCAACCTCACACCTGAACAAGAAACAAAGCTCATCCATTTGTTAAGAAAATATCAAGAAGCATTCGCATGGGATTACCCTAATATGAAAGGAATTGATCCCCAATTATGTACACACCACATTTACATAGAAAAAGATGCCAGACCTGTTCATCAACCGCAAAGGAGACTTAATCCTCATCTAAAAGATGTGGTAAAAGCTGAACTTCAGAAACTTTTAGATGTCAATTTTATCTCCGATAGTAAATGGGTCTCTCCGCTTGTGGTGGGACCAAAAAAGAATGGGAAATGGAGAATCTGTGTGGATTACAGGGAACTAAATAAAGCAACACAAAAAGACCACTTTCCTCTCCCATTCATAGACCAAGTATTAGATACTTTAGCAGGAAAGAAATTCTTTTCTTTCCTGGATGGCTTCAATGGATACAATCAGATTCAGATTGTCCTTGAAGACCAGGACAAAACTACTTTTACTTGTCCTTGGGGAACATTTGCCTATCGAGTTCTACCTTTTGGCTTATGTAATGCTCCTGCCACATTCCAAAGGGCTATCCTTAGTATTTTTGCAGATTTAATAAATGATGGACTTGAAGTATACATGGATGACTTTACACCATATGGAGATGATTTTGATCCAGCACTAGACACCCTAGAAAAAGTCTTACAACACTGCATCGCTACCAGGCTTTGCTTAAGCCACGAAAAATGTTACATGATGATGATGGAAGGACTTATCCTAGGACACTATATTTCAGCAGCCAGAATTCAGGTAGACCCGGCCAAAATCCAAATACTTTTGCTTATTCCCACTCCTACTACTCAAACAGAGGTACGCAGCTTTCTTGGATTTTCTGGTTATTATAGACGATTTATAGAACATTATTCGCACATTGCTACACCTTTATATGCACTAACTGGTAATGTTGATTTTCTTTGGACAGAAAAATGTGAGCGTGCTTTCAAGGATTTAAAGAAGCTCGTATCCACAGCCCCAGTCCTTCGAGGACCAAACTGGGATTTTCCATTCCAGATATCATCTGATGCCTCAGATACAGCCATTGGCGCAGTCCTTGGGCAGGAAGAGGATAAAAAACCATATGCTATCTATTACATCAGCAAAAATTTATCCCCTGCTGAATTAAATTACACTGTTACTGAAAAAGAATTCCTAGCTGTAATACATGTTGTCAATAAGTTTAGACATTATATTACAGGATATCCTGTTATCTTGTATACAGATCATTCTGCCATAAAATATTTAGCAAATAAGCCTGTCACAAATGCCAGAATAACTAGATGGTTGATTTTATTGCAGGAATTTGATATCACAATCAAGGATCGGCCTGGCAAAGAAAACCCTGTAGCCGATTTTCTCTCAAGAATGCCAAAGCCAATCGATGCAGCAGCAGTTGAAGATCAATTTCCGGACGAACATCTGTTTGTTGTTGCCGTTCAAACACCCTGGTATGCTGATGTTGCCAATTACCTCGCAGTAGGTAAACTACCAAAACACCTAACCCCTAATGAACGCAAACAGATTGTTCAGAAGAGTGCTCGATTCTCGTGGATTGGGGGCTATTTGTTTCACACAGGGGCAGACATGCATATCAGGAGATGTGTTCGAGAAGATGAAATCTTTGACATCCTAAAAGCCTGTCATGATGGACCGTGTGGTGGACACTTTGCTGAGCACAGAACTGGACATAAAGTACTGCAGACAGGATATTATTGGCCCACGATTTTCAGAGATGAAAAGAAATTTGTCCAAGCCTGTGACAGCTGCCAGCGAGCAGGACGTCCTGGTCAATCTGACGAGATGCCTCTGAAACCACAATTAGTCATTGAACCATTTGAGCGATGGGCTCTTGATTTCGTTGGACCCATCAACCCATCATCAAATCAGAAAACATATATCTTGGTGGCAACAGAATATGTCACCAAATGGGTTGAAGCAAAAGCATTGCCAAGAGCCACAGAGGACTCTGTCATACAGTTCTTGTTCCATCTATTTGTACATTATGGCCTTCCAAGGGAAATAATTACAGACGGAGGACCACAATTTGCTGGGAATAGATTAGCTGCAACACTCAACAATTATCACGTCCAGCATAAAATCACTACTCCATACCACCCACAGGCGAATGGACAAGTAGAAAGCAGCAATAAGGTAATAGAATCAATCCTAACGAAAACCATTGCATCACATAGGCGTGATTGGGCTACCAGACTACTTGAAGCACTCTGGGCCTATAGAACAACATGGAGAAGCACCACTGGTTACTCACCTTATCAATTAGTGTTTGGAAAACAACCCATTTTTCCCATAGAATTCGAAATCCAAACATTACGAACAACACAGGAAGTTGGCTTAGATCTAAGCGAGGCACAGATTAATCGACTACAGCAGATCAATGAGTTGGATGAAATTAGGCTCTCTGCACTTCAAAATACAGCACTGATTCAACAGCAGCGAGCTAAATGGCATGATGCGCTCATTAAAAACAAAGTCTTCCATGAGGGAGACTGGGCTCTGTTGTACGACTCTAGGTTTCAGGACTTCCCTGGGAAACTCCAGACTCGTTGGTTGGGACCATACGAAATCCAAAAGGTACATGACAATGGAACCCTTACTCTAATCACCATTGATGGTTCTGGATATGCCTTCAAAGTAAATGGCCACCGAGTTCGTCTCTATCGCAAACCACTCACTCAGGAATCCTTCTACCAGCAGCTACGCCGAGACACTGATATGGAGATTTTGGGAGAGGAAGAGAAGTATTCCTCGCCTGTAATTCATTAAGGAATTCATTTCTTGTTACAATTTGTACATAAGTTCTTTTATTTGAGTCGTTCTTGTACATATGTTTGAACTAATGTTTCCTGTCATTTTTGCTGTTCCTTTTTTTCAAAAGAACAACATTTCAATTTTTGTCGTTCCTTTTTCAAAAGGACGGCATTTGTGTGTTTCTGCTGTTCCTTTTCTAAAGGAACATCATTCTTGATTTTCTACTGTTCCTTTGTTCCTTTTCAAAAGGAACAGCATTCTTGATTTTCTGTTGTTCCTTTTCAAAAGGAACAACATTCTTGATTTTCTGTTGTTCCTTTTCAAAAGGAACAACATTCTTGATTTTGTGTTGTTCCTTTTTCAAAGGAACGGCATTTTCTTGTTCTATTGTTCCTTTTCTAAAGGAACAACATTTCGATTTTTGCTGTTCCTTTTTCAAAAAAGGAACAACATTCTTGATTTTGTGTTGTTCCTTTTTCAAAGGAACGACATTTTCTTGTTCTATTGTTCCTTTTCTAAAGGAACAACATTTCGATTTTTGCTGTTCCTTTTTCAAAAGGAACGGCACTGCTGTGTGTTTGCTGTTCATTTTCCAAAGGAACGAAATTTCTGCGTCTTTTGCTATTGCTTTTTCAAAGGAACATAATTTTTGGTGGCTGCTGTTCCTTTTCAAAAGGAACGACATTTTGAGTGTTTTGTTGTCCTTTTCCAAGAGAATAGCATTTTTTTTAATTTTTGTTGTTCCTTTTTCAAAGGAACAGCATTGGTGTGTTCTGTTGTTCCTTTTTCAAAGGAACGGCATTTGTACTTTTGATATCTATGCTCCTTTGTTGTTCCTCTTTCCAAAAGGAACACCACTAGCATACTTTTTCTCTCCTTGTGAAACAACTTATTCCTTTTGCTGATCTAAATTGAGGATGCTTCTTGCTCCTGTTCTTTCAAGTCTTCAAGATATAGCTATGCACTTATGCAATGAACACAAAATCACAACATACTGAAATCCACAAATCATAAATCGCTATCTTTATAAGGCTCTGTATTGGTAAGAGAACAAAAGGAAGGACACACTTATTCATCATCTTTTGCTGTCATTGTCTTACCAATTTTTCTTTGATTAGTTACCTTTATCATGACAATCCTTTTAATCCTCTTTGATTATTGTTTAGGAATAAGAGCAAAGGGTTTATATCTTCCTATTGAGATGATAAGACTTCTTCCACCATTCCTACTCTTAAGGAATGTTGAACCACCCTTTGTGTATAAATAAGGAAAAGTACTTTATGAAAAAGAAAAAAGTAAACATAAATTATAAGTTGTCAAATGCAGGATAGGGGGTCTCATCAAGAGCCAGCCTACCATGATCATGAGGATGGAAGTGAAGTGGAATTCCCACTATGGCCACCACACCAGGGATATGGTCCAAAAGGTATATCAGATAAACAAACCTTGGAACAGGAGGTCTCATCACGAGCCGGCCTGCCCACTTTTCGCTCCTTCCTCGTGAATGGCATTATGGCTAACTGGTTACCAAGCCAGCATAATGGCCTACACTTTGACATTACACTCCTTAATATACACATAAAGGATCATGGTTCCAGGGGTGAAATAAACAACTCTGCCAAGGTTATGGACACCTGTCGGCAGCAAAGCACTGTTAATGGTATTGAAGTCACATTGGTTACACCAATAGGTAAGATACTAATACTCTTTTGTTTCTTATATCCTAGGAACTAATCATATATCATTTCCCAACTTATATATCGCATGAAAATTTATTACCACCAATCATGGCAAAGTAAGTGATAATGACCACTTGAGATTTGGCAAGTACGATAGATGTCCTATCCCCCCAGCCTCGCATCATATCATAGCAGCCTCTTACGTAATACGCGATCCAACTTTACGCCTCGATTTTGGTAATTTGTTGCTTTTCTAAACATGGCATATTTTCATATGATGTTCCTTTATGACTCTATTGCAAATCGGGTGCTGCTCCTTTATTTGACGGCTGGGACAACCTATCACATTGCGGGGGAGGAGGTTAACCTCATTATTCCCTGGATTACGTGTCAGCTCACTATTTGGGAAAAGTTGTGTACTAGGGTATGGCACGGCTTAACAGCATGATATTTCTATTTTTGTTACACAAGTTGCTGTTCATAAGCCATTTCTGTTGCATACTCTGTTTTTTCAAAATCTTGCGACTATTACCCTCTCTGTGTTTCAAACAGCACAAACAGTTGTTGTTCCATTGAGAATCCACAGTGAAACCATGGGAGGAAGGGAAATTCGAAGGGAACCGCAAGTGTTGACAGTTTCCACTGCTGCCCGGGAGATCCTGGAAAGAGCGGGGTGGCTGACTTATCTCAACCGCTTGCAGGAGTCCAACGAAACAGTGCCGATTGAATTCCTGTAGAATCTGCAGGAGGATTACTCCATAGTAAGGGGGAGACAAATAGCAATCACCGATGATATAATCGCAGAATTCTCGGGACTACCAGCCACCAGACCTGTATGGATGCTAAAAAAGGAAAGACTACAGAAGATTATAGAAATCTTCCACGACGAAGGCCAGAGCTTGACGATTAAAGGGAAGGGAGTTCTGCCAGCAACACTAGGAGAGCCCTGAGCAGAATTAGCAAGAACCGTGCAAAGCTACATCACCTGCGAGGGTAGAAAAGACGTGGTAAGACCATGACATCTTAAACTCTTAGCTGTTTTAAAGCAGAAATGCTCTGTAAATCTGCCTGCACTTTTGAATTCATTACTTCATGACATTGCACGAAGCTTAAAAAAGGCACAGCATGTAGAATCAGTTGTCAATCACCACGGGTTAATTCGATCAATTGTTATTCATAGCCTCACCCAGCAGCAAAGCAGCTGGGAAGAGCTAATTGCAATAATTGAGGGAGGGGTGACAGCACCATCACCAAAACGTAAGCATACTACCAGCACACCAGAACGTCCAAAAAAACGCAAAGAATTAGTAGAACAAAAACATGTCATTAGTACATCCGAACGTCCAGAAACATGCCAGGAATCGACAAAGCATAAGCATGCCACCGGTACACCCGAACAGCCAAAGAAACGCAGAAAATCGGTCTGGTTAGCTTGGATACGAGGAAGGCTGGAAAAGCTCCAGGAAAGCACCAGCCAGCCAGTAGAAATTGAGGACGAGCAATCCTCACGGCCAGAAGAAGAAGCAGAGCAATTTGAAGGAGAAGAGAAAGAAGAGGCCGAGAAATCTGAAGAGGAGGCCGAGCAATCCGAAGAAGAAAATGAGGAAGAAGCTGAGCATTCTGAAACAGAAGCTGAGCATTCTCAGGCAGAAGCTAAACAATCCAAGTAAGAGGGGGAAATGGGACAGCAGGAAGGTAGCCCACCACAGGACCCAGTGGGAGAAGATGAATTGGCCGTAGTTTTGGCCAATATGGGTGAGTATGGCCAACCTTCCAGTCCAACAGACCTCCATGACAAACCCCAAGAGGAAAATGCATCTGAAAAACCACATGCAAAAGAGGCAGAAGAAGGAAATCTGCCTGTTCATGATGAAGAAGAGATAAGAGATACTGAACAGGAACAATCCGTTCCTAAGGCACCGGAAGAAATTCCGGAGGAAGTAGGGGCAGAAAAAGAAGTTGCCCAGGAATTGACAGAACCAGTTAAGGTTCCTACCATAGAACAGCCAGAGCAGAACAATGAAGAAACACCCCAGGAGGAAGATCCAGGGACTAGTCATGGCCCAAACCGCAGCAGACAGCCTGCTGTTCCTTCTAATGAAACTTTGGAAATTAAAGAATTGCGAAAGGAACAGCAGAGATTATTGAGCATAATAGCCCAGCTCCACCAGCAGATCAGGATCCTGAAAGCAAGGCAGAGGGTAAGAAAGACCGCAGGGAAGAAAAAGGTGACCACTCCAGTAAAACTCCGCAAGGCAAAAAGGTGGAGGACCAAAATTCGTCCTGCTATTCAAAACCCTGTTGAAAATCCAGCTGCTATTCCAAATGATGTTGAAGAACAGACTGTTGTTCCATTTGAAAAGGAACAACAACAAACTGATATTCATGTTAAAATAGAAATGGATGATATGATGACTTGTGACAAGGAAATTCAGACGGAGGCACCACCCTCAGGGGTGATAAGGGTTCTGAACTCAAAGAAACGCAATAAGAAAGTTCAGGTAAAACTCCCGGCCTCCACTGCTGCATGGAGAAGAGATCCAAAGACAGTAACCTTGCGCAAGGGGTTGAAATAGGCTCAGCAAGAAGCAGAAAAGCTTAGAGAGCAAACGGTCCCTCGCGAGAAGTATGAAGAACTACAACAGCAACTTAGGAACGTCAATCAATCCGAAAGCCAGGCCTTTGAAGGTTGGCGGAAGGAACAAGAGAAAGTTGCAAAGGTAACTCGTAGGCTAGATACTGTTATCAAGCAGATGGATACCTTGTGTTCTTTATACAATGACGTTTTAGCATGTAGGGCCCCTGCCAAAAATTATGCCCTATTTTTACTGGAACAGTATTTACAATTAAAAATAAAAGCTGTTAAAGCAGGTGCCCCCATACAAATTAACACTGTCAATGACTTTATAGACTATTGTAAACACTACGGGGTGAAGGTCCAGAGATTGTTGTGCGAATTCTATTTGCATAACCTTGTACTAGATCAGGAGACTGAGCTGAACCCTGGCCCTTTTGTTGGATACATCCAATTGCAAGCATTCATCTCATTCGGGGTTAATCAGATTAAATGGTTCAAAGCCTATAATACTTTACAGAGGCAGGAAAATGGCCTAGATTTGTGGGTAAGGGCTGAGCCTAGGAACCCAGTGCATTTTTGGAAAGCACATAGAAACCTAATGAGGACTCTGGGTGTCATTGAAACATTAGGACCCATGCATGAGGCACTCATTCGACAAGGATTAGAATATTTTCTTTCTATCAAAGACCTTGCCATTGATGCAACCAAATTTCAGTATCAAATCTCTAATCCGAATATCCAGCTCAGGGAACCGTTTAAGTATGAGAATTTTAAATTAGCTGCCAACCGTTTGCACCTCTATGGCGAAAGAATTTTGAGAGCAGGGCCATCCTGGTTAGGATATAGGTTTCGCAGTCCAATTATTTGGCACCCTACACCTGGATACCAAGCCCTGTATGAGATGCCTGAGGGTCAAACAGGCCAGTTCTTTGACTACCTAGTTACTCATCACGGCTGTAGGCCTCCACATGAGATTCCTTCTCCAGCCTATTCTCTCACTGCCTTGCATGTCAACTACAACGTTTTCATGAGGGCATGAAACAGGGTAAGCAGGGGGGTGTGTGGAGTACTAAAAAGGTATGTTTTTGATGATCATTTCAGTGGCTTTTTAGTAGAACTTGTAAACCTTTTTGCATCATGAACTTGGAAAACAATAAAGAATTATAACAAAACATGTGAGATTAATATGCAAGACTTAACCGCTAATAATTGTCATTCTCTCATGCAGGAAAGGGTGAAAACGAGGAGTTGTTGTTCCAAAGAAAAAGACAAGGACAAGGTAACTGTTGTCCCTTTGACGGGAGACCGAGTGAAAACAAGGCTAAGCAGATCAAAGCAAATCGGCCCTGAAAAGGAGGAGAAGACACCAGCTCGGTGCAGGAGAAAAGAGATGATTAAGGATTAACATTTTGGCGAATCACTCAGGATCTTTGATCCTGAGGGATCACTGCTTTATCTATATTGTTACTTATACATCTCAGTCGTCACCCTTATATAAAGGGACAACAATGTTAGCTTTGAAGAGGATTATGCTTTTATGTAATTTCTGTTAAGATCAAAACTTTGATCATCGAGTCTCGATAAGAACTGGTTCATTGTACTTTTGTTTCATGCATTAATACAAACTTGGTGATTATTTTATCTCTGCGTCTGGATTAACCTAAAGCGGTGTACCCTTGGAGGCTAAGGGCCTGGCCCCGGAGGACACTTGCTTCTGTATTACTACGATTTGATTTTTGCGTGATTTGCTTATCGTCATTATTTGGTAATCTGATATGATTTATAAGTTTACATCACATGCTCTGTTAAGATTAATTCATTAAGATTTTTACAGACAAAACTGTTGTATTGACTCTGCATTATATTATTGTTCCTTTCAGAGTTGATTGAATATTATTAGTCTTGACCGAATATTGTTACTATTTTGTTACAGAGCTTTTGTGTTGTATATTCATGTTACAGAATTCATCTGAAAGTTGTGTTCTTTACGGTTTTTGTATTCAGAAGTAATGTTGTTCTATTTTGAAACGCAGTCATATTCCTTTTAATTAAGATTGATGCTAGATCAGATTACTATTCAAGCGTGTTGTGTGCATATATGATTTCCAAGCGTTGTTCCATAACTTATCAGTAATTAGTGTTGTTCCATTAGTGTGTGCTGCTTGATCTGCCTTAAGAGTGAAATATTGTTGTTTGATTACGATGAGTGCATTTGAGTTAGTAGATTAAGTTTGATTACTGCTCGCGAGACTTAGTTGTTTAACTGCTGTTCCTTTTAAGAATTGTTGTTCCATTTCAGAATTGTTGTTCCATTCCAGATTTGCTGTTCGATTTCTTATTTGCTGTTCCATTTTTCTATCTGCCATTCCATTTACTCGCATTTGTTGTTTTGGTGTGAGAGACGATCTGCGGCTGTAGTGAGCCTCGGCATTTGCTGTCTAGCTCCCAGACCCGTGGCTTGTTCTCTAATTTCCTTTCCATCATTTTCCAAAGGGATGGGTTATCACTGTCGAACCCTTGATTGATAAGTTGCCTAGTTTTCTGAGTGTGCGATTTATTCTTTTGAAGTAACTTAGTTGTAGACAAGCATCCGTTTACACTTGTATTTTTAAACGCTGTACTACTAGCATTACTCTGACAAATGATAGCCTCAGACTGAGACACTCTTTGAAATAACAAAACGCTCCCGGATTGACATATTTATGTGAGGTAATTAGAGGTGAAAGAGACCCTTTTTATAGCTCTACATGTTCCAGATTACAGTAGGAAGCTCGGGCATTTTCATATAGTTTTCACAATGACTAATGACATGGAATCAGTCTTTCTGCTGACTTATTTTTCATAGCTTTTAATTTCAGTGCTGTTTTGTTTATTTCAGTTTTGTTCATTGGCTTTATTAGTTAGCTTAGATATTAAATTGCTCATATCATTGTCAGTTACCTCCGAAAGCCATAGCGAGACTAATGGCGAGGGATTGAAGTATGAGTGTGTAATTTGATATTAGTTTTATTTCTCTGCAATTAGATGTCAAATTTCTCAAGTTGTTGATGATTACCTCTGAAAGCCATAGCGAGACTAACTAGCGAGGGCTTAGACTATGAATTGATGTGATTTGATTTTAAGTTTACTTCTTTTTGCAATTAGATATCAGATTGCTCAAGTTGTTGATGATTACCTCCGAAAGCCATAGCGAGACTAACTGGCGAGGGGTCAGACTATGAATTGATGTGATTTGATTTTAAGTTTACTTTTCTGCAATTAGATATCAGATTGCTCAGGTTGTTGATGATTACCTCTGAAAGCCATAGCGAGACTAACTGGTGAGGGGTCAGAATATGAATTGATGTAATTTGATTTTACTTTGTTTGAAATTTTTGGATTTCTTTGAGTACAGTTTCTTTTGTATTTAGACAGCAGCAGGGATAATGGTTTCATGATCAATAGTTCACTGTTTGTTTGATTAGAATAGTGGCACATTTTCATTTTCTTTTAGGAATTAATTTTATCATTAGCATGTTCTAAGACTTTCTGAAGTTTGAAGTTTGGAAACCATTATAAAGGACATAATTGCCTTGAAAATTTATATCCATACTTGTCTTTTAGAATTTCCATTTCACATTAGGAGATTAACGGAGATGAAAAACCCCAAAACAAAATAAAAATCAAAAGCGACAAAAAGTAAGAAATAGGTTATCTTGCACATATAATGCACCACACTTCAAAATTTTACAACCCCTAGATTGACAATTAATATAGCAATTTAGGACACTCTAAATTGACCAAACATTTTGGTGCCGTTGCCGGGGAAGTGTAACTAGGTAGCCAATTTCTTTAAAAAAAAAATATGTGTATATATATATATTCAAAGAAGGGAAAAATTGATAACTTCTCAAAGTATGCTCTCCTCTTGCACCTAGTGTGATCTGGAAGATCAAAAAGAGAATTATTAGCCCGACTTGAAGATAAAAAAAATAAAAAAAAATAAAAAATGATATGCATAGAGCAAGTGATTCTAGGGGAAGGTTTATAGCTAGAGCCAAGAGTTCGATTTTTACAACTCCATCTACTTCAAGGCATAGACAAGATACACCTCCATCATCTCCAACTCACACTCCCAGCCTTAGAATTCCTGGAATTCAAGGGGCAACAGCTGAATTAGGAGACTCTCCCACACTATCCATCAAGTCTGACCTAGGGAAAGAACCTTTCTTCACTTCTATAGGGGAACATATTGTAATCAAAGAAGTAGAATCACCTGAAGAAGAAGAAGGAGAAATTCCTCCTCGTTCGCCATTAATAGAAGAACCAGAGGACTCTGAAAACTCTGAGGAAACTATCATGACAAAGGAAGTAGTAAATGGATTTGGAGGAGGTAGAGGTAGAGGTAGAGGAGGAGGAAACAATGGAGGAGGTAGAGGTAAGAATGGGGAAAATAGGGATGGAGATAACTCATTTGGATTTCCTATAGTTGATGAGGAATCTCATACAACAATGAAAAAAATCTCACCATCTGTCCTCCCAAAATTTTATGGGTTGCGAAGTGAGGATCCTGAAACATTTCTATTTGAGTTTGGAGTTGTGTGCCGAACTTATGACTATATGGAATACTCTCAAAAACTCAAATTGTTTCCTTCAACATTGAAGGGAGCTGCTTTGAAATGGTTCATGGGATTAGTCACTCAATCTATTAGGACTTGGAATGATATGAAACAAATATTTTTGGATAGATACCTGGACTATTGCATGCCCACCAACCATAAGGATGAAGTATTCAAAATGGTGCAAAAAGAAGATGAAAACTTGGAGGATTTACTTGAAAGATTTCAATACAACTTAAAAAGAGAAAAAATGAGTAACTTAGATGAGGAGACCTTGAAAGCCCTTCTATTAAAATCCATTAGAGATGAATGGATAAATATTTTAAACATGATGGGAAAGGGAGATATTTCTCAACTTCCACTTCGTGACATAGCAGAACTATGTGTCCATCTCTCAAGGGGAAAATATAAAACGAGAAAAGGGCCTAGAGATCCTTCTCTTATTAGAGCAAACAAATCTGCAACTGGATCAGTAAGTAGGGCTGAGATTGGCAATATTCTTGATGAGTTCAAAACTGATATTCTGGGGAGCCTTAGTGAACAACTAGACACCCTTAAAATACAAAACAAGTAGAAAGCAGAAGCTGAAGCCTTGGCCATCTTTTGTCCAAAATGTAGGAAGAAACATGCTCTAAGGGAATGCCCCTTGGATGCAAAAGTTGTAGAAACATGTATGATTTTCTCGGAAAGCCATGAGACCAAGGATTGTCCTTCAATTCCTGGGCTCAAAGCTGTCTTTCAAGAAGATCCAAATTCAGTATAGTCTATCTGTTTTGTTTCAAGGAGACCTTGGCAGGGGCAACAAAATCAAGGGTTTAACAACCCTATGAACTTTCAACCCCCGCTAAATTGGAATTCTTGGCAACAACCTTGGTCCCAACCTCAAAATCCATATCAATCATGGGTACAAGGTATGCAAAATCCTTATGGGAGATTTGCTCAATTTTATCAATATCCTCCATCCTTCCAAAATTTACAAGCTCCACAACTTCCAAATCAAAACCCACAACTTTCATTACCATTTCCACAACAACAACCTTCTCAACAAAATCAAAATTCTCAACTCTTGCTTCCGTTCCAACAAAAGACAAATCAACTACCAGCCCAGCCATTGCCAAATCCTAATAACAAAAATTCTTAGAATGCTTACATGGTAGAAGGGCAACAATTTCTTACCTATATGATTGTTCCTCCTAATGATGTACAACCCAGGTTTGGTAGATTTTTAGAAAAACCTTCTATAGATGCTCAAAAGTAAAGTACTTCTGAGGAAGATTCTCTTAAAGCCAATACAGGTTCTGAAGAAGAATCTCTTCAAAACCCAACCATTCAAAAAGAAAAAGAAAAAGAGTCAACCCCCACAACTCCTATAGTTGAGCAACCTACATCTTCATCCATACCTCCTTTCCCTGAAAGATTACAAATTGAAAAAGGGGTGGAAAAACAAATCTTGTTGCTTGACTATGATTTCCTAGATGAATTAAAGAATGTATGTATCAATATTCCCTTGCTACAAGCCATTAAAGAGATTCCTATTCTAGCAAAAACAATAAAGGAGTTGAGTCTCAAAAGACCAGGAAGGAAACCAAGAGATACAAGAAGAATCCACTTGGTAGGAAAAATTGCAGATATCATGATGGGAAAAATTACCATGCAGAAATATGTAGATCCAGGTAGTCCAATCGTCAAGACACATATAAATGGGATAGAAATTCCAAACACTTTGATTGACTTATGGGCTGCTATCAACATTATGAGTAGACAGACTATGGAACAACTAAAACTTCCTAATCTTTTTTTTACACCTACTTATTGCAACTTGCAGATCGATCAATAATCAAACCAGATGGTGTATTAGAAGATATTTCAGTCTCCTTAGATTCTTGGGAATATCCAGTAGATTTCATGATTTTGACTCCCAAGAGTAATTTAGGAGGGCACCCACTTATCTTAGGAAGACCTTGGCTAGCCACAGCTAATGCTTTCATTAGTTGTAGATCTGGGGATATGTATATTTCTGATGGTAGTTTGACAAAGAAGTTCAATTTGTATCTTCCAGAAAAAGAAATTACAGAATTAGGAGATAATGAATGGGTCAATGATGAGGACACTATACAACCTTTCTTTACCATTTCTGAAATCAGTGAAGATAGTCAAATTCTGAACAGATTAGAAAACTTTGAAACATCTTCAGAATATGACCACACACAATTTCAGTTAGATTCTGACATTGAGTATTTATCATCGATACAAATATCTCTTTACTCTATGGAAGAGTTTAGTAGTTCCACCATTGAGATTTTTCCAGGTAAAACATTGAATATCAATAAAAATCTGGAAAAGTCACAACAGGAAGAGCTAACCAAAATCTTGCAAAAACATTCTACTGCATTTTCATGGGAGTATACTGATATGAAAGGTATTGACCCTAAGACTTGATTTCATCACATCTACATCGAGGAAAACAGTAGACCAATTAGACAACTTCAGAGAAGGATGAATCCAAACCTTAGGGAGATAGCGAAAGAAGAGCTCCAAAAACTACTCAATGTAAACTTCATTTATCCAATTTCAGATAGCCGATGGGTTTCTCCTTTGGTTATAGTACCTAAAAAGAATGGTAAATGGAGGGTATGCATTGATTACAGGGAATTGAATAAAGCAACTTTGAAGGATCACTTTCCTTTTCCCTTTATCGATCAAGTATTAGATACATTAGCAGGCAAAAAGTATTTTTCATTTCTGGATGGTTTTAGTGGCTATAATCAAATTCAGGTAGCACCTGAAGATCAAGATAAGACCACATTTACCTGTCCATGGGGGACTTTTTCTTATCGAGTGCTTCCTTTTGGATTATGTAATGCACCTGCAACATTCCAAAGAGCAGTACTAGGAATCTTTTCTGATCTAATCCATGATTGTGTAGAGGTTTATATGGATGATTTTACAGTTTATGGTAATTCATTTGAAGAGGCATTAGAGAATTTGGAAAAAAATCCTTATAAGATGTAAAGGAACAAACCTTTCATTAAGTCATGAAAAATGCTTTATGATGTTTACTGAAGGTATTGTTTTGAGACATCACATTTCAGGGGATGGGATTAAAGTTGATAGATCAAAAGTTGAAGTCATCTCCAAGTTGCCTATTCCAAATTGTTAAAAAGATGTTAGAAGTTTTCTAGGATTTACTAAGTACTATAGAAGATTTATAGAGACCTTCACTAAAATAGAATTTACACTCTTTAAATTGCTTACAAAAGACTGTGAATTCAAATGGGATCCTGATTGTCAATCAGCATTTGAAACTTTGAAAACAAGAATATCTGAAGCACCCATCTTGAGAGGGCCAAATTGGAAACTTCCTTTCCATATTTCTACAAATGCTTCAGATACAGATCTAGGGGCTGTGTTGGGTCAAAAGGATTTAGTTCCTTATGCCATTTAATATACCAGTAAAAATTTAACTCCCACTAAGTTGAACTATATTGTAACTGAAAAAGAGTTCTTAGTTGTTGTTCATCCAATTAATAAGTTTAGACATTATATCACAGGCTATGAAACTTTTATTCATATTGATCATTCTGCGATTAGATATCTAATGGAAAAACCTGTTACTAATGGCAGAGTTACAAGGTGGCTCTTACTTTTACAAGAATTCAATATTACTGTGTTAGATAGACTAGGAAAACAAAATACAGTAGCTGATTTCTTGTCTAGGATTTGGAATACTAAAGAAGATGATCTTGTAGAGGATAAGTTTCCTGATGAATACTTATTTGTAGTAACTATTAAGACTCCTTGGTATGCAGATATAGCTAACTATTTGGTTACAAGAAAACTGCCTCCACATTTATTTCCTGGTGAAAGAAGAAAGATTATTCATGAGAGTTCAAAATATTCATGGATTTCTAATGAATTGTTTAAAACAGGGCCAGATCTTGTGATCAGAAGATGTGTTAGAGAAGATGAAATGTCTGATATCCTCAAAGCATGTCATGATGAACCATGCGGCAGACACTTTGCTGACAAAAGGACAACCTATAAAATCCTCCCTTTGGGATATTATTGGCCATCCCTTTTCAAAGATGCAAAATAGTATGTCAAAAGGTGTGACAGCTGCCAAAGAGTAGGGAAACCTACCCTTTCAAATGAAATGCCATTGTAGCCACAGGTACTCATCGAACCCTTTGAAAAATGGGCTTTAGATTTCATTGGACCTATTAACCCACCATCTAAACAAAAAAAGTATATATTGGTATGTACTGATTATGTCACTAAATGGGTAGAAGCCAAAGCATTATTTTCTGCTACTGAAAATTCAGTTGTTAATTTTCTTTATGAGGATATTTTTACTCGCTTTGGCGTTCCAAGAGAAATTGTGACACATCAGAGAAGTCAATTCACATCCAACTTGGTGGAGAAGCTGATGGAAGAATACAAAATCAAGCACAGAAAATCTACTCCTTACCATCCGCAAGCAAATGGCCAAGTGGAGTCTACAAACAAAGTTATTGAAGGCATCATCACCAAAACTGTTCATCTACACAGAAGAGATTGGGCAGAAAGGCTCCCTGAATCCTTATGGGCCTACAGAACCACATGGAGAAATACAACAGGACATTCTCCCTATGAACTAGTTTATGGGAAAGAAGTCCTGCTCCCCATTGAGTTCCAAGTCAAAACATTCAAAATGGCAGTTCAATTGGGGATGGATCTATCAGAAGCCCAAAAGCATAGAATGGAGCAGTTGAATGAGCTAGATGAGATCAGACAAGAGGCAATTCTAAGAACTGATCTAGTTCAATATCAAAGAGCTAAGTGGCATGACAAATACATTAAAGAGAAAAAAGTTTCAAGAAGGAGATTGGGCCTTGCTATTTGATTCCAAGTTTAAAGATTTCAAAGGAAAATTTCAAACTCATTGGCTTGGACCATATGAGATTGAAAAAATCTTTAGCAATGGAGTGGTAAGAATCAAGACCATTAATGAATATAAAACTCCTCTTATTGTGAATGGCCATAGATTAAAGATCTATCATAAGCCACTCTCAGAAGAGGAATTTGTCAAAATGGTTCAAGATAGTTCTGCAATAAGGTTGGTGAAGAAGAATCATTCTTCTCCACCGGCCTAGACTTTGTTCCTTTCTGTTTTTGAAAAAAAAAATGTATAAGCCTGAAAACCAATCACTGATTGGCAGTCTTATACAGAAAATACAGGGCAAAAATCAGGAACTCCTGACGCCCTATATTTTCGAAAAAAAAAATCTCTCTCTCATTTCACAGTTTTGTGACACTCCACTTCATTTCATTCCACTCCATTTCATCCATTTCATTTCATTTCACCAATAAAAGTTTTTTTCATGACCATTTTCATTCAGTCAGTTATCATCTATCCATCTTCATTCAGTCAAATGATTGTTGTGTCAGTTTCTGCAGCTGAAACCAGTTTCCGCAGCTATTACCCTGTTTTTCAAAACTAACAGTCAGATGTTAGTTCAATAATCATGAAATCAAATGTAGGTATGACCGAAGGTATATTATGAAGACATGAGGCACTTAAAAGCATCAACAAGGAGCAGTTGATCGAAGATTAATGAAAAGAAAATGGCAAGAATTCCAAGGTATGAGTAGAAATTTATTTCAAATTGCGTTCAAAGCACATTTTTACATAGTTATAAAACCATAGGTCCATTATATGCAATGATTGTGTTGATAACTCCACAACCATTCCACGATCTCTATACGATTCCCCCACAATCCTTGCATTCAATTTTAAATGGCCTCATAATCAAGCCTCCGGTTTTAACTCATGTTCGGATGTACTTTGATACTCCACCTGTAATCATGGGACATGGTTGATTTGATCACGGCTTCTCTCCGCCGCACAAATTCCGTAGCCATTTCATAAACATGTTTACGTCCACTCCGCAGCCATTCAGTTTAAAATTTTGCCGGGTTCACTTTACTTCCCTACTATTTTAATGAAGCCACGGTTGCATTTCCACCTTGTTCATATCAGTCTCCACTCCATTCCGTGAATTCACTCCCACTACCTGTTCTATGTTTTCCATTTATAGTCACTATTTTTCTCCCCATAAACCCTGTTCATCACTGTAACCCAGCCGTCTACCTCTGCTAAAACCCTTACTCACGCAGACAAATTTTAAAGGCAGAAGGAAGGATGGGTCTGTTGTTGAGGGCAGAACCGGAAGGGCCCAAGTTTTTGGAAGGATACCCGCAAGTGAAAAACATATTGAAGAAAGCAAGGTGGCTACGGTTTATTCAAAAATTTAAGGGCTACAACAAGGAGATTACAAAGACTTTTGCAAGGTCTTTTGACAGCCTGGACGTGGAAGTTGGAGACCTCAAGTTTACAGTCACCGAGGCATCTATAGCAGCTGCTACAGAACTTCCACAGGAGGGTGAACGCTGGTTCAAGAACAAGAGCTTTGACGAGAAGGCTTGGAGGGTTATCCTACGAAATCCAGGTATGGACGTAACTATTTTTTAACGAAGAATCCCTGTCCATGCTTTAGAAGAGAAGTGGACCAGTCTATTGTTGATTATTCAAAAGTTCATTACCTGTGAGGGACGTTTTCGATCAATGTATATGTATCACTCTCAGCTGTTGATGAATTTCCTAGAAAACCAAACCCTCAATCTACCATACTTTTTACTGAAAAGTTTGAAAAAGATGTTTGTGACCGTCCAAAAGAATCTAGGGGACGTAGAACCACACTTGTATCTCCATGGCCTTGTGAAAATCTTGATAGAAAAACAATTGAAAGAAAAGAAGGATACATGGGAGTAGTTTCTAGTCAGAAATTTCTTTCAAGATCCACAAGAGGCCCCTGAAAGCAGTACATCAAAAAGAAGCAGAAGAAAGAGAACAGGTAATAAAACTCAAAGTACTCCTACTAACATAGTTGAAGAAACTAGTAGAGAAGAAAGACTATCTAAAAGGAGGAAGGAAAAGACTGAGGGTAAGAAGCCAACAAAATCAAAAGAGAAAAGAAGCATTGAGGCTGTGCAACAAACACTAGAACCTTCCTCAGAAGAATACCATCAAGTTTTGTCTGAAAGACTAGTTCACTTTCAGGAACAGTCAGCTGTAGCCAAGAAGAAAGGAAAAGAAAAACAGAGTAGGGAGGAAAAAGACACTAGTCCACAGCATGTAAGAAGAAGCTCCAGGCTAAAATGGAAATTAAGGACAGTGCAAACCAAAGGACCCCACTTTATTGACTTGGAAGGGGAAACACCGGAGCAGCCTCCAGCAACCACTCCTGACCGCAGCCCACACCATACTTCCATTCCACAGCCAAATTTTGACATGAGTCCTTCTCGGCAAGATTTGGAAATCAGTCCTTCTCAACAGGATTTTGGGGTCAGCCCAAGGAAAACTACACCCGAGATAGACCCGAATCAGCAAGAGATGTATGATTATCTAGAATCCTTAGAAAAGGCAGCCATAGGCCTAAGCACTTCATCCACTCAGCCTCACACAGCACAAGAAGCTCTAGTCCAATCGCTGAAACAAGAAGTCTTTGAATTGGAGGTTTTAAATAGACATATTAAAAATGAAAATGAAGCATTAAAGGAACAAAGCAGATTGGACAAGATCATTCATGACAACATTATGTTACATCTGGGGCTGTGGCAGAAAAAGAATAGGAAATTGAAGAAGAAATGCAAGAGGTTGAGTAAATCACTTATCAACCTCAAATTCAGATGCTTGATGAGGAAACCTAGGATGGTAGTAGTACCAAGGAAGAGTAGAAGAGGGCTAGATGTGCTGGCAGAGGTGTCAGAGCATATGGATTGAAGAGAGGATGGTCAAAATTTTGGTTGCATGGGGACATGCAACACCTTCACAGTGGGAGTATGTTGAGCCCCGAACTTGCATCTTTCCTATACACTTTCTTAGACTCTTTCAATTCACCTAGACCTCCTAAGCTATCAACATCATTGCATATTAATCATAAAAGAGCATTTAAAGTGGTTTTTAACTATGTTTTGTGTCTGCTATTTGAATTATATTTTTGCTCAGTGAGCTGCGGAATCTTGTCACTTTCCGCAGCTGCTTCAACTTTCTGCAACTGTTTTTGTTAAAGTCCATATTGCAGGTGTCTTCAGGCAAAACGAGCCACATGGGCAAGTTGAAATGACATGGACATGGACCGAGTCCTATTGGCTCAATCGGATTCATCAGAGGAGGCCATGGTCAACAGTGGTCAAGCGGTGGTCAAACATAAGAGTCTTATGGAAACAGGACTCTGTTTCCAAGCACGTGAAAGATTTTCGTTGCCATTTCTAGATTTCTAGAGACACGCTGACACCTGTAGGCTGCCCACGATGTAAATCCAACAAGCCACTTTCATTAGATTGCATCATCTCGGCAGCCATGATGCTAGATCCGTGGACGCCGTAGTTCACGTGTCTTATGTCAGCGTAGTTTTTAGGAAAACAGTTGTGTAAACTTTTGCTATAAATAATGCATCTCTATATGCATAGGAGTTAGTCTTTTTGAATGTATTGTTGTTGTTAAAGAGCCCACTGTGCCGTGACATTGTTTCGTTGTTATGACTGCGTTCTGAATATATGAGAAGACTCTATTTCTAAGCATAATTCTTGGTTGATAACTGTTGCCCGAGGTTGTGCAAAGGGCCCCTGCACACGCTGAGGTTTTGTTTCTTATTTGTTGTACAGTTTCATGCTATGTTTCTTTATGTTTATTATGCCATAGCTATTCACTTATATATATTGCATTTCCTATGCTACTAACGCTTCATTTTTGTTCATAATTTTACATGATTTACATTGTTGTTAACGTTGATCAGTGTGTATGTTTCAGATTACAGTAGGCAGCCCGGGCATTTGCATATAGTTTTCACAATGACTAATGACATGGAATCAGTCTTTCTGCTGACTTATTTTTCTTAGCTTTTAATTTCAATACTGTTTTGTTTATTTCAGTTTTGTTCATTGGCGTTATTAGTTAGCTTAGATATTAAATTGTTCATATCATTGTCAGTTACCTCTGAAAGCCATAGCGAGACTAATGGCGAGGGATTGAAGTATGAGTGTGTAATTTGATATTAGTTTTATTTCTTTGCAATTAGATGTCAGATTGCTCAAGTTGTTGATGATTACCTCCGAAATCCATAGCGAGACTAACTAGCGAGGAGTCAGACTATGAATTGATGTGATTTGATTTTAAGTTTACTTGTTTTTGCAATTAGATATCAGATTGCTCAATTTGTTAATTATTACCTCCAAAAGCCATAGCGAGACTAACTGGCGAGGGGTCAAGCTAAAAGGGAAATTAAGGACAGTGCAAACCAAAGGACCGCACTTTATTGAATTGGGAGGGGAAACACCGGAGCAGCCTCCAGCAACCTCTCCTGACCGCAGCCCACACCTTACTTCCATTCCACAGCCATATTTTGACATGAGTCCTTCTCGGCCAGATTTGGAAATCAGTCCTTCTCAACAGGATTTTGGGGTCAACCCAAGAAAAACTACACCCGAGATAGACCCGAATCAGCAAGAGATGTATGATTATCTAGAATCCTTGGAAAAGGCAACCACAGGCCCAAGCACTTCATCCACTCAGCCTCACACAGCACAAGAAGCTCTAGTCCAATCGCTGAAACAAGAAGTCTTTGAATTGGAGGTTTTAAATAGACATATTAAAAATGAAAATGAAGCATTAAAGGAACAAAGTAGATTGGACAAGATCATTCATGACAACACTATGTTACATCTGAGGCTCTGGCAGAAAAAGAAGAGGAAATTGAAGAAGAAATGCAAGAGGTTGAGTAAATCACTTATCAACCTCAAATTCAGATGCTTGATGAGGAAGCCTAGGATGGTAGTAGTACCAAGGAAGAGGAGAAGAGGGTTGGATGTGCTAGCAAAGGTGTCAGAGCATATGGATTGAAGAAAGGATGGTCAAAATTTTGGTTGCATGGGGACATGCAACACCTTCACAGTGGGGGTATGTTGAGCCCCAAACTTGCATCTTTCCTATACACTTTCCTAGACTCTTTCCATTCACCTGGACCTCCTAAGCTATCAACATCATTGCATATTAATCATAAAAGAGCATTTAAAGTGGTTTTTAACTATGTTTTGTGTCTGCTATTTGAATTAGATTTTTGCTCATTGAGCTACGGAATCCTGTCACTTTCCGCAGCCGTTTTTGTTAAAGTCTATATTGCAGGTGTCTTCAGGAAAATCGAGCCACATGGGCAAGTTGAAAATGACGTGGACATGGACCGAGTCCTATTGGCTCAGTCAGATTCATCAGAGGAGGCCATGGTCAATGGTGGTCAAGTGGTGGTCAAACAGAAGAGTCCTACGGCAACAGGACTCTGTTTCCAAGCACGTGAAAGATTTTCGTGGTCGTTTCTAGATTTCTGGAGGCACGCTGACACCTGTAGGCTGCCCATGATGTAAATCCAACAAGCCGCTTTCATTAGATTGCATCATCTCGGCAGCCATGATGCTAGATCCGTGGACGCTGTCGTTCACGTGTCCTCTGTCAGTGCAGTTTTTAGGAAAACAGTTATGTAAACATTTGTTATAAATAATGTGTCTCTATACGCATAGGAGTTAGTATTTTTGAATGTATTGTTGCTATTAAAGTGCCCACTGTGCCGTGACATTATTTCGTTGTTATGACTTCGTTCTGAATATATGAGAAGACTCTGTTTCTAAGCATAATTCTTAGTTGATAGTTGTTGCCCGAGGTTGTGCAGAGGGCCCCTGCACACGCTATGTTGAGCCCCAAACTTGCATCTTTCCTATACACTTTCCTAGACTCTTTCCATTCACCTGGACCTCCTATGCTATCAACATCATTGCATATTAATCATAAAAGAGCATTTAAAGTGGTTTTTAACTATGTTTTGTGTCTGCTATTTGAATTAGATTTTTGCTCATTGAGCTGCGGAATCCTGTAACTTTCCGCAGCCATTTTTATTAAAGTCTATATTGCAGGTGTCTTCAGGCAAATCGAGCCACATGGGAAAGTTGAAAATGATGTGGACATGGACCGAGTCCTATTGGCTCAGTTGGATTCATCAGAGGAGGCCATGGTCAACGGTGGTCAAGCGGTGGTCAAACAGAAGAGTCCTACAGCAACAGGACTCTGTTTCCAAGCACGTGAAAGATTTTCGTGGTCGTTTCTAGATTTCTGGAGGCACGCTGACACCTGTAGGCTACCCACAATGTAAATCCAACAAGCCACTTCCATTAGATTGCATCATCTCGACAGCCATGATGCTAGATCCGCGGAAGTTGTCGTTCACGTGTCCTCTGTCAGCGCAGTTTTTAGGAAAACAATTATGTAAACTTTTGCTATAAATAATGCATCTCTATACGCATAGTAGTTAGTCTTTGAAATGTAATTTTGCTGTTAAAAGCCCACTGTGCCGTGACATTGTTTCATTGTTATGACTGTGTTCTGAATATATGAGAAGACTCTGTTTCTGAGCATAATTCTTGGTTGATAGCTATTGCCTGAGGTTGTGCAGAGGGCCCCTGCACACGCCGAGGTTTTGTTTCATATTGTTGTACAGTTTCATGTTGTGTTTCTTTATGTTTATTATGCCATAGTTATTCACTTATGTATATTGCATTTCTTATGGTACTAACGTTTCATTTTTGTTCATAATTTACATGCTTTACATTGCTGTTAACGTTGATCAGTGTGTATGTTCTAGATTACGGTAGGCAGACCAGGCATTTGCATATAGTTTTCACAATGACTAATGACATGGAATCAGTCTTTCTACTGACTTACTTTTCTTAGTTTTTAATTTCAGTTCTGTTTTGTTTATTTTAGTTTTGTTCATTGGCTTTATTAGTTAGCTTAGATATTAAATTGCTCATATCATTGTCAGTTACCTCTGAAAGCCATAGCGAGACTAATGGTGAGGGATTGAAGTATGAGTGTGTAATTTGATATTAGTTTTATTTTTCTACAAATTAGATATCAGATTGCTCAAGTTGTTGATGATTACCTCCGAAAGCCATAGCGAGACTAACTGGCGAGGGGTCAGACTATGAATTGATGTGATTTGATTTTAAGTTTACTTTTCTGCAAAGATATCAGATTGCTCAACTTGTTGATGATTACCTCCGAAAGCCATAGCGAGACTAACTGGCGGGGGGTCAGACTATGAATTGATGTGATTTGATTTTAAGTTTACTTTTCTGAAATTAGATATCAAATTGCTCATGTTGTTGATGTTTACCTCCGAAAGCCATAGTGAGACTAACTAGCGAGGGGTCAGAATATGAACTGATATAATTTGATTTTAGCTTTACTTTGCTTGCAATTTTTGGATTTCTTTGAGTACAGTAGCTTAAATCATTTCTTTTGTATTTAGACAACAACAGGGATAATGGTTTCATGATCAATAGTTCATTGTTTGTTTGATTAGAATAGTGGCACATTTTCATTTTCTTTTAGGAATCAATCTCATCATTGCATGTTCTAAGACCTTCTGAAGTTTCAAGTTTTGGAAATCATTTTAAAGGACATAATTGCGTTGAATATTTATATCCATACTTTTCTTTTAGAATTTCCATTTCTCATTAGGAGATAAACGAAGATAAAAACCCCCAAAACAAATAAAAAAATAAAAAACGACAAAAAGTAAGAAATAGGTTATCTTGCACATATAGTGCGCCACACTTCAACAGTTTACGACTCCCGGATTGAAAATTAATATAGAAATTTAGGACACTCTAAATTGACCAAACATTTTGGCGCCGTTAAGACTGTTAGCCTGTTGAGCCCCGGCAACGGCGCCAAAATGTTTGGTCAATTTAGAGTGTCCTAAATTGCTATATTAATTGTCAATCCGGGAGTCGTAAACTGTTGAAGTGTGGCGCACTATATGTGCAAGATAACCTATTTCTTACTTTTTGTCGTTTTTGATTTTTTTATTTGTTTTGGGGGTTTTTATCTTTGTTTATCTCCTAATGAGAAATGGAAATTCTAAAAGACAAGTATGGATATAAATATTCAAGGCAATTATGTCCTTTAAAATGATTTCCAAAACTTCAAACTTCAGAAGGTCTTAGAACATGCAATGATGAGATTAATTCCTAAAAGAAAATGAAAATGTGCCACTATTCTAATCAAACAAACAGTGAACTATTGATCATGAAACCATTATCCCTGCTACTGTCTAAATAAAAAAGAAAAGAGTTAAGCTATTGTACTCAAAGAAATTCAAAAATTGCAAGCAAAGTAAAGCTAAAATCAAATTATATCAGTTCATATTCTGACCCCTCGCCAGTTATTCTTTCTATGGCTTTCGAAGGTAATCATCAACAACCTGAGAAATCTAATATCTAATTGCAGAAAAGTAAACTTAAAATAAAATCACAACAATTCATAGTCTGACCCCTCATCAGTTAGTCTCGCTATGGCTTTCGGAGGTAATCATCAACAACTTGAGCGATCTGATATCTAATTTGCAGAAAAATAAACTTAAAATCAAATCACATCAATTCATAGCTGACCCCTCGCTAGTTAGTCTTTCTATGGCTTTCGGAGGTAATCATCAACAACTTGAGCAATCTGATATCTAATTTGCAGAAAAATAAACTTAAAATCAAATCACATCAATTCATAGTCTGACCCGTCGCCAGTTAGTCTCGCTATGCCTTTCAGAGGTAATCATCAACAACTTGAGCAATCTGATATCTAATTTGCAGAAAAACAAAACTAATATCAAATTACACACTCATAATTCAATCCCTCACCATTAGTCTCGCTATGACTTTCAAAGGTACCTGACAATGATATGAGTAATTTAATATCTAAGCTAACTAATAAAGCCAATGAACAAAACTGAAATAAACAAAACAGAAATGAAATTAAAACTAAGAAAAGTAAGTCAGCAGAAAGACTGATTCCATGTCATTAGTCATTGTGAAAACTATATGCAAATGCCCGGGCTGCCTACCGTAATCAGGAACATACACACTGATCAGCGTTAACAGCAATGTAGAGCATGTAAATTATGAACAAAAATGAAACGTTAGTACCATAAGAAATGCAATATACATAAGTGAATAGCTATGGCATAATAAACATAAAGAAACACAACATGAAACTGTACAACAATATGAAACAAAAGCTTTGGGTGTGTAGGGGCCCTCTGCATAACCTCGGGCAACAGCTATCAACCAAGAATTATGCTCAGAACTAGAGTCTTCTCATATATTCAGAATGCAGTCATAACAACGAAACAATGTCACGGCACAGTGGGCTTTTAACAGCAAAATTACATTTCAAAGACTAACTACTATGCGTATAGAGACGCATTATTTATAGCAAAAGTTTACATAAATGTTTTCCTAAAAAATGCGCTGACAGAGGACACGTGAACGACAGCGTTCGCAGATCTAGCATCATGGTTGCCGAGATGATGCAATCTAATGGAATCGGCTTGTTGGATTTACATCGTGGGCAGCCTACAGGTGTCAGCGTGCCTCCAAAAATCTAGAAACGGCCACGAAAATCTTTCACGTGCTTGGAAACGGAGTCTTGTTGCTATAGGACTCTTCTGTTTGACCACCGCTTGACCACCGTTGACCATGGCCTCCTCTGATGAATCCGACTGAGCCAATAGGACTCGGTCCATGTCCACATCATTTTCAACTTGCCCATGTGGCTCGATTTGCTTGAAGACACCTGCAATATAGACTTTAACAAAAACGGTTGCGGAAAGTTAAAGCAGCTGCGGAAAGTGACAAGATTCTACAGCTCAATGAGCAAAAATCTAATTCAAACAACAGACACAAAACATAGTTAAAAACCACTTTAAATGATCTTTTATGATTAATATGCAATGATGTTGATAGCTTAGGAGGTCCAGGTGAATGGAAAGAGTCTAGGAAAGTGTATAGGAAAGATTCAAGTTTGGGGCTCAACATATGAATTTGATGTTAAGTTTACTTTTCTGTAATTAGATATCAGATTGCTGAGGTTGTTGATGATTACCTCTGAAAGCCATAGCGAGACTAACTGGCGAGGGGTCAGAATATGAATTGATGTAATTTGATTTTAGCTTTACTTTGCTTGCAATTTTTGGATTTCTTTGAGTACAGTTTCTTTTGTATTTAGACAGCAGCAGGGATAATGGTTTCATGATCAATAGTTCACTGTTTGTTTGATTAGAATAGTGGCACATTTTCATTTTCTTTTAGGAATTAATTTTATCATTAGCATGTTCTAAGACTTTCTGAAGTTTGAAGTTTGGAAACCATTATAAAGGACATAATTGCCTTGAAAATTTATATCCATACTTGTCTTTTAGAATTTCCATTTCACATTAGGAGATCAACAGAGATAAAAACCCCCAAAACAAAATAAAAATCAAAAACGACAAAAATTAAGAAATAGGTTATCTTGCACATATAGTGCGCCACACTTCAACAGTTTACGACCCTTGGATTGACAATTAATATAGCAATTTAGGACACTCTAAATTGACCAAACAATCCCCAAGCTCAATTTCACCATACATGTTTTATATTCTTGCATTGTGAGATTTGTGGTGGTTGATGGAGTTAGATGTTGAGTGCATATTTGAAGAGAAGGCTGAATAGCATGTTGATGCTTCAGACCTACTAGAGAGCTTAGATTGCTTTAGTCCATGAGTGTTAATGACTGAATAATGAGAAGATCTGAAGCGTGTTGTAAAATAGATCAGAATTGGAGTTGCTGGTGTAGAGATTGATTGGAGAGTGTTGTATGCTACTAGAGTATATGTTGGTGATCCTCTCACACTTTTTTTTAGGGAGCTACTGATGCATGTAGCACATAGCCATGTGTCTTATGATGTTATTTGTATTATGTAACATTTTATTGTTGTGAGGGTTTGATAGTATTCAGATTTGTGTGGCCACAAATTACTATTGGACAACACATATTTTTTTCGTTTGTTTTTATATTGATTGCTGATGAGAACTTACTACTGAGAGCATGTATGCAGAGTTGGTTTCTTGTTGAGCATAATGTCTTGGGATCCAGTTTGAAAATACATGAAAGGAGGTCCGCATAGTGGTAGGGGAGCAGTGACTTCATGAGAGGGGAGCAGAGATAACGAAGATTTAGCGAAAGGTACAAGTTTCTCAATCCAATGGTGGTTTTATTTCCCAATGGTATTTGGGAGAGGATCGACTGATCATGGTGGCCTTCAATGGATGGTAGTCCGTAGAGATCCATAGAGAATAGAGTCTTCTGAGTTGATTAGTAGTAGCGAGTCTCCTAGCTGATCAGTTTTGGCATTGTGTATATGAGCTCAAGTCTCCATGTTGATGGGAGTCAACAAGCTATGTAAAATACCAATTGCTTGACTAATAGAAATTTAGAGCAGAGCAACAGTAGCAAGGGTAGTTTTTCTCCCAAAAAGGTTCCCACCAGAAATTTTTTCTCTTGTGTGGATGTGCTTTTGATGTGTTGATTATTGTTTATGTTTCTCACATGGTTTATAATTTAGCTGCTTATAAGCATGGATAATCTAATGAATTTTTGGTGCATGTATGTGTGATTCAATAGTAAAAGTAATAAAAGGTAAAAATTGTTAATAGATCACACTTCTAATTCACCCCCCCTCTAAGTAGTGCTCAAAGGTTTCCAAAAATTGGTATCAGAGCACATTTCTGACATCTACTTCTATTTCATGTCATTGTTTGAAATTTCCATCTATGTAACCACTTGATGATGCTATGTGAAATTTAAACGTTAATTAAATCATCAAAAATAGTTATCATGTTAAAGAAAATTATTTTTATTTCGTGTGCTAGAAATCTCAATGGATTGCACATCTACATTAATACCAAATAGTGCACACATGTTAGATATGAACAAATACACAGACCAGATCCCCTATATCTTTGCAATATCCAAAAGCAAACAGATCCTAGCTAAAATTCCTTAGAGCACAATCATAGGGGGGTGACAAGCAACAACAAAATTGGATCGATTGCAGATCAAAACTAGCCAAAAAAACTGATGAAACGACAATAAATGATCTCAGGGCGTAGAATGTAGCGAATCGTAATACTCATGTCATATGAGGATTAGAATGCTTGCCAATCTTATTGATATTTTATAAGAAACATCCTCATTGTCCGCTTATGCACCTTATATATTGCAAACCCCACACATGGAAAATAAAACCTATGACTACAACATGGGAAGCTACATCCAAATCAATTCAAGGGTAGACGAGCAACATTGGAAAGCTTAAGCATTATAGAGGTATTAGAAAAAAGTCATGGGGTAAATGGGTAGTCAAGATCCCAATTCCCAGTTGTCGTTCTAGTGTTTGGTTGGGCTCTTACAACACTGCCGAATAGGCTACTAGGGATTATGATGCAACATCTTTTTATATGAGGGGGATTATTAGTTTCCTCAATTTCTCTAAGTTCCCCCTTGAATTACCCTATCCCTTCCATTACACACCACACGTTATCCAAGATATGGGGCAGGGATATCCAAAAATCTAAAAATTACATCATACAAAATAATACCAAATAGTGCACACACGTTAAATTTGAAAAATTACACATAATGGATCCCTTGTGTCTTTGCAATATCCAAAATTAGGAAAATCCCAGCTAAAATTCGTTAGAGCACAACCACAAGGGGGACGAATTGCGGCAAAACTGAACCAATTGTGAATCAAAACCAACGAAAAAAAACTAATGAAATGACACTAAATGATCTTGGAGCTGAGAATGGCTTATAACGCTTGTTGATTTTCTTGACCTTCTATAGGAAGAATCCTCATCATCCACTTCCGCACCTTATATATTGCAAACACCACACATGGAAAAAACTTGTGATTAGAACATGAAAAACTACATCCAAATTAGTTTACACTGAGACAAGAAACATTGGCAAGCTTAAGCATTATAAAGGTGTTAGAAAACAGTCATGGGATAAATGGGTCGTTGAGGTCTGGATGCCCAATTGAGATTTGAATAGGTTGTTAGGGCTTATGATGCAAATTCTATGTTTGAGGGGGCCTATTGGTTTCCTCAATTTTTATGATTTCTCGCTGTAAGGCTTTGTTGTTGAGACTTTGTATGTTGCAACTTCTTTCCAAACACCTTTTATGAATGACTAAACTAGACATTCAACCCTGCCTTCCCTTTGCTTTTTCAGGGCTACAACTTAACTGAAGGAAGCCCAATACTGGCTATGGGGAAGGATATCAAAAAATATGAAAAATTACATCCTACTAAATAATACTATATAGTGCACACACATTAGATCTAAAAAATTACACATACCAAATCCAAAATCAAGCAAATCCCAGCTAGAATTCCTTAGAGCACAATCATAGGGGGGATGAGCAACAACAAAACTAAACCATTAAGGAATTTAGACTTCTGTGATCCATAACATTGTTTAGATAATCTTCGGCAAAATCACATAACCAATCTTTTGTCGACGCGTTTCGAACCAACCAGTGTGGTTCATCGTCAGGACAAGTTGAAGAACCAATCCGGCTAAGCTTGATTAAATAGAGTGTGCAGAGACTCCAACGGCTATATTGCCAACGGCTAATTATGACCTAATGATCCTAGTCAAACCACTAATTTTATTATTAATAAAAACATATAATTCATTATTATTAGCTTATATACTAAGAGAATTCATTTGTTAATTTGAGTATATCTAAAAATGAATAATATAATATCTATATAATCCATATTTATTATTTAAATATAATGGTCATTAATAAATTATATCTCGTATAATAGTTCATATTTATTAAATAATCTATATTTATTATTATTCCCATATTATACAAATAAATAGTATTAAATTACTATTATTCCTAGAATTCAGTTACATTAGGTAATTGTGTATTTATTTAATAATAATTATTTAAATCTAATGGTCCATTGGTAAACTAGATCTTCTCTATTTGTTCTTTAAAATATATCATTTTTATTAATTATTTAAATATAATGGCCCATTCGAAACTAAAACAATAAGTTATATACAATAATTTATGTTTATTTATAATTCCAATATTATTAAAAAACAAATAAATAGTATTCTTGTTAAATCATTATTATTCTTAGAATTTAGTTACATTAGGTAAATACCATAATTAAAGTACATGTTTATTAATAATAGTATATCCATAAAAAATAACTAACTCAATAATATTGGTATATCCTATATTTATTCATAATAATTTCTTATTTATCATTTAAACCTAATGGTCATTTGGTAAACTAGATCTCCTCTTATAATTAATTTAATAATTTATATTCATTAAATAATCAATATTTATTCACTAAAAATTATTAAAATTAACTATGTCATTAGGTAAATATATAATTACTTATAAGGTTTAAAAAGGGGTTTTTTATTAATTAAATATATAAGAAATTAGTAAAAGGAAATTCTAAAGGTATAGTAGAATTAAATATAAATGCATAAATAATTGAAATTATGGAAACAAAAAATCTAATCTAATTATAATATACCCCCTAGTATCATAAACGGGATAAGGTTAATACAATAATTAGCCCGAAATTACTTAATAACTTATTAATAACTCATACACTCCATAATAATAGGACTAATCCGCCAAAAAAATAAAACTTAAGGAGAGGGAAGACAGAAACCCTAAGACCTAACAAAAGGGGAATGAGGAGGCTAGGAAGACAAGGCTGGGACCCAGCAACTGCTAATCTTCCAGCCATCATCCCTATTAAGATTGTTCGGCCTTTTCTCAATCTCCAGGGCCTCTCTAAATTTGCGATGGTGAAACTGCGCAACTTTGGCAATGACTTGAGCCTCTTCTATACATACATGATGCATAGTCTTCCCCGCATGCTCAGCCAGGGCTGAGGACTTGGTTCTACCATGTCTTAAGTCAGCCGAATGCTCGCTAATCCGTTGATTGATAGAGCGACCAATCTCACCAATATAAGGGGTCCCACAGGAACAGGGAATGACATAGACGCCCTTCATGTCCTTAGGGTCAATAGGGTCTTTCACAGACCTGAGGGAGCCACGAATAGTGTTGAGAGGTCTAAAAGTAGCGGGCACATCGTACTTCCTCAGAATCCTCGCAATCCTGTCCGTGGTCCCTTGGATGTAAGGAAGGTTCACACCCATGATATGATCTTTAGGAACTATTGAAACAACACTAAACCAATTGTAGATCAAAACCATCCAAAAAGAACTATTGAAACAACACTAAATGATCTTGGAGTTGAGAATGGTAGTGAATCACAGTACTCGTGTCAGATATGGCTTAGAACACCTGCCAATCTGATTGATCTTCTATAGGAAGCATCCACATTATCTTCTTCCATGCCTTATATATTGCAAACCCCACATATGAAAAAAAACCTTGTGATTGGAACATGGGAAGCTACACCCATTTTAATTCAAGCTGAGACAAGCAACATCGGCAAGTTTAAGCATTATAGAGGTGTCAAAAAACAGTCGTGGGGTAAATTGGTAGCTGAGATCCAAATGCCCAATTTATGTACTAGTGCTTGGTTTGTCTCTTATAACATTGTCAAACAAGCTGCTAGGGATTATGGTGCAATGCCTTTGTGTATGAAGGGGCCTATTGGTTTCCTCAATTTCACTAATTTCCTCCCTGTAGTTCCTTATCCCTTCTGTTACACACCACCTGTTATCCAATCCCTTGATGTTGAGACTTTTTCCTTTGCAACTTCTTTTCAAACTCCTTTTTTGAATGACTAAACTAGACACTAAACCCTACTTTCCCTTTGATTTTTCATGGCTACAACATAACAGAAGTAAGCCCAGTGCTGGCTATAGGGTATGGATGGCACATGTTAACATTGACAAACTCAGTAGGTTCTCTCAGCCTATAGCTCCAATACTGACAACCCAACTAGCATGGCTACCAGCATTCACACATAGAGTGACACTATTTATCACATCACATGCCATTTCACCGAATAGCTCTAATACCAAATCAGAAAAACAAAACATTACAAAGAGATACAAGAATTGTCTCAACGATAGGCTTTTATTAATTCAAGCTCACACCCCATATACATAATAGAGTCCCATTTTATAGCAATGGGGTCTTGATAATCGCAACGACCTAGAAGATAACAATGCCTAAGAAGCTCCAACTCACTCTTACATTGGAAAACCACACATTCTAGAACATGACATTGAAACTATAACGATCTAGAATCTTCATTTCTCTAATTATCTCTAATATAAAAAATTTAGAAGATCAAGTTTGAAGGTGTCTTTGATTCATATGATCAAATCTTCTTAGGGAATTTTTAGTGAGCATTCGAAGAATCTATGGGATTTCTATTTGGAGAGTCATCGGTTCTATAATATTTTTTTCTAACAACTACTTTGTAAGATCCAAAATAGGAAAAATCTGAAGGGATCTAGATCACTATAATGTTTCATTTAACATTTTCTTTACAATAATTTTCAGATATTGTTACAACACATGCATTTACTATAAAAACATATGAAAATAAAATTTACCACAATATAGAACACAAATTAATCTAGAAATTGCATGCAATTATTTTATTAATAACTATGAAATGATACATGCTAATCTGATTAACATAGAAAACCTTTCCAATGGAATGCATGACTACTCATCATATGGCTATACTAAACGCTGAAGCACACTTGTGAAGCCTAGATGGATCCACCAAACATATATCATGAGGATTCGTCTAGGGATCGAGTTGGAACTTACCACACCAAGTTATCAACTAATACACAATAAGATAGACAAACTCAGGATGATCCAAATTCCTTGCTCCTCTCCCCTTTTCTAGGTTTGATAGACTCTCTAAAAGAATTTAACTCATTATTTTTCTCTAGAAGGGAGGAAAATACCATGGGAAAACACCATGGGTGAATACCACGAAAAATACCATGGGTAAATACCATCCATCTTGACCACATAAAAAAAGGAATATTGCAAAGCCTCCCGCCCCAAGATTTCTTGCCCTCAAGCAATTCACATATATCTACCAGTTTGGATGTCCACAACAGTATAGTAACAATACCAAGGTCCCATATGAATGAATGAGCCATCACAACATGCCATTGTATCACCCAATCAAGGATAGATATCTCGATTTTTTGATCCCATATCAAACTCTAAATCAACTTCTCATCAATAGATCCATTGGCATGTGAATCGCAATTTGGATCCCAATCCAATCATTGACTCAACCTGCAATCAAGAGATCCTCTTGGATCCCAATGCCACCATAACCAAACTCCATTTCCCATGTGTCATGGCTCTAATTGTATTATGTCCCTAGCTAAGAATTTCCTACCAACAATTGTCTCATCAATCGAGCACCAACTCATAATCTCCCGCCAATGTATTTGCTGACATGTGTCCTGTGTGTAAATACTCACACGAGAAATAATCCCACCATGTTGATGTTACGCTACTCTGATCCTAATTGTAATTCTCCTAAGTTGTCAGGTTGTTGCTCACTTTTGGCCTACCTATAAAACCCATCTGGAAGGCTCCCATAAGATCCATCTGGAAAAAATTTCCCCTTTTCCTCCAATGCATAGAGGTGGGATGATAAAGTTGCAAGCTCTGTCGATGTATCCCTGAAGAGGGTTGCTCTCTGATTCCTCTTGCTACCTTGTGAGGGACTTGATTCATTCCTAAACACTATACAACTTGGATGTTGACATGGCACATACCCATATCATCTCCTCAATATTCCTATTCTCTTGTAAGATAGTGCCTCAGACTGTCCCGATTCTCTACTTCAACATCATAACATCTACCTTGAAATGCTTAATATTCTCATGAAATTCCTCTCCTGGCAATTTTGGTTCCTTGTTAAATGTATTTGTATTTGTCAGCATTAGATTCCCAAGTTTCATAGCTCCAAATTGATCCTTTGACTGGCTCTTTGGAAATGGCTCATCCTGCACACTATGCTTTTCATGCTCCCCTTAATTTTCATGCTCATCATGCTAGTTCACTACTACTATCTCCTCATTCTAATCTCCATTAATCTCTTCTCCATGGCCTTCTCTACTTGTGGAAACAATTTATGGTTCGTCCTCATGATCTCCTAAGTGCTCATCATGTATGTCATACCCATGCACCTCTAAGTGTCCATCATGCTAGTTCATCACTACTAACTCACCCTGCAAGTCTCCTTGAATGTTGTTTCCTTAGTATTTTTTTATCACATAAACATTTCACAGCATAGGTGAACTTATAATTGATTTCTTGTATCCTCCATGGATTTTCTCCTGTAAAGAAATGGACTCAACCATAGTAGATGAGTCCTCATCGGAATGCTTGGAAAGAGTATCCTCCTGCTTTGTTCCTGTTATCTTCTTCATGACACTTGAGCATGAGTGCTTGAGTGCCTAAGGTCCCTTGTATTCAAAGCATAAACCTTTCCTCCTTAGTTCATTCTTGATGTATCCAACAAGTTCATTCCTCCTTGGTCAACTCCTTTCTAAGCAACTTTAAGCTTTGTTTGACCAACTACTTAGCTAGTTCATAAGGAACAGGTGATACAATTAGCTCCTTCTTCCAAATGGGTGATTATTTCAACATTAGTTGTTTGCAAATGGCCTTATCTTCTCATGAGATCAGGAACATGATCTCTTTCATGTTTGTTTTAACATAGTTTAGATGAGATGTTGTGTAATAAGTCATAAGTATACCAAATCCGAATTTTTCCATGCATTCTAAAATTTTTCACCTCTAAAAAAAGTAGTAAATGTCATATTGCCCAACCTTTGGAAGGCTTCTACCATTAGCCGAAATATCCTTCTCATGATGTAATCATTGTAGGGCAATAGCGACACTATTAAGGCTAGGATTTTACTGAGACAAGAGGCAACTATGATTCTAATGTTTTCACAGGAATGCTTCATGATGAAAACAATTTTGGGGTTCTATTCATTTTAAATATTTTTTTTGATCTCGATCTTGGACCTGTGGGTTATAAGCCCACATACTCAGCTCAACCTCGCTTCCACTGCTATCTAAATAACCCTATATACATGCAAAGTTAATTCATCAAGCAAAGTCAATGGATCTATGCATCAATCCATCAATGCATTAAATCATCATGCATACACAAACTTACATAAACTAGGCACTAAAATTAATTTAATTTCTATGCTATTACATGGCACCTCAGTAGGTCTAATATTCATCCAATTGACCACATATTTTCATTGCCTAAAGGCTACAATTTATAGAGGAAATTACAATAATGTGGATCATTTCAAGATCCACGATCTTCTCCATAAAACTCTCAACATGATTCTCTCCACAAACTCGAGCAACATGTTTTTTTTCACAAAGATCTCAACATAATCCCTAATATCCCTCACTGATAAGTTTTTTCAAGCTTTTTAACAAATCCCTTGCCTCTTGATGCATTTTCTCATTTTTCGCCCTTTATAAGTTGTTCTTGCTGATTTTTTGAAGGATGGGTCGATGCTCCTGCATCGAACTCCCAAGTTACAAAAACTTATGACCTCCTGGTCATATGTTTTTTCATCCTCATGTAACAACTTCAACTCGTTAGTTGCAACATGCCTTTGTAGTAACAAGTCTCCACCTTGCTACATGATACCTCACCAAAATTTCTCCTGAGTTTGGGCTTTTGGAATCTTCTTGGTTCTTTTCTCTAGAACCCTTTGAGCACTCCTTGCTCTAGGTTGTTGCAAATCTTCTCACCTTCCTCTACTATCACCTGCATAACGAAAACAAATCTCTTACCAGATATTTAATCAACTTGTATCTTCTTTCGCTGCTTCTCCTCCTCCACACTACATGCAAGAATTTTTTTCATTATGATACCACTTGATGAAAACAATTTTGGGGGTCCCTTCATTTTCAATCTTTTTACTGATCTCGATCCTATACCTATGGGTTGTAAACCCACAAACTCATCTCATGTTCACTTCCACTATTATCTAAAGAACCCTATGGTCTACATGTAACATTAATTCATCAAAAAAATTCAATGGATCTAGGCATCAAGCCATCAATGCATTAAATCATCATGCATACACATAATTACATAAATTAGGCATTAAAATTAATTAATTTCTATGTTATTACATGGAACCTCGACAGGTCTATTATTCATCCAATTGACCGCATCTTTTTAATGCCCAAAGGATACAATTTATAGAGGAAATTACAATATGTGGATCATTTCAAGATCCATGATCTTCTCCATAAATATCTCAACATGATCCTCTCCAAAAAGCTCGAGAAACATGATTTTTTTCACAAAGCTCTCAACATAAATACTAAGATCCCTCACAGATCCGTTTTTTCAATAATTTTAATAAATCCCTTGTCTTTTGATTCGTTTTTCTCATTTTTTCCCTCTAGAAGTTATTCTTGCTGATTTTTTCTCTTGCATCACTCCAAGAACCAGGGGTTGTATCAAAGAAAGCATGGATGGCTTCAAGGCCCAACTTGACCCTTTTCAATCTGATTGTTGTATAGGCAAAAAGCCATGTCTAATGCATCCAACCATAGGAGGACATCTTTTGGATTTGTACCCTACAATTTGGATGCAAGTTCAAAGATACACTTATTTTTTACATCTTCCTTCCGGATATCCTTTGATTGTTGAAGGATAGCATGGACCTTTCAAGAGAAAGGCATGTTGTTCTGCTCTTGCTTCTGATCTATAACTTGTTGCCATTTTTTATCCACAAAAGTATTAAGATCATAAGACTAGTTGATGTATTACTATGCTGATTCATGTGGTGTTTCCAAAACTAAAGTGATGACATTATGGCTTGGCATAAATGGATCTCAATACTTACCTTCCTTCTATCTCCTCATTTTCTTTAATAAAATCAATTTACACCCCTTTGAGAAACAAATCTATCCCAGGCTTGATGTTTTAGTAAAAAAAAATGATAGATCTTTAGCATCCATAAGGAAATTGAACACCTGCGAATAATAGTGGAGAAAATAATAACCCAATGCAACAATAACTGGTGTAGAACAAATTCTCCTGCAAATATTTAGAACTTCAAACTCAACCTTTTTCAAAAAAGTTTGGGAATAATATTTTGCAGAGATAATAAAACCTTGTAGAAATTTCCTTTATAAAATAAAATAATAATAAATCCTTGTATCGTCCTCCTGCAAATAATAGGAGTAGGCTAACTAGATGATGTTTCACCCTTCGGTTTTTGTGCCCTCTCCTCGCTGGCGAACATCTTCCACAAACTTTGAATTTCTCTGTTGCTTGTCTATTCCATTGAGTTCCTTGCTCCCCATCACTGTCTCCCACCGTTTTCAAAGCTTCATGCCTTGTTTAACATCCAACCATCATCATCCATGTAGGCATGGAATCCATTGAGTTTGGTGCCATTCAATTCAATTTGAAATTTAAAATAGTGGTAGGATTTGAAACTTAAATCTCCCTCCTCATTCATCATTGTTTACTAGGTTCATCAGCGAATAATGAATACCCATAACCAAGGTGAGCTATGTTATGAGCTCCTTCATCACGATCATATGTGTGATCACTATGCCCACGTTTCTAATTTTGACCACTGTGACCTTCGTGCCTGTGAGAAAGTGGGAGGAACTACTTCGAAGTTGTGTGTTTTCATCCCTGTGAAGAACATCATCAATGAGATGGATGAGTGGAGAAATAACAACATTGTTTATGGTGTTGGATGCTACTCCAGTCAAAATTTCCTCCATTGCTTTTGCACTTCAAATCAAATCTCAATAGAGAAAAACCAGAAGCAGAATGAATATGCAGAGAGGAAAAAAAAAAATGCAAATTTGTATAAGGGGTTGAGAAAATGCATATTAAGCCGAAGAAAATTGCAACTAACATGTATGCATGTTTTTGAATTGGATGTAGGAACTGAGACGAAATTAGTGGAAATAATGTAGGAAAATTTGTGGCTTCTATTCTCTTGTTGGCATCTTATGATTTTTGTGTTGATTTTGTGTTGCCATATTATGCTTAGACTCTTGAGGCTTTGTGGTGTAGAAAAAAGGGTGTGGGAATAAAAAACAAAGTGGGATTTACAATAACTAGTTTGAATGTTGGTGGAATGAATTAAGGAAATGAGAAGTCATCAATCCAATTATCATGGGCATGCATAATTGTGGTTTATTTTCTCGGGTTAGCATCTAGTGTTTTGTGTTTTATTATTATATGAATGAATAATTGAGGTTTCTTTTGTCTGATTGGCATCTAATTTGTGTGTTTTATTATTTATTATGCTTTGTGTTTTATTATTATATGAATGAATAATTGTGGTTTCGTTTGTCCGGTTGGAATCTAATGTTGTGGCTTTTCTTTACGCTCATATCTTATACTTTTCTTTGCGTTTTGTGTGTTGGCATTTTCTTCTTTGATACTTCAGGTTGAGATTGATGCTTTGTGGCAGAGAAAGAAAAGGACGTCAGATAAAAACATAAATGAAATATTGTTCCATTTGAACAAATTATTATTTAGGAAAGTAAAGCAACAAAGTTTCAACCATAAGGTAGAGTAAAGTAAAGTAAATTTAAAAATCATGTGGGAGGTGTAAAGGATTTTAATATTTGAAATATTTCTTTATTGGTGTTCAAATTAAATATGATTTTATAATTTTTTATTTTTTAAATTTATATTGAATTTAATTTGAGTGAGTTAGTTTATATTAAATTTAAATTCAATATGTAATTTGAGTGAGTTAATTTATAATGAATTTATTATGAGTTAGGTGTAAAATTAGAGTAGATAATTCCGATAAAAAAAATTGGAAGAGAGTGAGTTAATTTATAATGAATTTATTATGAGTTAGGTGTAAAATTAGAGTAGATAATTCCGATAAAAAAAATTGGAAGATAACCTTGTACAATAGATTTTTTTGTATCACATTAAATTCATGTTAAAGAATTGATATTGAAATTTCATGTTAAATATGTTTTACAAATTTATTTTAATGTTGATATTGAGTTGTTATATACATTATTTAGGGTGTGATGTGATGTAAACCAACCTTGGATGTTGGAGAAATTATTTATGTAAGATGCGCAAAGATGTATATTTATTTATGTATATATAATTTAACAACTTCATTCATTACCATATTTAATGTTTTCCCATATGAAAAGTGCAACCGAACTAATTTTGGGGAGTGTCTTGAACAACAAGCATACACAAACACATATTGTTGCAATACCAAGCAAGGAATGAACAAATGGGCGATACATTAAACCATGATAGTCGTCCAGCCTTGATACCTTGTTGGAGCTGAGTTTCATGCATTTGGAACAACTTGAGGGAAGTTTCTACAATGTGACCTAAGACAACTCTATATTTAAAACTAATTTTCTGTCAAGGCCTTCCATTGTAGTCCTGTTAAAACATAGTTCTTTTGAGATTGTTGTTGATACGTAGGCCCTTGTTTGAAAAATGTATACCTTGGCTTCAATGTGAATGTTTTTGTTTAGAAATTTTGACCAGCTATGTAATGTTACAAGTTTGCTGGAGGAGGATCCATTGTGTTGTTGTTCAAAGAGTTGTCGCAACACAATTGTTGGGCATGGAATCCCCCCAATGCATGTTTTGGGGCTTAAAGCCCAAGTCTTGACCGAATCTTTTTGTAAAAGCTCTTCGAATTATGGGCGCGTGGCGTGAAAGTATAATAGAATCACAGGGTTGTCCACCCTAGTTTTTGTAATGTAATGTCGGCTGGATAGACCTACCCATGGTCCGCGGACCATGGGATTGTATAAATAGAGCGAGGCTCTAAGTGTAAAAAATAACTAATAGAAGTGAAAGATAAGAAGTCTAAGTGATTGAGTTGAAGTGTAAAGTGTGTCTGTGGGTCGTAGAGTAGGAGAAGGCTCTGCAGCTGAGTGCACAGAGGCCTAGTAGTCCATAGCTGAGTGCGCAAACCCCTGCAGTTGAGTGCGCAGGGCAGGTCGAGTCTGTAACTGTTGGGAGAATCAATAAAGAGAAGTTTTGCTATAATTTTGTGTATATTTTCCTGGTTTAATGCATGATTGGATATAATTGCCAAGTATACAGTTTATTTATTGCGCGATCATGTATGAATGTTTTGTATTTCTAATTATAACTTAAGACATTCAAGTAGGCGAAGGTAATTAATTAACACTGGAAGATAAGTAAGATCTCATGTAATGGCGCAGAGCATGGCACAGCCCCTAGTTAGGGTTGTGTGAAGGCAGTGTATCAAGCCATGAGGAATGGGAAGTGCACAAAGCAGGAACAAACAGAGGATCAGTCGTACCTCTCAGACATCTCAAGGGTGCGGAGACCTGGTTCTAGCACCCTCCCATACTACTTCGGGTGAGACCTCAGTCCGTGCTCCGCGGACTGTTACCGAAAGGGCCAGTAGTACAGGGATTTGTTTGGCTAAGTAACTCCAAACCTAGGTCAAGCCCCAACAAGCCAACAAATGGTTTCGTTGTTGGGAACAAGATCTGCATAGAGATGTCTGATGTCGTATCACTGGAATCCAACAAAGAAAGGAATTGAATATTGGTTGGACAGAAATATTCACGAGTTTGCAGTGTAGGAAAACAGGAATCCACTAATATCAAAGGAAGAGTGGTTAGATTGCTACTTGTATACGGAGATCCATGAAATTTTCTTTGCATCCTTCCCCACTGAGTTGTACGATTGGATTGCAAAGTTAGCAGATAACCAAGGAAGGTATAAACTCGACAAACCTATTGTGTGGACTCCAGAATTGGTGCGCAGATTGGAAGCATCGGAAGATAAGATCGTGCGCGTTGTCGATCACTAGCTTGATCAAATCATAGGAGGATTCATCACTGAATTTGCGGTAGATACTTCAGTTAGCTATAGTGAGGCAGAACGACGCCTCCTCAAGGGACCGCGAGGTAAGTACGTTAAATCTTTGAACCCTTGGATTAAAATGCTACTATGTGAAAAGTGGGTTATGCGAATAAATTGATTTTTGGGGCTACGCGGAGTGGGAGAATCTATAGAAATGAAGGTAGCATAACACTAGGAACTAGCCCCTTGATTTCACCTCCGTGAGGGGGCGAAGAAGAGCTCGCGAAGGTCTCACCAAGAAGTACGATCAATTTGATAAAAAAGAGAATTCTGCGCATACCACCCCCACTACACCACCACCAATTTCACCGTCTTCACCCATACCACCTCCACCACCATCGCAAAGCAGTATGGCAAGCGCGATAAATCTTTTAGTGTCCAATGGAATAGGGAATGAAGATTCAAACTAGTTTTGGTTCGTAATAAAATCTGTATGGGAAGCACAGGGTGTCACGGATGACAATATAAGGAAGGAAACGTTGGTTAGTGCTCTGCAGGATCACGTGCTGACCTGGTACATTAAGCATTCCAATGACAATCTAAATGCGGGGATCACAAATATCCAGGTTGTGTTAAACAAAGAATTTAGCAGGCCAAAGTCAGAAGCACAGTCGATCATTGGATTCAAAGAAATCACAATGCTACCAGGCGAGACCCCATGGGAGTTGGATCAAAGACTGAAGTGCATAATTACTGAAGCAAACATGACATTAACAGATGGGCAACATCGCGAATAGTTCTTAGCATGGTTAACACCGCATCTATGGAACGTGTTGTCGCAACAAAGGCTAACCACTCAGGCTGAGGCTTTGGATGTCGCGATGAGATTGCACAGACTCCAATACAAGATCCTAACCTGGGAGTTTAGCAGATTCAGGCGCTGTTGAAAAACTTGTGCCTGGAGATGTAGAGTTTAAAACAAGACATGACAACCCGCCTAGAGATGCGCGATGAGGTATGGTGCGTAGAATGCAAGGGCTAGGGGCACAATAAGGATCACTGTCAGTGTTCACAAATTACCTTGCGGGAGGTGGGCCAATGCCACTAAGACCGGAGGCACAAGCAGGACCAAGCGCGGTGCCTGCACTATGGTGTGCGATTTGTCAGATAGGAGGAAAGCATGCTACAAATAACTGCCATCTATTACAGAAGTATACGCAGAATTCACAGCAGTTGTTCTGTAATTTCTGTAGGTCAGTAGGACATGACGAGCACACCTGTCGAAGTTATGAACTCATGATGGATTTGTAGGTTTTAACCCCGTACAGAAATTACCTGCATATGAATTCTAAAACACATAAAATAAACAATGCGAGAGCATAACACATAAAACACATATACACAGAGATTCCCCCTGGATCCCAAAACCAGGACTACCAGCTTGATTTTTCATTATGTTCCTTTTAATGTTATAATACATATTTATACATGCTGAAGCATCCAATAGCATGGACCAAAAACCATCGCGTCCAAAACCATGTGCGAAAAATCATGCACAAAACCATAGGTAGGTCTGCCCAACCTAATATAGGGTCCAAAAAACAAAATTTCTGGGGCACTGCCCCAGACCCCATAGAGTGGGGTTACTTGCACCCCTCAAACCCCCTGTGACCCCCCCGCACCCCCCCCCCGCTACGCAATCGACACAACGAAGGGGGGGCTCTGTGTTATAGACATTTTTGTGCCTTGCAACGGTGAGCATGAAATTTCCATAAGATAAGGGATCCAAAGTCCCTAAACATGTTGTTCCTACCCCTAAAGGAACAAAAGCAAGAAACTACAGCAATTCTCAAAAGTTCTCCACTGAAAAACACTCAGAACAAGCCAATTCTGGATCATGTCAACTGCTCCACTGAGCATCTGCGCTGAATGTCAAGTGCTCCATGGTGTACCTGCGTTGAAATGCAACTCCAACAAAGGCTACCTGCGCTGAGCGTACTTGGACAAGTGGCAGGCTCGTTTTTCAATGAGTCAATGCACAGGAAGCTTCCAAAATGACACTTGCATCAAGGAATTCGACTGGTGATGAGTAAGAGGCTCTAATTCTCCAAGTGGAAGCAAGATCCTCCAAGTGGACTCAAGAACTCAAGTGGGAGAGGACACAAGGCAGCTTCACACCAGTTACAAGCTGACTCATCCTTTCTCCAAATCTCCTATATATAGAGCTCTCCTATGAGGTCTATGGAGGCTGGAATGTTGTAATAGTAAAGAATTGCTGCTAGTTTGTGATCAGAATCATTGGATGTTTATGCTTTGAAAGGGGGTGAAGATTGGGATTTCATTTGCTGAGAGGAGGCGCTGGATTGGAGCCCTCTGGGTTGTAACTCTTCTCAAACCCTTCTACTTATCAATAAAGTTATCTGATTTGCTCCTATATGCTGGTGTTTATATGATGTTTATTTACATTGGTGTATTTGATTTATCTAATCCTGAATCATTTGTGATTATGAACATGTATCTTTGAGCTGTGTTCTTGTAGCTGTTCTCTTGTGATCTCGCAGGTATCAAGTAGTGGCTCTCTTGAAGCTGGGCAAGCGAGGAGATAAGGAGCTGCAAACACTCAAAGAAGAAGAGGACTTATGATCGAGGGACAAACGCAAGACATCGGTAGGCCCCTCAATCTCCCTCTTTTTAATTTCACAAAGGAAGTAAAATCTAGATAACTGTCTTTGTTTGTTGCTAAAGTACTATCACACTTTAGGTGGATAGGATCGTCCTAAATAGGCATTTTTCCCCACAACACTCTGCCCCCTTCTAACCCCCCAGTTAACTACATCGGCTAGTTGTGGAAAGAATATAACACAACCCAACATTCTCCCACTTGTTGTTTTCTTTCCATAGGGGGCCACAGGAGAGCTTAGTCATTTATCTAGCCCTGCAATGCCCATTGTTTCTCTACACCAAGAGAACTTCTCAAAGCTCATAGATTTTGTCAATGCATCTGCAGTATTCTTCAAAGTGTCCACCTTTACCAACAACACCTTTTTGTCTTCTATCATATCCCTCACAAAGTGATACTGAAAATCAATGTGCTTTGTCTTTGAATGATATGCAGGGTTCTTTGCCAAGAAAATTGCACTTTGGCTGTCGCAGTCTATCCTTATAGCTCCCTGTACTAAGCCCATGCTTGAACACAATCTTTGCAACCAAACTGCTTCCATGCTTTCATGAATGGCTGCCATGTATTCTGCCTTTGTAGTTGATAGTGCCACTATAGATTGTTTCTTACTCATCCAACTGACTGCACCTCCAAATAGGTTAAACACATACCCACTTGTAGATCTTCTCTAATCCAGATCTCTAGCCCAGTCTGCATCAACAAAGCCATGAATATCCAACACTCTGTCCAATCCTGGTCTTCCTTTGTAGAACAAACCATAATCACTAGTGCCACACAAATACTTGAAAACCTGCTTCATTATTGTCCCGTGCTCCTTCTCTAGTTTTGAAATAAACCTGCTCAATACTCCCACTACATGTACAATGTCTGGTCTAGTACAAACCATCGCATACATCAGGCTACCGACTGCACTTGCATATGGAACACGGGACATGTCATCTTCCTCTTCTTGTGTCTTGGGACACTGTTCAACAAATAACTTTAGACCTACAGGAATAGGAACCTTCACTGGTTTACTATCTTGCATATTAAACCTCTGCAATATTTTCTCGACATACTTCCTCTGGTTTAACCAGATCTTCCTTTTTGTCTGATCTCTTTTATTTTCCATGCCCAAAATTATAATTTGCAGCACTAAGATCTTTCATGTCGAATTTGGAGGACAAATGGGTCTTCAAATCCTGGATAATTTCTTTGTCATTTCCAACCAGCAACATATCATCTACATACAAGACCAGATAAATAACAAGGTCACCAATTAATTTAAAATACACACTTTGCTTCTGGTGAAGCCAAGTCCCCGTATAAATGTATCAAATTTCTGATACCACATCCTTGGTGATTGTTTTAACCCATACAGAGACTTCTTTAACTTGCATACCAGTTCTTTCTTACCCTTCACCGCAAAACCTTCAAGTTGCTTCATGTAGATCTCCTCTTTCAGATCCTTGTGAAGAAATGTTGTCTTCACATCCATCTGTTCTACCTCAAAATCAAAAGTAGTAGCAACAGATAGAAGTAATCTAATAGAAGCTACCTTGGCAACAGGAGAAAAAATAACACCAAAATCAATTCCCGACACCTATGAATAACCTTTTTCTACCAACCGAGCTTTGTATTTCTCTGCGTTTCCTTCTGCATTTGTCTTTTTCTTGAACACCCATTTGCTGCCAATATGTTTCCTTCCAGCCGACAACTCCACCAGATCCCATGCCTCATTTTTGTGCAAAGATGCCATTTCATCAACCATGGCCTCTTTCCAGAGTTTGTCGTGCTCTGAATCTACTGCTTCCTTCACAGTTCCGGGATCATCATCAGTAATAAATAAAGAAAAATTTGAATAGAAAGCAGATGGATTATACCTTTCTGCTTGCCTTCTTTCTCGAATTGATCTTCTCACACCCGGAGTTTGTGGCTATTCATCTTCTAATTCCTCCTCTGTTGTAGAGTCCGAATCTTCCTCCTTAAGCTCAAACTCTATCTTCTCATGTTCCTTTGGTTGGACTTCATGTTTAATAACATCTTTCACCTCTCTGAACACCACATCTCAGATGTACACAACCTTCCTTGTTACTAGGTTCCAAAGCTTATAACCATTTAAACCATCCTTATGCCCAATAAAGATGCACTTTTCAGATTTTCTATCTAGCTTTGTTCTTTTCTCCTTTGGAACATGTACATATGCATCACATCCAAATACCCTCAGATGTGAAAGAGAGGGTTTCTTACCAGTCCATACCTCTTGTAGATTCTTATCCTCCAACGTTGATGAAGGTGATCTGTTGATCAGGTAACATGTAGTCTCCATCGCCTCTGCCCAGAATTATTGTCCTAACCTGGCACCACTGAGCATGCTTCTTGCCCTTTCCATCAACGTCTTGTTCATTCTTTTTGCAACTCCATTTTGTTGAGGTGTATATGGAGTAATCTTCTGCCGTGCTATACCACACTTCTTATAGAATTCTTCAAATTCCTTAATACAAAACTCTCCACCGTTATTTGTCCTTAGTACCTTTATCTTCTTCTCTGTCTAGTTTTCCACCAGAGCCTTAAACTCTTTAAACCTGTCAAAGACTTTAGATTTCTTCTTAAGGAAATATATTCATTTATTCCTTGAGAAGTCATCTATAAATGATACATAGTACACAGACTTACCCAGTGATGGAACTTTCACAGGTCCAAACACATCACTGTGTACAATATCTAATATCTTTTTCGCTCTCTTACCACCAGAGTGGAAACTCGCCCGATTCTGCTTCCCATATACACAATTTTCACATAAATAAAAATCCGGGGAGCTATTACTCATACCTCCTACCATACCTTTACCATGAAGTATTCAAAGGCCCTTCTCTACAATATGTCCAAGCCTTTGATGCCATAGCATGGTTTTGTCTACAGAGACCACTAGATTTTCTGCTCCACTTTCAAGAACCACGGAACTATTGCACCCATCAACAATAGTGTTACCTTGCATCTTGTATAGAGTTCCAATCCAAACTCCCCGCATCAATACCTGTGCTCCTTGAACCATCTTGCAGGTATCCTTCTCGAACATTGTTTTTACACCTGCATCATATAGCTTGCTTAGAGAAATCAGATTTTAGGCCAATGCATGAATATGCAAAACACCCGGAAGTGTTCTAACCCTTCCACCTTACAACTTCAACTTTACTTTTTTGCGACCAACGATTCTAGCCTTCCTATCATCCCCTAAGAAGACATCACCACCATCATATTTCTCATACTCACAGAACCACTCTCTATGGGGAGTGAAGTGAAAGGATGCACCTGAGTCAATCAACCATGCCTCATGATCTACGTGTGTACTTGAAGAAGCCAAGTACACATCCCCACCTTCATCTGAGGTGGTTTTCGCCTCTGCAGAAGGAGCATCATCATATCCCTTTCCTTTATCAGGAGCTTTAGATTTACAGTCCCTTTTATAGTGCGCTTCCTTTCTGCATTTCTAGTACACCACCTTTACAGGTTTTCCTAGAGATTTAGATCTCCCTCTAGATTTAGATCTCCCACTCGATGACTTACTTTTGTTTATGTTCTGGGATTGTCCTCGTACAGACAAGGCATCACCATTCTGGCTCTCCATAATTTTTCATCTCATCTCCTCCGTCAGCAAGGATGAGACTGTTTCATCAAATTGCAAAGCAGTTGCATTTCTACCTGTTGCAATAACCAGACTATCCCACGAATCTAGTAGAGAACACAACAAACTGATGCACTTATCTTCATATGAAATTTTAATATCAACAAACAATAACTAACTTACCATAGCATTAAATGCATTCAAATGCTCTGTCATCGAGTCTCCATCTTTCATCCTCAGGTTATACAACTTTTTCTGTAGGAATAGTTTATTCAACAGAGACTTAGATTGGTACAAAGTCCCTAACTTGTCCCATAAAGCCTTCACCGTAGCTTCCCCTGATACATTTAGCAATGCTGAATCTAAGACACACAATTGTATTGTTCTCTTTGCCTTCCGATCCAACTTCTTCCATTCTTCATCAGACACTCCCGTTGGTATAGTACTTGGATCTACCGCGATCCACTAATCTTTATCCACCAACGGATCCTCCATCTTTAGTTTCCACAACTCAAAACTCTGACATTAAATTTCTCGATCTCTATCTTTCCACTACTCGTCATATTCTTTTACCACTAGAATCGATCTCGCACATCTCCCACTGAACAGGGTCTACCACAAGCCCGAGCGAAACCCCTCAGCAACAAAGGCATCCCCTTGAAGGTAAAATAGCTCTGATACCAAATGTAGGTTTTAACCCCACACAAAAATTATCTGCATATGAATTCTAAAACACATAAAATAAATAGTGTGAGAGCATAACACATAAAATACATATACACAGAGATTTTCCCCTGGATCCCAAAACTGGGACTACCAGCTTGATTTTTCATTATGTTCCTTTCAATGTTACAATACATACTTATACATGCCAAAGAATCTGATACCATGGACCGAAAACCATCGTGTCCAAAACTATGGACTAAAAACCATCGCATCTAAAACCATGTGCAAAAAATCATGCACAAAACCATAAGTAGGTCTGCCCAACCTAATATAGGGTCCAAAAACAAAATTTTCCGGGGCGCTGCCTCGAAACCCATAGAGTGGGGTGACTTGCACCCCTCAAACCCCCTATGACCACCCCTGCTATGCAATCGACGCAACGAAGGGGGGCTCTGCCCCCCTTCTAACTCCCTGGTTAACTACGTTGGCTAGTCGTGGAAAGAATATAACACAACCCAACAGGATCGAACTCCTACCCACAGAGTTCAGACCAAAACACAAGCCCTCAATCAAAACATAGGATCGGCATGCACCAGATTTCAGGGACACGGATGAGGCCGAGGTGGAGGGGGACTAGGAAGAAGTCACAGACAAATGATATGTTACAATTTTGGAGGGCCAGGGCATTATGCCCACGATTGTACGAATCCAACACGACCATCATGCTTGTATTGTACGTTGTTTGATCATGAGACAGAGGATTGTCCCACACTGATAGCGAGGTTGCAGATAAAGGAGCACTCCAACCTCCTCTGACTCAGAACCTGCAAATGATGAGGTCTGAACTGCACGAGGAAGACCCTAATGTAAATATCGTGCTTTGGAGTGGAATTACGACAGGAGATGACAAAGGCAAGCAGCCTGTGGAAAGTACCTAGGTTCGCAAGGCTCCAACGAAGGAACCAGAATTTGATTTAGAGTGCGTTAAGGAGACTTTCATGGAAGCTAAAAGGAGCTTCATTGATGCCTCCACTTTGGGAAGCAAAGACAAACTGGAGCCGACAATGGACCCATTGATGCTCACTACGTTCTTGGAGACATGCATGAAGCTGCTGCGTGACAGCAAGGCTGTAAAGGGGCCGCAAGAACTCATAACTAGATGAGCTGGGACCACACCAGGAGAACCGTAGTTTGGAAGCTCAGGAAGCACACGACACGAATAGGAAGGGGAATAAGATTGACTACGCAGATCGAGGAATATGAGATGGACCAAGTGATTCTGGATATAGGATTGGACGCGAACGTCCTACCAAAGCAGACATGGGAGCGCATGGGCAGGCCTGCGTTGTAATAGTCTCTGATCCAACTACGGATGGAAAACTAGCAAAAGATCCTCCCTATTGGGAGATTAAAGGGAATCACAGTAGATATCGAAGGAGAAAGCGCACTAGCAGATTTCGAAGTGATAGAGATTGTTGATGACAACAATCGCTACCCTGCACAGTTGGGAATAGATTGGACCCTTGAAATGAATGGAGTGATAAATCTAAAGAAGCACAAGATGATATTTGAGGAAAAGTATCTGTGCATAGTGGCACCTTTAGACCCTGCAGAGGGATCGTACTACATGGGCCGGTGCGTGACTATGATAACGACGATGACTTGGAATGCATCTATAAGATAACCGCGTGGGAGCAGGACTGGGTAAATCCAACCATGGATGGCTGAATCTCATGGGAGCGTGAAAGCTCCTGCACATCCAATTCTGACGAGGAGATAGAACGATGGTAGAACCAGTTACATGAGGTAACCATGCTCAACTGTAACATGATGACGAGGTCGCTGCACTATGTACCAACAGAGGTAAGAGATCTGCCTACGTATGATGGGTTAAGCGAGGTGGATGACTTCCTGAAAAAATCTGAAAGAGAAATACCATAACAGGAGCGTTTCGACGCTCTGAAATGGATATTGCGAGCTACACCCGCGAGATGGTGGGGTACGCACCAAAGAATATTTGAGGACTGGCACGAATGCAAAAGGATGATGCACATGCGGTTTGGGAAGCCTCAGATGCGATTGAAAGACATGTATGACAGACGAACTAGCCCGCACACCCACCTATCCAGGTGGATATAGGTATATCGTGCGAAACTTGCATGAATGAACACAGTCCCCGCGGTAGGAGACACGATCAGTAAGCAGGTGCGAGTAAGGCAATGGCGCAAATGACCCCTTCGGTTGGGACCATGAAGTATGGAAATACCAAGTGCGCAGAAGAATATCCATGCAGGAGCTTTTAACAAAGTACTCGAAGCACTGAACAAGGTCCATAATGTGAATAGGACTGACTGGGACTTGCGCGTACCAGCGGTTCTCTAGGCTTATGGGACTGCGTGAAAAAACCTGACCGTGCAGGCACTGCCAAGGTTGGAGTATGAAGAAACCATAGTAAGCCCTATAGTACTTGGAGAAATTAGACCGCACATGATAGTACTGGTAGATACAACGGTTCGCGGAACCTTGGAAGCAAAAATCCAATACATAAATTTTAGACTCCAAGAACTTGAAGAAGAAAGGGTACGATTAAGGAAGTAAAGTTCTCTGGGGGACGTGGAAGTCAAGAAGCTAGAGGACGAGATAAAGGAATATGTTCTCGATAAAAATATCAGGGTGATAAGGTAGGATGTGTACGATCGCGATGATAGTTTTAAGGCCTATTGTCATGAATTGATCAGTCTGATGCCTTGGCTTGGACCACACATTGCTAAGCGTATTGACCAGGGTAGTGCGTTGCAGATGGAAAAGTGTGCGATGTTGATTGTACTAATAAAAGGTAGGTATTCTCCAGGAAACATGATGGATGACAGGATGAAACTTTACGCAGGTGGTGCGACCACCTGACTAGCCGAAGGAAGTATAGTCTTAGCACTCCAGATAATTGAGAGGAAGCGTGGTACTATAAACTATTCTACTCGGGAGCTACATGATGTTGGAGCTGCACGCAGAAGAAAAGAGTCACAAGGTCCGTGACGCACACGGGAGGCTGTGCTGCCACGCAGGTTGGCCAGAAAGTGACCATTGAAGTCACCATTCATGATGGGATGCTCAACTTGAGACCAATTGGAGCAGGCAACAGCCATTTAAGACGTAATTTATGGGAAAGATCTGGGAAACTCTACCGCCATGGGAGGATTAATGAACCAAATTTGGGGGGAACGATTGAATTCAAATTCAAAAAGCGCTATAAATTACAAATGGCTGCCCAGAAAACAACACTTGGTCATTTTTGAATTGAGCTATTGAGTAGAGCCTTGATTGTTGTGTGTCGAGTATTGATTGAGCCCTTGAGTTCGTGAATGCTAGATTTCTGGATGGACACGATGGCAACAACTGAGGACGTTATGGAGATAACAGAACTAACTGCCGAAGAAGCCGTACAGGCCCTAACTGAGGGGGATGCTCGGAAAGGTGCTGGGATTATGGCAGAAATCCTGAAATCACCACGCACGCCAAGACCCAATAAGGAAAAACAAGTGATGGTTCCTGTACGTGTGTCCCCGCAGAACCCACTGCGCACCAAGCTGTCAATGGAGGAGAAGGGGAACGTCGTCACCATAGAGACCGATGAAAAAGAGGAAGTCCTGGAGGACCTAATCATCGTAAAATACAACGAAGAAATGGAGGAGGAAACTGACCCTGCACACCCACCGACAAAGTTGCCCGCCTATGTCCCCCCACGAAAAGGAAAGGCTAGAGTGCCTAAGGACCTTGACGAGACCAAGAGCTCGCTCCAGACCCCGCTCCTCCCAGACAACATTATTTTTTAGGGCATGCACTTGGGACAGGTGCTGAGCCTAAAATTCGAAGATTGGGACCTCGCTGACCACAAGAAGTTCCCTCACCTTGAGACCTCGCACCTCATGAAGCCTAAGCAAAACACCGTGGCGGGGGTTACAGAATTACAGCTGCGAAAGTGGTTGCGCAGAGTGGGAAAGGTTGGGCTACTAAACCTTCTCTGGGTGCCGTATTTCTACCACACCCCAATAACCATTTTGTCATCAGGATACTGCTCTGCCTAGTGCATGATGGGTGTTTGTGGCTGGAGGAGCCCATCCCCATCACGTCAGACTTGATTCACCGCATTTCTCGGGTTCCTTGCAAAGGAGAGGACCCCGCTGACATCTCAGAGGGGAAGAGAAGTGACTTGGCCATGAAGAAAAAATACAAGCTGGTGAAGAAGAAAAGGGGCTACGCCATATCCAGCATCAGTGACAAAGCAGTGAAAGTGGCAACCCAAATACTGGCCGATAAGGTTATGCGCAAGTGCCGTGCAAACGAGGTACCCGCGCCGGTGGTAGCACTGGCTGAGTAATGTGTAGAGGGGGTTAAATTTAACTAGTTTGAGTTCCTCTACAAGGAGTTTTTAGAGAATTGTTGCGAAGCTCAAGAATAGGGCAAAACATTCCACTATGCATGGCTTCTATTGTCCATAGTGATCGTGGTAGGGGAATTACCGGAGGATAGTCAATTCCCCATGATTGACAGAGATCTGCCGGAGGTTGCGAAGTATGCTTTGCTCTAGGCCACAAAGGATGCCACTAGGATCCAGGACAGTAAAATATTTTGGGTGTTCATGGAGATGAACCTCAGAATGGGGATCAACTGCAAGCTGCGGTTGTTGCCCACTATCTACAACAGCCTTAAGTGTTTTGCAGAATTTAAAGCGGACATCCATAGCATTTACATTAGAGTGCGCAAGGACCTGACCAAACAATGGAGTAAGCTACCCTTTGTAGCCACATATGATGTCATCTTTAATTTCCTGGAGACATGGCCACCAGAGTGGCGCGCTCCAGACATTGTGGAGATAGAGAAGTTGGTGGCACAAAGGAAGAAAGATGAGGCCAAGCTGCGCATCGCACAGTTGGCAGAAAAGAGAAGGAAGGAAGCAGCGACAGAAGAAGTGTGGGTGGCATGGGACACTGTATAGAAAGCAACTGAGCAGGAAAAGTCCACAACAACAACAGCACAGGAGGAAGCCATGAAGGCGCGCGAGGGCCAAACGTCTCCTTCACATGGGCAGGAAGCAGAGGAAGAGGGATGCGCATACCCACAAACCGCGTCAACACAGTTGAAGCACCAACACCAAACCAAGTGGACAGGGTTGCACAAGAACTTCAAGGCATCAAAGTTGTCTATTGACTCTATCACCCTAACTGAGGGTGATCTGCAGGACATCAACGAGACAGTGCGCGATGTGAGCTCTGAGGCCCTCCAAAATTTCATGCAGGAGAACTAGATTGTGTTGGCGGCCCTCAGAGCGCAATTGCAGGAATTACAGGTGCGCCCTCCTCAGGCTGGTACCCTTTCGACTAACCTCGCAGTCGGAACAACGACAATAGAATAGATGTTGCGCGTGCGGATGACGAATACCATAGTGCTGCCAGAAGGGGCACTAGTGACAACAAATGAGGCCGACATGCTTATGGTTAGCGCACTGAAGGGTCTCGGTATCAATATGGCTACACTCCCATGAGAGACCTTATATGTTTTGCAGGATGGGATAACTGCAGAGTTGCAAGCTAGGGAGAGCCGCGCATTGCAAGTCCTCAATGAGCAGAAAATCAATATGGAACAATTGAGCTTGCAGCATGATGAAGTGGTGTTGCAGAATCAACAGCTGGTACAAGTAATAGACGAAGCTTGCCAAAGCATCCCGGAGCTGGCCATCCCAGTAGACATACCAACAGAGGTGTGCATCCACAGGTTAGCAGCAGGGGTGCGTGAGGCGCAGGAGGAAATGAAAAAGGTTCAGTTGGAGCTGAACCTTTAGATCTTCGAGCTGTGGTTAAAGGCGCAGCTATCCACCCCTATAGAAGTCAGAGAAAAGCACGCTAGCACTATCACAACGAGACTGGACGAAATTGGTAGTGTAGTGCGAGACCACACCAACATGTTGGAAGAATCATTTGAGGTCCTCACAAATCTGCAGGAGGACCCCAACATCCAGCGCTTAGAGACAGAGGTGTGAGAACTCCAACAGCAGTATGACAGCATCAAAGGAACTGTGGATACGGTGGTCCTCACTCAGAGGCTCGCGCGAATGCAACAGGCTAAAGCGCTGAAAGAGTAGGTGGACGTGGCACAACACAAGGAAGCAGTCCTAAAGGCACGCGTTCAACCTTGGATCAACGAGGCCTTCACCATCACAGCAGAAATTGAAGGCAAGCTCACACACATGCAGGGGATGCACACACTGATGTAGAGAAGCACTTCTAACATAGAGGTCTCGGAACAATGTATGCAACAGATCCAACAAGTAGCAGCTCAGTGCGTTGTTGACCTTGCCGCAGTTCGAGAACAGTTGGAGGGACTCCGCGTAAAGATATTTATGCCAAAAGAGTGACTTGAGGGTGAGTCATGATGTTTGTGTTGGGGGCTTGTTGGGCATGGAATCCCCCCAAGGTATGTTTTGGGGCTTAAAGCCCAAGTCTTGACCGAATATTTTTGTAAAAGCTCCGCAAATTGCAGGCACGGGGCCTGAAAGTATAATAGCGTCACAGGGTTGTCCACCCTAGTTTTTGTAAGGTAGTGTTGGCTGGATAGACCTACCCATGGTCTGCGAACCATGGGATTGTATAAATAGAGCGAGGCTATAAGTGTAAAAAATAACTAATAGAAGTGAAGCATAAGAAGTCTAAGTGATTGAGTCGAAGTGTAAAGTGTGTCTGTAGGTCGTAGAGAGGATAAGGCTCAGTAGCTGAGTGCACAGAGGCCTAGTAGTCCACAGCTAAGTGCGTGGACCCCTACAGCTAAGTGCACAGTGCAGGTCGAGTCTGTAACCATTGGGAGAATCAATAAAGAGATGTTTTGCTATAATTCTGTGTATATTTTCCTAGTTTAATGCATGATTGGATATAATTTGCAAGTATACGGTTTATTTACTGTGTGATCATGTATGAATGTTTTGTATTGCTAATTATAACTTAAGACATTCAAGTAGGCGAAGGTAATTAATTAACACTGGAAGATAAGTAAGATCTCGGGTAATAGTGCAGAGTGCAGCACAGCCCCTGGTTAGGGATGTGCGAAGGCAGTCTATCAGGCCACGAGGAAAGGGAAGTGCACGAAGCAGGAACAAACAGAGGACCAGTTGTACCTTTCAGACATCTCAAGGGTGCGAAAACCTGGTTCTAGCACACTCCCATACTACTTCAGGTGAGACCTCAGTCCGCGCTCCGCAGATTGTTGCCGAAAGGGCCAGTAGTACATGGATTTGTTTGGCTAACTAACTCCGAACTTGGGTTAGGCCCCAACAAGCCAACAACAATTGTAGGTGTTCGTCATTGAAACTACATTGTGGCTACTCCCTATTGTAGTGGTGGAAACTCTCTTATACTTTGCTCATTGTTGCAACTACATTGTTGCTACTCCTTGTTGTAGTGGCAACAACTCTCTTCTACTTTGTGGAAACTCTATTGTTCAGACTACTTTGTGACTACTCACTAGCAGCAACTCTCATTTACTTAGTGGAAACCCTTCTATAGTTTGTTTTAACCTTGTTGCTAAAACAAAGTATTGTATATTAAAATTAATATTTATAGAAACTATTTATAATAGATGTATAAAGGCTCCTTTTAATTCTTTTAATATAAAATATGTATAAACTTTTATGAATACTTTAAAAAATGTTATTATATTTTATAATTCAACATTTTTATGATATTTATCATTATCCTTATTTTTCATTATTGAAATAAAAAATAACATGAAAGTTTCATTAAGATTTTCTTACTCCTTTTTGAAATTTAATCATAATAAAAATTTTACTAGTAAAAAAAATTATGTTAAAAAAATTTTTACAAATTTAAAAATTTTCATTAATAAACTATTGAAATTGTTAATTGGTTTCTTCATAATATTGTTATCTCTATGTTATATTCTTTGTACAATTAGTTCTATGCATAATTGGTGTGTTAGGTGCAATGAGGGGCCCATAACACACACTAATTATGCATAGAAGGGTAAAAATATTTCACATTGAATTCACCACTTTCACATTGAATTATTTTGGCTCCAACACCCATCCTTCCAGGACAATATTTCCAAATGGTTGTAGGAATCCCCATTAAGAAATGACACAATTATGCATCACTTTTACAACCAATTAAGATACCTCAAAGCTTTCTTGAAATAGTGGAATAAGCAAGAATTTGGGGATATTTTTATTGAAGAAAGATTTCACAACACAAATGGAACATATTCAACAAAGAATAATTCCCAAAAGGAAAAAGTAGTGAAAACCCTTAAAGATTTTGCTCATATTATTATTATTATTATTTTCTTTGTGGATGTTTTGCTAAGTAATTTAATTCCAAAAAATTCTAGTTTGGATATATCTTTGCACTTGACTATTCTATCTCTTTGATAAATAATGATCCAAGAAGGACCTCATGTCAATCTATTTGACTTTTATGCACCTAAGAAAGAATCAAGATAAACTAAGAGTGGCTCAATATGACTTAAGTTTACATGGTGTCCATGTGATATGTACCTTCGTTTGTCTCATCTATCTTCACTAAAATTTCAATATTTTTTTGTCTAGATGAAATGAACTACTATCCTCTTTTGTCTTGAACTAAGTACATGCAATATCTAAAGAGAATTATACTACAAATTACCTTGTATCTTCAAGAATTACATGAACGATTACATCTCATCATAAACTCCCAAATTATAATAGATTCCCTACCTAAGGACAATTGTGCTATAATTTAGTATTTACTTTAGAAAAATTACATCGATAAACTCTTTTCATTAAAAATTCAACTATGCATTTCAAGTTCCAATGGATCATAATAAAAAAAATGAATTTAATAACACTTTTAATTAAAAACCCTTCCTAATATTATTCCGCTTTCATTGTGTAATTATAAAAAAAAATATCCAAGAATATCACTCCTACCCTCAACTTATATAAGAAAAGAAATTCTAGTGGGTTGGCATCACTATATTCATTTAATTTTAAAACAAAAATATCTCTACTTTAAAGGGCCCATTGAACATATACTATGCAAAGACGTGGAATATTAATGTTTCACAATATATAACTGAATATTTTTTTAATGAGAAAAGACATGTTTGTAAAATCCACACCAAATTCAAAGAATATTATGCTACTTAGGATATAGGGAAACATTAATTTTTAGCTTATATAAGCTCAAAGGTATATGTGGATCATATCCACATAAAAAAACACTTTTAAGTGTCACATTGAACTTATTTTACTACTGAAATGTGTTTGATATTTGATATATACCTTTTGACTCTGGGAGTGCTAATTGATGTGTTGATAAGATGTTTGATATATATATTTTGTATTAAACAAATAAATTATTCTTTTTTTTAATATGATTATGTTTGGTGGTTAATGTAAATAAAATAATATTTATTTTCCGAAGGTTAATAGGGAGTTTATTACATGGTTTAAGATTATTAAGTGATGATGTGAAGAAAGAGGGAGCAATAAGAGGGGAAACAATATATATCTGTGTGTGGAGATTTAAATAAAGAAAAAATAGTTTGGAAATTTGACTTCACACTCAACACTAGATGTGGCTACCCAAAAATGTTAGAACTATGTCCATGGGAAGAAAAGCAACAAGACTCTCTACAATCCTCATTCTACATGCATAATGCAGAATGAAAATTTAGATAAGGGAAAAACAACTTGAAATCTAGCCTATGCACTTTGCACTAGATGCAACAATACATTCTCACGGGGAGAAAGAAAAACTAGACTCTTTACAATGTTAAAAAAAAGGAAACACAACTTTTATTGTCTTCCTATTTTTATATGTAGATCACATATTAAATAGATATACTAAGGTTATGATCAAATTTATTATTATTAGAAACCAAAGAAACAAAATTTTCAATTCCTTGACATATACCTAAGGAATAATGTACTATTAATCTATGAGTAATTAAATTAGCAAAAAAATAAAAAAGTAAATAAATAGTATGAAATAGTTTCAAAGGGAGATTTGGTTTGGGGATTTGTTTGGGTCTTTATGTTAATGATAGATTTCAATGCCATATACTTCATGAGCAAGAGATTAAAGTGTAATTAGGGTAGTATCTAGTTTCATGTATGACATTGAGCTAGATGCTACTTGTAAGCGCATGACCTCAATCATGACATTATGGGACATTGACATTCTTGTAAGTACTATCTAGCATAGAATTGTTGTTTGTTCCTGGAGTATGACCTTAAATTAATTTTGATTGGCTAAGAATTGGTTTTCTTTGGACATAAGGAAACATGTTAACAACCCAAGACCTAGAGATATCTCACAAGAGTAAAACTTTACCCCTTTATAAATCACCAATTAATTATTTTAGATGGCCAAGTTCTGTCTATAAATACTTTGTTTTAGCAACAAGGCTAAAACAAACTACAAAGGTGTTGCCACAAAGTACAAGAGATTTTTTCGCTACTGAGTAGCAACAACGTAGTTTGAATAACGGAGTTGCTGCAAAGTAGAAGAGATTTGTTTCCACTACAACAAGGAGTAGCTGCAACGTAGTTTCAACAACAAGAAAAGTAGAACATAGTTTCCACCACTACAATAGGGAGTAGTTGCAACATAGTTTCAACAACAAACACCTGTAGTTGTGTTGTGACAACTCTCTAAACAACAACACATTGGATCCTCCTCCAACAAGCTTGTTACATTACATATTTGGTCAATCTTTCTAAACAACAACATTCACATTGAAGCCAAGGTATACATTTTTCAGATAGGGAAGGGTATAGGTATCAATAACAATCTCAAAAAAAAATAAAAATTAACAGGACTGTAATGCAAGGTCTTGACATAACATTAGGTTTAAATATAGAGTTGTCTCGGGTCACCTTGCAGAAACTTCCCTCAAGTTGTTCCAAATGCATGAGACTCAGCTCCAATAAGGTATCAAGGTTGGGTGGCTATCACAGTTTAATGTGTCGCCCATTTGTTCATTCCTTTCTTGGGATTGCAACAAATATGTGTTTGTGTATGTCTGTTGTTCAAGAACCTCCCCACGATTGGTCCAGTTGCACTGTTCATATGGGAAAACATTAAATATGGTAGTGAATGAAGGTTTTTAATTATATATACATAAATAAATATACATCTTTGGGTATCTTACATAAATAATTGCCCCAACAACAAATGTTGGTTTACATCGTATCACACCCTAAATAATGTATATAACAACCCAATATCAACATTATAATAAATTCATAAAACATATTTAACATGAAATTTCAATCTCAATTCTTTAACATGACTCTAGTGTGATACATAAAATCTACTATACATGGTTATCTTCCTTTTTTTCAGAATTCTCTACTCTCATGTTACACCTAACTCATATTAAATTCAATATAAATTAACTCACTCAAATTAAATATTGAATTTAAATTTAATATAAATTAACTCACTCAAATTAAATTCAATATAAATTTAAAAAAAAAAAATCTAAATCTAGTTAATTTAAATATCAAAAAAAAATATTTCAAGTATTTAAAAATCCTTTACGCCTCCCACATGATTTTCACATTTACTTTAGTTTACTCTACCTTACAATTGAAACTTTTTTGCTTTACTTTCCTCAATAAAAATTTGTTCAAATGGAACAATATTTCATTTATGCTTTTACCTGGTATCATTTTCTTTCTCTTCCACAAAACATCAATCTCAACACAAAGTATCAAAGCATAAAATGCAAGCACACAAAACACAAAGCAAAGTATAATATATGAGCATAAAACAAAAGACACAACATTAGATGCCAACCGGAAAAGAGAAACTACAATTATTCAATCATATAATAATAAAACACAAAGAAGAATAAATAATAAAACACAAAATATTAGATGCTAACCTGAGAAAAAAAACCGCAATTATGCATTTCCATGATAATTGGATTGATGACTACTCATTTCCTTAATCCATTTCACTAGCGTTCAAACCAATTATTGTAAATCCCACTATGTTTTTTATTCTCGCACCCTTTTGTCTACACCATAGAGCCTCAGGAGTCTAAGCATAAGATGCCAACACAAAAGAAACACGCAAAGCATAAGATTCAACATGAGAAAAGAAGCCACAGTTTTCCTACATTATTTCCATTGGTTTCATCTTCATTCCAATTCAACAACATGCATACATGTTAGTTGCAAATTTCTTTAGCTTAATCTACGTTTTTTCAACTTGCTTACATACAAATTTGCGTATTTTTTTTTCCTTTCTACATATTCATTCTACTTTTTGTTTTGCTCAGTTGTGCTTTGATTTGAAGTTGCAAAATCCATGGAGGATATTTACATTGGAGTAGCTTCCAACACCATAAACAATGTTTTTATTGCTCCGCTAATCCATCTCATTGATGATGTTATTCATGGGAATGAAAACACTCAACTTCGGAGTAGTTCCTCCCACTTATGCATAAGCATGAAGGTAGCAGTGGTTAGAAAATGTGGGCATGGAAATCGCACATACGATCCTAACGAAGGAGCTCGAAACAGAGCTCACCCTAGTTATGGGTATTCATTATTTGCTAATGAACCGAGTAAAAAATGATGAATAAGGAGGGAGATTTAAATTTCAAACCCTACCGCTATTTTAAATTTCAAATTGAATTGAATGGCACTGAATTCAATGGATGCCATACCTACATGGATGATGGTGGATGGATTTCAAACAAGGCATGGAGGTTGGAAAATAGTGGGAAAGCAGTAGGAGACAACTACGAGGAGCAGATATCGCAACGGAATAGGCATTCAGCGGAGAAATTCACAGTAGCTGAAAGATGTTCGTCGATGAGGAGAGGGCACAAAAAGCAAAGGGTGAAACTTAACTAGTTAGCCTACTCCCAAATAATGATTTATGCCAATAAACCCATGCAATAGAAATATTCTCCTACAATAATAATGATTTGAGTTCAATCACGTATGGAAATTATTTTCAATTTAAATCAACCCTCTTGCAGAACTATGTAATTGATATGTTCTTTCTCGGGATTAATTCTGAAAGTGCAACTCCATCTATAATTCTATGTCACAATCATGCCAACTTAGTAAGATGGGGCACATAACATCATCAAGTTTCACACCATCACAATCTGGTGAAATTGGCTAATTATACAAAGGATTAGTGATTTGCATCCCTAGCTGAGTAGAGCTTAGTCTTGAAGACTATGGTACCACACACAATAAACTAGAGGAAAAAATTGTCCCTCAATCTGCACTCTTTCTTGACAAAGGTAAAAAGTTAATGTGGCAAAGGTTGCATAGCCCCCTCCAACAATATATTATGACCTCTTCAAGCAACTCAACCCTCACATCTGTAGCAGTGCAACTAACAACCTACACACATAAATTTGTTCCCATGAATGGATGAATTTGGCACACTTCTAAAAATGAGATATGTTCCTTTCTTCTAGCCAACTAGGTTTCTTTAAAACAAAACCTTTAATCTTCTTAACTCATGGATTCACACTCCATATGATTCAGATTTGACTTTTGCCTCCAATCTAGGGATTTCAACCTTCCAACAGTTGTGCATAGGTTTTCATCCCATGAAATTAATATGTTATGATTTCTATATATGTGAACTTGATCCTCTAATAAGCACAAGAAATTCTTCAAGAACACAGATCCTTTGAATAAATGTTCCCTATATGTCAACCAAGGAAACACGACCTCCCCAAATAATAATGCCCTGAATTTGATTGGTGGTACGTTCTAATGTTTTTTCCTGCCAATTACTTAACTAACACGCCCAAATGAAGATGACTCAGCTTTTCTGAAATTTTGATGAGGAAATTGGAGATGCTCTAAAATTTGGCCCCAACTCTGAATAATTTTGACAAGTTCTACAATTCCTCTGATGTAGGGTTGACTCACCAAATTGGCCATGTGCAATTTGTTTCCACCGGTCAGGACTTGAATTTGGCACAAGAAATGTGGACACACCATATTAGCAGTAAATGCCCAAGAACATTTTCCTTCACATCCACCTCTCTTGGATTGATTTCATTATGCACAATGCATACTTTTGAACAACACACACCCTGTACAGAAAGCAAGTTACCAAAAAAGGCAGATCAATCACCAATTGCGCCCAAATCAAGGTTGTATGTTCTCAATTTTGGAAATATATACTAATTTTTGGCTTTTGGCTTAGGCTTTTCCAATCACACCAAATCTTTGCATTCAGGCAGCCCGACAATTTAATTCAAAATTTAGTTTCACAATGATACTTTTGGACTTCTTCTCAGCCTGAATAATTTCTCCGCTTATCCCAAAGTTGGCCTTTAGCCCTAAATAATAATGTAATTTTCCTTCCCAAAGAAAAAACTTTTAAATACTTTTCACTTCGAAATAATTAATTGGCCCCAAAATAATGATATTTAACCCTTTTAACTTTCAACCTTCTTTTAATAAACATTGGACAAAAAAATAGAAAATATTTAGCAAAGTGATATTTGACCCTTTATAAAATGATTTTAAATTTTCTTTCATTTAAAAAAAAAAATGAAATACTTGGCTTTGAATAAATAATTGGGACAAAATATTATTTTCACTCTTTAAAAATTTATATTTTCTGCAAAAAATGGAGGTCACTATGGCTTTTTCAAAGATAATTTTCAGAATAATAAACTCCAAAAAATTTGACAATAATGAGCTAATTAGGGTGGCTATAGAGAACCACCGAAATTGCCAAGATTTTCCAAGATTTTAGCTAGGGTGATTATGGAGTATCACCGAACACTAGTTTTTTTGAAACCTTCAATCTTCCCGAAGTTAATCTGCAATAAACTTTTAGGCTGACAGGATGGACAACTCTGATACCACTGTAAGATCCCAAACAATGAAAATATGAAGGGATCTGGATCACTATGATGTTTATGTAGCACACTTTTTGTCAAATTTCCAAGGAAGCAGATATGCCAAAAAAAATTCAAAGGGTCAGATCATCAACTATCAGTTTATTGAGTCATTGTAAACCAATTCTTTAAATTTATAATGTAAATGATGCTAGTAAGACCGTGTGTGTATGTAACAACCTAGGTAAGCCTATTATTTTGGCGAAAATTTGATCCTAGGAGGTTTTACATCTCACTGACCCATTTGTGTTTCTAAACATGGATGGTCGGAAAAGTTTTTCCCTCCAACCTCACCCCAAAGCTAGGCTGAAATTCTTTATCAAACTCTTAGGCGAGTCCTAGTGTTCTAGTCGAGTCTTATGTAAAAGTGATTTGGGAATAATTTTAAGTTAATTGGATAAATTATTTTATTACAAATCACTTGGTCTACTAGATCATATTGTGCCGCAAAATTGATTATGTAATTTGAGGGTCTATACCGAACGATTGTCCTCCCTTTGAGGGTTGAATTGTAAACATCTTATGTAAAAATTATTTTAGTGCATGGTCCCTCATACTTAGACACTGTAGCTAAAATATTAGAGGATGGAAAAAAAATGTAATCCTCTCAAGTGTCAATTAATTAAATTTTATGGAAAAAATAAATTAAAATCTTAAGCCAAAAATTTAATTAATTAGAGACAAAATTAAATGTCTAGAGAAATTAAATTCTCCATGTGGAAAAATTTGTGGGACTCAAAGGAATTAATTTTTGGAGGTCCCTCACTAAGGGAATATTAAAAATTTCAAGAAAAATAGAATTATCGACCATCCGTTTATTGATTCATTATAAACCCATTCTACAAATTTATAATGTTAATGTACCAGTAAGAGCGTGTGTGTATGTAACAACCTAAGTAAGCCTATTATTTTAGTGAAAATTCCATCTTAGGAGGTTTTTTTGTCTCACTGACTCATTTGTTTCTAAACACGGATGGTCGACAGAGTTTTTCCCTCCAACCTCACCCCAAAGCTAGGGTGGAATTCTTCATCAAAGTCTTAGGTGAGTCCTAGTGTTCTAATTGAGTCTTATGTAAAAGTGATTTGGGAATAATTTAAGCTAATTAGCTAAAGTATTTTATTACAAATCACTTGGTCTACTAGATCATATTGTGTCGCAGAATTGAGTATGTAATTTGAGGGTTTATACAAAATGGGTGTTCCCCCTTTGAGGGTTGAATATTAAAAATCTTATGTAAAAAATAATTTAGTGCATGGTCCCTCATACTTAGATACCATGGCTAAAATATTATAGGGTGGACAAAAATTTTAACCCCCTCAAGTGTCAATTAATTAAATTTTTTGGCAAAAATAAATTAAAATTCTAAGCTAGAAATTTAATTAAATAGAGTCAAAGTTAAATGTCTAGAGAAATTAAATTCTCAAAGTGGAAAATTTAGTGGGTCTCAAAGGAATTAATTTTTGGCCCCCCCACTAAGGGAATATTGGAAATTTTAGGAAAAATTTGACCCTTGGACCTTGGTGATTAACTCAAAGTCAATTTTTTAAGGAAATTAGCTCAAAATAATTAATTTTGAGCTAATAAAAATGGGTTAAATGAGAAATTCGAAAATTCCTCAAAAATAATTATTTCAACGGCAAAGATTAAAAGTTGATCAAGGATTTATCGACGACCGAAATTATTTTGATGAGAATCAAGCCAATTACTTGTTATTTTCCACTTGGAGGGTTTATCTATAAATTAGAGAGTGATTTGAATCTCAAGCCATCAGATGTTTGCCTAAGGAAAGTTTGCAGAAAAAACTAATGTAACAATATTGTCCCGCTGGGAACATTATTTGAATCATAATAAAGACTTTGGGGTGCAGTTCATGGTGTTTATTGTCTACTGATTTGTGGTACGTGTTGGGTATGGGCATTCCTATATTGTGCTTAAATATTTTTTAAAGTTTGTTTTTCATTAGATTGGGATAATATCATTCTATTGGTAGATTTTGGGTTTATCTTAGGTGATCTGATTCGCCATATGTCTAACAAGATTCCTTGAAGAAAATATATAGAGTTTGCAGGTTCCCTAGTCCTTAGGATTCAAGTTCATAAATTGTGGGCATAGGCTGACCTTGTTTGGACTCTGAATATTTATAGGGTTTATTTAATTTTGCTAAGGATGTATCTTACATTAATTCTTAAAAATAAACTAGCCATTTATTAAATATATATATATATATATATATATATTTCTCAAATTTTCTTTCAAAATCCTTCTATATTTGTACATTTGTAAATAACTTTTGTATAATATATTTTTGTAATTATTTTTTCTAAATGGGGTTTGGGGGTTTTTGAAATTTTTGTGTATATTTGGGTTTTGGGAATTTGTGAATTTATTTTTGCAGTTGTGATTAAGCAAGAAGAGTTGGAATAGAGTTAGTTCTAAGGCCTAGAGGGTAACATCTAGTCTCCAATTTTTTCCAAATCCAACTACTGAAGAAAATTGAAGCAAATTATGGATTTGAATAAAATTATTTTTTTTCAAAGTTGGGGTTTCAAGTTTTGGGGCTCCTAAGCCCATATCAACCCTCTCCAAGGCCAACGTTCTCCTCTCAACCCCCTGTGTCATCATTTTTCATCCCTTGGAGGTTTTCTTTGAGCCCTAGGGGCCTCGACCTCCTCTTCTTTCCCTTGTCGTGGTATTGTTTTGCATTTTTAGGCCTAAATGTGGGCCTTTAAAGCCTTGAATTTCCTTCCTAGGCTTGCCACATGCCTTCCCTTATCTCTCGGCCTCCTCTGCTGCCCTTCATCCCTTCCGCTCGACCTCCCTCCTCATCCACAACCTCTCCTCATCCCTCCTTGGCCTCCATCCTCCTCCTTAAACCCTCATCCATTCTCCTTCTCCTTGTCGCAACCCCTTATGGAATCTCCCTTATCCTCAACCCTATCTTCCCTTAGGCTGCAAACCTTTTAGGTCTTGCACCAAGCCTGCAAGGCCTCTATCCCCTTGGAGGAAACCTCTAAGAGGCTTGTCATGGCCTCCAAGGCCTTCGTTTGCCTTCGAGTAAGCCAAGTTAGGCCTTCATCCCTAGTTACAAACCTATTAAGGCCTTCTCCCTTCTCTTTTGGCCCTCTTCCTAGCCTTTCTTGGGCCTAGTTTGCTTCCCCTTGATCCAGATTGGATCATTATATTGTTTTTCATCCATCTTAATGCATTTGGAGTGGAAAAAGTGGAGGAATAATCTCATGGGACCGTTTTTACTAGCGGGACCTAGTTTGGAAAAATGAGGTTTGAAACCTTCCAAGAGTGCTTTGAGGCATCAAATGATGTTTTCTGGGGTAAAACTTTTCCATCGTAATGCAACACAATTTCATTATATTCTACAATCAAATATCTTTCTATCGATGCAAGCAGTGTGTCAATAAGAGTCCGTATGCAAAATTTATGCTACTCAGAAGTTGACCTTCCTGAGTTCACACCTATAGTTCTAGAGGATGTCACATCAATCCCCATTATTCATGGAAAAGGGGCTATCCATGTGATTATGATGTAAAAGACTCTAGAAGATTATATATTGTAACTCTAGTTAAGAGTTTATGTAGTTAAACTTAACCACTAGTAGGCTATCGGGTTATGTTAGAATAGGCCACTAGGAGGAAGAGGCATTCCATTCCTTCGAGAAAATTTTGTTCAATAGCTGAGAAAATATATCCAAGAGATAGGAGGTAGAGAACATAGATAGAATCTATGCATTTTATCATCCCAAGGGCCACATGGATTACTTCTTTGTATCTGCAGCCATATTTCCAAACAGAGAAAGAGAGTGAAGCAGCCTCACCTTCCAATTGTGTTTTCTCCTGGAGGGGTTTCCTTGAGAGCATATCTTGTGTCTTATGTTTATATTTGTTCTTATTTTATCATTCTCTACTTTTCTACATAATTTCCATTCGCATGCATGCACTAGTTACAGTTAAATCGACAAAACTTAAATTTTAAGAAAATTGTAATAGTGTAGAATCTCATATTTTTAATATAATATTATCAGATATGTTGTGACGAACTGTCCATTGGAATATCCATAGCATTTTACGAATCATCCCTTCACCCTTGGTTAGCCTCTAAAGTTTTCTAGACTGATAATTGGTGTGTTTTGCAGAGATACTTGGGTGTTTTCAATTGTTCTAACCATTAGGAAAATTTAGGTAAGTTGGGATAGCAAGCTTCAAGGCCTAAGACCTAAGGGTTTGCTCTCTAAACCCTCATTTTCTCACTGTTTTTCTATAGCTGTGATAAATTATTCATTAAAATCCCTAAAATCACATCTAAGTGGTCTAAATATCCTAAAATTTTCATAATAAAAATTTCCTAATTTTTTGGCCACTTGGACATTGAATATCTAGCCTAGATATACTTGTTAGCTTGTTGGAATATCTTTGCATAAATGAGTAATCAGATCTGATATTTTCTGAATAACACATCTTAAAGGGCTAAAACATCAATTTTTTTAGTTTGGCAAGCTTACTCTAGCATTTTGTGATTTTTAGCAAATGTTATTACATCAATAGCTCATTGTTTGTTCACTTTTCTTACTGTTGTAACAAGTGATTTCAGATTTGATATTTTCTAAACAAAGCATCTTAAGATTTCCAAAATTTCATAAATTTACATTGGCAAGTCCTTAGGAAGCTCATTGGTCATTTATGTCTCATATTGCCTGGCAATTTCTTGGTTTTATGTGATATACTTACTGATGTCCTATACTTCTTCATAAGTGGCTCTTTCATAATTAAATTGACTCATAGTGGTTTATATTATTAAGTTCTAATAAATTGCTTTCCTTGTGTTAAATTTGAGAATTTTTTAACTTGGTACATAAACCACTCAAAGATCTAAGCTCTAAATCTTCTAACCTTGTTGATGAGCTAATTCACTTTGGCATTGAGAAATAATTGACATTGTGGTCGAAACATTAAGCTAATAATTTTGTGCTCTTTCACAATCTTAAGAAGATTTGGTAAATTTATTGTCTCTCTTGAGCAATTGGTATCTTAATATTTATTCAAAGTGAGCATTTTCAATATTGGCATTGGAATTAATCTTGTCTAATGAATTCTTGATCTGATTGGATAATTGTTCTAATTTGATTGGTTAAGAATCTTGTAATTTGGTTACATTATCACTTTAATAATTGGCACTTTCTTGGCTATAAGATTGCATATAATATATTGATAAGTACTTTTGTCATTAGCAAATGGCATAACTTACATACTTAAACCTTAAGCAATCTTAACTAAGAATTTCGCTCATCTTCTTTGCATAAGCATTCTAGGCTTGATTTGCATTAATAATTTATCTCCAAGAATAATCTTGGATGATAGACTCCTAGGACAACCCTCTCTCACCTAGCGTGATGGATTTAGCACCTTTCTAGTGGTTAATACAATGACCTTTCAGTCGTTAAATCCATATTCTCTACAGCGCCGAAGGCACTAGGTGGTTGGAACATAGGTTAAGGTAACATTAATTAAGCCTTTGCTTGCTTCCCATTGGCTTCCATCCCACAACCTACTCTAAATATTGGTCTCAAAATAGTTAAGAGGGAGGTTCCACTTAGACTAGGCATATAATTTAAAATTAACCAAGATCCTTGCATCACACTTAGATTTTAGGACTTGTATTTCATATAGGTTAGTTGATCATTTAAGCATCTGTTGTCCATCCAGTTACTTGGACTTGTTTTGTAATAAGAAATAATTTTTACTCCATAAGGCACTGGTCTCATTTCTAAATCTAATTGAATCTTTAAGTCTTACTAAATTAAATCGAGTAGCTAGGCCACTCAACTGTGTCTCTTGGATAAGTTGGTTTCCAACTTGTCTTCCATAAGCTCATTTCGATAAGGTCTATCGCCCATAGCCTATTGTTGGGAGAGAGCTAGAATGCAGTGGGCAGGGATCAGAGTGTTGGCTTATTAGGCCCTGACCCAGGTTCGAAAGAGTTGTAAGCCAAACAAATCCCGTAGCTACTAGCCCCTTTGGCAATAGCTCGCAGAGTGCAGATTGAGGTCTCACCCAACGTAGCAGGGGAGGGTGTTGGAACCAGGTTTCCACACCCTTGGGATGTCTTGATGTGGTCTGGAGGGGTTTTGAATCGTTCTGTGGCCTCGTGCCACCTGGACTAATATCAGGCTTCTGCGTAGATCCGCGCAAGTGTACGTTCTTATTAAGGAAATTATTATAGATATGATCTTCTTGTTATAGTCTTTAAGCAAACATTTAACACTAAAACCCAGTGCGCGCAATAAAAAAAACAGATATAAACTCATATACAAATGCATAAACCAGAACACAATAGATCCACGATACTTTAGAAACCACTTAGCTTTATTAAAATCTTCTATCCATACAACCAGATATGCCCTGCACACTCAGCTACAGGGGTCCACGCACACAGCTGCGGACTCTACCAGGCCTCTGCGCACACAGCTGTAGAGCCTCTATCTATCTACCAACACCCTTGACTCGGACTTACAGACGCAGATAATACTGTCTTCACAAAACCATAACACCAAGATCCAAGACAAAGACTTCTCCAAAAACTGACCTCTAGCCATAGAGCCTTGCTCTATTTATACATTCCCATGGTTCGTGAACCATGGCAGGCCGACTCTCTTCCTATTATTTTACATTATTCTTGGGCAGACAACCCTTTGACTTGACTCATTACAATTCGCGCTTTGCACACTTCGCGGGGTCTTTACCATTCTTTTTCCCAAAATTGTGGACTTTGAGTCCCAAACCCGTTACGCGGGGCCTCCGCTACCCAACAGGCCCCCAACACAATCAATGTGACTCGTCCCGAGTCACTCGGCTGGTGTGGCAATCTTTGCACGGAGGTCATTCAACAACTTCTGCGCTTTACTTACCCTCGCAACAAAATCATCCGCCATCTGCTTTACCCGTTCTACGCGAGCCACCGATGTATCAGTATCTGATTCTGTTGCTTGCCTGGGTTCAGATGTTGCCTGCATGTGTGCTAACTTTCCCTTGATGTTGGAAGAGACCGTGAATGCCTCATCCAGCCAAGGCTGAATATGTTTTTTTAAGCCATGCTTCCTTCTGCCGAGCCGCATCAACCTGTGCCTTGAGAGCTTAGGCCTGCCTCATTTTGGCCAGTTGTTGTGGGATGGAAACTGTTTGTACAGTCCCCTAGACAGTTTCATACACCTATTGTAACTCCCGTACTTCTATTTCTACGTGTTGTAGCGTTGGGTCATCCTATAGAGATGTGAGCATAAGTAGGGGTTGATCCAACAATCCTGAGCAATCTTGGACTGCGCGCTTTATAACTTCCAACCCTGCTTGAATTTCGCCATGGCGCTACTCTCGAACTTCTGGGGGTGTGGGTGGTTGTGCCTTCAGTCTTAGCTCCGCAATTTTCAAATTTAATTCCCACTGAGCCTTCGCGGCCTCCTCTTGGGCCGTATAGAATCTGGCGGCCATGTAATGGATCTTGTCCATTATTGGAAGTTTCGCTGGGACAACCAACTCTGGTACCTTGCTGCAAGCCACCACCACAGCCTGTTCCACTTCCTAGTTGTGGGCGACCAAGTCATCACATTGTAGGCTAATCTGCTCCAGACTTTCCTTATGCTCCATTAAGATTTGGAGTGCATGGCCTTCCCTGGCACGCAGCTCAGCGGTTACTCCATCCTGCAGTTGGTAGAGGGTTTCTCGAGGTAGAGCAGTCAAATTCAACCCCCAAATTTGCATGTCACCCTTAGCTTTGGTTAAGACAGCGCCTTCTGGCAACACTAAAGTGTTCATTGTGTGACTACACACCATCTACTCAGTTGTGTCTGTATCATCTGCTAGGTTTGGTATCATCCCTCCAGAGGGTCGCACCTATAATGCATGCAGCTGTGTTCTAAGCTCCCCCAACACAGTTGTCTGCTCTATCATTAGCTCCTCTAGTGCACCGATAACGACGTTGTGTGCTGGTTCGCTACTGTCAAGAAATTATTTTTCCAACGTCTTAGCTACTTTGGACTTCTTGCGTGCATGTGGCGATTCCTTGTTGCGCTGCCTTTTGCCTTGGGGTGATTTTGTGGTAAAGTCGGTGCGTTCCTGTGTCTCTGATTCCTTCTACCTGTCTTGTTCCGAGGACATTTCCTGATCCTTTGGGGTTTCTTCAGCAACTACTTCCTGGGTCACCTCCTGCAGCGAAGCGCCTTTTGTCCCTGACGTGTCCTTTCTGCCAGTTTAGTGAGTCACTGCTAGATTTCCTTCTTTCGCTGCTATGCTGCCATCCTTTCTAATGTAGCCTTGTCCGAGGCATGCCATTACGGAGGCCATGTTGCCAATACTTCGTAAATGGCATCGTCTGTTGCAATGAATGGGAGCGTGACCCATGTTCGCTTTGGATCCTTCCGCACTCGGATATATAGGTTGTGCATGTCTGCTTTGAACTCAGTCGTGCTTTGCAAATTGTTGTAGACTGTTGGGGACATCTGTGGTCTGCGAGCGATCCATGTCCGAATACTTGCTTCCATGAATATCCAAAATACCTTGATCTCCCAGACCCTTGTGGCGTCCTTTGTAGCCCAGAGCGAGGTAAACCGCATTGCTTCAGGTAGGTTGTGCTCAATGCTGGGAAACTGGCTACCCTGTGGCAATTCTCCTGCAACCAAAAGGATTGAGAGTAGCAACCATGCATAATGGAAAGTCTTACCTTTGTCCTGAGCTTCCTTACAATTTGTCAGAAATTCGTCGCATAAGAACTGTGCCCAGTTGAACTAAACTCCTTCTACACACTACTCTGCAAGCGCAATAATAGTGGCTAGCACCTCATCTGCGTGACATTTCCTCATGAGTTTACTGGCTAGTAGCTAGGTGGCGACTCGCACCCCTCGGTCGTTGATGCTTGCTATTACATACCGACGCTTTGCTTTTTCCATTTTATATTTAGCCTTCATTGTTTCTGCAAGACCCACATCGCTACTTGTTCCGGCTATGTTTTTGGGGTCGTTCCCTTTAATCGGAAGGTGAGTAATCCAGTGTACTAAATCGGCTATGATTGGAATCGACTCTTCCAACTAGAGATACCCATCATGTACCAGACAGAGTAACTATCGGATGACAAAAATGGTGATGGCCACGCGGTGATAGTGGGGTATCCACCTCATTTTCAATAAGTCCGCCTTTTCCACACCTAGTAACCATTTCCGTGGTAGTAATCTGTTGCGGCCAATTGGGGGAACTTGTCGTTGTCCACTAGATCCCAATCTTTAAGCTTGATACCCGGTACTTGGCCCAGTGGCAAAACATCAAACCTTATCTCATCTAGAAGAAGCGGGGTTTGTAGCGTACTCTTTGCAGCATCTAGGTCCTTCGGTATCTTAGTCGTTCCATTCCATGGGAGACATATGGGGGTAAGGAAGGTATTTGGAACGCAGCTTCTTCATCTTCATCCTATGCTTCAATCTAAGCAATCAGGGCTTGCAAATCTTCATCATCCTCATCGAGTCTAGTGGTGATTGTTTTGCCCTTCTTGGCTACTGACCTTTTACTGAATCTCGGTGATACCCTAACTGGCCCCATCGTCTGCTTGTTTTTCCAGGGCCGCGGTGTGCGTGGGGAATTTGGAACCTCGAGGGCCACCACCCCTTCATCTGGCTCCTCCTGGGTTGGATGCAGCTCTTCCACAAACTGTGCCTGGGTTCTTGCCATGGTACTCATGGGATGCCTAGTAGCAGGGTGTTTGTTGGTCTTCACTGGTTCAGATCTCACATATCCTAGCATTGTCCAAAGGGTGTTATAGAAGCGCGTAGATTTGAATATATCCCTTCCCTCCACTTCTAGTGCATTAATATCTTCTCGGCGGCAGATCTTTTCGTATCTATCTCGGAACTTCTGTCTTAATGGCCCACCGCCCATTCCCCGTTGTCGTAACTAGAACCTCTTGTCATGAATAGTAGCGTTAACGGTCACCTGCCACCCTCTCCACGCAGCAGCGCAGCCCCTTTGGCGCAGCCGTGATCGTGCTATCCGACTGGCCTTGCACGGAACATTCTATTGGAAATAATACTGAGAGGGGGGGTGAATAAGGATTATCAAATCAATCTACTTTTTCATTTCCATATTCAGATTCATATACGCTACTTCCACAACTATGATTAATGCAACCAGTGTATATCCAGTAAACTTATGTTTCAGTTAGTTGATCCTTAATGAGTGCATTAGAACATTATTAACCATATGAACAGTAAACCAAAGCAGTAAAACAAAATAGATCATCACACACAAGAAGCACACATGAACACCATGATATAAGGTGGAAACCCAATATGGGTGAAAACCACCTGCTACAAGTCATCTCTATCTTCTTTTAATAAGAAACTTCCTTTTACAATATTCTGTACTGGTGCAGTCTTATACCAGTACGCATGCTTCTACCTACAGAAGGCTACAACCTTCTCTCGTTCTCCAGGTACTCCTGGAAGGGAGCTACAACCCCCTTAGCTCTTGTACTAGCCGATCCATTTACTAGTACGTAGGTGCAGGCCTACTGAAATGCTCCAACCTTTACTTGTTTTACAACTGCTACTGGAACGGAGCTACAACCCTCTTAAATTTTGTACTAGCTAAGATACTAGTACGTAAGCGCCAGCCTACAATCTTCTCTCCTCCGGGTACCACGTTTCATACATTTTCAAACTGGATACTCCTGAAGCACAACACATAATCTGAAGGCCATGTTTCATCCAATTTTCAGACTGGACCCTTCAATATCATTGAAGCACATAATCAATTAATCTTCTGAATCACCCAATCACCAGATCATTACATATACAAGGATAAATATGTGTGTTAGCAACCAGATCTAGTCCATCAGATCACATAAAGATAAATCATTATGAACCTAATCCATCACTACTAAAGCTAAACATAATCATTCAATCAATCACTTCCGAAACCAGACATCTCTTCAAAACACAGAACACTGCAAAAACATATTTTAATAACAGGTACGCAACTTCAACAATAGAAAACTACGGGTATCTGCGCTTGCTCTTTCTTCTTATCTGCGGGTATCCGCACCTGTGCTTTCTTCTGATCTGCGGGTATCCGCACCTGCACACACCACTGATCTGCAGGTATCCGCAACTGCTGAGTCTTTTGATCTGCGGGTATCCGCACCTACGTAGTCTTCTGACCTGCGGGTATCCGTACCTTCTCTGTGTCCCTCCTGCGTACTGAAATTATCAGAGTTATAGATCTGATCTTGCGCTAACCTGCATAACCAAATTATCAGATCTGATCATGCGTCAAAGAGATCTCGACCCATCAGTAGATCTTAACTCTCTTGAAATGCTCAGGCTCCTCCTTGCTTTAGGTTTAGCTATTATTCACCAACAGATCACCAGCATTTCAGATCTTATTCTTCTCAAGATATTCAACACCTCACCACCCCTAGCCAAATGACATCCTTTCCTTTTTATAGACTAGCCCTTACTCAAACCATGGTCCAAAACCATAGAATTCCAATACAAGAGACCCAAAACCTGGGTTCAATACTTTAGGAGAAAAACCACGGACCAAAACCATAGGATCAAAAACGTCGAACTAAATACCATGGATCACCCGTAAGTTTTCCCACATGCGTGCGCTTTTCTCTGCATGAAAGTCTATGAACTTTAGGTCCGCACCTTTTGTTCAGAACACCTGTGAACATGTCCACACATTTTGAATGGCGCACCTGCGGACCCAGTCTAAGACAACATCTTTGTGAACAGGAACCTGCGGGCCTTTCATTTTCTACATTCTTTGTAGACTAATCATCAACTTTTTGCTACTGCCCTGCTACACTATGATCTGTCATCTGTGTGAGTTGCCATCAAGGACAACACTTGTATCATAATGCCAACAATCTCCCCCTTTGGACTTGATGGCAAAGCTATCTTGCCACACTGAGAACTTGTTATCTGATTCCTTTGATCTGTCCTGCATCCCATGTATTCTGTCACATCTGATATCTCTTCTGTAGATTCATCTAGATATGTATAAGTGAGTTGTTCTTCTACGAGAGGGTTGCCATCAAGTACAACACATGCATCATAAACGTCAGACTAAATACCATGGATCACCCATAAGTTTTCCCACGTGCGTGCGCTTTTCTCTACATGAAATTCTGTGAACTTTAGGTTCGCACGTTTTGTTCGGAACATCTGCGAACATGTCCACAGCTTTTGAACGGTGCACCTGCGGACCCAGTCTAAGACCGCATCTTTATGAACAGGAACCTGCGGGCCTTTCATTTTCTACATTCTTTGTAGATTGATCATCAACTATGATCTGCCATCTGTGTGAGTTGCCATCAAGGATAACACTTGTATCATAATGCCAACAATATCCCCCTTAGGAATTGATGGCAAAGCTATCTTGCCACACTGAGAACTTGTTATCTGATTCCTTTGATCTGTCCTGCATCCCATGTATTCTGTCACATCTGATATCTCTTCTGTAGATTCATCTAGATATGTATAAGTGAGTTGTTCTTCTATGATAGGTTTGCCATCAAGTACAACACATGCATCATAATGCTAACAATCTCCCCCTTTGGACTTGATGGCAACAACACCAAATCACTCTCCCCCTTTGACATCAAGGGCAAAGGGTGGAACAAGATATTCTCTTTCCTTGGTAAACATTCTGCTAACCATACTCCCCCTGAGTACCTGCTGAAACCTCTGAATGAGCTCCCCCTTTGTATATGCCAAGGTGTACCAATCTGTCCATGCTCCTTCTGAGTACATGCTGAAATCTCTTGTTCTGCTGAAGAGTGTTGTTCATGCTCCCCCTGACTGTAAGCAAAGTCTGCAAAAAGATGTTCTATAAGAAGGAACATGACTCCATACATCATAAGTGACCTCCCTATCACCAAAGATTCATACATACATCCATCTCCCATCAAAATGGGGATATACCAAACTTGACTCATCCACCCAACCAAGTGGGATATATCAAGGTTTACACATGATGACACAAGAGTATAACATCATCCATCCCAGGCATAATGGGGAAACCGACATAGGCCGTTACATGACCTTGATAATAAAAGGAATACATGACTGAAATATTTCATCATTATGCATAGAGGGGGTTCAATTTTCTTCATATGACCAGAAGAGATCTCATCAGATGACTACACTAGATAGAGACACATTATTGAATGATAGAGACCAACCATATAAATAAGACCATGATAGTCATCAGCAGCTATCATACATAGTGTATGATTTGCTCTATAAGCATCTGTCAACAGCATTCAGACCAGCAACTTGTATATGTCCATTAGTGTAGATGACATCATCCTGAGACAAGATATATCAGCATCAACTTCATCCAGAATCATTCATATTATATGTGAGAAATACCACATCCATCTCATCAACATCAAGATCTGCATGATCCGAGTATCATCACTTTGGGAACATCTGCATCAATCAACATATGTAAGTATCAACCTATCATCATAAGCACTCATCATCATCATGTCTCCAACAATGCAACTTTGAGTAATCATTCATGTATCCAACACTATGTATCTTGAGCTCAAGATCATTTGTCAAGACTTCTTGAAATCATCAATAGCAACAGTCCTTATCCACATGAGCGCCAAGAACTATAGGAATCCTGCATCATAACTGTATTGTATGATCTTTATGCATAAGACGACAGCAGCATATGAGTGACTCATCATCAAGTAATGAAGATGAGTATTCAAGCTTTGAACTTCTCCTTATCCTTATGAATATCACCATGTGAGCACCATATATGCATCATCAGAGAATCAACCACAAATCTGATCCGGACATCAACTATGTAACCCTAAAGAATCATATGAGATTTTGTCATGGATAACCATATCATAGCAAGATATATCATTTAGCCATATAAGCATTATTACCAAGGACTACTAACCATAATGCCAACAATGCATCATTAAAATCATATGCTCCCACTGAATCTGTGTCATCTGTTCACTGTCAGATCTGATCATGCATATGTCAGCAAGAAGAATCAAGGTATCATCATGATCAAAATACTTTAAAACATCTTATAAGTGTCAAGGCATTTCCACATAGATTGTAACCATTATCAAACACAGTAAATAATGGACTGAATCCTATCAGACCCTTTTTCTGAACCTCTCCCTACTGCTTTTCTCAAACTAGCATATACACGATTGTGCAGTGTATAAATCGCATATATACGCGACTTCCCTTTATGAAACTTTCATATGAGATTTAAGACACTGAAGTTTTACACTTTCAGCTCCCCCTGAGTCTGTTATGTCTTTATAAGGTGTTGTGCCACATCTTTCTGACTGTACTTCCTTCTTCTTCCATATCTTCAAGTGTGATGATGTTTTCTCCTTTTGGCGTCATGCCCGTACTTTGTTCCTGCATTCCTTTGCTATATGTCCAAGCTTGTTATGTGCATAACATCTTATATGTTTCATATTCCTTCTATAGCAATCAACAGCTTTATGACCAAACATGTTGCAAGCAAAGCAATATCCCTTAAAGTACCTAGAATGTGATGATCTTTCTGCTTGATGGTCTTGAACCATTCTTCTTCTGCATCTGGCTGCAACATGTCCAAGATTATGACATACATAACATTCAACATTGTTCATTGGAGGAGTAAAAGATTTTCTTTGAATAATTTCTTTCCTTGGTTTATGATGGGTTTGACCTCTCATCTCCTTCTGGAGCATTTCATATTTAGCATTAGAGTTCCTTGTCTTACTTTGTGAACTAGATTCTTCTTCAACAGATTCATGAAAACCAAGACCAGTTTTGATAGCAGGAGACCTTTGACTACTAAGAATATCATCTAAAATCTTAGTACTATCTTGAAATCGTAAGAGCTTATGCTTTTCTTCTAATTTTTCTTTTAGAATATTTACTCAACCTGGAGATTCTCTTCCTTTTCAAGATATTGCTTCTTCATGTTTTCTTCAGCTTTTCTTCCTTCTTCCAACTGATGTCTTAGTTCAAGAGCTTCATTTTCATGTTTTTCAAGAGCTTGGAGTAGATCTTTATTGTGCTTCTTTGTTTCTTCAAGATCTTCTTTTAGCGAGCGGATCGTGGCTTCAAGACTTTCATAATAACTGGATCTATCTCTGAGTTTCTTGATGGTTGTGCTCCTTTCATTGACTTCATTTCTTAATGATGTCACTTCATCCTACAACTTTTGACATTGATCTCCCTTGTCCTTGAATAATTTTCTTACCTTGTTTCCTTCCTCTAGTTGAGCTTTTAGTTTGGTAGCTTCTTCTTTGAAGACACATTCCCTTTTGTTCAATAGATCCTGTTGATCTCTAATTTTGTATGGAAGCATTTTAAATTCTACCTCTATTTGATATCTTTCTTGCTCACCCATGAGAGAAAATTCAGTTGTCTCGCTATCACTTTCATCGTCTCCAAATGGATGGATAAATGTATCACCAGAGGATAACAAATTCATACCTGATTGTTCATCTTCATTATGAAGTGATTCTGAATCTGAAGTGCTTCTTCCACATATTCCCCAATCGATGCTCCCACTGTCATAGTTCTTCTGAGATGTCTTCTTCTTCTTAGGCGCTTTCTTCTTAAGCTTCTTTCCCATTCTTCTACGGATCTCCTTCAAGTGATCAAGCTTCTACCAAAGGACCTGCTCTGATACCAATTGTTGGAAATAATACTAAAAGGGGGGGAGAATCAGTATTATCAAATCAATCTACTTTTTCATTTCCATATCCATATTCATATACGCTACTTCCACAACTATGATTAATGCAACCAGTGTATATCCAGTAAACTTATGATTCAATTAGTTGATCCTTAATGAGTGCATTAGAACATTATTAACCATATGAGCAGTAAACCGAAGCAGTAAAACAGAACAGATCATCACACACAAGAAGCACACATGAACACCATGATATAAGGTGGAAACACAATGTGGGTGAAAACCACCTACTGCAAGTCGTCTCTATCTTCTTTTAATAAGAAACTTCCTTTTACAATATTTTGTACTGGTGCAGTGTTATACCAGTACGCAGGCTTCTACCTACAGAAGGCTACAACCTTCTCTCGTTCTCTAGGCACTCCTGGAAGGGAGCTACAACCCCCTTACCTCTTGTACTAGCTGATCCATTTACTAGTACGTAGATGCAGGCCTACTAAAATGCTCCAACCTTTACTTGTTTTCCAACTGCTATTGGAAGGGAGCTACCACCCCCTTAGCTTTTGTACTAGCTAAGGTACTAGTACATAGGCGCCAACCTACAATCTTCTCTCCTCCGAGTACCATGTTTCATACATTTTCAGACTGGATACTCCTGAAGCACAACACATAATCTGAAGGCCACGTTTCATCCAATTTTCATACTGGACCCTTCAATATCATTGAAGCACATAATCAATTAATCTTCTGAATCACCCAATCACCATATCATTACATATACAAGGATAAATATGTGTGTTAGCAACCAGATCTAGTCCATCAGATCACATAAAGATAAATCATTATGAACCTGATCCATCACTACTAAAGCTAAGCATAATCATTCAATCAATCACTTTCGAAACCAGACATCTCTTCAAAACCTAGAACACTACAAAAACATATTTTAATAATAGGTAGACAACTTCACCAATAGAAAATTATAGGTATCTGTGCCTGCTCTTTCTTCTGATCTACGGGTATCCGCACCTGCGCTTTCTTCTGATCTGCAGGTATCCGCACCTGCACACGCTGCTGATCTGCGAGTATCCGCAACTGCTGAGTCTTCTGATCTGCGGGTATCCACACCTGCGTAGTCTTCTGACCTGCGGGTATCCGCACCTTCTCTATGTCGCTCTTGTGTACCCAAATTATCAGAGTTATAGATCTGATCTTGCGCTAACCTGCATACCCAAATTATCAGATCTGATCATGCGTCAAAGAGATCTCGACCCATCAGTAGATCTTAACCCTCTTGAAATGCTCAGGTTCCTCCTTGCTTCAGGTTTAGTTATTATTCACCAACAGATCACCAGCATTTCAGATCTTATTCTTCTCAAGATATTCAACACCTCACCACCCCCATCCAAATGATCTACTTTCCTTTTTATAGACTAGCCCTTACTCAAACCATGGTCCAAAACCATAGAATTCCAATACAAGATACCCAAAACCTGGGTTCAATACTTTAGGAGCAAAACCATGGACCAAAACCATAGGATCAAAAACGTCAAACTAAATACCGTGGATCACCCGTAAGTTTTCCCACATGCGTGCGCTTTTCTCTGCATGAAAGTCTGTGAACTTTACGTCCGCACCTTTTGTTCAGAACACCTGCAAACATGTCCGCACCTTTTGAACGGCGCACCTGCGGACCCAGTCTAAGACCGCATCTTTGTGAACAAGAACCTGCGGGCCTTTCATTTTCTACATTCTTTGTAGATTGATCATCAACTTTTTGCTACTGCCCTACTGCACTATGATCTGTCATCTATGTGAGTTGCCATCAAGGACAACACTTGTATCATAATGCCAACAATCTCCCCCTTTGGACTTGATGGCAAAGCTATCTTGCCACACTGAGAACTTGTTATCTGATTCCTTTGATCTGTCCTACATCCCATGTATTTTGTCACATCTAATATCTTTTCTGTAGATTCATCTAGATATGTATAAGTGAGTTGTTCTTCTACGAGAGGGTTGCCATCAAGTACAACACATGCATCATAAACGTCGGACTAAATACCATGGATCACCCATACGTTTTCCCACGTGCGGCCGCTTTTCTCTACGTGAAAGTCTATGAACTTTAGGTCCGCACCTTTTGTTCGAAACATCTACGAACATGTCCGCACCTTTTGAACGGCGCACCTGCGGACCCAGTCTAAGACCACATCTTTGTGAACAGGAACCTGCGGCATTTCATTTTCTACATTATTTGTAGACTGATCATCAACTTTTTTCTACTGCCCTGCTGCACTATGATCTGTCATCTGTGTGAGTTGCCATCAAGGAAAACACTTGTATCATAATGCCAACAATCTCCCCCTTTGGACTTGATGGCAAAGCTATCTTGCCACACTGAGAACTTGTTATCTAATTCCTTTGATCTGTCCTACATCCCATGTATTCTATCACATCTGATATCTCTTCTGTAGATTCATCTAGATATGTATAAGTGAGTTGTTCTTCTACGAGAGGGTTGCCATCAAGTACAAAACATGCATCATAATGCTAATAATCTCCCCCTTTGGACTTGATGGCAACAACACCAAATCACTCTCCCCTTTTGACATCAAGGGCAAAGGGCGGAACAAGATATTCTCTTTCCTTGGTAAACATTATGTTGACCATACTCCCCCTGAGTACCTGTTGAAACCTCTGAATGAGCTCCCCCTTTGTATATGCCAAGGTGTACCAATCTGTCCATGCTCCTTCTGAGTACATGTTGAAATCTCTTGTTCTGCTGAAGAGAGTTGTTCATGCTCCCCCTGACTATAAGCAAAGTCTGCAAAAATATGTTCTATAAGAAGGAACATGACTCCATACATCATAAATGACCTCCTTATCACCAAAGACTCGTACATACATCCATCTCCCATCAAAATGGGGATATACCAAACTTGACTCATTCGCCCAACCAAGTGGGATATATCAAGGTTTACACATGATAAGACAAGAGTATAACATCATCCATCCCAAGCATAGTGGGGAAACTGACATAGGTCGTTACATGACCTTGATAATAAAAGAAATACATGACTGAAATATTTCATCATTATGCATAGAGGGGGTACAATTTTCTTCATATGACCAAAAGAGATCTCATCAGATGACTACACTAGATAGAGACACACTGTTGAATGATAGAGACCAACCATCTAAATAATACCATGATAGTCATCAGCAACTATCATACATAGTGTATCATTTGCTCTATAAGCATCTGTCAACAGCATCCAGAGCAGCAACCTGTATATGTCCATTAGTGTAGATGACATCATCCTGAGACAAGATGTATCAGCATCAACTTCATCCAGAATCATTCATATTATATGTGAGAAATACCACAGCCATCTCATCAACATCAAGATCTGCATGATCCAAGTATCATCACTTTGGGAACATCTGCATCAATCAACATATGTAAGTATCAACCTATCATCATAAGCACTCATCATCATCATGTCTCCAACAATGCAACTTTGAGTAATCATTCATGTATCCAACACTACGTATCTTGAGCTCAAGATCATTTGTCAAGACTTCTTGAAATCATCAACAGCAACAGTCCTTATCCACATGAGCGCCAAGAACTATAGGAATCCTGCATCATAACTGTATTGTATGATCTTTATGCATAAGACGACAGCAGCATATGAGTGACTCATCATCAAGTAATGAAGATGAGTATTCAAGCTTTGAACTTCTCCTTATCCTTATGAATATCACCATGTAAGCACCATATATGCATCATCAGATAATCAACCACAAATTTGATCTGAACATCAACTATGTAACCCTAAAGAATCATATGAGATTTTGTCATGGATAACCATATCATAGCAAGATATATCATTTAGCCATATAAGAATTATTACCAAGGACTACTAACCATAATGCCAACAATGCATCATTAAAAGCATATGCTCCCACTGAATCTGTGCCATCTGTTCACTATCAGATCTGATCATGCATATGTGAGCAAGAAGAATCAAGGTATCATCATGATCAAAATACTTTAAAACATCTTATAAGTGTCAAGGCATTTCCACATAGATTGTAACCATTATCAAACAGAGAAAATAATGGACTGAATCCTATCAAACCCTTTTTCTGAACCTGTCCCTACTGCTTTTCTCAAACTAACATATACATGATTGTGCAGTGTATAAATCGCATATATATGCGACTTCCCTTTATGAAACTTTCTTATGAGATTTAAGACACTGAATTTTTACACTTTCAGCTCCCCCTGAGTCTGTTATGTCTGTATAAGGTGTTGTGCCACATCCTTCTAACTGTACTTCCTTCTTCTTCCATATCTTCAAGTGTGATGATGTTTTCTCCTTTTGGCATCATGCCCGTACTTTGTTCCTGCATTCCTTTGCAATATGTCCAAGCTTGTTACATGCATAACATCTTATATGTTTTATATTCCTTCTATAGCAATCAACAGCTTTATGACCAAACATGTTGCAAGCAAAGCAATATCCCTTAAAGTACCTGGAATGTGATGATCTTTCTGCTTGATGGCCTTGAACCATTCTTCTTCTGCATCTGGCTGCAACATGTCCAAGATTATGACATACATAACATTCAACATTGTTCATTGGAGGAGTAAAATATTTTCTTTGAAGAATTTCTTTCCTTGGTTTATGATGGGTTTGACCTCTCATCTCCCTCTGGAGCATTTCAGATTTAGAATTAGAGTTCCTTGTCTTACTTTGTGAACTAGATTCTTCTTCAACAGATTCATGAAAACCAAGACCAGTATTGATAGCAGGAGACCTTTGACTACTAAGAATACCATCCAAAATCTTAGTACTATCTTGAAATCGTAAGAGCTTATCCTTTTGTTCTAATTTTTCCTTTAGAATATTTACCTCAACCTGGAGATGCTCTTCCTTTTCAATATATTGCTTCTTCATGTTTTCTTTAGCTTTTCTTCCTTCTTCCAACTAATGTCTTAGTTCAAGAGCTTCATCTTCTTTTTTTTCAAGAGCTTGGAGTAGATCTTTATTTTGCTTCTTTGTTTCTTCAAGATCTTCTTTTAGCGAGCGGATTGTGGCTTCAAGACTTTCATAATAATTGGATCTATCTCTGAGTTTCTTGATGGTTGTGCTCCTTTCATTGACTTCATTTCTTAATGATGTCACTTCATCCTACAACTTTTGACATTGATCTCCCTTGTCCTTGAATAATTTTCTTACCTTGTTTCCTTCCTCTAGTTGAGTTTTTAGTTTGGTAGCTTCTTCTTTGAAGACACGTTCCCTTTTGTTCAATAGATCCTGTTGATCTCTAATTTTGTCTGTAAGCCTTTTAAATTCTACCTCTATTTGATATCTTTCTTGCTCACCCATGAGAGCAAATTCAGTTGTCTCGCTATCACTTTCATCATCTCCAAATGGATGGATAAATGTATCACCAGAGGATAACAAATTCATACCTGATAGTTCATCTTCATTCTGAAGTGATTCTGAATCTAAAGTACTTCTTCCACATATTCCCCAATCGATGCTCCCACTGTCATAGTTCTTCTGAGATGTCTTCTTCTTCTTAGGCGCTTTCTTCTTAAGCTTCTTTCCCATTCTTCTACGGATCTCCTTCAAGCGATCAAGCTTCTACCAAAGGACCTGCTCTGATACCAATTGTTGGAAATAATACTAAGAGGGGGGGTGAATCAGTATTATCAACTCAATCTACTTTTTCATTTCCATATTCAGATTCATATACGCTACTTCCACAACTATGATTAATGCAACCAGTGTATATCCAGTAAACTTATGATTCAGTTAGTTGATCCTTAATGAGTGCATTAGAACATTAATAACCATATGAACAGTAAACCGAAGCAATAAAACATAATAGATCATCACACACAAGAAGCACACATGAACACCATGATATAAGGTGGAAACCCAATGTGGGTGAAAACCACCTGCTACAAGTTGTCTCTATCTTCTTTTAATAAGAAACTTCCTTTTACAATATTTTGTACTGGTGCAGTCTTATACCAGTACGCAGGCTTCTACCTGCAGAAGGCTACAACCTTCTCTCGTTCTCCAGGCACTCTTGGAAGGGAGCTACAACCCCCTTAGCTCTTGTACTAGCCGATCCATTTACTAGTACGTAGGTGCAGGCCTACTGAAATGCTCCAACCTTTACTTGTTTTCCAACTACTACTGGAAGGGAGCTACCACCCCCTTAGATTTTGTACTAGCTAAGATACTAGTATGTAGGCGCCAGCCTACAATCTTCTCTCCTCCGAGTACCACGTTTCATACATTTTCAGGCTAGACACTCCTGAAGCACAACACATAATCTGAAGGCCACGTTTCATCCAATTTTCATATTGGACCCTTCAATATCATTGAAGCACATAATCAATTAATCTTCTAAATCACGCAATCACCAAATCATTACATATACAAGGACAAATATGTGTGTTAGCAACCAGATCTAGTCCATCAGATCACATAAAGATAAATCATTATGAAACTGATCCATCACTACTGAAGCTAAACATAATCATTCAATCAATCACTTCTGAAATCAGACATCTCTTCAAAACCCAGAACACTGCAAAAAAATATTTTAATAATAGGTACGCAACTTCACCAATAGAAAACTGCGGGTATCCACGCCTGCTCTTTCTTCTAATCTGCGGGTATCCACACCTGCGCTTTCTTCTGATCTGCGGGTATCCGCACCTGCACACGCTGCTGATCTGTGGGTATCCGCAACTGCTGAGTCTTCTGATCTGCGGATATCTGCACCTACATAGTCTTCTGACCTGCGGGTATCCGCACCTTCTCTGTGTCCCTCCCGCGTACCCAAATTATCAAAGTTATAGATCTAATCTTGTGCTAACCTGCATACCCAAATTATCATATATGATCATGCATCAAAAAGATCTCGACCCATCAGTAGATCTTAACCCTCTTGAAATGCTCAGGTTCCTCCTTGCTTCAGGTTTAGCTATTATTCACCAACAAATCACCAGCATTTTAGATCTTATTCTTCTCAAGATATTCAACACCTTACCACCCCCAGCCAAATGATCTCCTTTCCTTTTGATAGACTAGCCCTTACTCAAACCATGGTCCAAAACCATAGAATTCCAATACAAGAGACCCAAAACCTGGGTTCAATACTTTATGAGCAAAACCACAGACCAAAACCATAGGATCAAAAACGTCGGACTAAATACCATGGATCACCCGTAAGTTTTCCCACGTGCGTGCGCTTTTCTCTGCATGAAATTCTGTGAACTTTAGGTCCGCACCTTTTGTTCGGAACACCTGCGAACATGTCCGCACCTTTTGAACTGCGCACCTACGGACCCAGTCTAAGACCGCATCTTTGTGAACAGGAACCTGCGGGCCTTTCATTTTCTACATTCTTTGTAGACTAATCATCAACTTTTTGCTACTGCCCTGCTGCACTATGATCTGTCATCTGTGTGAGTTGCCATCAAGGACAACACTTGTATCATAATGCCAACAATCCCCCCCTTTGGACTTGATGGCAAAGCTATCTTTCCACACTGAGAACTTGTTATCTGATTCCTTTGATCTGTCCTGCATCCCATGTATTCTATCATGTCTGATATCTCTTCTATAGATTCATCTAGATATGTATAAGTGAGTTGTTCTTCTACGAGAGGGTTTCCATCAAGTACAACACATGCACATAATGCGAACACATTCTTTGCGCGCCGACCTTCTGCAGACTTTTTTATAGTCCCGCGCCTTGTTTCAACTGTGGGGGGCACTGAGACTGTGCTTTCCACAGCTAGTCAGGTGGTTGCACCCCAGGTGCGATGTCTCAGCATCCCTGCTAGCCTGGGCTGCGGGCACCTTTTGAGTGCCTTTATATCCATTAGCTTCTTAGGTGCTATTGTATGGGGTATACTCCTCTGTTGGTGCGGTCACAGTCAAGATAGCAAGGTCGCAGCTTGTCTTATTACTGAGATATACCAGGCTAGACAGGGTTTTCTGATGTGTAGGGTCATGTGGCCCACTTATGTGACACCCTATTTTATTTTGTTGATTCCTTTCCCTAACGTCTCGCTTCTCCCTCTCTGCTGCGCCGGTTTTTCATGGATTTCATGCAGCTTGATGCTATCGCACCCATTCTAGGTTCCTTCTTGTCTTAATATTGAGAAGCGCACCTTCACATCCCTCCTATGATAGGTACATCAACTCTCTGGTGTCTACGGAGTCCTAGTGGATCGTCTTATGCTATTTGTGTGCCCTCTTGCTTTCCTGCTGGTTTTGTCGCGGACAGCTGGTGGGCTACATTGTTGTGGTGAATTCGGATTTTTGCTTCGTATGTGGTTAGGCGTTAGCACACCATACACCTACACCCTATGTTGCCGATGGATGCTCACCCCCTTTTTTCCTCCAATCTGACGGCGCGCCTGCCTCCTATAGTCACGCCACTTTCCCCTAGTATTTTGCCTTGTGTAGTTGTTGCACTTGGCGACCCTGTTTGTGCACCCTGCTTTTCTTCCAAACTCACTGGTTCATAGTGGTCTACTAGTTCCTCCACGTTCATTGTGCCCTCATCATTTGGCCGCTCCCTTGCTTCTATCATTACATGGCGTATTGATCTAGTCATCATATTACAATTTAGCATTGTTACCTCATGCAATCGGTTCTGCCATCGCTCAATCTCTTCATCGAAGTATAATGTAGGAACTGTTGCGTTCCCATGAGATTCTCCCATCTGCTGTCGGATTCACCTGATCCTGATATTGTGTTGTGATCTGGTAGATATGATCCAAGTACTAATCACTCTCCTTGTCGCGTACGGGTTCAGTATAGCACGCCCCTTTGGCCAAATCTAGTGGGATGACTATGCGCAGAGACTTTTTCTCAAATATCATCTTTTAGTCTTTTAGATTAATGACTCCATTCATGTCCGTGGCCCAATCTATGCCCATTTCTCAAATATCATCTTTCAGTCTTTTAGATTAATGACTCCATTCATGTCCATGGCCCAATCTATCCCCAATAGTGCTGGGTAAGGGTTACTGTCATCCACAATTTCTATTACCTCAAAGTCTGTTTGTGTGCTCGCGCCTTCTATATCTACTGTGACTCCTTGTAGTCTCCCCATGGGAAAGATCTTTTTTTGGTTCGCCATCTGTAATTGAATAGGAGACCATTGTAATGTGGTCCTACCCATGCGTTCCCATGTCTATTTAGGTAGGACATTCGCATCTGACCCCAAGTCCATAACAACTTGATCCATCTCATAGTCGCCAATTTGGGCAGTCAACCACATCTCCCGCCCTAGCCCTGTGCATAAAGCATGCTTGCCTAGCTTCCTGATCATGCACGGTTCACCAAACCCTGCGCATCTAGTTATCAATTCTTACAATCCTTTCACCACTCTAGTGTCCCGTAGTAGTTTCAAACATGTCTCTAAAAAGGTCGTTAACATAGAAGTATCCAACTCCGACTCAGTCTGATCCTTGCTACCCGAAGTAGAAGGCTTCATGAAGCTCTTCTTAGCTTCCATAAATGTTTCCTTCGCGCATTCTAAATCAATTTTAGGTTGCTTTGTAGGGGCCTTGCGAACCCATGCATCCTCCTCAGGTTTCTTCCCCTTATCTTCTCCTATAGTCGCACCACTTCTAAGCATCATGTTCACGTTAGGATCCTCCTCGCGTGGTTCCGCCTTCATCATCTGGACGTTTTGAGTGGGAGTAACTTGGAGCACCCCTTTTTCCCGCATTTGTGTAATTAGTGTGGGCAATATACTGTGTCATGATCGAATTGGTAACAGTATGGGAAACATGTTCTGGTCGGGTTCATGCTATCCCACGCGTAGACCCTAGGTCCTCCACAATTGTAGCAGATTAATTGTCCTCGGCCTCGCCCAGGTCCCATTCCTCCTCGTCCCCGTCTGCACCCCTAAAATCCAGCCCGCGCTATCGCTGCAGCTAGATCTTGATCTCACATCTCATTTTTCATCCTGTAAGCAGGTGTTCGTTCCATCAACAACTCATAACTTCAGCAATTGCATTCATCATGGCCCATCGATCTACAAAAATTACAAAATAGCTGCTGAGGGGGTTGTATCAGTTTCGGTAATAGATGACAATTGTCTGTGTTGTGATTTCCTCCCACCTGACAGATTGCACACCAGAGCGAAGGCGTCACGCTCGGCCCTACTTGTGCCTCTGGTCGCAATGGCATTGGTCCCCCTCCTACCTGATAGTTTGCAAATATCGGATAGTGATCCTTATCATGGCCTTGGCCTTTACATTTTAGGCACCATACCTCTGTGCGCGCTTCTGACCGAGGTGCTTTATCTTGTTTCAAACTTTGCATTTCTAACCATAGGTTTTGTAGTTGTGCGTGGATTTGTTAAACTCCCAACCCTGGATCCTGTATTGGAGTTTCATGCAACCTCATCGATGTCTCCAATGCTTTAGCTTAGGTTGATATCTTTTGTTGTGATAGTGTCGTCCTCAGATTTGGTGTTAGTGACACCACAAAGGATGTGCAGTGTTGTGCGTCCGCCAGTGTAATGTTTGCCTCGCGAATTGTACTTTTCAATCTCTGATCCAGATCCCACGGGGTTTCACCAGGCATCATCACGATCTCCTTGAACCCGATGATCGACTGCGTTTCCGATTTTGATCGGCTAAATTCTTTGTTCAACGTGTCCTGAATCGCTACTATCCCCGCATTTGAGTGATCGCTAGAGTAATTTTTATACCACGTCAATGCACGATCCTGCAGTGCTTTTACTAGAGAAGCCTTTTTCATGTTCTCATCTGTTATGCCTTGGGCTTCCCATATAGCGTTTACCACGAACAAGAACTAATCTGGTTCCTTGTTTCCTACGCCTAGATGTACCGGAAACTTGATCACACCTGCCATCCCTACCATCGGTGGTGGCAGTGGTGGGGTAGGTGAATATGGGTTAGATGTAGGTGAAGTAACTGATGGCGTGGACAACGGTGGTATTAGTGGAAACCACTACTTTATCAATTAGACTGCACTTCTCGGAGAGAACCTTGCAAGCTCCTCCTCGCTTTCTCATGATAATGAAATTAGAGGATTGTTTTCTAATCCTTCACTCCCTCGGTAGCCTCTTCCGCTCCTCGTTACCCTAGACATCAATGGATGCGCATAACCCATTTTTCACATAACAACATTTTAATCCGAGTATTCAATGATTTTATGTACTTACCCTGTGACCCTTGGAGAAAGCGCCTTTCTGCCTTGTTGTAACTCACAATTGTGTTTATCGCAAACTTGGTTATAAACCCTCCTATTACTCGATTCAACCAGTGATCTACTACCCGTGAAATTTTGTCTTCAGATGCTTTCAGCCTATGCACCAACTCTGGAGTCCACACGATGGGTTGATCTAGTCTGCACCTTCCCTGACTATTAGCTAGCCTCGTGATCCACTCATATAGTTCTGTCGAAAATGATGCAAAGAAGATCTCATGGATTTCTGTGTATATGTAGCGATCCAACCACCTTTCCTCAGATATCCGTAGGTTTCTGTTTTCTTGTACCACGAATTCATGAAGCTTCTAATCCAACCAATCTTCAAGTTCTTTCTTTGTAGGGTTCCAGTGTTCTGACATTAGACATCCTTTAGACAGATCCTGGTCCCAGCAACGGAACCATTTGTTGGCTTATTGGGCCTTGTCCCAGGTTCGGAAGAGTTGTTAGCCAAACAAATCCCGCAACTACCGGCCCCTTCAGCAACAGCCCGCGGAGTGCGGACTGAGGTCTCACCCGAGGTAGCAGGGGAGGGTGCTGGAACCAGGTTTCTACACCCTTGGGATGTCTTGATGTGGTCTGGAGAGGTCACGAACCGTTCTATGGCCTCGTGCCACCTGGACTAATATCATGCTTCCACGTAGATCTATGCAGGTGTACATTCTTATTAAGGAAATTATTATAGATCTGATCTTCTTGTTATAGTCTTTAAGAAAACATTTAACACTAAAACCCAGTGCACACAATAAAAAAAAACAGATATAAACTCATATACAGATGCATAAACCAGAACACAATAGATCCACGATACTTCAAAAACCACTTAGCTTTATTAAAATCTTATGTCCATACAACCAGATCTACCTTGTGCACTCAACTGCAGGGGTGCACGCACATAGCTGCGGACTCTACCAGGCCTCAGTGCACTTAACTGCAGAGCCTCTATCTACCTACCAACACCCTTGACTCAGACTTACATATGCAGATAACATTGTCTTCACAAAACCATAACACCAAGATCCAAGACAAAGACTTCTCCAAAAACTTACCTCTAGCCATAGAGCCTTTCTCTATTTATACATTCCCATGGTCCGCGGACCATGGGCAGGCCAACTCTCTTCCTATTATTTTACATTATTCTTGGGCTAACAACCCTTTGAATTGACTCATTACAATTCACACTCCACGCACTTCGTGGGGTCTTTACCATTCTTTTTCCCAAAATTGTGGACTTTGAGTCCCAAATCCGTTACGCGGAGCCTCCGCTACCCAACACAGAGTGACAACCCCCTCCCTGAGCCGTTGTTGTGGTGCCTATACATTCCAAGCGACAACATTTATTTGGCGCCATTGTCGGGGACCATATTATTGGGCTTTAGATTTGCGAAAATTATCATATGTCTTCTTCATCTACTAATCAGTTTCATTTTTTGTATCCAACTAATGCCAAAAACATTTTTTTGCGATTATCTTTCATCATTCCTCATCTTTTCATCACCATATCCTTTGTTATCTCACTAATCCTCTCATCTTGCTCATCCGCACCTTTAACACCTAGACAAATTAGCTTGGTTTCATGTTTGGGAGGTGACTCCACTTGTTGAACCATTCACAAGAGCTTACTCTAGAAGGGATCTTGGTAGCTTGGTTAACCCCACTCCCGATCCTAAAAAGGTTCTAAGAGTATGGTTAAACAAATCACATTCTAGAGAGAAATTAAATTTTCTTGGATAGGAAGCTCTCCTTGAGCTCCATTTGCTTTTCATTAATCCCATATATCAAGAAATCATGGGTGATTTTTACAGGCCCTACAACTTCACCAACATCCAAGGATGTTCTCATGGTTTTCCAAGTGAGTCTACTATGATCAAGTTTCCAATATTTGAAGGAAATAATGCCATCAACGTTGAGGCTCATATAAAAAAAATTAACTCCTTCATCCATAGATATGTTCATTCCATTGCCTACAACCATGAATATGTTAGGATGAAGTTGTTTGTTTTATCATTGGAAGATAATGCTCTTGGCTGGTTTCATGATAAAGAAGACAATGTATTTGACTCCTTATGAACCCTCACTGATGCATTTAAAGATAATTATGGTGATCAGAGGGAAGGAAATTAATTGGTTAAAGAACTGAATACTATAAGTAAAAAAGAAAATGAAACAGTGGAATAAGTCAACCAAATATTTAATGGTCTTCTAAAAATTATGACTCAATATTATAGGCCTCTTGACAAGACAGTTTTGGAAGAATATCTCGAATATTTTAATGGTGACACTCAATATGAAATTAGATGTGCCAAGCCCGTTGCCTTAGCCATTGCCCAGAATACAGCTGAAGAATTGGAAAAGGATAGAAAATATTTAGGTAAGTCAGAAGTCTCAGGTTTTGATAGGGGTCCTATTAAATCTAAAGGAAAGGAAATAAAAGAAGGAGAGTTGGATTCAGTTAAATAACTAACTTTAGTAATTAGGGAAATGAAGATAGAACATGCCAAACAAATAAGTGATATCCAAAATCAATTATTTCAAATGGAGAGAAGTCGGTTGCAGAGTATGTCCCCCGGGAATAACAATAATAATATGGTAGCAACAATTCTTGGCCAAGAAAGAGTCCTTCTAATGATCAGAGGCCTCCCACACCACTTAAATCTACTAATATGGTTGAAAAGTTGATCCCTTTCTGCAGACCTTGTGAAAGATTCCATGAAGAAATTACATGTGCTTTTTCTAGGAGAATTTAGAGGGAGGAACAAATCAACAAGTAAATAACACAAGAAAAGATGCTCCTCAGGAAAGTCAGTGTGCTGATATTATTTCTTCCTCATTTTCCATAAACAATTTCAGTGAAGAAGAGGACCCCATCACTCAGGCATACGGTAAGAAACCATCTCAAGAGAAAATTTTATAAATTGCTAAAAGTAAGGGATACACTTATTAGAGGAAAAGTAAGGATAAAGTTCAAAGTAAACAAATTGTTTTTGAAAGTTACAAATTAGGATTCAATGTGGATTGGGCTGCATGAATTACTAACATTAAGATGTATGTCACAATGCTTGAACTTTTAAATATTCCATGTCAGAGGGCATATTTCTTCAAGTCTTTGGGTATGGTTCAGCAAGGTAATGTAGACAACAATCCTAAGGATGAAGAAATTAATTTGGAAGATTTAAATTTCTACATGATGAATGAAGATCATCAACCCTTCTTCCTAACTTTGGACATAAATGATTGTTTGCTCCACAATTTCATGCTTGATTCTGGTGCATCTACAAATGTTATGACTAAGAAAGTTATGGAACAATTAAACTTAAGAATATCTAGACCTTATCATAACATTTTCTCAATGGATTCTAAGAAGGTTGAAGTCCTTGGTGTGGTTAAAGATCTACAAGTCTCCTTGGCTGATTACCCATACAGGATCATCACCATGGACATAGTAGTAATTGATGCACCAGATGTATGGGGAATGATTCTTTCTAGAAAGTTTGCAAGTGATCTAGGTGGGTCTATTCAGATGGATTTATCTTATGTCATTATTCCCATAGCATCCAGTGGCATGGTCAGATTATTCAGAGAAGTGGAAAGAAGATATCATGTAGAAGTTCTAAAGAGATTGGAAAATGTTGAAGAAGTTGTGCCACACAGTCATCCACATCTGAGTTAGAGTTTTTCTAGCCATTTTATCACTTTTCTTCATTCCACCACCCATCTCCTCCTCTGAATAGAAAGAGAAGTAAGTTTTAGTTTGATAGAGATATGCAACACAATTTTGAGGAAATTCATCAACCAAAAAGGGTAGAATTCCAACAAGGGACATCGGATAAGCAGTCTATCGATCGAACAGTTAGCAATAAAATTCCCGATATTGTCCCACATCGGTGACATTTGATGCCATAGGGCATCATTTTTATAGTATATCTAACCTACTCCTTTTTATTTCATGTCATTAGATAGTTAAATTTCACACATTTATGTTATGTGTTTTATATTTCAATTTGTTAAAGTAGATTTTTCTATTCCAACAAGATTTATTATATATGCATGATGATTTCAATTTTGAATGGATATCTATTTGATGGACTTTTTGTTTTCGTAGATGTAGAATTATGTCATTCTCATGTTACTTCATCAAAGAAACTTGTCACCATATGGGGCCATATGTTTCACACTTTTTGTCAAAGTTCTAAGGAAGAAAATATGCCAAAAAAAAATCAGCGGGTTGGATCTGTTAGTATCCTACAGTCATAGTAGTTAGAAAATAATTTTTATCTTTCAAATTATGAAAAATGTATAAATGTTTGGCTATGATCTTGTAGAAGATCAAGCCATGGGTCTTAGTTTAGAATAAATTTATTATTATTCAATGTAAATATGTCAAAGTGTTTGAAGAGTCATGAAAATAGTCATTGATGTCTTGAGAGATTGAGTTAAGTGGGTCTAAGGTCACGTTTCATCAAAATATCATGACTAGGGGTATGATGGTCCTGGTCTTACATTGGGACGAGTTAGTGACATCCTGTCAAGCAGTGTTGTATCCTGGCCAAGCATTAGGGTTAGAGTTTTGTGATTGGAGATGATGTTTTGAATTTTGGTGAAAGGAAGCTTAAAAGGGGTATGTGGAATGATTATTGTAGCATTAGTATAATCACCAACATCATTAGATTTTTCAGAGACCTCACAGTCACACAAACCAGGAAAACAGGTGGTGCTACGCTTTCTCACTAGTGCAACGCTTTTGTTGAAAGTGAAATTGTGGGATTTGTGTGATGAAATAAAGAACCTCAGAGAGTGACCAGAGCTACTTCAACCATGGGGTGCTTCGTTTTTAATAAGGCAACCAACTTTGATGAAGAAATCATGGTTTTTGGCATTTGTTCCATGAATGAAGACACGAAGTGGTTCTTTTGAATGCTAAGATCCTCTCCAAGCCATTTGTCTTAATCAGAAGTTCAGTTTTTGGTCAAGTCATGTGGATGAAGGTGCGTTGTGCAACTGTGTTGTGCTTTTGCTCTGAGAAGAAGGTTTGGGGTTTGAAGGTTTGTGTTTGGCCTAAAAAATTTCTCATGGGTTTGAAACATTTTATGGATCCTTCCATGCCATTCTATTACCTTCATCATGTCTATTGATGGCCAGAGATAGTATAAGCTTAGAGTGTTACGCTTTTGTGTTTCGTTTTCACATAGACACTGTATTTTCAACATATCTCTTAAACCATGTACTCGTTTTCCATGACATTTTTACACTAGATGCATGGAGGTGATATGAATAAGGCCACTTAATTTCAGGTCAAAATGATTCACGATTTTCGAGAAATGAGCCACCATCATCTACATCCATTTTTGGATTTTGTCGATATACATGAGTTTGATTTGGCTTAATTGTTTTGTGGAGAATGTTTATGATGTTATTAACTTGCTGTCAAAAAATAAGCTCAGTTTTTCTTACCGTTTAGGAGATATGTGAAAAATACACTCCATGCGCTTTGGTGCTGCATTTTTGCTGTAGAGGAGGAACTGCGTTTCCAAACAATCATTATTTTTACTGATTTACCCAAGTAAAAATCTTATGTAACTTGTTTTTATGGTCTTAGTAATTGTAATAAAACATCTAATTACTCATAGGCTTCATTTCCGGTTGAAGATCTAATGAAAAATTCTTAGAATTTTTTTGGTTAAACAATCCCTAGTCTTTAGCAGTTAGTTCTATTTTCATTGAAGAAGTTAGAAACAACATTCCTAATGAGTAATATGACCCCTAGAGGTGGGAAATAACTCATTTGAGTCTATTTTATGATGTGCATATAATGAAAAAAGAGTTGGTTAGATTAGAAAGGAAGAGACTTGTGTATGTTGTAAATTTATGGATACTTGTCAGTGAATGAAAGACTGAAGGTGACTTGCAGGGATTCATGTGTCATATCTTCATGGTGTTGTGCTTCTTTCAAATTGTAATGTTGTCTTATGTTTATACATCTCTTGAATGTATGTCTTCATGCTTAGAATAACCAGATGTTTAACTCATAATTCATCTAAATGGTGCTCTGATTTATTTTTACCAAGTGATCTATGTTTTCTTCTTAAAGAAACATTTATAACTGATCCAAAATGGATTTTGGATAGACTCCTAAGTCTAAGTGTTCCTCACAGAGGAAAATGAAAGTCCAAGGAAGTTCTTGGAAATAGCCCCATGGCAGAGATCTTTTCATTCTGAATTATACTGCAACTTGAATGGGCAAAAATTGACTTAGGATACATAAGTTATCGCAGAAAGAAGATGCCCTTTATTCTTTGGAAAAAGAGGCAAAATCCCCTAAAAATGGCAAAAAACCCTTATAAAGGGAAATCACATCGGAGAGGGTCCAAGAGGTGGACTTAAGCGGAAAGGGAAGAGACCCTCGATCTTTGATCTTCGATATATCGGGTCAGAGATAGGCTTGTGTTCGATGGCGGGACCCCAGGCAATGCGATTGCGATCGCTGATATCAGCGGATCGGCATCGGCGATGGCATGAGACAAGGGACAGACCCCCGGGCCAATGCGACTTGCGATTGCGATATATCACATCGCAACGTCGCATCACAATGATATAAAAGGAGCGATAACATGCCAGACCCGATGGATTTGTAAGCATGACTTTATAACATTTTAGTTCCGCCATAAAGGGACTTTCCTGTGTATAAGCGCATTTCTCTGCAAAAACCGAAATACAAAGGAAAGACACCCGAAGTGATAAAGCTGGACATGAAGGGAATTATAGGCACAATTTATAAAATTTGAGTTCCGTAAGTGGGGTTTATGGCGGGCCTCAAGTGATAAATGGTATTGGGTCAGCTCCGCCTGATCCCATACAATGAACGACATGTGGCTGGCGGAGGAGAGAGGAAAACCTCCTTTTCGGGCGGGTAACCTTCATATTCTTAAGCCACCCGAAATCACATATTGAGTGTTGGATCAGAGATCCCGTAGATCAATGATGGGGCTTTCGATAGTGGCCAAAGGCAGACTCGATGCGATATTATGGCGGATGCGATAATGTTTGAAGTCTGATAGAAGGCATTTGTCGGGTTTTTCACGTATTTCCTGTGTATTTGGGATTTTACCCAAAACGCTTATGCAATGTGATATAACGCCTAATGGCAGACCCGATAGGGATTTTAAGGGTGATTGAATGGGATTTCAAGTCCGAAAATCATGCCCAATAGTGTATTTTGTAGACATTTTCTGTGTAATGGGATTTTCTCAATTTTTGGGTTTTTTCCTATGAGAAGGCCCCGAAACCTCTATAACTGCTCTTGATCATCATGCCACGCTGCAAGCAAGCATTTTTACAGGATGATTCATTTTGAAGCCATGGAGCCGCAGAGCCAGATGGCCAGTCGAACTAACAAGGAGCAGGGAAGCTGCAGAGGCACAGAGAGATGATGATACACAGAGAAACAGTTGGGGTAGCCGAAAATCCGGAAAAGTACCTCAAAGGAGGCAGAGAGCTCAATTGATAAAGTAGAGAGCAGGCCAGCAAAAGCTAAAGCACAGAGCAGCTGAGGGAGCCTTGGAGTCACTTGGAGGTCAAGTGGAAAACCAAAGAGTAGAAAGTTGCTGAGACAGTCACTTGGAGGTCAAGCGGACTGCTGAGAGCTCAGAGAAGCCAGAGCTGAAGAGCTAGAGCCAGAGCCAGAGCCGAAGAGCTAGAGCCAGAGCCAAGATCCAAGAGCCAGAGCCAGAGCCAGAGCTAGAGTCGAGAGCCAGAGCCAGAGCCGAGGGCCAGAGAGCTGAGAGCTTCAGAGCCAGGGATAAGATGGTGTCTAAACCCATTGTGTTCTGTGTAAACCAATGGAGTTGAGCCACAGAGCTTGTAAAAGGACTTTGCCATAATCCCAAAGAGCCTAGTTGGTTTGACTAGAGCTCACGGAGACGTAGCCTAAGAGTTTTGGGTGAACTCCTAATTAAATTGTTGACTTATGTGTTTGTTTTATTGCTGCATTATTCACTGTTATATGTATTTATATATCAGCTTAAGCACATCAACTTAAAGCACATAAACAGTTTAAAACATACCAATATACACCTATTTTCAAGCACATTATTAATTCCGCAATTGGTTAATCATAAAGACTTGGGAATATTTAATCTTTGGAAGTGGGAGAGGTTCTTGTAAGTTAGAAAAGAAGCCTAAGTGCCCCATTTTCAAATCAGGTGGTATCAAAGCCTGAGATTGGTTAACCCCACCTTCAAAGAAGGTTATATCAAAACGCTTGATTGATAGAGAAAAGATTGCTTGTCTGGAAGGTGTTTGGGCAGTCAAGGATTGATTTTCTGATTAATTGTATGCTTGTTGCAGACTGACTATTTTCTAAGTTTGCATAGGTGAAGGGAAAGGTATTGATAGCTCAGTCCAGGAAGGACAAGGAGGAAGAAGGTATGAAGACATTATTCTATCCCAAAGGACTGCAAGGAAATCCTTAAAGCACAAGAGGTTTGTTGCAAAAAGTTTCTTAGATAAGCTCTTTATTAATCTTGTTTGAAGTTCTTTTGTTCATTGGCATAATGACTACTTCTACAAGTGAGTCCTCAAATTCTTCTTTCTTCACAAAAATATTTGATGAAGACATGAAGCAAGACTTGTCCACCATGATGGATATGGTGAGAGAAATGTATGAGGATGAAAGGAAGAGCAGCATACTTAGAGAGCAGTTGAGTTTCGTGGAGGAAGAGAAGCAATTTCTTTCTGACAAATTGCAGGCAATGGAGAGGCAACTTCATATTGCAAATATGAACCTGAAAAGGATGCATGAGTTGGAGACACAACTCTTTGTTGCCAAATAAGCCTTATTCAAGTATCAGCTTGAAGAAGAGGTAAACCATTCTAGTTTGTCTTCAAAATCTTCTAAGAATGCTTATATTGGTTCTTTTGAAAAACATACCAAAGGCATAGGTTCCAAGCTAATGTCCAAGATGGGCTATGAAGGAAAAGGCTTGGGTAAGCATGCACAAGGTATTGTTGAACCAATAATGGTTGAGGAAAGGCCTAAGTATTTAGGTCTTGGCTATGGACAGTATTATGGAAAGAGTTCCAAAGTTGCCATGAAGGCCATTGAAACAGCTCCAAGAAGGAGTTGCATTACAGAGTGTGAAGATTGTATTCAGGAGGAATGCAATATCTTGAAACATCATTTGCAGGATGCCGGTGTTCAGAAGTACACACTTGAACCAGAGAGTTGTGGAGACTCTAACAGCCTTGAAGAGATTGATGGTGTTCTAAAGAGAGCCACTTCTTCATTTAATTCATCTCCTCATGAAGGAAATAAAGGTGAAAGAGAAAGGTATAAATCTAGTTCTAATCATCTTCCTTTTGATTTTGCAAAGCATGATAAATTTCCACATAGATATGGGAAAAGAATTGCTTTTTCCTTTTGTGGTTTGGATAAACATAATGATTCTAGATGTTGGAAGAGAATGGCCACATACAGGAAACTTTTGAAGGAAAGGAAGCAAGAATCCAAAGTTCCATTGGACATTGCAAGTCATGCAGTCAAGAGGATGCACATGTAGTGCACTTACTGCCATAAGCAAGGGCATCTCGTTGAAAAGTGTTGGACTCTGAATCCAATAATGCTTCCACCAAAGTTGAAGAAACTGGAAAGAGAAGATGGTAGAAATGGAAAGGAAGATTCCATGCATGATGTGTTTCAGGATGATTCACATGTTGATGTTGATGTGCAGACAAAGGTAGTACCTTTGAAAGGGATTGGTAAGAACCGTTAGAGTTCTTATCCGATTAAGATTGCATGTCTATTGATGCATCTATTTGCACTTCTTTGTTAATGGAATGCAAGTTGCAGGTTTTTACCAAGAAGGTGAATGGGGAAGTTGAGTAGGAGACTCACTTTGTTGCTGCAACATTATATTTCATTCAGTTTTGAAAGTACAGTGTGCTTAAGCGAAAGTTGAAGGATGAAATGCATGCATGAGCTTGATGTGCATGAGCACAGGGATGTTGATTATTTCCTTATATTAAACATGTATGTGTAATTAACTTGAAGGGTTGATTGCTTTGTTGTAACATGCATGTAATGTTAACTTGAGAAAAGTTAACTTGGTCTCTAGGATGGAGATAATGATGAAGTGTTTAATCTTTTGAAAAAGAGTCCTAATGGTCTTTTTCTACGTGCTTGGCTTGAAGGGTCATTTGTTTTAAAGGCATGTTTTGTGGGCTTGTTATCTAGTCCATCATTTGTATGCAGATGTAAGGCATGGAGGTGTTCACAAGATGTGAAATCTGTTTCTTTTGTGAAGCAGGAGTTTGGTCCATCCAATTGTTGTCTGTATTTATGTTGTTGTTAACAATTTTTGTTGACAACTTGTCAAACAGGTACAAATGAATGTTTTTGTGAAGCAGACGTAATTCACATTGGTTTGAGCCACCTTGGATCAATGATCAAGGCAGAGAAGCTCAAACTACCTTCTATGACCATTTCAGCAGGAGTTCTGCAGGAAGGCAAGGAGGAAGACAGTTCTTCCCAAGAGGACCAGCACATCCAGGAAGGAAAGTCGTCAGAGACTTTGGCTCAGAGGCACTATTGTTAATTTTAGTATGTTCTATGATTAAAGCAATTTATTTCAATTTTCATAGTTAGCTCAATATCTTTTCTTGGTCAGCAATCACATCAACATTAAAGTAAACTGCAGATAGAACATAAATATAAATCGCAAAAGACAAGCCAAGACAAGAGGACACAAGATGTGGCGCTAGCCAGGGACAAACCCCACAATGTGGGGAAACCCTTGATCAATTCTTCTTTTATGTTCTTCAAAGTTCAGCAGAGAAAGTGAGAGAGAGTACATTTACAATAGAAGTCAACACTTTGACTTATCTAGATAAGAGCATAGATCATCTCTAAGAAGATGATACATGAGATCAGTTGAAGACAAGCTGCTTCAACTAATTCTCCAAGGTGACTCCTTCACCTATCGTTGTCCTTCATTTCATCATCATGTTGCACCTCACCGCGTTGCACCATGTTGCACCCATCATCACTATGCTGCATCTCATCGCGCTCCATTAATCATGACTGTACCCATTATTGTACTGCATTATGTGTCATTGTTGCACCATGTTTCCATCCTGACCTATGTGTTGGTTGCACCTTGCTTGCAGTTAGTTGTCCCTTGCATGCTGCTCTCCTTTGGAGACAGATGCTCCGGCTGTTGCGGCAGCTCCTGGTAGTTCTGGCAGTTCCGACTATTCCTGGCAGTTCCAACAATTCCAGTTGTTCCTGGCGATTCCGGCAGTCCTGACAGTTCCGGCTTTTCCGGCAGTTTCGGCTTTTTTGGTAGTTCCGATAGTTCTGAATTTTCCAGCTTTTCCAACTTTTTCAGTAATTTCGAATTTTCCGGTTTTTCCGGCATTTTTAGTTTTTCTGGTAGTTCTAGCTTTTCTGACAGTTTTGGCTCTTCCAGTTTTTTTAGCAGTTCTGGCTTTTCCGCCTTTTCCAGTTTTTTCGGCAGTTCCGGCAGTTCTGTCTTTTCCGACTTTTCCGACATTTCTGGATTTTCCATATTTTTCAGCTTTTCTGGTAGTTCCGGCTTTTCCAGCAGTTCTAGATTTTTCGGCTTTTCCAATAGTTCCGGCTTTTCTGGATCAGGGCGACCAGTGTACAATTTTAGTGTCTCTCTTTCACCAAAACCCAAAGATGTGGAGAGGAGGAGATCACCTTAAGTGTGTATGTGTGTTGCAAAATGACTTCAAGTCCTCTATATTTATACTAAAACGTAGAGGTTGAATAGACATGACCTTTGGGCTTCTTGAGCCTACATAAGTTGCTGGTCGGCTTGATAATAATTCCATAATCAAAATTAATTCATATCTCCATAAATACTTATCAGAATCGGATGATCTTTAGATCAATCCTACACCTCTCGATGAGAGGGATCTAATAAAAATATTAGCTACCATAAATAAGCTGACCCACATGGATTTTGGCCCTAGTTGCCAATTTTAACACTCCCTCTCAACTAGGGAGAACTCCATCCACTGATCCATATGTCCGACTGTACTGTCTCTGCCATCAGTGCCTTGCACTGCTCTGCTCAGCTCTACTAGCTTTGTTGGCTCTGCTCTGCTTTTCTCAGCTCTACTGGCTCTGCTCTGCTCTGCTGGCTCTGCTCTGCTCTACTTAGCTCTGCTGAACCATGAAGAAGAAGAATTGATCGAGAATGTCTCATACCATTCTCCACTGACCTAAAGTCAGTCTCAAAGTGCGTACCACTAGTCCTAGACCAGTCTCAACCGACTCAAAGTCAACATCATAGTGGGTACCACTCCTACCACTGGTCCCAAATGAGTACCATCAGTCTCAGAGTGTGTACCACTGGTCCCAGACCAATCTCAACCGACCCAAAGTCAGCATCATGGCATGTACCACTCTTACTAGCCCCAGACCAGTCCTCCACTGACCCGAAGTCAGTCTCAAAGTATGTACCAATGGTCCCAGACTAGTCCCAGCCGAGCTGAAGTCAGCGTCATAGTAGGTACAACTCCTACAACTGGTCCCAGATCAATGAAGGTCACAAGGATGTATTATACCATCCTTCACTGACTCAAAGTCAGCCTCAGAGTGTGTACCACTGGTCCCAGACCAGTGCTAAACTGACTTGAAGTCAGTTTCATAGTGGGTACAACTCCTACCACTAGTCCCATACCAGTATCATTGATCCCAGATCAATGAAGATCATCCTAGCATAGGGAGTACGGTAGATACAACGATGCATCCATCAGTACTACTATGGTCCCTATCCTCATTTCCCTACTCATTGATCATATGAGAGATACTTCCCATGAGTCCCAGACTGCATGGGTAGGATGCCTCGATAGGATAAATTAATCAATCCTGTCCTCAAAGGAGAACTTATCATCCTGCTACACAATCGCCATGGAGAACACATCATCCAGGCCTCACAGGAGAGCTAATCATCCTTCTAGATAATCGTCATGGAGAACACATCATCAAGACCTCACAGGAGAACTAATCATCTTGCTACATAATTGTCATGGAGAATACATCATCCAGAGTTCACAGGAGAACTAATCATCTTGCTACATAATTTTCATGGAGAACACATCATCTAGGCCTCATAGGAGAATTAATCATCCTGCTACACAAGAGAGTGAATCATCTTGTCCACATGCACCACCAGGGGAGGGTGAGTCACCCTGTGGATGTATGTTGCTCCAGTAAGAACTGCAAGCCCCCAGGGCTCCCAGAGCTCAATGTATGCAACTTGCAGGACCCTTTTACAATGGTCTCTCGACGACTCCAAGTCGTTCAGGAAAATCACAAATTTTGATCTTTCCCCGGGGCTTTGACAAAAATCACAGCGACCTACACATCAGTCTCAATGCGAAGGAGCCTCCTTTCTCATCGACTTACCATATCCCAGATAAGGTAGCATCTGATGTCTATCTGCTGGAGCAATCATCAAATACAGGATTCCTCTATAATCAAATCCCACCTCTGGTTGTCACATAGAATCACAGTGATATTAATCCTGTGTATAATCAGCTCACTTACGATCTTCTGCAACCATGTAGCTTCACACGAGATCATACTTGTAATGTATTCGATCTTGGTGGTTCTTATAGCAACCGAATTTTTCTTCCTGCTCATCCATGATATTGAAGCAGAATCTAAAGAGAACCAGCACTGAGAAGTGCTCTCCACACTGCCTACTCACTCAGCTTTTGAAATATTTCGGTAGTGTATCTCAATCCATGAGAGATTGTGCCCTGAAGATATCTCAGAAGATTCTAGGCACCAATCCAGTGAAGCTCAACCAAATATGAGCTCACCATACTAACTGCAGAACATATGTTTGGATAGAGGTTCACCAAGAACATCAACACGAATAAGTTTATTAAACTCAAAGGCATTTCCCAAATCTAGTCCGACATCACTACCATATAACTTCTGAAAGTTAAGATCCTCGAGGTAGTCACAGGCTTGTAGTTCAACATTCCACATCTGGAATCCAACTCCCTCTTACTTCTGCAAATGAGATGGTCTGCACCTATTGGAAGTAGGTCGTCCTCATAAGGTGTTGGTATGAGAGGTCTATAATCCACAACCTTCGGATGGTTTGGATCCGTTTCACTCCTAGTGAATCTCAGCGTTATAAGATAGCTATCAATCCTCTCATACTATGCCCGGGGTGTTTTTACTTCAAGCCATAGAGGTCTTTCTTCCACCTATATGAGATTTCCATTCATGAATCTCAAACTCTTCGGGTTGTTCCAAACCTGTGGACCTGTGGCATGAGGGGAATGGTCCCCTTATAAGATTTTCCTTTGGTACATCTCAGACATGTACCTTCATGTTCTTTTTGAATTCAGGCATCCCTGTCACCATCTGACTCACAGACCTTCGGTGCTGTGTCAATGGACATGGTCCCCAGTGGACTTCCTGCAACTTGATACAACCCTGAACTCAAAAAAACATCTTTGAAAAATCTATTTTCAAACACGTACCTTTCCATCGATGAGTGCCACCCTGAACCTTTGACTTCCATTGCTGAAATGGACACCAGGTTCTTCTTGCGATCAGGTACATAAAAGTGTTTCTGTAAATGAATCGAGTTACCCTCATTCAATTTAGGGGTAACATTCCCTACACCCTTTCTGGGATAGGTGGTATCGGCTCCAAGTATAATCCCATGATTATCTATCCGATGAAGTGCCTGGGGTTCCTTGCTTTGAAGAGTCGACCATTTCTCCTTGATGAACTATATTACCTGTCATTCCCTTGACCCTGGAATGATTTGTTTGTCTTCATCAAGAGAAGCGTCTTTGCCATTCAAACACTTCTTCGCATAATGGTCAAACTAGTTATCTACCTTTCCTTCCACCCTTAGATCCGGTCTTCCAATGAAGTGATCTTTAGGTAGGCCATATTCCGCTACATCATTCTGATAATATTCTATGCTTCAACTTCACCCTCGTTGAAGTTGAAGAGGGATGAGGAATCCACTGATCCTTTTGTCCTTTCCCAACTGTCTTTGGTTATTGCTCTTTCACTCTTGCTTGGGCATTGTCTTCACCTCAGCTCTGATACCATGTTAATTTTAGTATGTTCTATGCTTAGAGCAATTTATTTCAATTTTCACAGTTAGCTCAATATATTTTCCTGATCAGCAGTCACATTAGCATTAAAGTAAACTGCAGATAGAATATAAATATAAATCACAGAAGACAAGCCAAGACAAGAGGATACAAGATGTGGTGCTAGCCAGGGACAAACCCCACAATGTGGGGAAACCCTTGATCAATTCTTCTTTTATGTTCTTCAAAGTTCAGCAGAGAAAGTGAGAGAGAGTACATTTACAACAGAAGTCGACACTTTGACTTATCTAGATAAGAGCATAGATCATCTCTAAGAAGATGATACATGAGATCAGTTGAAGACATGTTGCTTCAACTATTTCTCCAAGGTGACTCCTTCACCTATCGTTGTGTTGCATTTTGTCATCATGTTGCACCTCACTGCGCTGCACCATGCTGCACCCATCATCACTATGCTGCATCTCATCACACTTCATTAATCATGACTGTACCCATCACTGTACTGCATTATGTGCCATTATTGCACCATGTTGCCATCGTGACCTATGTGTTTGTTGCACCTTGCTTGCAGTTAGTTGTCCCTTGCATGCTGCTCTCCTTCGGAGACATATGCTTACGCTGTTTTGGCAGTCCCTGGAAGTTCTGGCAGTTCCGGCTATTCCCAACAGTTCTGGCAGTTCCAGCTGTTCTCAGCAGTTCCGGTTGTTCCCCACAGTCCCAGCAATTCTGACTTTTCCGGTAGTTTTGGCTTTTCTAGTAGTTTCAGTAGTTCCGGCTTTTTCGGCATTTCCGACTTTTCAAGATTTTCCGGTAGTTATGGCTTTTCCGGCAGTTCTAGATTTTCCATATTTTCCAACTTTTCAAGCTATTCTGGTAGTTCCGGCATTTCTGGATTTTTCGGCTTTTTCGACAGTTCTGGCTTTTCTGGATTTTCTGGCTTTTCTAGCAGTTCTAGCAGTTCCAACTTTTCCAGATTTTCTGGCATTTCTGGCTTTTTCAACTTTTCTGGCTTTTCCAGAAGTTCCGGCTTTTCTGGATCAGGGCAACGTATAAGACCAGTGTACACTTTTAGTGTCTCTCCTTCACCAAAACCCAAAGACGTGGAGAGGAGGAGATCACCTTAATATTGTATGTGTGTTGCAAAATGACTTCAAGTCCTCTATATTTATACTAAAACGTAGAGGTTGAATAGACATGACCTTTGGGCTTCTTGAGCCTACATAAGTTGTTGGTCGGCTTGATAATAATTCCATAATCAAAATTAATTCATATCTCCATAAATACTTATCGGAATCGGATGATCTTTAGATCAATCCTACACCTCTCAATGAGAGGGATCCAATAAAAATATCAACTACCATAAATAAGTTGACCCACATGAATTTTGGCCCTAGTTGCCAATTTTAACAACTATGCAAGGCAAGTGTGGAGGCTGAAAGAAGAGGGTGCTATTACTCTCATTTACTGTTTAGATCAGTATGTCAGTATTTTTGAGACCAAAAGTTCTTTTAGTGGGAAGGCGTGATCCAAAATGGATTTTGGATAGACTCCTAAGTCTAAGTGTTCCTCACAGAGGAAAATGAAAGTCCAAGGAAGTTCCTAGAAATAGCCTCATGGCAAAGATCTTTTCATTCTGAATCCACTGCAACTTGAATTGGCAAAAATGGACTTAAGATGAATAAGTTATCATAGAAATAAGATGCCCTTTGTTCTTTGGGAAAAGAGGCAAAATACCCTAAAAATGGCAAAAACCCTTATAAAGGAAAATCGCATCGGAGAGGTCCAAGAGGCGGACTTAAGTGGAAAGGGAAGAGACACCCGATCTTCGATCTCTGATATATCGGGTCGGAGATAAGCCTATGTTCGATGGCGAGACCCCAAGCAATGTGATTGTGATCATCGATATTAATGAATCAGCATCGGCGATGGCATGAGATAAGGGACAAACCCCCGTGCCAATGCGACTTTTGATTTCGATATATCGTAGCGCAACGTCACGTCGCAGGGATATAAAAGGGGCGATAACATGCCGGACCTGACGGATTTGTAAGCACAACTTTATAACATTTGAGTTCCACCATAAAGGGACTTTCCTGTGTATAAGCACATTTCTCTACAAAAAACGAAATACAAAGGAAAGACGCCTGAAGCGATAAATCTGGACCTAAAGGGGAATTGTAGGTGCGACTTATAAATTTTGAGTTCTGTAAGCGGGATTTCGGGCAGGCCTCAACCGGTAAATGGTATTGGGTTGGCTCCGCCTGATCTCATACAATGAACGATGTGTGGCTGGCGGAGGAGAGAGGAAAACTGCCTTTTCGGGCATGTAACCTTTGTATTCCTAAGCCACCTGTTGGCCATATAAATCGATCTTGCAGACAAGACCGATCTCCCTAGTATCAGAAGATAGTCTAGCAACAAACAGACAAACAAACCTATCTTTTTCTAGACATATGCGATTTATAAGTAAAAACTATAAAGGTGTTAAGATCCTACCTTAGATCCAATGCTTGTTCGTAGTAGTCATCCTCCAATCGTTCGAAAGAGTTACCTTTGAAGATCTGCAATCACAAACAAGAAAACATTAAATAGCACCTGCATAAAAAATATTATAAATCATGTCTATTATGGTGATAAAGGAATCCATAAAATAAACCATGAATTAATAGCTTATTGAGAAAAACAAATTTATTTGTATTAACTTTGAATAGTAGAAGAACCTTACAACCTTTTCAGCCTTGATGTTAAACAAGTTCTTCCTGGGGTCCGAAACAGAATTTCCCTTACTTTGACAAGTCTTGCACTCTTCCAAATGAGATACATAGAGGTATGTAATCTCTCCTCATGAAAACTCAACTAAAGAAAACTAAGTTCCAGCAGCATTTTACCTCAAAAAATACTAAGCTTCTAACTACCAAGTAACTAGCTCAATGCTTCTTTTTATAGTGCAGAAGAGGAGGTTACTGGTCCACCTATGAAAGGATAGAATCCTCCTTCAAAGGAATAAGCTTCTCACATCAAGGGATTAACTCCTTAAGGTATGAGTTACATGAACCTTAAAAGAGCGAACTTGCCACCTCAAGATTCCTTCCAGAAGCTTCTAGAAATAACTGAAAGTGAGTTTTTTCAGAGTATACTCACACCTTTTTAACTTTTACATGGGTTCCCACCTTTAACACAGAAACAGTGCAGTTAGGTGCGTAGGAGACGTGACCATTAGGTGCGGCACCGCAGGTAAGACAAAGAGAAATTGCAGAACCCGAGTTTTAAAGACTTTTGAGAGCTTTTCTCTTATTTTCTAGACTCGATATGAGGAACTGATGTTTTAGACTAGCAGAGGAGGAAAGTATGAGTGGTAATGAACTCACATAGATAGCAGAATGTCAAGGTGACAATTTTTAGTGCAACAGATTGCCCCCTAAAGTGCGAAGTCTGTAATAGATGAAGATAGAGTCTGTCATGTATGAAGAGTGAAGTACTTTATCATTTCAAGGATCATCTTGTGGACACCCTAGTTGGAAACTGTAAAAAAATTAAATGCAAAATATATATATGTAGACATATCATTGCTGAGGTAGGCATTCCCATACTCAGATCAAAACTGATTAGACTGTTCTGATACAGGAATGATTTTGTAATACAGCAAGAGTATAGACATGTGTAGACATAGTATAGACGCAGCCATCTATTTATGAATAGTCCACTGTATAATGAATAACAAAATTCCTCGCAGCCTGGATGGTAGAAACTTGATCCAGGGTCTTGATTTCTGCTTCCTGAACTAGTACAATTCTATCCATGTGAATGAATGTGTCAAAGTTGAACATGGTAGAAACCACTTGATTACCAGTCAATGATGTGGACTGTTAACAAGTGCGAGAGAAACCACCAGTAATGTCAATGGCTCTCAAAGTACCCAGTACAATCCATGAAATGTGAATAAATGAGTTGAAGTCGAACATGTCATAGAATCATTCGATCGAAGGTCAATGATGCAACCTATTGTCGAAAGTGAGAAAATTGCCATTAGGGCATGCCGTTTTCAAGGCACTGACTATTCCTAGATCAACTTCCTAGATAATGAGCTGAAGTCGATAGAAAGCGATCCGTCGTAGGCAAGCCCACAACACGAAATCATAGATCAAGTTTTGAATAAATATATTGGCAAGGACTGACTCAGGGATGGTTAAAATGGATGACAAATATCTTGCAGATGAATGGTTTGTTTGAACTGTTATCTTGAACACATAACGACACTGCAAATGGCTTGGTGACAATTGACCCAAAGCTAATACCCAGAAACTGGCTGAAGACTTTCAATGTGGTTTGATTAACTATTAGGCAAAGGATTTTCCCAACCCAGGTGAACAAAAAGTGTCGTGTTCAAGAGTGGTTGACAGTTTTTTTTTAAAAACGAAGTGTAACAAATAGGTTCATTTTCTCTCTTTCCCCCACCATTTCTGGCAAGTACCTCTTTATTTTTGACAAGCTTGAGGAGGATAACATTTGCTTGTTTATAAGCTCATCCTTTGACTGAGTCCAACTTAGTTCAAAATTCGAACCCTAAGAAGGAGTGGTTCGTTCATGTTTAAAATTGAACAGGTCCTTTACTGTTAAATTTTAATGAGTCCAGTATAGGAAAAACTCGATGTTTTTCAATTTTAGGGAGTCAGAAGAATAACTTAAGAAAAATCCATGGGGGTACTTCTTCGTAAAATAATCCCTCAGGTCCGAAAAAGGATAAAATAATATAGGAGGGATGACATTTCCAATACTTTAACGAGCTGGAAAAAACAAGCGCTCGACAATCTTTTCATATTTAACGAGTTTGAAAAGGCTTTAAAGAGGACTCTATTGACCGTAATTATTCAACATATACCTTTTTCGTAAATAGTCCATTTAAGCCCGTAAAAGGGGTAAACTTATACTGAAGGGACGATTATTCATTTATTTTAACGAGTTCGAACAATCAAGTGCTCGGCAATCTTTTCAATTTGTGAGAGTCTGAAAAGGGCTTAAAGAGGACTCCAATGTTTCGCTTTTTCATAAATTTTTGAAAGAGTCCGAAAAGGTGATAAAAGTATGCTCTTTGTTGAAAAATGATCAATTTTCCCGAAAAATCCAATATTCTGGAGAAAAACTCAAAACATTACACATACATGTTTAAGATAAATAAAAATGTTTTTAAAAATTTACCTTTTTAAAGTGAAAAATAAATAAATTAAAAATTCATTTATTCAAAGAAAACTTATAAAAAGGGCTTTTCTAACTTCATTTTTACCTTTTGAGTTCAGAGTGAGAAGTGAGAGCTTTTGGGTAAAAAATTTCCTGTGAAGATTCTAGAAAATCCATCCGTCGGAATCGAAAACCGTCAGCTCCAAGTAATCCATGTCCTCCTTAACTTGCATTTCATTTATTTACATTTTGTTTTTAGGCTTTAAATTTGATTTTTAAAGGAAAAATAGGTTTTAAAAAATCGCTCGCAGGGGTCCACAGGTGCAACATGCGGGCCCTGCAGACCCTCATTTTTTTATAAAGAAAAATTCATGGGTCCGCACCTATTGCTCACAACCCGTGCGGACCTACGCACTGTTTGTAAGCAGCAGGTGTGGACCCCGCGCAATGAATTTTAAAACTTAAATTTCTCCATTTTTGCCCAAAATTTTTCGAACAAGCTTGTTCTAATATGTCTTTTTATGCATTGTAGGACATTCAAAATGCTTATTTGGCGAGAACACGAGCATGAGGATGTAGATTATGCCGCAATAAATCATATGCCCACATTATAGGCATTGAGAGCATGCAAATTGTATAAGTTCTGGGCCATACAAGGCATGAGGGCCCAAGTAGACCTCTTGACATGGCTGGTAGATAGATGGAACACACAGGACCAGTGCTTTGTGATTGGTGGCCACCGGCTCAAAATCGAGCTGGAGGACATATACTTTTTGACTGGTTTGTCCAAGAGGGGTGAACAATTATCTCTTTTCGGGACTAGGCCAGGTGGCCAGTCTGTCGCTAGTCTCCGATTGGAGTTTTGTGATGATCAAGCAGACCCCAAGGATAAACGGATTGATATTAAAACTATCAGTCGTCTTGAGCTTAAATTTATTACATTCACTGTTACCAGACTATGTGGGAGTGCAGCATTGCATGTGGCTACTAGATCCCAGATGTAGATGGTTGTAGACTATTTTCGAGGCACCATATACAACTGGTGTGAGGCTGTGTTGGCAAATGTGAAAGGCCAACTAACCAGAGCAAAGAATGGAAAGCTGAACAACTTTGGATATGGATTTATCATAGTCACCTTTGCTCTAGAGAGGATCCCCATGTTAGCCCCGTAGCATATTCCTGTTGATGTTGGTCTTCCTCGAGAGCCTAGAATGGTTCGTTGGGTTGCTTTGATGGCCCGTCACTCTGAGGGCACAGAGGTTTTTCGATTTCCGGCTAAATATTTTTATTGGTTAAACAACTAACTTTTTGTGATTCAGGACTTTCCATACGCCGGGATGGATTACCGCGGCGACCTAGACATGATTCTTCCACCAAGAGAGCAATGGGATGATTCAGGTAAAAATCATTTTCAACACTTTCTAAGTTTTAATTTTTTTTATATTTTAAATCGTCCAAAACTGACAATCAAAAGTTTAAATGCAGATGTGGGTCCACGATGACCAGCTGCTCTCCAGCCTTACGAGAGGAGACACCCAGTTGTAGCAGCACCAGCCCCATAGGGCCAATCAGCAGAGATCCTAACCGACTTGGAGCATCATCTAGAGTGCTTGACACTAGATATTCTAGAGACTGATATAGATGATATTCCACTTAGGTTATAGAGATATGTGATTGGGGTCCCAGGACCTTTTAGGAGGTTCCTATGTAGGGTGGCCCGAGCAGTAGTTTCTTATCGTGATCATCACTAGGGATAGGATGATCGAATTTGTAGACTCACGACATTTTTGTATTTTTGTATTATCATTTTTGCCGATCATAAGGTGTTTTTCAACCTATGATCGAAGACGATGTATATTTTGAAACACACTTTTATGCTATGATATATCATTATTATCAGCTATCTCGTGTAACATGTTATCGAATGTTATCATATTTACTGTTTTGATTATTGCAAATGTCTATTTATCATACTAGAAGCAACTGCATCTGCTAATTTCTTTAAATGTCTTGGAATATGCTGATATTCAATGTAATCAAATTCACGTTCCAAGAGACGAACTCTCAAAAATAACCTTAATAACACTGGATTTCTAATGGCATAAACCCTGTGAAGCTGTAATACAACGAGCTCAGAATCCAACCTAACAATCTAACTCTGAATCCCAAATGAGATGGATTCAGATAATAACTCAATCACTGCACTATACTCTGCAATGTTATTCGTTGTTTGACCGAGGCTTACCCCATGCATAGACACTAACTCATCAAAGGGTGAATAGATAACCCAAGCTGCGGAAGAAATGTTCTGTGTACTACGACAAGCACAATCAGCGAAACCAAAGTATGTTTGAAGAGACGTTGACATCTGCAATATCAAGAGTAAAATCAAGATAAGCAGGAATAGTGTTAAGAGCACTCTCTAAACTAGGCACACTTTTCTAATCTAAAACACACCAGCTGTAAAGAAAATAATCTAACAAAAAATCTCCACACAGAATTTAAGTATAATATCTCTTCAGATAAAGTCCATTTCTAGGTTTATTCAAATAGATACCATCAAAATCCATCAATTCATAAGCCCCTTTTGTCAGCTTTCGCTTAACAATGTAAGGACCATGCCACATAGGTACAAATTTTCCAACCCCTGGCTTATCGTTTGTTTGATCATATACTAAAACTAGGTATCCTTCTGAAAAATTATGAGGTGTAACACTTCTGCCGTATTGAGCTTTCATTCGTTTCGCATGAGTCTCGTTTGCTATTACAACAGTGCATTGATTCTCATCTAGCTAAGCTAAGTACAAAAAATGTTTTTCTTCTTCAGAAGTAGATGGGAGTAATTCTATGGCAAATTGTAATGATGGAATTTTGCATTCAATAGGTAACACTACTTCCAAACTATAGACCAGTTGAAAAGGAGTGAAACCAATCGATGTTTTCACTGAGGTCCGATATGCCCAAAGTGCTGAAAATTGCATGGTATGCCAATTGGACTTATGAATACGAATGATTCGTTTGATCATAGTGACTAAAACTTTATTGATAGCTTCAACCAGGCCATTAGCCTGCGAGTAATACGGAGTAGAACTATCGTGGCGCAGGCCAAGTTGATCTATTAGTTCAGTCATCATGATATTTCGAAAGTGACTTCCATGATCAGTAATAATAGCTTGAGGAACACTGAATCTAGAAATTATATGATTGAATACAAAAGTTGCAGCAGTCTTGTTGTCTGCCAAAAATGTAGGCATTGCCTCGGCCCACTTAGTAAAATAATCTACCACTAGGATAATATATGCATACACGACTGTATAGCCTGATATGCAATTTCAAAGGGACTCAAAGGCATCGTGCCATCAAATGAATCCACCTCAGAATCAGAAGGTACGATCCAAGGATCATCAAAAGTAACAGTATTTGATGAAATCATATGAATATTTGCAATAGAAGGCGATATGTTAGGAGGAGGGAAGGAAAAATTTCCCAGTAAACCGGAATCTTTAATCAAACCTACGCCAACAGCCTTGTAAAGGATAGTTGTTTTACCGATGTGTTGAATACTATCTGTAGAGGCTGGGTCGGATGAGAAATAAGTCAACTGGTCTATCGTAACGATCTTTCCATTATGAGGAAACTTGATAAGCCGAAAAACTGATGAAACAATAGAAGTCATAGCATAAGACCAACTGCGACCCAGGAGAAGGTTGTAATCTATAGGGGCATTAACCACTTCCACATCTAGATTTATGGTTTTGCCTTCAACCCCTACAGGTAAATCCTGCAAAATACCAAAAGGATGGAAGCCTCAGCCATCAAAATCCTTTAGAATTGTCAGAGGCTGATTGAGTGTGGGAGAACCAAGTGATTTCCAACATTGGATCGACATAATACACGTAGAAGCCCCTTCATCAATCACAGTTCAAAAGCAAGGTCTGTTTTTTACTAAAACTGGAATCTGGAAAGCCATTTGATGAGGTAGGCGGGGTGTACTATTCTCTAAATCGAATATTATTAGGTTCGAATCCTAAATATCAATAGCTCCTATAGCAGACAATAGTAATTTACGCTGTGGTGGGCACGATTGCAACACTTCCAAAGTCGACATTGCTAAAGGGGAAATAGCTAAGTCTTCAACAATGTTGTAATTCTGAGCAGCTCTCGCATGTGGATTGAAAGCTGATTTACGAAGTACGCCTTTAGCAGGCAGTTTGATTGCTAAGTCAGGGTTGGGTTTCTCGATCTGTAGTGGATCAGAACCAAGAGGAGGTGCAGTTGATGTGTTTGAATTAGAAGATTCTGCTTCTTTACCACCAACAGGATTTTTACTACCATAATGTTGCGATCGCGTTACAATCCTGACATGAGACATCATCATAATGGGTTCTTCTGAGGCATTCAAGGAAGAACCAATCATCTTACTATCTTGAGTAGGAAAAGGGTCCTTCAAGATAGCAGGCATTTGATAACCTTTAACAAATTTAGAAACCTCTGCTTGATGTGAGCATTCTTTGGTAAAATGATCCTCGTCGCAAATGAAACAAGGATAGTGAGGTTTCCATTTTTCGTCAGTAGATTCATTTTTATCCGTTTTATCTTTTGAATTTTGTTTGTTTTTCTTCTTCCCCTTATTTTTACTACCAGATTTTGATTTGGTCGTAGATGATTCTACGACATGGATGTTGGCAGAAAATTCAGCGGAAGAATCTCCTTTCGGGGAATCAGGTAAAGTTATTATAGGAGAAGAATTCTTTGAATATTTCTTCTTACTTTTAGTACTAATTGAACCAATCATACCATCAGCGGCATGAGACCCTAAAGGAGCTGCAGTTATTTGACCGTGTTTTGGAAGATCAGGGATTTTTTCATGTAAAGTACCTGACTGCATATAGACGAGGTCAAGGTACTGAGCCTGAGCAATGACTTGCTCTTTAGTGACAACTCCTCCCTTAGCTACATCTTCAGTGATTTTGGGTAACAATGATTTAATGAACCATTCTACTAAAATTTGATCTGGAATGAAAACTTTCACTAAACTCCTTCTATGTCGCCATTCATGAATATGATCAGAAATATATGTGGACGTGGATTGTTTCAGTGAAGTTAACAGTTCTGTGCCATTGTCGTATCTGATAGGCAACTGAAAATGAGTTAAGAAAGCAGTGGCTAACTGATTGAAATTATTAAAAGAGCCTCGTGGTAACTCAATGTACCATTTGGCGGCAAGACCAATAAGAGTTCGTTGAAAAAGATGCAATCGAATTGAATCATCAATGATTGAATTAGATGCACACCAGAGGTGATAAGTCATAATGTGATTTGACGGATCCTCTCTTGACTTACCCTCGAATTTCGGGATATCACTAGGCAACTTACTAGGCATTGGTGGCCAATACAGAAGATAGTAAATCAGATCATTCGTAAGGCGCGACAAATCAGGTAAATCCAAAGTTGCAATAAATGGTAACTGACAGTTAGGGTTGCGAAAACCTTGAGTAATGAGACTAGTTCTAGGAGGAGGATATCTAGGATAACTTGGAATCATATTTGCATTAGGAATGTTATAACCTCCTGGAAAACCAGGATTAACCAGACCAAACTGGGGTTGTTGAGGCTGTTGATAAGTATAGCCAGGATACGGTTGATACTAATAAACTGGGTTTTGTATAGTAGGACCAAATTGATACTATCCCTGGTACAGTTGATATATGAATTGCGGTTGACTTGTGGCAATCGTACTTGTACCAGCTTGTCCTACAGGCATTTGGACCGAAGTCTGAACTGTGGGTCCTAACTGTGGCACAGAGACTTGAGGAATTTGCATTGATGCAGGGATAGTAGAAACTGGAGCTATAGATACTCTAGAAATAGGTGTTGTAGGTTGAAAAGAAGTTGCAGTAGTTGCAGCAGTTTGAGGCGGAGTACGAGGTGTGTTAGGCCCAGGCTGTTGAACTAAACCAGGTGCAGGGATTTGAACAGTAGGTTATTGCTAGGTTGGACCAGAAACCAAAAGTTGTCTAGGTTGATTAAGTAACTAAACATTAGGTTGCATAGTCTATTGAGTTTGAGATGGATTCCACACCGTGTTCATTCCAGAGTATGGACCCATAAAAGGTTGTGCATATGGAGAACCATAACCTGGTTGAACGTAGGGCTGATAATTAAGCGGTGCATTTCCAGCTCCTTGTAAAAATGATTAACCAGAAGGTGGTTGGAAAGCTTGAGTTGGGTATTGACCTTGAGGTTGATAACCCTAAGGCACGTACTGAATCTGGGGTTAACCTTGGGGTATGTACTGCCCTAAAGGTTGAAAACCTTGAGGTAGTCCTCCAGGTGGTAACTGACTACCTTGAGGTTGCCCCTCAGGCGGTAAGTGACTACCTTGGGGTTGCCCCCTAGACGGTAACTACTACCTTGGGGTTGCCCCCCAGGCGGTAACAGACTACCTTGAGGTTGAGGATTTGGAATACTACCAGACATCATATGGATTTGTTTCGCATTTAACGTTTGAGTTCCATTACTACCAGATGATAACTCTTGTTCAGTCGGTCGAGGAGTTGCTCTTGAAAAAGTACCAGAGAGTGTCTGGTACCCCAAAGGAACAGAAGGACCACCATATAAAAATGTTTCCGGTGATTGGGAAAACATAGATGATTGTCTTGACATGATCGATGAAGGATAATAACTTCTTGGTGTAGGATGAAAAGGAATTCGAGCTAGTGAAAAACTAAGACACGGGTTTTCTAAAAAAACATTCAATGACAAATACCAAGCATTACTCCTAAAAGGACTGTAGAATATTGATTCATTTTCCCTAAGATTTAAATTCTGTTGGTTTTCAAGAAGAGTTACGTCTTCGTCTGGACTAACAAGTTCTTCAATAGAAATGAGGCCAGAAGGAAGATTTTGAGTAATGATATTTCTTACCCTAGGTGAACCAGGATCACTAGAAGTTGGAGTAACAAATCCTAAAGATGGTTCCAAAACAGTAGGTTCAGTGTCAGGCTCAAAAATTTCAGGTTCTTCCATTAATTCACTGGAAGGAGAAATACTACCAGTAAGTTCGGAAAATGAAATTGGCTCTTGAATATGCTCTATTGTTTGTATTTGATAATTAAGATGAACAATTAAAGATGACTCTACGGCTTCTGGTGATCCAACTCTATTGTCACTAGGTGATATGAGAGCTCGCAGCCCTTCAAGTTGGCTTGGTGTATATTCAGGAGGTTTCCCCTGAAGTCTACGAGATTGTCTCAGTAATTCGTCCATGATTAAATATTAATTAATCACACGCAAACAAAGAAAATTTCAATAAAAACACCTAAAGTCTCTAAAGAAACAAACAACTGAATCACATGCCTAAAAAAAATCTAAGAGTTCAAACCACGCACAAACAGTAACTTCCCGTACTAAAAACACTAGTTGGTGATGAAATCCAACTTAGTAGAAGTTTAATACAGAAAGGGCAGTTGGAACAATTACCCCGACAACCTGCTTAATGAAACAGACTGGCACAAGTTTCTTCACAAAACCATCTCAAGTGAAGAGAACCCCCCAGAGAGTCCAAGTGAGTCTAGTCGACGTCTGCTCCAGGTACAGTGAGATCTTTCCTTCACCGTCACCCTAGGAAATAATCTTAAGTTTATGGACACTAAGGTTACCAACAGTAAAAAATACAACTGGGGGACAGTCTACGATCCGATCTACGTGCAAGGGTAGAGTAACAAAGCTCAATCCCTTTGAAGGCTCGTCTACATGATCAATCTAAGGTTTACCAACAACTGACCCCAGGCTCCTCGACAATAGTTAATTCGAGGTTTACCATTTATAATACGCGTAGATATTCTATCTTTCCCAATGAAACAGAATTGATTGTCTCAAAGGTTCGGACATGATCTCGTGATTGACTCCTTTAAGAGAAGCTTCCCAGAATGTATCAATTACAATTGGATTTATTTCCTACCACAAGATGTATCTACTTGTTTGTTTTAACTATCTTGGAGAGTTAATTACTCCCTACTCCAAGATACTAGCCTAAGCTATATTGGTGATAAGAGCCCTAGAAATAGAAAAGATTACTAGATCAATTTTAATTAAGCGTTGCTTTTATGGGTTGTTCTTTAAGTCGATAGGTATGGAAATGAAACTTTGATGGTGTGAAGACTCGACTCCAAACACACTAAAAAATGCACCTAAAATGATAAGCAATTCGTTTTTCTTTCAATGAAATTCTAGCTAAAAGAAAGAGTTCGAGAATGCAATTCTTTAAGAAACAATTCTTTCTTTCAACATGGAAATGGAAAGAAAATCTTTTTGTTTTTTTTTAATAAGAACTCAAAATGAGGCAAATAATTAATTCTCACGATAAATCCCTTTCTCTTTTTCAAAACTTGAAACTACAAAAAAAACAATTTGCTTCAAAAGAGATCTACAAGTTCTAGAAAAACACTCAAAACTACAAAAACTAATTTTGAGATCTAAAAACTTTAAAAATCTAATTGAATAAAAGCTTCAATTCTTTTTTAGGACATTTTACTTAGTTGTTCAGTAAACTAAGGATTCATTTGCACAGAATAACAAACCAATCAAAAACATCCAGATATGTTTTCTTTTGTAAAAATGAAATTCAGAACTTATAGCAAAGTTTGTTCAAAGATTTGCAACGAGAAAACTAAATCTATTTCTCACAAAGGATAGATTTCACAACCATGTTAGATTCATCAAGAAGACGAAAAGACACCAGGGTGATCTAAGGTTTCTTAAGCTTCTAGTCTTTGAGTCACTACAGAGACAAAGTGAAAACCACTCCAAGCATGCCAAACTTCTAGAAAATCATTCAAAACAAAAATACTATCGGAACTCACTCACAAGAGATTTTTGACAGGAAAAATATAGATCTAGGTAGACACTAAAAATCCTAAATCAAACCTAAACTTAACTGGAAGAAGATATCTTAGGTTTTTCAAAAAAATTTAACAGGGTCTGCAGGCTCCAGAAGCAACAGGTGCGGTCCCGCACTATTTACTAAATGAAAATGCGGAGATGCCCGCACTGTCTGTAAAGAGAAAGTGCAGTCCCCAGAAAACTTCAAGAAAAAACAAAAATACTTCCATATTTTAAAAGCTACCCAAGCCAGTATACATCAATCAAAAACCAGAAAAGAAACAATTTTTTCAAGACAAAACAAAGCAAAACCAAAAATCAAATACCATTCCCCAGTGGAGTCGCCAATTTGTTGGCTGGATACATCGATCTTGCGGACAAGACCGATCTCCCTAGTATCAGAAGATAGTCTAGCAACAAACGAACAAACAAACCTATCTTTCTCTATACATATGTGATTTACAAATAAATACTACAAAGGTGTTAACATCCTACCTTAGATCCAATGCTTGTTTGTAGTAGTCATCCTCCAATCGTTCGAAAGAGTTACCTTTGAAGATCTGCAATCACAAACAAGAAAACATTAAATAGCACCTACAAAGCAAATATTATAAATCATGTCTATTATGGTGATCAAGGAATCCATTAAATAAACCATGAATTAACAGCTTATTGAGAAAAACAAATTTATTTGTATTAACTTTGAATAGTAGAAGAACCTTACAACCTTTTCAGCCTTGATGTTGAACAAGTTCTTCCTGGGGTCTGAAACAGGAATTTCCCTTACTTTGACAAGTCTTGCACTCTTCCAAATGAGATACATAGAGGTATGTAATCTCTCCTCATGAAAACTCAACTAAAGAAGACTAAGTTCCAGCAGCATTTTACTCAAAAAATACTAAGCTTCTAACTACCAAGTAACCAGCTCAATGCTTCTTTTTATAGTGCAGAGGAGGAGGTTACTGGTCCACCCATGAAGGGATAGAATCCTCCTTCAAAGGAATAAGCTCCTCACATCAAGGGATTAACTCCTTAAGGTATGGGTTACATGAAACTTAAAAGAGCAAACTTTCCACCTCAAGATTCCTTCCAGAAGCTTCTAGAAATAACTGAAAGTGAGTTTTTTCAGAGTATACTCACACCTTTTTAACTTTTACAGGGGTCCGCACCTTTAACACAGAAACAGTGTGGTCAGGTGCACAGGAGACATGACCATTAGGTGCGGGACCGCAGGTAAGACAAAGAGAAAGTGTGGAACCAGAGTTTTAAAGACTTTTGAGAGCTTTTCTCTTATTTTCTAGACTTGATATGAGGAACTGATGTTTTAGACTTGCAGAGGAGGAAAGTATGAGTGGTAATGAACTCACATAGATAGCAGAATGTCAAGGTGGCAATTTTTAGTGCAACACCACCCGAAATCACATATTGATCATTGGATCGGAGATCCCATAGATCGATGGTGGGGCTTTCTATAGCGGCCAAAGGTGGACCCGATGCGATATTAGTGCGGATGCGATAATGTTTGAAGTTCGATAGAAGGCATTTTGTCTAGTTTTTCATGTATTTCCCGTGTATTTGGGATTTTACCCAAAATGCTTATGCGATGCGATATAACGCCTAATGGCAGACCTGTTAGGGATTTTAGGGGCGATTGAATGGGATTTTAAGTTTGAAAATCACGCCCAATAGTGTATTTTGCAGACATGCTCTGTGTAATGGGATTTTCTCAATTTTTGGGTTTTTTCCTATGAGAAGGCCCCGAAACCTCTGTAACCGCTCCTAATCATCATGCCACACTACAAGCAAGCGTTTTTATAGGCAATGATGCATTTTGAAGCCACGGAGCCATAGAGCCAAATGGCCAGTCGAACTGACAAGGAGCAGGGAAGCCACAGAGGCACAGAGAGATGATGATACACAGAGAGCTCAATTGAGAAAGTAGAGAGCAGGCTAGCAAAAGCTAAAGTGCAGAGCAGCTGAGGGAGCCTTGGAGTCACTTGGAGGTCAAGTGGAAAACCAGAGAGCAGAAAGTTACTGAGATAGTCGCTTGGAGGTCAAAGGACCTGCTGAGAGCTCAGAGAAGCCAGAACCGAAGAGCCAGAGCCAGAGCCAGAGCCGAAGAGCCAGAGCTAGAGCTAGAGCCGAAGAGCCGGAGCCAGAGCCAAGAGCTAGAGCTAAGAGCCAGAGCTAGAGCCAGAGCCAGAGTCAGAGCCGAGGGCTAGAGAGCTGAGAGCTTTAGAGCTAGGGATAAGATGGTGTCTAAACCCATTGTGTTTTGTGTAAACCAATGGAGTTGAGCCGCAGAGCTTGTAAAAGGACTTTTCCATAATCCCAGAGAGCCTAGTTGAGTTGACTAGAGCTCACGAAGATGTAGCCCAAGAGTTTTGGGTGAACTCCTAATTAAATTGTTGTCTTATGTGTTTGTTTTACTACTGCATTATTTACTGTTATATGTATTTATATATCAACTTAAGCACATCAACTTAAATCACGTAAACAATTTAAAACATACCAGCATACACCTATTTTCAAGCACATTATTAATTCCGCAATTGGTTAATCATAAAGACATGGGAATATTTAAGCTTTGGAAGTGGGAGAGGTTCTTGTAAGTTAGACAAGAAGCCTAACTCATCTACAGTTTTGATTCTCTAAGTGTTGTTTTCCACATTTCTTACACTCACCCTCCAACAATGATTTAACTTGATTGCATCACCAAGATTTCCTAACTTGCCTCTGTGGAAAAATACTTTCTCTCTACATCATATCACTGAAAAAATAATAAATTTGACATGACTCCATGCCCAATCGACCTATCTTCTTTCTTACGAGCAATCCTTTGAAAAAACAGACCTTATTGAGCACTATACCTATCCTAATATCATATTAGTTAAAAAACCTAAGTGAGAGATCCCTCTACAAGGCAAGAAGGGCTAGATTCTAACCTAAAAGTGGTTTGTGGTTACCTCTGGAATTTACCTCCTTAGCATAGGGAAATTTACAGAGTGCTAACATTCTGGCATTGTCGGGGAAATGAAAGTTCCATTTTCTTGGGGAAAGATCATCAAAGTTTCATATTTGACTACTGATGGTGGAGAGAAGTCAGACACATGAAGGTTGAAGCATTCACTTGGCGACTTGAATCAAGCTTCAAGCTGATCCAAAGACTCCACTTGCAGTAGGATCCAGAAAACAGGGTTTTACTAGCGACTCTATTGGCTCAAGATGGATCACAAATCTGTAAGGTATGCTCCTATGCATCGTATCCATATTACATAATTTCAAAATCACATGCCTTGTGTAGATTGGAAAACTTATTTTCCAAGATTCAAATATCAGTTAGGAGATGATGTTGCACTTCATTTGGTCAAATTTCACATTCATGTACATAGACTTAAGGTTGAATTACATGATGAATGTTTAATGAAGATTTTTATGGAAACTTTAGAGGAAAATGCACAATCCTAGTATGAAGGATTGCCATTTTCTAGTCTATATTCCCTTGAAATTTTTTATTTAGCATTATATATGAACTATAAAGAAATATATCCTTCTATAGCACTGGTTAAAAATTAAGTGAAAATTTTAACAATCTTTTCCAATATATGGGAATGGATGTTGATGATGAATACCTTATGGATCATGAAATTGAAGAAGCCCTTTTTGAAATGTCTTCTCGTCGGGGAAAAATAGTACAGACAAGTTGTTATGATGCTCAGGATCATTTCCAGCAAGTAATTATTTCTCCTCTAGCCGAAAATATAACAAATTTTCATCTCAATGATGAAAACAATGTTCCATCCTTCGAAGTTGATGAAAATTTGTAGCAGCCTTGTAAGTCTTTTTGTGATCAAAAGTATGAGAATTATTTTAAACATCAGAAGGGAATAGTAAATGATAAGGATAGTTGCCATGATATTTAGGTGGATTCCTAGTAGGCAATAATTTCTTCCTTATCTGAAGATGAAACTGATCAGGAATTTAATGTATATATTCATGTTCATTCTCCTAAGATTGATGAAGTAATACATTAGGTTTCTCCTCATGATTTTGACGAACATATTCAATAAATTTTAAATGATCAAGAAAAGAAAATAGATAGACAATCAATTTATTCATCTTTTGGATCAGTGATTGAAGAAAAACATATTATAAATCCTTTTGAAAAATCATATTCTCAACAACATGAGAATGCATACCAAGACAATGAGATTAAAAAGGTATGTGACATATAATTGCATCTTATTGTGCTAGTTGTTGAAGAAGGCATTAAAGTTAATATTTTTCAAATATTTGTTTAATCTATTGCTCTAGAAACTCTAATTCAGACTCACATAAAGGATTACTCATGCATCCATTTTCTCAAGGAGGTATGCATGAAGTTTCAGATTTTGAGGATGCTAAGCTTCAAAATGACCATCATAAGCTGCAGGAAAGCAGCGAAAAATAAAGGGTTGTTCTAGAGCCTTTTGAAAGTGAAGACTTTATTCAGGAAAATATGCCTCATGAAGTAAAAGACATAGAATATTTTGAAAATCAAGATCATATTTTTGCTAAAGCATGTGAAAGGTTAACTCTTGAAACTCCCATTATACATGATGTAATTGTTCCATTTACAGTCCCTCAATAAAATTCAAGTTTTTCCTTGTGGATGAGAAGAGTAAGAACACAGGAAAAGTCACCTGAGGAGTCTAATGAAGAAGAACAATTAGCCATTATATTTGAAGGAAACTCCCTTATTTTTATTGATCAACAAGAACAGGTAATCTTTCATGATTTTCAAGATCCTCTGCCAATTTGTCATAGTCATTAATGAAGGTATATTTTGTAGCTTTACTACACCAAGAATATCAGTCTCAGTTACAGTTTGAGTTGCCATTCTCTTATTTTTTTCCTACTCAAGGAAAGTGTGAGCTGAATTCAAGTAAGTCGCCATCTGCTTTCATGATTACACAAGCATTTTTCTATTACCTGATCTAGTATGTGTTTCCAATAAATTTGAGTAGGTAGGTGTGAGGAATAATCTCAGCACCCAAAGCATTCTTTTCAGTTTCGGTATGTAGCAAAGTTTTCAGCTCTAAGTGTACAATTTAGTTTTCAATTTGAAGAATGGATTTGGTTCAGTTTGAGGATTGGAATAAGTTGTCAGTTTGGTTACAATTTGGTTTTCACACCCAGCTTCAGCTAAGGGAATTAATTTCAATATGATTTTTAGTTTTCATTTTGTTTTAGTTACAGTGGTTTCAAGTCAGAGCATGTTGTAGGCTTGGGATCAGCGGAATGGTCAGGCACATGGTCTACGCTGTTCTTGGCACCTCACAGAGAGGATGACATCCCCATTAGAGCCTATGTTAGTATCCTATAGTCACAGTATTCATAAAACAAGTTTTATCTTTCAAATTATGACACATGTATAAAGGTTTGGCTATGATCTTGTAGAAGATCAAGCTATGGGTCTTAGTTTAGAATAAAAAAATTATTATTCAATGTAAATATGTCAAACTATGTGAAGTGTCATGAAAATAGTCATTGATTTCTTGAGAGATTGACTTAAGTGGGTCTAAGGTCATGTTTTACCAAAATATCGTGAGTGGGGGTATGATGGTCCTGGTCTTGCATTGGGACAAGTTAGTGAAATCATGTCAAGCAGTTTTGTAATATGTATCCTAGCCAAGTATTAGGGTTAGGGTTTTGTGATGAAAAGAATATTGAAAGGGGTATGTGGCATGATTATTGTAGCATTAATATCATCACCAACATGAGCATCTTGTCCAGATACCTCACAGTCACTCAAACCATGAAAACAAGTAGCACTGTGCTTTCTCACTAGTGTTGCGCTTTCGCTAAAAGTGAAATTATGGGAGTTGTAGGATTTTTGTGATGAAAGAAAAAATCTAAGGAGGAATTTTACCATGTCCAAGCCTTTTCAAATGTGTTTAATTCATCAAGTAACTCAGAGAGTGACCAAAACTACTTCAACCATGGGGTGCTGCGCTTTTACCAAGGCAACCAATTTTGATGAAGAAATCATGGTTTTTGGCATTTGTTCCATGAATGAAGACATGAAGTGGTTCTTGTGAATGTTAAGATCCTCTCCAAGCCATTTGGCTCAATCAGAATGTCATTTTTTGGTCAAGTCATGTGGATGAAGGTTCGTTGCACAACTTTGTTGCGTTTTTGTTCCAAGAAGAAGGTTTTGGTTTGAAGGTTTGTTTTTGGCCGAGAAATTTTTTTATAGTTTTCAAACATTGTATGGATCATTCCATGCCATTCTAGTACCCTTAGCATGTTAGATGATGACCGAAGATAATATAATCTTGGAGCATTGCGCTTATGCGCTGTGTTTTCACATAGTCATCGTAGTTTCACCATATATCTTAAACAATGTACCTGTTTGCCATGAAATCTGTACAATGGATGTGTTAACACCCAGGTTGTTCCCTATGACTCCCAAGGGAATACAGCCGGGGTAACCACTAACCAATCTTTGGATCACTGTTTCTAGCCAAACTGTGATCAGAGAGGGCTCTCTCTTTAATGATTTGTCTCTGTTATGATGGTGTTTTTAGGCTAGCTTTTATGCTCAGGTTTTGTTTTTGTTTTGGTTGAAAGGATTTCTTTCAAGTCTTATGATATAGTGTTTAGACAGTGAAATACCATTGGGCAATGGAGTCTGGAGTTGTGAAATGTTCCAATATGCTAGACTGGTGGTGTTCAAACTGCAGGGCCTATTGTGTACATTGACAAACAAACTTAGCTTAAATGGTGATGTATGTCAACCAACAGAAAGCAATTAAGAATTTTATGTTAAGTTGGTGAGGGGAAGTGATGCACACTGCACAGGAGCAAAACTTGAATTCCTGTAACAAAGGCCACGGTGAAAGGTGTAGTCTGAAAGTGCAGCAATTAAGAATTACACTCATCTAGACTACAGCTGAAGAAAACATTCATAAACAACACAGATTGAACTCAGGGTATTCAGAGAATAAATCCTGAAAGTTATTCTTTTTCCTTGCTGCCTAGTATTTGAGAATCAGATAACATATATGAATTTTAACAAAACAACTAATTGACAGAGAGAAGTTACAGAGACTTATTGTATGGTAAAATACACAGGAATCCAGCAGTCATTAACAGGGATCAGAACGCATTCAACACCTCAGAAATACGAGAAATTCCATCACTTTCTTTATTGCACTTCTGAAAGGATTACAGCATAAGAATTTCTTTAGGAGAAATCAACAACCACCCTTGCAATCTTATGTGAAGGGGACTTTATAGGAATGCGTATACAAAATATCTCAGGCATTGAGTCATCTGAGAGAGAAAATATCTTCATAAATTTATTCAGAAAGTAGAGAAGAAGTTATTGTAGCTTTAAATGCAGCATAAATGCTCTTTATGTCCGTCAGAGGGTAATTTTGACCTTTGGAGGTCATTGAGTCGGTTGCAATGCTTAGCTTTAATGTTGATAACTGCGCCTTTATTTCCTGCTGCACTGTATTTTCTCGGCCCTGCCATCTGTAGTCTTCTATTTCTGCTTTGTTGGCTGATCCCTCTGCTGAGTTGGCTCAGCTTTGATCCGCTGTGCATGCTGATTTTGTTTAAACTTTGCTTTGCATGATAACTGATACTTTTAAGAAACAAAATTTGTTAAGTGACTCCCTGTTTATAAAATCTTCTGTATTGCGCTTGTCCACCATTCTTGCGTAGGGAGTTGATGCCTGAGAATAGCATCCATTGTTTCCTCTGCCTCTGTGTACTTGAAGAAATTGGGAGCCACCTCAAACAAGTGATTAATCTCATTCATTATAAAAAACAGATTCTCGACTCTGTTGTAAAGAGACTGTCCTGTAGCTGGCCCTGTTTCTTCTGAGGTGCTGGGCTTTTCACTGATCTGGTTAGTGGCAAATGTATTGACCCTTTTAGCATACTGCTCATGTGTGAACAATCTCCCTGCGCTGTTCAGTAAGCCAGGGAGTCCTCTGCTTTCTAATACTTGGAATTTTTCTAAAAATCTGTTTACCTCAGTCTGCATGTCTTGGGTTCTTCTTTCCAATGTTTGTACCAGATTTCTAAGAGTAAGAACCCTCTTGACCAGTTGGACAGAATCAGTCCGGTTTGTAATTCCCATGATGGCTAACTGAGAACTTGTTTTATGATTGAGTACATTGATCATTCTAGTGGCTACTTCAGGCATATTGCCCAATTGAGTTCTTGCTCTGTGAATCTCTCTCTGTGCCTTAGGGATGAGCTCCAGCTGCTCATGGATTGTCTCAATATATGGCCACTGCTCATTGATAGATCGACCAATGTTAGCCCATAGTACTATTTTCAGTTCTGCCACCACTTTGTCTAACTTGAGCTCATTCTCTAGCTCTTTTATTTTGTTTTTTAGGGCTTTCACCTCCCTTTCCTTCTCTGCCACAGTTTGTTTGGACTTATCATACCTATTATTGATTTTAGCCAAAGATTCTTTGGCTGAGTTGAGCTCCAACATTTGAGCTTCCAGGACTTGGATTTCGTTCTTCAGCTTTTGCATATCTAGGCTTTGGGCCTGCTCTGTAGTTGTTGGTGCTGCTGAAGTAGATGTTGCTGTTTGTTCAGTCTGTTGAGGAGGAGGGGCATTGATAGGAGCAGTTTCCTCAAGATTGATGACTTGAGGAGGAGGTTGAGAGGTCTGACCCTCTTCTCTTTGTTTTAATGCTGCTTTTGCAGCCTCTGTTTCTCCTAGCTTGTCTTGTGCTTGAATAAGCTGTTTATAAATGGAGATCAACAAATCTGTGGTGTCCTTCTCCTGCCTTTGTTGGGCTACCTCGTCTGTCTGAGGGTGCATGGTGGCAGGGAGTTTGATCTTCTTTCTCATGGCAGCCATGTCAGCATCCCTCAACTTCAAAATTTCTTGTATCCCTGAAATATCTTTGGGATCATGCCCAATTTCAATGATTATGTCTTCTAGGGACTTTATTCTGTTGTCCTTTGCCTGGGATGATGCCTTCTCCAATTCCAGTTGAGAAGCTGTGGCATTGAGGCTGCTCTTTAGCTTATAATTCTCCAATGTTTCATCTGCTAAAGAGGCATACACCATCTCACCAGTTTGTTTATGTAGTTCAATTTTGTCCATTGGGTGTATGTCTTTGGCCATGACCTCCAGGTTGGTCCTGAGGTAATCTGAGGCAGATTGGGGATGCAGAGCTGTGGGCATAAAATGACTCATGATCATTTTGCCTTCACCTACATCAAAGGCAGACATAAGTCTTTGCTGATTGGTAGGAGCCATGTTTAGTAGGTGATTGTACAGCTGTATCTTAATAGGATCATTCCTCCTTTTAATGTCTATAAATTGCTGTTTGATGCTTCCCTCTTTTTGTTGGCTGGAGGAGCTGACCTCCCCTCCCATGGTCTTGTCCTGTTCCTGTTGGAAGGAACTTGCTGAAGCTTCTCTGCTGGGTGGGCCCATGCCCAATGCCTGTCTTATTGCTATGTCCTCCTCTGGAAAATCATTTAGTCTCTGCCTTTTCTCTCCCTGGTTTATAGAAGATGTCAGGGGAGTTTCTCTGTCCCTTTTTCTAAAGACAAATGTATCCTCCTTTTGAGGGGTTTGTAGGACCGAGGCATCAAAGGTAGTGTCTTGCCTTGTGGGCACCATTCTTTCAGTGGTCTGAGGAGTTTCCACTGCTTCTTTTTGCTGGGCAGACTGCTCCTGCCTTTGTTCTTCTTGATGTTGTTGCTCTTGCTGTTCTGACTCTTCTTGCTGCCCTTGCTGCAGCCCTTCTGCTTGCTGCTGTAACTCTGCCTGCTGCTGTAACTCTGCCTGCTGCTGCTCTTGTTTATTTATTGGCTCTGTCTCCATTTCTTGATGTGTCTGCTCTGTCTCCATCTCCTTCTCTTTGCCACTGCTGGATATATTCTCAGTTACCTTGGTACTTTGCTGCTTGGCAGTTGAGGAGGATTCAGCTGCTCCCGTTTGTGTACTTGGAAGTGTGAATACCTGTCGACAAAGCTCAAGGTCAGCCAACTTCTTCTGATTCCTTAGTTCCCTTTTGTTCAGCTCTTCTTGTGACAAGGGTTCTTCTAAGGTCCCTCTCCTCCATTTGTCTTGGTTTGCATATTTCTCAATGTGGGGGATGCTATGGTGATCGTAGGCAGATAACTTGTATTTGAGCCTCCTTATGGATATGAACTGATTAAGGTCATAGGGTACCCATATGAAACTGGTTTGCAGGCCAAGGGCCTCAAGCATTCGCTCTGCTTCCCTCCATCCTTGTTCTCTCTCATTATAAATAAAATGGCCAAGTTGGCTTTTGACCTTCAATTGTGCCTTTTTGCTTTTTCCTGAAAAATGAAGCACATCAACTCTGCCAAATTGCCTAAAGTACTCTAGGGCAAATAGCCTCATAGGCACATACTTGGGTAATTTGAAAGGAGGTAGATCACACCCATATATCCTGATGACAGTGTGGTTTTGGTAGAAGTACCAATCCCCAATGCTATAAGATTTGGACAGCTGAAGAATTCTCTGCATGTCATCAGTGAGTCTCGGAGGAGGTGAGCTCATCAGCATTGCCATAGTTGGATGGATAAACAGATCCATGAATTCACAGTAAGTGTATGGAGACTCAGGTCTAATGTGGAAGACAGATGACCAGTAGACCACTGATCTGGGACTGCCTTGGGCATCCATTCTCTTGATTGAAAAGTGAAATTTCTGATGTTGATGATACAAGATCAGATGGTAGATGTAGGAGGTGTATCTGAACACCCTATCTCTCCTTAAATTCATCAACTGCTCATGAATCTTGTCTGATATGTAGGTGGCATAGTCATAGCAGATTGGTGACTTGCCAGGAGCAAACATAAGCATCAATACCAGCACAGTTGTATCAATATGCTCGACTGAACTATATCCCAAGATGGGAGAAATCATATCTGCAAGGTCTCTGCCCAGCTCATTGAGGTATACATGAAGAATTGGAGGGCCCATTACAATATTGGTTTTGATGTATAGTTGATTGAATTTAACAATTTGAGCATCTGTGAGTTTATCCCCTTGTTTTATCAGATTTATCAGTGATAAAGGAACCAACTTCTTCTGAGGGTTGAAGCAGAGCATGTCTCTAATAGCCTGAGGGGTTATATAGAAAAGTACTGCACCAGATGGGTCAAGAACAGCTCGCTGAGAAACATCATATTGTTCAGCACAGAGGTGGATTAGTTCAGGGAACTGGTTGACCTGAGGGAGCTTAAAGATAGGGAGAAAAGAGTCCCATAAGCCCAGTATATCTGTCCCATTTTCATGCTTGGCTTTTAATTCATTTAGCAGATGAAGGTGGAATTTGCTGCTCATAAGCTTCTCTTCTTCAATTTGGTAATCCATATCTGCTAAGGCTTGCCACTTCAAATTCTTTTGAGGGGCATTCAGAGGTTGGACATTTAGCACTATGGGAGCCATAGGGGGATCCATGGTCTTTTTAGGATTCTGTTCTTTGGGGGCTGGTGTTACTATGCAGAGTAACACAAAAGGAGATTTTTCTGAAGAAAATGGGAATCTCTGAGGAGAAAGAGTGAATGGGAAAGGTTGCAGCAATTGAAATACTGTTTTTGAACCAATAGATGAGTAGCAGAGTTGAACAAAGTATGTTTTATGGTAAATTTGATTCTTGCAGGTAACTGGTTCACGATTGCGCGAACCAGTGAGAAAATTGCGTTCAGTTTGCCCAATGTGGCCTTGTAAACGTGTAATGGCAGCACTGGTATGGTATTAGTGCTGGTTCAGTGGAGTTTAATGGTGAATTTAGTGTTTCAAGGTCTGTTCATAGGCTTATAAGCGGAATTCAGAGAAAATGGATTTGCAGAGTGAAAATGAATAATACCTGTAGAATCTGGTCGGTTAAACTTGCTAATGCTTGAAGGATTGACGCTCTGGCGGTCTGGAAGACTTTTCAATGGGCTGGTGCAAGTTTGAACGTAAAATTACATGTAGAGTAACAATGCGGGTTTCTCCAAAAAAACAGCAAAAACGCGACTTTTTGGCTCAAATATAGACTTTGGTGATTTTGGCGCGTTTTTGTGCTGACGTCAGCATGACGTCATAGGTGGGGTCAAGGTCGGGTGACGTCAGCAGGACGTCATCCGGCCAGGTGGCGGGTTCTGGTTGGTCCACGGGGATGGTGAGGTGGCAGGACAGGTCGACCAATGGATGAGCAGAGGGATGACGCGACGGCATAACTGGCAGTGACGTGGAGATGACGTAATGCGGGCGGAAAGGGAGAAACCGGAAACCGCCGATGGTTTCATATCGCACCGCCTATGGTACGGTGGCGGTAAATGTCAGTAGTACCTCCGATGAGCCGTGGAGGGGACACGTGGCTGCCGCATGACGTAGCCAACAATACGGCCATCGGGAGATATCGTCCGGACAGCGGATCTGCTCCGATGCAGTGATGGCCGTCAGATCTGGGGGGCATGATCGGACGGTTATCGGAGGTTAGATGTGATAGGGGGATAGGGTGGGTAACGGGCGGACGTCGGGGAAGGTCCGATGCAACCAGAGCCGTAGGATCTAAGATCGTTTGATCGGACGGTCAGCGGGAGTGTAAGATGAAAGACAGGTACGGCGAGGGGCGGGGATTATTTTATTAATTTGTCCCGGGACCTATGCATGGGCGGAAAACTATGGTATGACGGGTTTTCATGAATTTTCTGTGTAAATGAGCCCACCCATTAGACTTTGGATAAACGGGAAAAGTTGGTTTTTTATGATTTTTATCCATTTTGAAGCGGGTAAGGGTAGACACAAGGCTTTTAGGGGGTTTTCATGTGCAAATGGGATTTTTAAAGTGAGAAAATGGATTTGTGAAGGGGAAAGGGGTTTTGGGTTTAGGTTTATCAAGATGACCAGGTGTCATTTGATCCCTGACATGGGACTTATTGGCTATAATACCAAGGGGTGGGTATTTATACAAAATTTGGGGTTTATACACCATGGTGTTAATACTAGTAGGGGAAGGGTGATATAGGGATTTACATAATAAAGTTAAAGTTAATATGTATGGGGGGAGTGAATGGGGGAAAAACACTAAGTTCATTTGAAACTTACTTAGTTTAGGGAGTAGATCAAAATGCAAAGAGTTTTAGACAACAAATGTGGCTTGTAAGGATAAAAATTCAATCTCCTTACCACAAATGCTTCCATGAATATTAACTCAAAGGGGATGTTAGTAAATGACATGAAAGGGGGAAGTAGGAGGTTAGACATGCTTCTTTGCTTTTCTTCTCTTATCTTGATCATCCAATCTGAAATTGATACCATTTCTGCAACCTCATCTACTTACTCACCTACTTTGCCTAGCATTTTTTGTTTCTTCTTGGAGGGTGCATTTAGGCTTGCAAACCCTTACTTGCCTTTTCTTTTCTTTGGCTTTTCTTTTGTGTTTCTATCTATTTCTACCCTTATTGCTTCCAAGGTCCCAGATTAGGCAGTTGGGAACCTTAACTTCTCTACCTGAGCTACTTGTCTGCCAAGATTACACAGTTTGGACAGACTTCTTTCTCTAATCTACAACTGAAAATTGAAAGTATGGCATGATCCAGATTAAACTGTTGGATCATCCATCAAAATATGAACCAAGGTCATCAAAATTAAAACAAGGATAAGCTCTTTACACACCTTGTTTCTTCTAGGAAATATGGGATCTTTGTGTAGTCAAAGCAGAGCATATTTGGACTTTCCCTTGTCAATCATGAAATATGAAACCTATTGGTATAGGTATCCAACAGTGGCTCCACATGGGGATGGTTTTTCATTTGAAAGACCAAGAACAGCAGGTCAGATTGCCTTGGCCCTTGACATGTTTTATCCCAAACTTGAAGTGTGCTGCTTTGAAATGCCAAAAATGTGTGCTTATCTTCTTGGTGGACCTCAGATTCTATGTGTCTACTGCTAGTAGTCAACAATCTTCGAAAAACTGCATTTTTACAATCTAAACAGAAAACAATATTTACATCTGAATATATACAAGGGAACCTTGGGCTGCACTTATGGGTGATATTCAAAATAGTGCTTCAGCATCCTGCCATTCACAGGACCTTCATCCAAATCAGTTTCATTGAGACTCTTAAGGAAGTAAGTGTTGTTCCCTTGTACCGCTTGGACAGCAAATGGTCCTCTCCAGAGGGAATCAAATTTTCCATGTTTTCCCTTCTCCTCTCTTCTTGCATCCCACTTGAGGACTTTGTCTCCCACACTGAAATCTTCTGCCTTAGTTCTTTTATCAAAGGCCTTCTTTAATTTCTCTTGTAGAACTTGAACTCTGCTGAAAACTTGGTCTCTGGTTTGCTGCAAACAAATTATCTGATTGATCCTTCTTTGCATGTCATTTGGTTCAGCTTGGTTTTCTTGAAGAAGCTTCATAACAGGCACTCCTATTGATGAAGGAAATTTGGCCTCTAGTCCATAAACCAACTCATATGGGCTGGTCCCAATTGATCTTTTGGTTGTTAGTCTATCTGCCCATAAGGCATTGACTAGTTTCTTATGCCAATTCTTCTTATTTTCTTCCAACACCTTTTTAATGATGTTTACTAGGCTCTTATTTGATGATTCAGCTAGGCCATTTCCTTGGGGATAGTATGCAGTGGAATGGCCCAAAGTGATGTGAAATTTGTGGCAGAAATTCACCATTTTCTTGGATCTGAAAGCAGCAGCATTGTCTGTTATTATCTTATCAGGACAGCCAAATCTGGCCAGTATGTTGTTCTCCAAGAACTGAATGATTATGGAATCATTTGCTTGTCTACATGGGGCAGCTTCAATCCACTTAGTGAAGTAGTCTGTGGCTGTTAAGATCCATCTATGTTGGCCTGAAGATGAGGGATGAATTTCCCCAATGAAGTCCAAGCCCCATTGTTGAAAAGGTCTTTCTGTTGCAATAGGCCTTAAAGGAAGTGGCAGCAGTTGTCTCTTTCCCTCAAACACTTGGCATTTATGACATGAGGTTGTGAATTTCTTGACATCAGAGAACATGGTGGGCCAGTAGTAACCAGCCCTCAGTATTTTGTCCACGGTGGACTTCCAGTATAAGTGTCCACCACAGTCACCTGCATGAAAGTCTTGCATGATATTGTTAGTTTCATTTTCAATTAAGCAGTGCAGCAATATCCCTTCATGGTTTTTCCAAAGCAAATTGCCATCCATGACACAAAATCTTGATGTTTTCATTTTTAAGAACCTACACTTAGTTTTGGACAGTCCTGGGGGAGCACACAGGTTTTGTAACACATAACAGATATCAGAATACCAGGGGGATTGTTCAAAGGCTTCATTGATCTTTGGAGTCGCCAGCTCTGTTTCACTGTCCAGCTGATTGATGTCTAGGACTTGGAAATTTGTTTCTGTCATTAATTTGGCCAAGCCTTGCCCTTTTATTAGCTTTGTAGGTTTTATTTCAATGTCGAATTCTAGTATGCTGGCAATCCATTTTCCTCTCCTACCTTCTAAATTTTCTTGAGTGAGAATGTCTTTGACAATAGGACTTGGCACATATGCTATAACATGGGAATAAAGGATATAAATCCTGAAGTCTTTAATTGCTTTGACTAAAGCATAAGCTTGTTTTTCCATAATTTGATACTTCAAAGGTGCATCTCTGAGGGCTTTGCTAAAGAAAGCAATTGGCTTCTCATTTCCTTGGTCATCCTTTTGTAATAAAACCGCAGCAATAGTATGTTGGGAAGCAAAAGAGAAAATGATAAATTCTCTGTCAAACTGAGGATTGGTCAAGACTGGGGTCTGGGTAAGGGCCAATTTTATACCTTCAAATGCTTGATTGGCTTCAACAGTCCACTTCACCTTTGAATCTTTCTTTAACATGTTGTTTAATAATCTGCTTAGTTCTGCTAAGTTTGGGATAAACCTTCTCAAGAAGTTGATTTTTCCCAAGAATCCTTGTAATTCTTTGACATTTCTTGGGTGAGGCATTTGTAAGATGGCTTGGATTCTATCTGGGTCAATTCTTATGCCATCCTTTGAGATAATGTGTCCTAAGAGTTTGCCTTCTTCTAAACCAAAGAGGGACTTCTTCGGATTCAAGGAGATTCCATATTTTCTGCATTTTAGGAAGATCTGTCTTAAATGTTTGAGATGTTCTTGGTCAGATTTTGAAAAAGGTGTGAGGTCATCTAGGTAAATGACCAAAAAGTCATGAATCTCTTTGGCAAAAGCAATATCCATTGCTCTCTGAAAAGTTGCCCCTGCATTTTTCAATCCAAAAGGCATTTTTACATATTTGAAGGTTCCCCATGGGGTTGTAAATGCAGTTTTATCTTGATCATCAGGGTGTACTAAGATCTGGTTGAAGCCTGAGAACCCATCCAGTAATGAGATCCTTGAGGCCCCTACCACTCTCTGAAGAATGTGATCCATCTTGGGTAAGGGGTAGTTGTCTTTGAGAGATACTTGGTTCAGATTCCTTAAGTCCACACACAGCCTAATTTCTCCAGTCTTCTTTCTTGTAGGGACTAAATTGGAGATCCATTCGGAGAATCGGATTGGTGCTATGATACCTGCCTTAAACATCTTTTGTACCTCTTGTTCCATTGCTGGGAGAAGCATAGGATTGATTCTCCTCAGTTTTTGTTTAAAGGGTTTTTGATCAGGCTTAAGAGGGATAGTATGCTGGATAACAGAGGTGTCATAGGACTTTAGGTCCTCATAACTCCATGCAAAGACATCCTGGAACTCTTTAAAAAGATCAATGTATTTAGGCTTTTGATCAGGAGGCAAAGAGGCAGACAATTTGATTATTTTGGGTTTGTGAATTGTACCTATGTTACATTCTTCAATGGCTGCATCTAGGGGCTGCATTTTTGGTTTTCTGGGAATATCATTTGAATCAAAAATATCTTCTAGTGGGGTTAGGCCTGTTGGTAGAAAGTTGTCTTTCAGCTCAATGATTTCAGTTTCAGCATTGGATACTCCCTCTTCCCAGTCAACTCGTTGAATTTGCTGGATGTTTTCTATATTGAAAATAGTTGGATTCATCATTTGCTTTGCAGTCCTAGGTGATATTGGCTGAGCAGTCTGTTGAAACTGTATTTGTGATGGACTTGCTCCATTAAGTATTTGTGATTGACTTGCTGTCTCAATGTCAATATTTAATTCTGTAAATTCCTGTTGTAGAGTTAAAAATCGGTTTATTTGCTTGTCATTTTCAAATACTTGCCAATCATTGATGTTGTTTGGTATGGAGGGTCTGTGTTTTACTTCAGCTGTGAAACAATTGTGGGGCTCAAAGGGCAGCCTGCAGGTACTCGCAAAGGTGGCTAGACTATGAGCATGTAGATTTTGGGTTCTGGGAATTTTAGTAATTTGGAATTCAGAGAAAAAGTTTAGTACCTCAGCAACAGCAGCTCTATAAGTCCTTAGTCTTTTGTCATTAGTGACAAAGTTTCCTTTCACTTGTTGGATAACTAAATCTGAATCACCCATGATTGAAACCCTGGCAGCTTGTAAGAACTTCACTAACTTGAGGCCTAGTAAAAGAGCTTCATATTCTGCCATGTTGTTAGTACATCTGAAATTCAATCTATAAGCTCTGCCCTCTGCATGACCATTTTCTTCATTGTGTATCCAAATTCCAGCTCCTGCCCCTAACTTGTTGACTGAGCCATCAAACTCAAGGAACCATAGAATGTTTTGTTGGGAAGGAGATTTGGTGACCTTTTCATGGGATGGCAATGTAAGCAGAAGTTGTGGTTTCTTCTCTGGCTTGTTTACTAGGACAATTTCATCATTTAGTTGGGTGTTGTTGACAATTAAGGCAGCAGCACTGTCAAATGTTTGATTGACTGTTGTTTCATGAGTGATACTACTCTCACTTACATCTTCCTTCTGTATGAATATCTTGGTTTCAACTGCACCTTTTGAGGGAGTGGTTGTATCATTGAAGAGAATGTATGAGTCTATGTCTGAATGGACAGCATATATAGGAAAATTTTGAGGTTTTTCTTCACTGCTGACCATGTATTTCATGAGTGTTTCTCTGTATAGTCTTTTTGGTTGCCCAAACACAGAGATGGTGGCATATGACATGTCTAATTGTAGGGAACCTTGGAGTTTGGCGCCCCATGATCTTGACAACAACATTCCATACTTAGGTGGGATATCAGCAACTACCACATCCATTAGGATTGTCTTGTTTGGAAATTGAACTAGAGACACACATAAGTCTTTTATGAGACCTAGGCACTTGACTTGACTAGAGTCAAAGGAAAAGAGATCTTTGTATGGTCTTGTTATGTCTAAATTTAATCTCTCCATGACTGCTTTTGGCATAAGATTGTGAGAGGCACCTGAATCAAACATTGCATTATGTAGTATTTTGTCATGAATATGTAAACTGACATAAAAAGGCAACACCCCCACGACTACTGTTTTTCCATCCACTTCTGGACCAAACAGGAGTTCTGGGTGTCATCTAGCACATTGACATTATCTTTGTTGCTGGTGAGTTGAAGAGACCTTTTGATTTGCAATTTGTAGCTGTCATGCTTGGCTAATTCCAAAAGAGGAATAGCTATTTTTATTTTGCCAATTTCTGTTTCAAGATCAAAAGATTTTTCAGATTGAGCCTTGGAGTTATAGGTGACAGTTCTTTCCTTTCTCATTACATCTTCTTCTTGATTTTTGTTTTGACTTTGAGATTTATCCTTTTTATTCATCTCTTGAGGAGTAAGATTGGGATGAGAAGGTAAAGTGTCTAAAGACTGTTGTCTTAAGGACAGTGGCTCAGTGATTTCTTCAACAATCACTTCTTCCGTAGGTGCATTCAGTTTGTCACTAGGTTGTGTGACTTTAACCTTTTCAGGCTGTTGATTATCCTTTTTCTTCTCAGGCTGGTTAACATTCACAGTTCTGCTCCTTAGCTTGTATTGTTTATGGACTTCATAAACAGCAGTATCATAGCCTTGCTTAAAGTCAAAGGATTCACCTGATTTAGTTTGGAATAGTTTGATTTCATCATCCTCATGATCCTCTTGTGTTAAGAACACTTGACTCTCACCATCTAGAACCATCAAGTTAATTTCAGGGTCCTCATTGGGTTCTGCTGATGTAGAAGTTTCTGCATAATTTTCTTGGAAAGGAGGTCTTATGTCCTGCTCAGCACTGGTTCTACCCATGCCTGGGTTTTGAGTTTTCCTAAAATTTGGATTCCTAGGAGGGTTGTTTTGAGGTGGTTCCCATGATGATTTTCTTTCAACCGATTCCACTCTTTCACCCAATCTCTTCATGCTATTTAGTATTGCATCCAACTTTTGATCAAAGCCTGAGGGTTCTTCTTTATATATGCTTCTCTTTTCTAACCTTGCCCTGTTTCTTTTGGCAATCAGGTTTGCTTCCACTGTGACAGCAGCCTTTTGAGCGTCTTCAAGGGTTTCAGGTTCTCTTTCCTTCAACTGATATGCCATGTCAGGATCAAATCCATCAGGGAATTTGTACAAGGCCAAATCAGGAGGAGGTCTTAGATTTTGTGGTATCGCCTTGTACACATTGTTGAATCTAGCACAATACTCCAGAACGGTCTCTTGAGGACCTCTCTTGATTGTTTCATATTCAGCAAGTATGTGTAGGGGATCTTTTTTCTTCTCCCATCTGGTAGTAAAGGCTTGATAAAGCTCATCAGGGGTTGCAATAGAATTTGCATTCAAGGATCTAAACCAGGTCCTAACATCCCCAGTTAGGCTTTGAACAAACATCCTCATTCTGACACTGTCATCATCTATTTCATAAGTTTCAAAGTGGTCTTGCATTTTCTTAGCATGTTGAACAGCTGTCAGGGGGCCATTGGAGTCAAAATATGAGATTTTGGTTTGGTAGTCTTGGGGTAAAGCTGCAGCATTAGCCGGTATCTGCAAGGGTGCATATCTGTTAGCCATATTCACAAGGTTTAGGGGATTGACAGGGGCGAATGGGACAACAGGGATGACAGGTATAACAAGGTTAATGGAAGGGGTAGAACCTAGGATGTTGGTTAAAGGGGTATGTGCAGTGGATAAAGGTGTGAAAGGAGGGCTCTGAGATGTAGAGGGGGAGCTAGGAGAATCAAGGGTAGATCGAAATAAAACCTTGATTGGAGTAGGAACAGGGTTTGGATGAGCTGTCACAGGACTCAAATCAGCAGGCTGCTCCTACCTTTGCTGCCTCCTAATGTTTCTTGGGATGGTATTTGGATTATCAACAATGATAGGTGGATTAGGGTTAGGATTCGCCCTAGTGTGCCGTGGATTTTTCTTAGGAGCCAGCTTCCAACTGTTTTTTAGGATTTTTGTAAGAGATTTTCTTTCTTTATATCTGAAAGGACTGGGTGAAGACTTTTGAAATGGCTATATATTCTCAGGGCTAAGATGAAGATTCCCAAAATAGCTCTTCCCTAAAACTGTCAATGTTATACAGAAACAGATTTAAGGCCTCTTGACTTATTTCAGGCTTGATAGTAGCTCATGGAAGATATACAGTAATAAAAAATCTTAAGCAGTCCCCAGTGGAGTCGCCAATTATGTTAACACCCAGGTTGTTCCCTATGACTCCCAAGGGAATACGGCCGGGGTAACCACTAACCAATCTTTGGATCACTGTTTCTAGCCAAACTGTGATCAGAGAGGGCTCTCTCTTTAATGATTTGTCTCTGTTATGATGGTGTTTTTAGGCTAGCTTTTATGCTCAGGTTTTGTTTTATGTTTTGGTTGAAGGATTTCTTTCAAGTCTTATGATATAGTGTTTAGACAGTGAAATACCATTGGGCAATGGAGTCTGGAGTTGTGAAATGTTCCAATATGCTAGACTGGTGGTGTTCAAACTGCAGGGCCTATTGTGTACTTTGACAAACAAACTTAGCTTAAATGGTGATGTATGTCAACCAACAGAAAGCAATTAAGAATTTTCTGTTAAGTTGGTGAGGGGAAGTGATGCACACTGCACAGGAGCAAAACTTGAATTCCTGTAACAAAGGCCACGGTGAAAGGTGTAGTCTGAAAGTGCAGCAATTAAGAATTACACTCATCTAGACTACAGCTGAAGAAAACATTCATAAACAACACAGATTGAACTCAGGGTATTCAGAGAATAAATCCTGAAAGTTATTCTTTTTCCTTGTTGCCTAGTATTGAGAATCAGATAACATATATGAATTTTAACAAAACAACTAATTGACAGAGAGAAGTTACAGAGACTTATTGTATGGTGAAATACACAGGAATCCAGCAGTCATTAACAGAGATCAGAACGCATTCAACACCTCAGAAATCCGAGAAATTCCATCACTTTCTTTATTGCACTTCTGAAAGGATTACAGCATAAGAATTTCTTTAGGAGAAATCAACAACAACCCTTGCAATCTTATGCGAAGGGGACTTTATAGGAATGCGTATACAAAATATCTCAGGCATTGAGTCATCTGAGAGAGAAAATATCTTCATAAATTTATTCAGAAAGTAGAGAAGAAGTTATTGTAGCTTTAAATGCAGCATAAATGCTCTTTATGTCCGTCAGAGGGTAATTTTGACCTTTGGAGGTCATTGAGTCAGTTGCAATGCTTAGCTTTAATGTTGATAACTGCGCCTTTATTTCCTGCTGCGCTGTATTTTCTCGGCCCTGCCATCTGTAGTCTTCTATTTCTGCTTTGTTGGCTGATCCCTCTGCTGAGTTGGCTCAGCTTTGATCCGCTGTGCATGCTGATTTTGTTTAAACTTTGCTTTGCATGATAACTGATACTTTTAAGAAACAAAATTTGTTAAGTGACTCCCTGTTTATAAAATCTTCTGTATTGCGCTTGTCCACCATTCTTGCGTAGGGTGCTGATGCCTGAGAATAGCATCCATTGTTTCCTTTGCCTCTGTGTACTTGAAGAAATTGGGAGCCACCTCAAACAAGTGATTAATCTCATTCATTATAAAAAACAGATTCTCGACTCTGTTGTAAAGAGACTGTCCTGTAGCTGGCCCTGTTTCTTCTGAGGTGCTGGGCTTTTCACTGATCTGGTTAGTGGCAAATGTATTGACCCTTTTAGCATATTGCTCATGTGTGAACAATCTCCCTGCGCTGTTCAGTAAGCCAGGGAGTCCTCTGCTTTCTAATACTTGGAATTTTTCTAAAAATCTGTTCACCTCAGTCTGCATGTCTTGGGTTCTTCTTTCCAATGTCTGTACCAGATTTCTAAGAGTAAGAACCCTCTTGACCAGTTGGACAGAATCAGTCCGGTTTGTAATTCCCATGATGGCTAACTGAGAACTTGTTTTATGATTGAGTACATTGATCATTCTAGTGGCTACTTCAGGCATATTGCCCAATTGAGTTCTTGCTCTGTGAATCTCTCTCTGTGCCTTAGGGATGAGCTCCAGCTGCTCATGGATTGTCTCAATATATGGCCACTGCTCATTGATAGATCGACCAATGTTAGCCCATAGTACTATTTTCAGTTCTGCCACCACTTTGTCTAACTTGAGCTCATTCTCTAGCTCTTTTATTTTGTTTTTTAGGGCTTTCACCTCCCTTTCCTTCTCTGCCACAGTTTGTTTGGACTTATCATACCTATTATTGATTTTAGCCAAAGATTCTTTGGCTGAGTTGAGCTCCAACATTTGAGCTTCTAGGACTTGGATTTCGTTCTTCAGCTTTTGCATATCTAGGCTTTGGGCCTGCTCTGTAGTTGTTGGTGGTGCTGAAGTAGATGTTGCTGTTTGTTCAGTCTGTTGAGGAGGAGGGGCATTGATAGGAGCAGTTTCCTCAAGATTGATGACCTGAGGAGGAGGTTGAGAGGTCTGACCCTCTTCTCTTTGTTTTAATGCTGCTTTTGCAGCCTCTGTTTCTCCTAGCTTGTCTTGTGCTTGAATAAGCTGTTTATAAATGGAGATCAACAAATTTGTGGTGTCCTTCTCCTGCCTTTGTTGGGCTACCTCGTCTGTCTGAGGGTTCATGGTGGCAGGGAGTTTGATCTTCTTTCTCATGGCAGCCATGTCAGCATCCCTCAACTTCAAAATTTCCTGTATCCCTGAAATATCTTTGGGATCATGCCCAATTTCAATGATTATGTCTTCTAGGGACTTTATTCTGTTGTCCTTTGCCTGGGATGATGCCTTCTCCAATTCCAGTTGAGAAGTTGTGGCATTGAGGCTGCTCTTTAGCTTATAATTCTCCAATGTTTCATCTGCTAAAGAGGCATACACCATCTCACCAGTTTGTTTATGTAGTTCAATTTTGTCCATTGGGTGTATGTCTTTGGCCATGACCTCCAGGTTGGTCCTGAGGTAATCTGAGGCAGATTGGGGATGCAGAGCTGTGGGCATAAAATGACTCATGATCATTTTGCCTTCACCTACATCAAAGGCAGACATAAGTCTTTGCTGATTGGTAGGAGCCATGTTTAGTAGGTGATTGTACAGCTGTATCTTAATAGGATCATTCCTCCTTTTAATGTCTATAAATTGTTGTTTGATGCTTCCCTCTTTTTGTTGGCTGGAGGAGCTGACCTCCCCTCCCATGGTCCTGTCCTGTTCCTGTTGGAAGGAACTTGCTGAAGCTTCTCTGCTGGGTGGGCCCATGCCCAATGCCTGTCTTATTGCTATGTCCTCCTCTGGAAAATCATTTAGTCTCTGCCTTTTCTCTCCCTGGTTTATAGAAGATGTCAGGGGAGTTTCTCTGTCCCTTTTTCTAAAGACAAATGTATCCTCCTTTTGAGGGGTTTGGAGGACCGAGGCATCAAAGGTAGTGTCTTGCCTTGTAGGCACCGTTCTTTCAGTGGTCTGAGGAGTTTCCACTGTTTCTTTTTGCTGGGCAGACTGCTCCTGCCTTTGTTCTTCTTGATGTTGTTGCTCTTGCTGTTCTGACTCTTCTTGCTGCCCTTGCTGCAGCCCTTCTGCTTGCTGCTGTAACTCTGCCTGCTGCTGCTCTTGTTTATTTATTGGCTCTGTCTCCATTTCTTGATGTGTCTGCTCTGTCTCCATCTCCTTCTCTTTGCCACTGCTGGATATATTCTCAGTTACCTTTGTACTTTGCTGCTTGGCAGTTGAGGAGGATTCAGCTGCTCCCGTTTATGTACTTGGAAGTGTGAATACCTGTGGACAAAGCTCAAGGTCAGCCAACTTCTTCTGATTCCTTAGTGCCCTTTTGTTCAGCTCTTCTTGTGACAAGGGTTCTTCTAAGGTCCCTCTCCTCCATTTGTCTTGGTTTGCATATTTCTCAATGTGGGGGATGCTATGGTGATCGTAGGCAGATAACTTGTATTTGAGCCTCCTTATGGATATGAACTGATTAGGGTCATAGGGTACCCATATGAAACTGGTTTGCAGGCCAAGGGCCTCAAGCATTCGCTCTGCTTCCCTCCATCCTTGTTCTCTCTCATTATAAATAAAATGGCCAAGTTGGCTTTTGACCTTCAATTGTGCCTTTTTGCCTTTTCCTGAAAAATGAAGCACATCAACTCTGCCAAATTGCCTAAAGTACTCTAGGGCAAATAGCCTCATAGGCACATACTTGGGTAATTTGAAAGGAGGTAGATCACACCCATATATCCTGATGACATTGTGGTTTTGGTAGAAGTACCAATCCCCAATGCTATAAGATTTGGACAGCTGAAGAATTCTCTGCATGTCATCAGTGAGTCTCGGAGGAGGTGAGCTCATCAGCATTGCCATAGTTGGATGGATAAACAGATCCATGAATTCACAGTAAGTGTATGGAGACTCAGGTCTAATGTGGAAGACAGATGACCAGTAGACCACTGATCTGGGACTGCCTTGGGCATCCATTCTCTTGATTGAAAAGTGAAATTTCTGATGTTGATGATACAAGATCAGATGGTAGATGTAGGAGGTGTATCTGAACACCCTATCTCTCCTTAAATTCATCAACTGCTCATGAATCTTGTCTGATATGTAGGTGGCATAGTCATAGCAGATTGGTGACTTGCCAGGAGCAAACATAAGCATCAATACCAGCACAGTTGTATCAATATGCTCGACTGAACTATATCCCAAGATGGGAGAAATCATATCTGCAAGGTCTCTGCCCAGCTCATTGAGGTATACATGAAGAATTGGAGGGCCCATTACAATATTGGTTTTGATGTATAGTTGATTGAATTTAACAATTTGAGCATCTGTGAGTTTATCCCCTTGTTTTATCAGATTTATCAGTGATAAAGGAACCAACTTCTTCTGAGGGTTGAAGCAGAGCATGTTTCTGATAGCCTGAGGGGTTATATAGAAAAGTACTGCACCAGATGGGTCAAGAACAGCTCGCTGAGAAACATCATATTGTTCAGCACAGAGGTGGATTAGTTCAGGGAACTGGTTGACCTGAGGGAGCTTAAAGATAGGGAGAAAAGAGTCCCATAAGCCCAGTATATCTGTCCCATTTTCATGCTTGGCTTTTAATTCATTTAGCAGATGAAGGTGGAATTTGCTGCTCATAAGCTTCTCTTCTTCAATTTGGTAATCCATGTCTGCTAAGGCTTGCCACTTCAAATTCTTTTGAGGGGCATTCAGAGGTTGGACATTTAGCACTATGGGAGCCATAGGGGGATCCATGGTCTTTTTAGGATTCTGTTCTTTGGGGGCTGGTGTTACTATGCAGAGTAACACAAAAGGAGATCTTTCTGAAGAAAATGGGAATCTCTGAGGAGAAAGAGTGAATGGGAAAGGTTGTAGCAATTGAAATACTGTTTTTGAACCAATAGATGAGTAGCAGAGTTGAACAAAGTATGTTTTATGGTAAATTTGATTCTTGCAGGTAACCGGTTCACGATTGCGCGAACCAGTGAGAAAATTGCGTTCAGTTTGTCCAATGTGGCCTTGTAAACGTGTAATGGCAGCACTGGTATGGTATTAGTGCTGGTTCAGTGGAGTTTAATGGTGAATTTAGTGTTTCAAGGTCTGTTCATAGGCTTATAAGCGGAATTCAGAGAAAATGGATTTGCAGAGTGAAAATGAATAATACCTGTAGAATCTGGTCGGTTAAACTTGCTAATGCTTGAAGGATTGACGCTCTGGCGGTCTGGAAGCCTTTTCAACGGGCTGGTGCAAGTTTGAACGTAAAATTACATGCAGAGTAACAATGCGGCTTTCTCCAAAAAAAAGCAAAAACGCGACTTTTTGGCTCAAATATAGACTTTGGTGATTTTGGCGCGTTTTTGTGCTGACGTCAGCATGACGTCATAGGTGGGGTCAGGGTCGGATGACGTCAGTGGGACGTCATCCGGCCAGGTGGCGGGTTCTGGTTGGTCCACGGGGATGGTGAGGTGGCAGGACAGGTCGACCAATGGATGAGCGGAGGGATGACGCGACGGCATAACTGGCAGTGACGTGGAGATGACGTAATGCGGGCGGAAAGGGAGAAACCGGAAACCGCCGATGGTTTCATATCGCACCGCCTATGGTACGGTGGCGGTAAATGTCAGTAGTACCTCCGATGAGCCGTGGAGGGGACACGTGGCTGCCGCATGACGTAGCCAACAATACGGCCATCGGGAGATATCGTCCGGACAGCGGATCTGCTCCGATGCAGTGATGGCCGTCAGATCTGGGGGGCATGATCGGACGGTTATCAGAGGTTAGATGTGATAGGGGGATAGGGTGGGTAACGGGCGGATGTCGGGGAAGGTCCGATGCAACCAGAGCCGTAGGATCTAAGATCGTTTGATCGGACGGTCAGCGGGAATGTAAGATGAAAGACTGGTACGGCGAGGGGCGGGGATTATTTTATTAATTTGTCCCGGGACCTGTGCATGGGCGGAAAACTATGGTATGACGGGTTTTCATGAATTTTCTGTGTAAATGAGCCCGCCCATTAGACTTTGGATAAACGGGAAAAGTTGGTTTTTTATGATTTTTATCCATTTTGAAGCGGGTAAGGGTAGACACAAGGCTTTTAGGGGGTTTTCATGTGCAAATGGGATTTTTAAAGTGAGAAAATGGATTTGTGAAGGGGAAAGGGGTTTTGGGTTTAGGTTTATCAAGATGACCAGGTGTCATTTGATCCCTAACATGGGACTTATTGGCTATAATACCAAGGGGTGGGTATTTATACAAAATTTGGGGTTTATACACCATGGTGTTAATACTAGTAGGGGAAGGGTGATATAGGAATTTACATAATAAAGTTAAAGTTAATATGTATGGGGGGAGTGAATGGGGGAAAAACACTAAGTTCATTTGAAACTTACTTAGTTTAGGGAGTAGATCAAAATGCAAAGAGTTTTAGACAAGAAATGTGGCTTGTAAGGATAAAAATTCAATCTCCTTACCACAAATGCTTCCATGAATATTAACTCAAAGGGGATGTTAGTAAATGACATGAAAGGGGGAAGTAGGAGGTTAGACATGCTTCTTTGCTTTTCTTCTCTTATCTTGATCATCCAATCTGAAATTGATACCATTTCTGCAACCTCATCTACTTACTCACCTACTTTGCCTAGCATTTTTTGTTTCTTCTTGGAGGGTGCATTTAGGCTTGCAAACCCTTACTTGCCTTTTCTTTTCTTTGGCTTTTATTTTGTGTTTCTATCTATTTCTACCCTTATTGCTTCCAAGGTCCCAGATTAGGCAGTTGGGAACCTTAACTTCTCTACCTGAGCTACTTGTCTGTCAAGATTACACAGTTTGGACAAACTTCTTTCTCTAATCTACAACTGAAAATTGAAAGTATGGCATGATCCAGATTAAACTGTTGGATCATCCATCAAAATTGAACCAAGGTCATCAAAATTTAAAACAAGGATAAGCTCTCTACACACCTTGTTTCTTCTAGGAAATATGGGATCTTTGTGTAGTCAAAGCAGAGCATATTTGGACTTTCCCTTGTCAATCATGAAATATGAAACCTATTGGTATAGGTATCCAACAGGATGCATGGTGGTGAGATTGATCATTCCATGCCATTCTAGTACCCTTAGCATGTTAGATGATGACCGAAGATAATATAAGCTTGGAGCATTGCGCTTATGCGCTGCGTTTTCACATAGTCATCGTAGTTTCACCATATATCTTAAACAATGTTACTGTTTGCCATGAAATCTATACAATGGATGCATGGTGGTGAGATTAATAAGCCCACTTAATTTCAGGTCAAAATTTTTCACAGTTTCTGAGAAATGAGCAACCATAGTCTACATCCATTTTTGGATTTTCTCGCGATCTGTGAGTCAGATTTGGCTCAATTTTTTTTTTTTGGAGAATGGTTATGATGTTATTAAATTTATGTCAAAAAATAAGCTCAATTTGGGTTACCGTTTAGGAGATATGTGAAAAATACAGTCATTGTGCTTTGGCATTGTGTTTTTGTTGCAGGGGAGGTGCTACATTTCCATACATTCATCTTTTTGACCGAGTTATCCAAGTCAAAATCTTATGTAACTTTATTTTATGGTCTAAGTAATTGTTATAAAACATCCAATAACTCATAGTCTTGATTTGGAGTTAAGGAATTAATGAAAAATGCTTAGAAAATATTTGGTTAAGCAGTCCCTGGTCTTTAGCAATTAGTTTTATTTTCATTTCAGAATTTAGAAACAACATTCCTAATGAGGAACTCGACCCCTAGAAGTGGGAAATGACTCATTTTAGTATATTTTATGATATGCATGTAATGAAAAAAGAGCTGGTCAAATTAGAGAGGAAGAGACGTGTATGCTGTAAATTTTTCTGAATACTTGCTAGTGAATGAAAGATTGAAGGTGACTTGTAGGGATTCATGTGTCAGATCTTTATGGCGTTGTGCTTATTTCTAATTGTAAGTTTGTCTTATGGTTCTACATCTCTTGAATGTATGTGTTTATTCTTAGAAGAACCATATGTTTAACTCATAATTCATCTAAATGGTGCCCTGATTTAGTTTTACCAAGTGATCTATGTTTTCTCATTAAAGCAACATTTAGAATTCATCTACAATTTTGATGTTGTATGTTTTCTTCTTAAAGCAACATTTAGAATTCATCTATAATTTTTATGCTCTATGTGTTGTTTTCCACCTTTCTTACACTCACCCTCCTACAACAATTTAACTTGATTTCATCACTAAGACTACCTACCTTTCCCGTATGGAAAACCCCTTTCTCTATGCATCATATCATTGGAAAAATAATAAATTTGACATGTCTCCATGACCAATGGATCTGTCTCCTTTCTTACACTCACCCTCCTACAACGATTTAACTTGATTGCATCACTAAGACTGCCTACCTTGCCCCTGTGGAAAAACCCTTTTCTCTCTGTATCATATCATTAGACAAATAATAAATTTGACATGACTGCATACCTAATGGATCTGTCTCCTTTCTTACCAGCAATCCCTTGGAAAAACATACCTTATTGAGCACTATACCTATCCTAATATCATATTAGTTGAACAACCTAAGTGACAGAGCCCTCTCTAAGGCTAGAAGGGCTAGATTCTAGCCTAAAAGTGGTTAGTGGTTACCTCTGGAATTTCTCTCCTTAGCCTTAGGAAATTTACGGAGTGCTAGCAGGATCATTATCCATCAGTTTATTGAGTCATTATAAACCCATTCTACAAATTTATAATGTAAATGATGCTAGTAATACTGTGTGTGTATGTAACAAGCTAGGTAAGCCTTTTATTTTGTGAAAGTTTCATCCTAGGAGGTTTTTCGTCTCACTGATTCATTTGTGTTTCTAAACACAGATGGTCGGCAAAGATTTTTCCTCCAACCTCACCCCAAAGCTAGGGTGGAATTCTTAGTCAAAGTTTTAGGTGAGTCCTATTGTTCTAGTCAAGTCTTATTTAAAAGTTATTTGGGAATAGTTTAAGCTAATTTGTTAAATTATTCTATTACAAATCACTTGGTCCACTAGATAATATTGTATCACAAAATTGGGTATGTAATTTGAGGGTCTACACCGAATGGGTTTTCCCCCTTTGAGGATTGAATTGTAAAAAACTTATGTAAAAAATATTTTAGTGCATGGTCCCTCATACTTAGACACCATGGCTAAAATATTAGAGGGCCGACAAAATTATTAATCCCTTCAAGCGCCAGTTAATTAAATTTTAAGAAAAAAATAAATTAAAATCTTAAGCTAGAAACTTAATTAATTAGAGTCAAAATCAAATCTTTAAAGAAATTAAATTCTCCAAGGGGAAAAATTTGTGTATCTCAAAGGAATTAATTTTTTTAGGTCCACTACCAAGGAAATATTGGAAATTTCAAGATAAATTGTACACTTCGACCTTGGTGGTTAAGTCAAAGTCAATTTTTTGAGGAAATTTGATCAAAATAATTAATTTTGAGCTAATAAAAATGGGTTAAATGAGAAATTCGAAAATTCCTCAAAAATAATTATTTCAACAGCAGAGATTAAAAGTTGATCAAGGATTTATCGACAGTCCGGATTATTTTGACGATGATTAAGTCAACTGGTCGTTATTTTTCGACTTGGAGGGTCTATCTATAAATTAGAGAGTCGTTTGATTCTCAATCCATTAGATGTTTGGCTAAGGAAATTCTACAGAAAAACTCATGTAATGCCATTGTCCCACTGGGAACATTATTTGAATCATTATAAACGCTTTGGGGTGCACTTCATGGTGTTTATTGTCCATTGATTTGTGTTACATGCTAGGTAGAAACATTCCTATATTGTGCTTAAATATTTTGTAAAGTTTGTTTTTCATTAGATGGGGATAAGATTATTCTCTTGGTAGATGTTAGGTTTATCTTAGGTGAACTAATTCGCTATATGTCTAACAAGCTTTTTTGAAGAAAATATATAGTGTTTATAGGTTCCCCAGTCCTTGGGCTCCAAGTTCAAAAATTGCGGGCATAAGCTGACCTTGTTGGGACTCTGAATATTTATATGGTTTATTTAATTTCACTAAGTTGTAGCTTTCATTAATTCTTAGAAATACACTTATCCATTTATGAAAAAAAATAAAAATTTCTCAAAATTTCTTTCAAAATCCTTGTATATTTGTACATTTGTAAATAACTTTTGCATAATATATTTTTGTAAATTATTTTTTCTAACTAGGGTTTTGGGGTTTTGAGAATTTTTGTATATATTAGAGTTTTGGGCATTTGTCAATTTATTTTTGCAGTTGTGATTAAGAAAGAAGAGTTGGAATAGGGCTAGATCTAGGACCTTGAATTTAAGATCTAGTATCCAATTTTTTTTGCAGGGCTAGAAATTCACGAAAATTTAAAGCAAATTCTAGATCTGAAGCAAATTACATTTTTTCAGAGTCGGGCTTTCAATATTTGGGGTTGCTAAGCCTATATCAACCCTCTCCAAGGCCAACGTCCTCCTCTTAACCCCTACGTCATCATTTTTCAGCCCTTGGAGGCTGGTCGTGAGCCCTAGGGGCCTCGACCTCCTTTCCTTCCCCATGTCGTAGTGTTTTTAGGCCTTCCTACGTATGGTCATGGGCCTTTAAGGCCTTGAACTTCCTTCCTAGGCCTGTCACAGGACTTCCCTTCTCCCTCGGTTTCCTCCACTTCCCTTCATCCCTTATGCTCGACCTCCCTCTGCATATATAACCTCTCCTCATCCCTCCTTGGCCTCTGTCCTCCTCCCTATACCCTCTACATTTCTCCTTCTCCTTGTCGCAGCCCCTTTTGGTCCTTCCCTTATCCTCGACTCTCTCTTTCCTTAGGCCACAACCCTCTCAGGGCTTGTGGACAACCTACAAGGCATATATCCTATTGCTTGTAGCCTCTAAGAGGCTTGGCGTGGCCTCCAAGGCCTTCATTTTCCCTAGTGTATGCCTGATTATCCCTTCCTTCCTAGTTATAGGTCTATTGAGGCCTTCTCCCTTCTATTTTGGCCCTCTTCCTAGCCTTTCTTGGCCTTAGTTTTCCTCCCCTTCAACCTTGGTTAGCCTCTGAAATTTTCTAGACTGATAATTAGTGTGTTTTGCATAGATACTTGGGTGTTTTCAGGTGTTCTAGCCATTGGGAAAAGTTGGACAAGTTGGGCTAGCAAGCTTCAAGGCCTAAGGCTTAAGGGCTTTCTCTCTAATCCTTCATTTTCTCATTGTTTTTCTACAGTTGTGATAAGTTATTCATTAAAATCCCTAAAATCACATCTAAGTGGTCTAAACATCCTAAACAAATCATAATAAACTTTTCCTAATTTTGTGGCCACTTGGGCATTGAATATCTAGCCTATATCTACTTGTTATCTTGTTGAAATATATCTGCATGAGTGAGTAATCAGATCTGATATTTTTTGAATAACACATCTTAAAGGGCTAAAAAATCAATTTTTTTAGTTTGGCAAACTGACTCTAACATTTGGCAATTTTTAGCACACGTTATTACATCAATAGCTCATTGTTTGTTCGCTTTTCTTACTACTGTAACAAGTGTTTTTAGATCTGATATTTTCTAAACACAACATCTTAAGAGGTCCAAAATGTCATAAATTTACATTGGCAAGTCATTAGGTAGCTCATTGGTCATTTTATGTTTCATATTTCCTGGCAATTTCTTGGTTTGAAGTGATATACTTACTGTTGTCCTATACTTCTTCATAAGTGGCTCTTTCATAATTAAATTGGCTCATAGTGGTTTATATTATTAAGTTATAATAATTTCTTTTCTTTTGTTAAATTTGGGAATTTGTTAACTTGGCACTTAAACCACTCAAACATCTAATCTCCAAATCTTCTAATCTTGGTCATGTGCTAAGTCACTTTGAAATTGAGATCTAATTGACATTGTGTTTGAAACATTAAGCTAATAATATAGTGCTCTTTCACAATCTTAAGAAGCTTTGGTAAATTTATTGTCTATCTTGAGCAATTGGTATCTTAAGATTTATTCTAAGTGAGCATTTTTCAATAATTTCATTGGCATTAATCTTGTTTAAGGAATTCTTGATCTCATTGGATAATTGTTATAATTTGATTGGTTAAGCGTCTTGTAATTTGGTTACATTGGCAATTTAATAATTGGCACTTTCTTGGTTGTAAGATTTCATATAATCTATTGACAAGTACTATTGTCATTAGCGAATAGCATAACTTAAGTACTTAAACCTTAAGCAATCTTAACTAAGAATTTCACTCATCATCTATGCATAAGAATTCTAGGCTTGATTTGCATTAATAATTTACCTCCAAGCATAAGTCGGTTGATAGACTCCTAGGACAACCCTCTCTCACCTAGCTTGAGGGATTCAAAACCTTTCTAGTGGTTAACACATTGACCTTGCAGTTGTCAGAGACACAGTCTTTGCAGTGTCAGAGGCACTTGGTGGTTGGAACATAGGTGGATGTATCATTACTCAAGCCTCTGTTTTCTTCCCATTGGCTTCCATCCCACAACCTATTCTAAAGACTGGGCTCAAAATAGTTAAGAGGGAGGTTCCAATTTGACTAGGCATATAATTTAAAATTAATCAAGTACCTTGCAGCACACTTAGATTTTAGGACTTGCATTTCATATAGCTTAGTTGGTCATTTAAGCAGTATCCAGTTACTTGGGCTTGATTTGTACTAAGAAATAACTTTGACTCCATAAGGCACTGGTCTCATTTCTAAATCTAATTGAATCCTTAAGTCTTTCTAAATTAAATTGAGTAGCTAGGTCACTCAACTATGTCTCCAAGATAATTTGGTTTCCAACTTTTCTTCCATCATCTCATTTCCATAGGGTCTACCCCCCATAGCATGTTGTTGGGAAACAACTAGAACAGCGTGGTCGGGGATTAGAGTGACAACTCCCACCTTGAGTTGTTGTCATGTTGCCTGTACAATATGAGCAACAACATTTTTTTGTCGTCGTTGTTGGGGACCATTTTATTTGGCTTTATGGAAATTATCATATCTCTTTTTAATCTACTAATAAGTTTCATCTTCTATATCCCTCCAACACCTCGCAACATTTTTTGGTGCTTATCTTCATCATTATTCATCTTTTCATCACCTTATCCTTTGTTATCTCACTAATCCTCTCATCTTTCTCATCTGCACCTTTAACACATGGAAATTTATGTTGGTTCCCTATTTGGGTGGCCACTCCACTTGTTCAACCATTCATAAGAGATTACTCTAGAAAGAATCCTCCTAGCTTGGTTAACCGCACTCCCAATCCTGAAAAGGTTCTAAGAACCTAGTTAAACAAATTACATTCAAGAGAGCAATAAAATTTTCTCAGACAAGAACCACTCCTTAATCTCCATTTTCTTTTCATTAATCTCGTAAATCAAGACATCATGGGTGATTTTTACTGGCCTTGCAACTTCACCAACATCTAAGTATATCCTCATGTTTTTCGAAATGAGTCTACAATGAGAAAGTTGTCAATCCTTGAAGGAAATAATTCCATCAACATTGAGGCTCATATAAAAAAGTTTAACTCCTTCATCCAGAGATATGTTCATTCCAGTGCCTAAAACAATGAATATGTTAGGATGAAGTTGTTTGTTTTATCATTGGAAGATAATGTTATTGACTGGTTTCATGATAAAGTAGACAATTCCTTTGACTCCTTAAGAACCCTCACTGATGCATTTAAAGATAAATATGGGGATAAGAGGGAAGGAAAGTACTTGGTTAAATAATTGAATACTACAAGGAAAAAAGAAAATGAAACGATGGAAGAATTCAACCAAATATTTAATCATATTCTAAAAGTTATGATGCAAGATTATAGACCTAATGAAAAGATAGTTTTGGAACAATATCTTGAAGCTTTTAACAATGACGCTTAATATTAAATTAAACGTTCCAAGCCCATTACCTTAGCGGCAGCCCAGAATACAACTGAAGAATTGGAAAATGATAGAAAAGCTTTGAGTAAGTCAGAAGCCTCGGGTTTTGATAGGGGTCCTATTAAATCTAAAGGAAAAGAAATAAAAGAATAAGAGATAGGTTTAGTTAAATAATTAACTCAAGTAATCAGGGAAATGAAGATAGAACATGCTAGACAAATAAGTGATATGCAAAATCAAATAATTCAAATGGAGAGGAGTCGAATGTAGAGTATGCCACCCAGGAATAAAAATAATAACAGAGGTAGCAACAACCACTGGCCAATAAAGAGTCCTTCTAATGGTCAAAGGCCTCCCACACTGCTTAAATCTACTAATATGGTTGACGATTCGATCCCTTTCTATAGACCTTGTGAAATCTTCCATGAAGAAAGTACATATTCTTTTGCTAGGGTAATTTTAGAGGAAGGAACAAATCAACAAGTAAATAACACATGACAAGATTCTCCTAAGTAAAGTTTGGTGTGTTGATATGATTTCTTACTAATTTTCCATAAAATATTTCAGTGAATAAAAGGACCTCATCGCTGAGGCATACGATAAGAGACCATCTTAAGAGAAAATTCTAGAAATTACTAAAAGTAAGGTGTACACCTATCAAAGGAAAAGTAAAGATAAAATTTAGAGTAAACAGATTGCTTCTGAAAGGTGCAAATCAAGATTAAAGATGGATTGGGTCGCATGGATTAATAACATTAAGATGTTTGTCCTGGTGCTTGAACTTTAAAAATTCCATCTTAGAGGGAATCTTTCTTCAAGGCTTTGGGTATGGTTCAACAAGGTAATGTTGACAAAAATCCTAAGGATGAAGAAATTAAGTTGAAAGACTTAAATTTCCACATGGAGAATGAAGATCATCAACCCTTCTTTCTAAACTTGGACATAAATGACTGTTTGCTCCACAATTGCATGTTTGATTCCAGTGCATATACAAATGTTATGACTAAGACAGGTATGGAACAACTAAACTTAAGAATATCTAGACCTTGTCATAACACTTGCTCAATGGATTCTAAGAAGGTTGAAGTCATTAGTGTGGTTAAATATCTACAGGTCTCCTTAGTTGATTACCCGTACAGGATCATCACCATGGACATAGCAGTAATTGATGCACCAGATGTATGGGGAATTCTTCTTTCTAGAAAGTTTGTAGTTGATTTAGGTGGGTCTATTCAGATGGATTTATCTTACGCCACTATTCCCACAACAACTGGTGGCATGGTCAGATTATACAGAGAAGTGGAAAGAAGATATCATGTAGAAGTTCCAAAGAGATTGGAAAATGGTGAAGAAGTTGTACCACAGGGTCATCCACCGCATTTTGAGTCATATTTTTTCCAACCAGTTTATCACTTTTATTCGTTTCACCACCCATCCCCTCCTCTAAGCAAAAAGAGAAGCAGGTTTCAATTTGATAGATATATGCAGTACAACGGTTAGGAAATTTGTCAACCAAAAAGGGTAAATTTCAGTAAGGGACATCTGATAAATAGTCTATCAATCTACCAATCAGCAAGAAGATGTCTGAGATTATGCCACATCAGTGACATCTGACGCCATAGAGCATATGTTATGTATTTTATATTTCAGTTTGTTAAAGTAGATTTTTCTATATTAGCGGGATTTATTATATATACATGATGATTTTAATTTTGAATGGATATATATTTGATGGAATTCTGTTTTCTTGGATGTAGGATTATGGGATTCTCATGTTACTTCATGAAAGCATCTTGTCCCCATATGGAGCCATATGTTGCACACTTTTTTTCAAAGTTCCAAGGAAGCAAATATGCCAAAAAAAAATCAAAGGATCGAATCATCAACCATCAATTTATTGAGTCATTGTAAACCCATTATGCAAATTTATAATGTAAATGATGCTAGTAAGACCATGTGTGTATGTAACAACCTAGGTAAGCCTATTATTTTGGTGAAAATTTCATCCTAGGAGGTTTTTCATCTCACTAACTCATTTGTGTTTCTAAACACAGATGGTCGGTAGAGTTTTTCCCTCCAACCTCACCCCAAAGCTAGGGTGGAATTCTTCGTCAAAGTCTTAGGTGAGTCCTAGTGTTCTAGTCGAGTCTTATGTAAAAGTGATTTGGGAATAATTTAAGCTAATTGGCTAAATTATTTTATTACAAATCACTTGGTCTACTAGATCATATTGTGTCACAAAATTGGGTATGTAATTTGAGGATCTATATCAAACGGGTGTTCCCCCTTTGAGGATTGAATTATAAAAATATTATGTAAAAAATATTGTAGTGCATGGTCCCTCATACTACATCATGGCTAAAATATTATAGGGTTGAAAAAATTATTAATCCCTTCAAGTGTCAATTAATTAAATTTTATGGCAGAAATAAATTAAAATCCTACGTTAGAAATTTAATTAATTATAGTAAAAATTAAATGTCTAGAGAAATTGAATTCTCCAAATAAAAAATTCTTGGGTCCCAAAGGAATTGATTTTTGGAGGTCCCGCACCAAGGGAATATTGGAAATTTCAATAAAAATTAGACCCTTGGACCTTGGTGGTTAAGTCAAAGTCAATTTTATCTGGAAATTAGCTCAAAATAAATAATTTTGAGCTAATAAAAAATGGATTAAATGAGAAATTCGAAAATTCCTTAAAATTAATTATTTCAACAATAGAGATTACAAGTTGATCAAGGATTTTTAGACGGCCAAAATTATTTTGATGAGGATCAAGTCAACTATCTATTATTTTTCCACTTGGAGCATTTATCTATAAATTAGAGTCATTTGATTCTCAAGCCATCAGATGTTTGGCTAAGGAAATTCTGCAAAAAATTTGATGTAACACTATTGTCCCACCGGGAACATTCTTTCAATCATAATAAATAATTTGGGGTGTAGTTCATGGTATTTATTATCTACTGATTTGTGGTACAATATGGGTATGGGAATTCCTATATTATGCTTAAATATTTTTTAAAGTTTGTTTTTCATTAGATGGGGTTTTAAGGCCTCAACTTGCTTTCCTAGGCCTGTCTGTAGTATACCTAGTGGGATAATCTGGGGTATAGAGGGAGGTACCCAAGATAATAATGAAATGTAAGGATAATAAATATATGATCCATTGTTAATAAATAAATTGGTTAATCATCATAATGCAAGGGACCACAAGTAGTTCGAAAATTATGTGATAAGCCCATAGTATTGGATATATGGTATTGAGAGACCCATGTTATTGTATGCATGAAGCCTATATAGAGGCTAGAGACTCCCCATTGAGATATGTCAAGGATTATTGTATTGACAAGCATATGGCTTGTGGAGTACTCTCTTTCCTTAAGAATTGATTGTATGGTGTTATCCAACCTCAAGGGTTTTGATATTAATAAAGAAACATTTCTATTTCTATTCTTGGATCGATCTTGTTATTTCTGGGCATATTTCACATTTTTATATATTTTTAGGTCAGATCTATTACAAGTGGTATCAAAGCTTCATGAATTTCTTCTGTGATGATCCACCCACAACACATCAACACAGAGGAACCACCAGAAACAAGGTCCATCTCAAGTGATCGAGGCATCAACTAGATCAAGTAATCACCTTTCTCTTGGATGGCTAGATGCATGTGCATGGTACCAGTGGACTACTCTTTTGAGTAGAACTTATTATTTGTGTTCTTCTCATGTTTCTGGGACGAAAAATGTTTAAGGGGGTGTAATGTAGTATACCTAGGGGGATAATATGGGATACAAAGGGAGGTACCCAAGGTAATAATGAGATGTAAGGATAATAAATATATGGGTCATAGTTAATAAATAAAGTGGTTAACCTGCATAATGAAAGGGACCACAAGTAGTTAGAAAATAATGTGATAATCCCATAGTATTAGATATATGGTATTGAAATACCCATGTAATTACCCATGGTATTGTATGTATGAAACCTATATAGAAGCTAGAGACTCCCCATTGAGACATGTCAAGGACTATTGTATTGAAAAACATATGGCTTGTGGAGTACTCTCCTTCCTTAAGGAGTGATTGATTGGTGTTACCCTACATCAAACATTTTTATATATTTTCATGTCAGATCTATTACACTGTTGCAGGTCTTCCCTTCTCCCTCGGCCTCCTTCACTTCCCTTCATCCCTTCTGCTCGTCCTCTATCCTCATATGTAGCCTCTCCTCATCCCTCCTTGGCCTATATACTCCACCCCACCCCCTCGTCCTTTCTCCTTCTCCTTGTCGCGACCCCTTTTGGGCCCTCCCTTATCCTCAACCCTCTCTTCCCTTAAGCCGAAACACTCCTAGGGCTTATGGACAGCTACGAGGCCTCTATCCCGTTGGTCGGGACCTCTAAGAAGCTTTATGTGGCCTCCAAGGCCTTCATTTTCCCTAGTGTATGCCTGATTAGGCATTCCTCCCTAGCTGCATGTCTATTGAGGCATTCTCCCTTCTCTTTTGGCCCTCTTCCTATCCTTTCTTGGACCTAGTTTTCCTCTCATTCACCCTTGGTTAGCCTCTGAAGTTTTCTAGACTGAAAATTGGTGTTTTTTGCAAAGATACTTGGGTGTTTTCAAGTGTTTTGACCATTGGGAAAAGTTCGGCACGCTAGGCTAACAAATTTCAAGGCCTAAGGCCTAAGGGTTTGCTCTCTAAACCCTCATTTTCTCACTGTTTTTCTATATTTGTGATAAATTATTAATTAAAAGCCCTAAAATCACATCTAAGTGATCTAAAAATCCTAAATTTTCATAATAAAATTTTCCTAAATTTTTGGCCACTTGGGCATCGAATATATAGCCTAGATTTACTTGTTAGCTTGTTGGAATATCTCTGCATAGCTGAGTAATCAGATCTGATATTTTATGAATAACACATCTTAAAGGGCTAAAAGATCAACTTTTTTAGTTTGACAAACTTACTCTAGCATTTGACGGTTTTTAGCACATGTTATTACATCAATAGCTCATTGTTTGTTCACTTTTTTTACTATTGTAACAAGTGATTTCAGATCTGATATTTTCTGAACATGACATCTTAAGAGGTCCAAAATTTCATAAATTTACATTGGCAATTAATTAGGAAACTGTTCATATCTCATATTGCTTGTAAATTTCTTGGTTTGGAGCGATATACTTATTGCTTTCCTATACTTCTTCATAAGTGTCTCTTTCATAATTAAATTGGCTCATAGTGGTTTATATTATTAAGTTTTAATAATTGTTTGCCTTGTGTTAAATTTGAGAATTTGTTAACTTGACACTTAAACCACTCAAACATCTAATCTCTAAATCTTCTTTATGAGCTAAGTCACTTTGGCTTTGAGATTTAATTGACATTTTGGTTGAAACATTAAGCTAATAATCTTGTGCTCTTTCACAATCTTAAGAAGCTTTGGTAAATTTGTTGTCTATCTTGAGCGATTTTTATCTTAAGATTTATTCTAAGTGAGCATTTTTCAATATTGGCATTGGCATTAATCTTGTTTAAGGAATTATTGATCTCATTGGATAATTGTTCTAATTTGGTTGGTTAAGAATCTTGTAATTTGGTTACATTGGAAACCTTTCTTGATTGTAAGATTGCATATAATCTATTGATAAATACTTTTGTCATTAGAAAATATCATAACTTATGTAGTTAAACCTTAAACAATCTTAACTAAGAATTTCACTCATAATCTCTTCATCAGCATTATAAGTTTGATTTGCATTAATAATTTACCTCCAAGCATAATCTTGGTTGATAGACTCCTAGGAAAACCCTCTCTCACCTAGCTTGATGGATTCAACACATTCCTAGTGGTTAACACAATGACCTTGCAGTCGTCAGAGCCACTGTCTCTGCAGCGTCGGAGACACCGGGTAGTTGGAACACTGGGGGATGTACCATTAATCAAGCCTCTGCTTGCTTCCCATTGGCTTCCACCCCACAACCTACTCTAAAGACTAGTATCAAAATAGATAAGAGGGAGGTTCAACTTAGACTAGGCATATAATTTAAAATTAACCAAGTTCCTTGCATCACACTTGGATTTTAGGACTTGAATTTTGTATAGGTTAGTTGATAATTTAAGCAATAGCTGTCCATCCGGTTAATTGGGCTTGATTTGTAATAAGTAAGAATTGAATCCATAAGGAACTGGTCTCATTTCTAAATCTAATTGAATCCTTAAGTCTTGCTAAAATAAACCGAGTAGCTAGGTCACTCAACTATGCGTGGTGAAGTAAAATTATGAGTGTAGACATAAACAATTCCTCTAACCCGATAACGGGTCTAGCCATAGCCGATACATTGTATGGAATATTTCCTTAGGTTGGAACCAATTAAGAGGGCGTACCTCTTAGTATGCTTATCCTGTTTGATGATGTCCTTGCTTTCTCGCTCCAACTATCTCTCATTTCCTTCTTCAAACACCTGAAACAAGTAAAAAACAGTAAACAACAACCGTGATAATAGACAAATTGTAATTCAACCTACTTAACAAGTCAAGAAACATTAAGCCATGAACATGTAAGATGACACATCATGTAGGAAATAAATTGATAGTTGCATATATATATTGAATCAAGAAGAAATTACAACCATTGTTTTGATGTTGCCATTCTCCGACAAAACTAGGTTCCTACACACTTCTACTAGCATTCCATGATGGCCTAAACAATGATAGTTTTAAGTCTCTTCCCTTTGTTGAAAATAGCAACAAGAAATGCTAAATATAGAAGTGCTAAAAATAGCACTGCCATAAATATCATTTCGGGATACCTTCCTATTTTAGTTAGTCCCTGAACTAAAATAGAGAAGTAAAATTCGAATTTGATCTTAGCAGCTGTTTGTAAAATAATTAATTAATTCATCTTAAGTTAATTAGTTGTAGAAAATCAAACATGAAGTCTATGTGAGGACATGCAACAGTTATCCCATTAATTGAGGAATTTATCCCTTAGTTAAAGAGATAAGGATGAGTTGTAATTTGAGTTGTAATTAGTTAGCTCAGTTAACTGAGTTAAGTCTAGTTAGATTAGTTCAAATAGTTTGTTGAACTAATTGTGAGTTCAGTTAGTTAATGCATGCATGCATGTAACTGTTGCACTTCAGATAACTGAATATTCTCTCATAAATAACTCATGCATGTCAGTTCAGATAGAGACCCAGTTGAGATCAGATGATGGGACAGTGTACTATCAATTGCAGGAATATTCCATGGGGGATATCTCTTTCATGCAGAACGAATTCATTTCTTGGAGATTGTGCGGTTACTTCTTCAGTTTAGTGAGTGTGTGATGAGGCCAATCACACAGGTGGCATCATTGGACTCCAAGAAAAATTGCGCAAGGAAATAGGAGGCTTGGAGGGCCGAGGGAAGGCATATTTAGTGTCTATTAAGTCTGTGAGATGTTTTGTTTTGATTGCAGAGAGAGTAGGATAGCTTGTGAGCTGATTCTTTTTGTAATCTAAACATATTTTCCACTTGTATGATAATACAAAGATTGGAGTTTTAGGCTGAGGCTTTCCCCGGGTTATTCTTCTATGTTCATGTGTGATTGATGTCTCTTCATCTATTATATGTGTTCTATTTGATCTTGCTCATAATCGATCAACCGCAAGTTTATTGTAGAAGTAGATCTTGTATTTCGCTTTAGTATATTGCATAATCTGTTGATCTACAGTGGGAATTTCTACATGGTATCAGAGCAAAGGTGATCCAAGCGAAGAAAAATATACAAGAAGGGAGAAGGGAGAAGTTTGAGGTTCCTGAATATAGAAATTGAGTTCTTATCACATCTCAATTTCACAAATAGCGTTCAACGGTTTAAGACTCGAGTATGCCCTTGATGGCAGCTCGAATTATATAGCCTGGAAGGATAGCATGGAAGCAGTGTTAGAGGATAATAGTCTAAAGGACTTCATTGATCAAGAAGTCCCCAAGCCAACAACAGTTGATGCTACAGAATTGGTAGAATGGAAGAAATGTGTGGCTAGAGCAAGGAGAATTTTCCAGGAGGGAGTTCGAAAGCACATTGTCTCGAACCTCCATGGGAAGGAGACACCGTTTTCGATGTGGAAAACATTGAAAGATCTATATCAGAATAGCAACGATCAGAGGAAGCTGGTGCTAAAAGACAAGCTTCGGAAAATCAAGTGTGAAAAGGGCGACATGATCTCTACATATCTGAACAAGTTCACCACCTACAGGGATGAGCTTGGAAGTGTAGGGATCACGACAGCCGATGATGACATGGTGAGTCTTACACTCCTCGGTCTTCCTAAGAACTTTCATAGCTACCAAGACTCGGTCAATGGAAGAGAAAAACTGCCAGATTAGGAGCGACTTTGGTCGGATCTGATGCAGGAGGAGATAAGAAGAAGCACCAGAGATGGATCCTCATCAAAGAAAGATGATGAGGAAAATATAGCCTTAGCAAGTAAGGTGAGGAAGGGGAAATGGAAGGTGTCCCATTCCAAATCCATTTCTTCCCATGGTGGGAAGAAGTTTGAAAAATCAAAAGTGTGATGCTTTCATTGTCATGAAGTGGGCCGTTATGCTACAAATTGTCAACAGAAGAAATCCAAGAAGGGATCCTCAAAAGAGATCTGATGGTGAGCCACTGGCCTCACAGTTTGAGTTGGATTTCTCTCTTATCACATGCATGGTTTAATCCATGGTGGGATGTGTGTGGTACCTGGACAGTGGAGCTTCTTTCCACATGTCAGGTGACAAGAATCTTTTCAGTACCTTGGAGGAGAAGGATCTCCAGATGAGGATCGAGATGGGCGATGATGGAAACTATCGTGTTTCAGGTGAAGGTATGGTTGGGTTTCAGAGGGAGCATGGAGATCCTCTCACCCTGACTGATGTAAAGTATGTACCAGGCCTTAAGAAGAATCTTGTGTCTGTTGCTATGCTAGAAGATAAAGCCTATGATGTAGTCTTTAGTAAAGGAAAGGTATTCTTGAGGCATATCAGCACTAGACAGATTAAGCGAATCAGGATTTGAGTAAAGAATCTCTACAAGCTGGAGGTAGATGATTGTGCTGCATTGAGTTCCAAAGCTGAGATGGTGCAGAGCCAAGATGTTGGCGAGCTATGGCATAGAAGATTGGGCCACTTGCACCATGGAGCCCTGAAGATCATGCAGCAGATTTCTACCGGACTTCCCAAGGGAAAATTGGAGTAGACTAATATATGCAAAGGTTGTACCTTGGGTAAGTATGTGAAATCTTCCTTTTTGGATCGAGACAGTAGAGATGGAGCAATCCTAGAGTGAGTTCACTCAGATGTTTGTGGACCATTCTCTACAGCCTCCACCGCTAAACAAAAGTACTATGTTATTTTTATTGATGACTATTCTCGTAGATGTTGGATCTACTTTATGCAAAAGAAGGATCAGACCTTCTTGAGGTTTTGTGAGTTTAAAGCCTTGGCAGAGAAAGAATCTGGAAAGAAAATAAAAGCCTTGTGTAGCGACAATGGTGGAGAGTATGTCTCCCAACAATTTAAGGACTTCTGTGCTACAGAAGGAATTAAACGAGAGTTGACGGCACCCCATAACCCACAGCAGAATGGGGTGACCGAAAGGAAGAACAGATTGATTGTGGGAGCAGCTCGAGTGATGTTGCATGACCAAAGCATACCAATGCATTTGTGGGTCGAGGCATGTAATACAGCAGTATACTTGCAGAACAGAAGCCCGCACCGTATACTGGGAATGAAGACGCTTATGGAGGCCTTTTCCTGGAAGCGACCAGATGTGAGTCACTTCTGAATCTTTGGATCATTAGTTTACTGTCACGTGACCAAAGATGCCCGGAAGAAGCTAGATCCAACAACTGAGTTGGGAATACTTATGGGGTACACTAATACACCCCACAACTATCAGGTGTACCTACCTACCAGTCAGAGGATAGTGGTACACAGGGATCTTAAGTTCGACGAGCAGAAATCCATGCGAGTATCACTTGAGAGGGAGCTCAAGTTGTATGTAGAGGAGGAACTTTCAGTTCCTAAGGAGGAGGAGCCTCAGATTGATGCGAAGCAACCGCACGTAGAGGATCCGGGAGTGGAGACATCCACTCATGCTGAGACTTACAGAGATGGGTGGAAATGCTCAAGGGAAGCTGATAGGTTGATGTTGGATGCGCAAGAGAATGTGGGACAGCCATCTTCTCAGTGCAAACATAGGAGGTCGCCCGAGCAGTACACTGGGTACATGGCCCTGGTTGGGGAGTGTGTAGAGTCCGAACCTTCTTCATTCGAGGAGGTAGTGCAGCAACCAGTCTGGGTTGATGCAATGGTAGAGGAGTACGACTCTATCATTTGGAATAGTGTGTGGGATGTTGTCCCAAGACCTCAGGACAAGTCAGTGGTGAGTTCTAGATGGCTTTACAAGGTAAAGCAGGCAGTTGATGGTAGTGTTGAGAAACATAAGGCAAGGTTTGTTGCCCGTGGTTTCTCACAAGTCAGGGGGATCGACTATGATGAGACCTTTTCTCTTGTAGCAAGGTACTCATCTATCAGATTGATGTTGGCACTATCAGCTCAGATGGGTTGGAATATCCATCAGATGGATGTGAAGACAACATTCCACAATGGGAAGATTGAAGAGGAGGTGTACATTGAGCAGCCAGAGGGTTTCAAGACCTTCGATCGTGAGTCGCATGTGTTCCAACTGAAGAGGTCTTTGTATGGGCTGAAGCAAGCACCCCATTCTTGGTACACTAGGATTGACAGCTATTTCATCGGGTTGGGCTTCACCAAGAGTGAAGCAGATGCGAACATTTACCATATCATGGTAGAAGGTAAGCCATTGATCATTGTTCTTTATGTCGATGATCTGATTTTGATAGGTGATGATTAGTTGATCCAGTATTGCAAGGAGGACCTTGCAAGAGAGTTTGAAATGAAAGACATGGGTATTATGCACTACTTTCTAGGCATGGAGGTGTGGCAGAAAGATGGTGAAGTATTTGTGTCTCAAGGCAAGTATGCCAATGAGATACTCAGGTGCTTTCACATGGAGAAGTGAAAGCCCATGCAGACTCCTCTAGCTGGGAACTGGAGGAAGGAGGATGCTACTTCAGGTGAGGTAGTAGCTGCTATTGTTTATCGGCAGCTTGTGGGTTCACTAATTTATCTGGTGAACACACAACCAGACTTATGCTTTGCGGTGAACTAGCTGAGTCAAGCTATGGTTCAGCCTGCCAAGTTGTTTTGGAAGGCAGGGAAGCATGTGCAGAGATACCTTAGAGGCACATCTCAGTTCGAATTGTGGTACAGATAGAGAGAGGGAGTGAAGCTTTAGGGCTTCACAGATGCAGATTGGGCAAGGAGTCCATAAGACCGGAAGAGCACTTGTAGAGGAATCTTCAACCTTGGTTCAACTACAGTTTCCTGGTACAGCAGGAAACAGAGATTAGTTGCACTTAGCTCAGTAGAGGCTGAATACATGGATGCTAGTCAGGCTACATGTGAGGCCATTTGGATGCGGAAGATTCTAGTGGGATTTTTTTGTCAAAGGATGGATCCAACTGTGATCTACTGTGATAATCAGAGTTGTATAAAACTCTCTGAGAATCCAGTTTTTCATGATAGGTCCAAGCACATTGATATCCGATATCAACATCTTCAAGACTGTGTTCTCAAGAGGATCATGTTTTTTTTGTATGTTTCGACCAAGGAACAGGATGCAGATATTTTGACGAAGGCATTGTAAAAATGCAAGTTCGAGTTCCACAGAGACAAGATTGGGGTTACTGATAATCCCTTTCTTGTTGAGAGGGAGTGTTGAAAATAGCAACAAGAAATGCTAAATATAGAAGTGCTAAAAATATCATTGCCATAAATAGCATTTGAGGATACCTTCCTATTTTAGTTAGTCCCTGAACTAAAATAGAGAAGTAAAAATTGAATTTGATCTTAGCAGTTGTTTGTAAAATAATTAATTAACTCATCTTGAGTTAATTAGTTGTATAAAATCAAACATGAAGTCTATGTGAGGGCATGCAACAGTTATCCCATTAATTGAGGAATTTATCCCTTAGTTAAAGAGATAAGTATGAGTTGTAATTAGTTAGCTCAGTTACCTGAGTTAAGTCCAGTTAGATTAGTTCAAATAGTTTGGTGAACTATTTGTGAGTTCAGTTAGTTAATGCATGCATGCATGTAACTGTTGCACTTCAAATAACTGAATATTCTCTCATAAATAACTCATGCATGTCAGTTCATATAGAGACCCAGTTGAGATCAGATGATGGGACAGTGTACTATTAGTTACAAGAATATTCCATGGAGGATATCTCTTGCATGCAGAAGGAATTCATTCCTTGGAGATTGCGTAGTTACTTCTTCAGTTTAGTGAGTGTGTGATGAGGCCAATCACACAGGTGGCATCATTGGACCCCAAGAAAAACTGCGCAAGGAAATAAGAGGCTTGGAGGGCTGAGGGAAGGCATATCTAGTGTCTATTCAGTCTATGAGTTGTATTGTTTTGATTGCAGAGAGAGCAAGATAGCTTGTGAGCTGATTCTTTTTGTAATCTGAACATATTTTCCACTTGTATGATAATACAAAGATTGGGGTTTTAGGCTGAGGCTTTCCCCGGGTTATTCTTCTGTGTTCATGTGTGATTGATTTCTCTTCATCTATTATATGTGTTCTATTTTATCTTTCTCATATTCGATTAAGCTTCCGCAAGTTTGTTGTAGAAGTAGATCTTGTATTTTGCTTTAGTATATTGCATAATTTGTTGATCTACAGTGGGAATTTCTACACCCTTTAGGCTTCACACTAAACCAAATTCACACTTCTCCCTCGCGCAATTAGAGAGCTACAATTATAAATAGCTTGTTGTTTACTCCAAACTTAATTAGCACTAGCACACCAACCTTAACACTAGCTTGTGCTTGGGAAAAAGGGAGGTTTATATAGCATGAATGGATGGGAGATGGTTCCTCTTCTCATGGGAGAAGGTCTTATCTCTTGAGGTAGTTCCATCCCTACAGGGGAAAGGAGCCCAAACTGACATCCTCAACTCTATCCAGCTCAAACATTTACCAGACTTCCATTACGAAGCTTCTAGAGCTAGAAGCTTTAGCTTGTTATTTAAAAAACTTTCCAAAAGAGGATTGGTGTGACTGGAACAAGGCTCAGTCACTCCAGTCGGTGCTAGGGATAGTGCTAATCCTTACATATCGGTGCGAGGAGGACACTGGTCATTAGCGCTGATCTTGTAAACTAGGAAAAACGGAAGATTTGTGGGAAATGGTGCAAAAGGGAATTGTTCTGCTCATGAAGAGGGACACAATGGGAGTTTCTTCATGAAGGGAAAGCATGTAGGCTTCACTGTAGAGTTCCTCTAGGATCAAGGAATGGGAAGTACAGGGATAGTGACAAAATGTTGTGTAACAGATGCCCCCTAAATCATGAAGGCTGAACTAGAGTGAGGGATGAAATGCTTTATGAATTAGTACGAGGAACCGAAGTCTGTAGACAGAAAACCTGCAAGAAAGTATAGATACATGTACATAACTGAAAACTTTGTCAAATGATACATGAATTATGGGATGGACACAACCATCTAGAGAAAGATCACGTAAATGGATCTGGGTATGGGCATAGCCATCCGATAAAGAGGATCATATTGAAACCAAGGTATGGCCGCAGCCATCCAATAATGAGAAGGATCACATATGATAACTCATGGTATGGTTACAGCCATCCATCTGAAAGAGACATGTATATCAACATAACCATGTCACATCACTTTGCAACCTGGACTTTTGTGATCTAATTCTAGGGTCTTGCGCTCCAACACGACCCAATCAAAGTACAAATTCTAACATGTGAATAGATGTGTTGACATCGAACATGTTAGAAAGTCGCTTGATTACCAGTCAATGATGTAAATTGTTAACAAGCGCGAGAGAAACCACCAATAATGACAATGGTCCTCAAGGTACTATCAGCACAATCCACGGAATGTGAATAGAGGAACTGAAGTCGAACACCTATGAAATCACTCGATTGAAAGCCAATGATGTGAACTTGTCATCGAGTGCGAAGAACTTGCCATTAGGGCATGCAAGCTCTAAGGTACTGGAAGGGAGTCTCTCAGTCAACTTCTTGGATAATGATTTTAAGTCAATAGGAAGTGACCGTGTCGAAGGAGGGCCATAACGTATCCCACATCATTGACACGAGACAAATGGATGCATAATGATTTTGGATGATATAGAAATCAGAGGTAGGTGTAACTGTAAAAGGACAACTCTTGAACATATCGGCAACATGAATGGAAGTCTGGTAGCGTTGGGAACATATACTGGGTGCACGACATTTCGTAGCCTTTTACAAGTTCAAAATGACAAGAGCTCGGCAATATTTTCGTGTTTAAAAAGTCATAAAAGAGCTTGAAAGTGGACCCCCCATTTTTATTCTCTTTAACGAGTCAAAAAGGGAAAAATACTCGGCAATATTTTCATTTTTTATGAGTCAAAAAAGAGCTTAAAGGTGACTCGTCTTGGATGAACGAGTGGTATAAAGGGTAGCAATTGGTTCCATCAATGGCGGAACTGCTCAAAACATGTAATGGTCAAGAGGCTGGCTAACAAAACCACTCATCGTTGTAGTCCCTCGGGAAAGGAAAAACAACCAAGTGAAAGCATATGATCGGCCAAAGAGATGGTGGTGATGGAAAGAAACAACCAAGTCTCATATAGCAGAAATCAGCTGATAAAAAGAGCAATCATGAGATGTAAATCAGCCATGAGTTCATTTTTTCACAAGCTTGAACCATGGAGAACTATGCTTGGATTCAATTTCATGTTTACGCAAGATTGAAACGAAAAAATATGCTTGAGATAAGTTCGCATGCCCCCGACATAATGACTCAATTCGAGGTACATGCCCCCCAAGCTTCATTTCATTCAACTAGTTGGATGAAATGAAGGTTCACTTTTGAGGTATAGGAAAGATTTGACTGGGATTTTACGAGATCTTAATCAAAGACTTGATTTGGAAAAGGGAGTTGCTTCCTTTTTTAATGAGGTTGACAAAGTAAAAGAACTATCCTCAAGACCCTTGTTCCATTTTTTAACGAGCTTGACACAAGACAAAGAACTATGCTCATGACTCCTTGTTTCATTTTTTAACGAAGTTGACAGAAGACCAGGAACTATTCTCACGACTCCTTGTTTCATTTTTTAACAAGGTTGACATGAGACCAAGAACTATCCTCATGACTCTTGTTCATGAACCATACAAGAACATGGCTCCCAAGAGGTATTATTAGACGGAAGAACCACGCTCTAGGAAGAATACATGTCATTTGGTACTAAAGATAAGTCAGGTTCCAATGCCCCCAGTACATAATGTACAATACCATTTGTGTGATCATCAGCAGATGTGGAGACGGAACGAGTAGCCACATAATTGACCTATGGCAAGGAAGGTACTGCTTGTAAACAAGAGCCGATAGGGGACGATGGTTGCAAAGGAGGTGCTTGGTGACCATAATAGAGCACTTAAAAAGTGAATTATGAAACAAATTTTGCTTAATTAAACATGAAGACATAACATTTTAAGCACAATTGTAACAAGAAAAAAACTCACATATACAGAAGAAAACATCACCATTAGAAATTGACACATGAATCCTTGAGAAAATAAACCTCAACCTTCATCATTCACTGAAAACTTTTTTAAATGGAAAAGTACAATGCACAGTGTTTTATTTCTCTAACCCTGACCAACCAACCTTTTGCACACTAAATTCATGAAATATATACAATTAGCTCATCCATGGACTTAGGGGATTGAGCTCAACCATTTCGCCAAAGATAGAGTCAGTTACATTAGATTTAGAAACTATCGGCTAGGAAATAGAGACTGAATTTCTAGAAAATAGGTGTCAAAGATTAGATCATATCTCTCGAATCATGGAAGTTGTGTTGTAGGGGGTACAACCACCCTCCAAAATTTTTCCTTAGCTTCGTTTTGGAGCCTCCCTATCAACCTTTCACAACAGCATGTCTTGCTTTGTCAAGAACACAAGCTTCAGTGATTTTCTTGCAGAATGACAGTCTGTCCATCAAAACTTGTTGCATTCCCCTCATAGGTTGTTTCTCCAAACTTGGTCCAACTGTAGGCTAAGAAGATCCCTCAAGAAATTGCACAATTTTGTAGGGCAACCATCCTTCCCTCCAGAAATTGCACAATTCTGTCTGGCAATCTGCTGGGCTCTAGAATTGCGCAAATATTCCAGTCGGGCTTCATCCATAAAATTGCGCAATTCCTCCCAGTAGGGATGCTCAGCCCAAGAATTTCACAATCATGGGCAACAGTCAGCTGCTCTACCCATAAATTACACAAATCTCCTAGGCAGCCAACCCAACTCCCTCCCAGAAATGCGCACTTTTTCCCAGCAGTTGAGCAGTCTCTTGCATGTGCAATTGATTTGACCAGTTTCACCCCGGACCAAGGAAACTTGACTTGCAGGCATGGAATGTTTTTTTCCAGAATAGAAAAAGAAACATGAAAAAAAGCATCCCTAGATTTTAGGGATCTATTTTTAGCAGTTGGAGGTTACATGCAAAAATCGTTTTAGAATCTTTCCTCCAAGTTTCGTTTCTTCCTATATTTGTGGCATGCGCGTCATGAGCTTCAAACTTATTTATTCGACGCTTCAGAGCTCATTTATTCACATCGATCTTGGAGCTCTGACATCCCACAACAAATCCAGGACTCTTCGACACATCCAGCTCAACTATTCACTGGTAATTGGTCTCAACTTGTCTTTTGCAGCAGTTCTGTCGATTTTTGTGTTTTTTCTTGTGTGAGTGTTGTTTGCTTGATTTCTTTGAACGTGTTGTTGTTTACATGCATACTAGCTTATAATAGCACCATTTCAATTTTCGTTAGCATCTCACTTTTGTCACATGCATGAAACTGTTTTGCACGAATAGTCGCCGATTCAGTGATCCACTGTGCCCACATGCATGTTGTTCCATTTTCTGAATCATTCATTCATTGTTTGCATACATGATCATTTGTTTTTGCTTACACTCAGTATCGCCATGCTTTCACAATCACATTTTCTTTCAGTTTCTCGTCGGTGAGTCTGGGCAACCTTGGCCTAGACTCTACCTCACCAAGCCAGCATTGTACAGTCTTGAGAAGGAAGGCTTTATCTTCCTCAGGAAACGCACATTCCTACCCAGCAGTTGTCCTCTAGTCTTGCATTACATAATTCTGAGGGGCATTGACTGCTGGTCTAGAAAATTGTGCAATGTAGTCATTGGGCCCACAACCATTGCTAGTTGAAACTACGCATTACGCAATTCTAGCAGTGAGTTAGCCATCCTAGATTGCGCATTCACAATTCTAGCAGTTAGTTAGCCTCCCCAGATAGCCCAGACTGCCTTTTGCATAGTTCTGGCAGCGAGTCAGCCAGCCTCCCAGAAGAAATTGTGCAATCCTTACCTATCAATCCCCAGGTATGTTGCATGTCTTTCCTCAAGTGTGTTTTGGTTTTCGTTGATAGATTTCGTGCTATGCATGTCGCTTTATCTCCAGGTCTAGCAGGTGTTCGCCCTCCTCTTTGTAGCTCAGGATCAATGGCCTCCACGAGAGGAGGATCAAAGGACACTGACGAAAGTGAAACTCGAGTAGCATTTGAGCGAGTGTCTGCAAGTCTACCAATCTATGAAGATACCAAGTTGATTCTAGATAAGAACATCAAGCTGAAATGGAAAGAGATCAATGATGCATTTGCAAGCACATTTGGGGAAGACCTCGAAGACCGCTAGGTATATGTGAACATCCACAAGTCCAGCTTGTATCGAATTGCATGCAGATATCCTGTGCTCCCATGCGCGGACATGATACATTGGATCGTCTTGCACACTGATCCTAAGACAATGACATTGAGCAGTGTTAGTAGGATGGAGATTTATACCTTCAGGGCACAGCATTATGATGAGATGTATTAGATGTCGAAGCCCGAGACCATCATGGAGACACCCTTCAGCTTACCCAGTAGCAATGCCAACTCCAGAGACATTTTGAAGAAATGGGTGAAGGAGCCGGTTAAATTAAAGATGACACCCAACCAAGTCTACAAGACAAAGATATTGTGGAAGGCATATCAATATTTGGTCATCTTTGCATGCTGACTGTATGGTCAAGAAAGAACGGAAACCTTCCCACAGAGTTGGGTGATCGCGCTGGACCAACTGGTTAGAGAGGGAAAAGCATGTAACTGCTCCAGCATGTTGGATCATTAGCTAAAGGAACAGGTAGCAAGGACTTGACAGCCGCCCAAAGGTATGCAAGAATAAATCTACATGTCTGCCTACATATTAGATTCAATCTGCACCAGACAGGAGTTCCCAGGCTTGAAGTGGGCATGGACACAGATAGAGACTATTGTGAACATTTATTGTAAGATGTTATTTGAATGTAGCTTCAGAGGAGTTATCACACAGCTATTCGATAATTTTGTCACCCAGTTTACAAGATGATATTCAAACAGGATCTGCCCTACATGTCGAAGGAAGCAATGGAGGCACTAATAGACATTGTTGATTGGTATGCCTCACCATCTGGCACCTTCATATGGATGTACAATGCGGAGAAGCCTTTGCATGTTCTACCGAAGTTTGCCTTGGACATACTTGTCATGCAAGAAGTAGCATATCACATCTCAGCATGATTGACAGCTAGGCTGCACCAGAAGAAGAAGGCACCTTGGCTCGATCTTCCGCTGCACATTGGGTTATACAAGATCTGGAGTTTCAAGCATGCGGATGTCAAAGAAGAGAAGATGAAGAAGTATCCATTTGACCTCCAAATTTACAACCCGTATGACCTGCACTGTCTTGTGAAATATCACTACGTGAGAGTACAGTTCAACTAGATCCACGAGGCATGTCATTGGGTAGAGGAGGACCCATGGAGATATTGTTACAACTCCTCCAGACTCAATGAACCAGTCGGCTTCGTTGTGGAATGGTTAGCGAAGCAACGTGAAGCAGCATCCCGGAGAGCACCAGAAGCAGTAGTAGCAACAGAGGTGAACATACCAATGCGTGACAAGGGCAAGAGGAAGATTGTCGATCGCATGGAGGAAGAGAAAAGCTGCAAGTTCCGAGCAGATCCACTTGTGGAGAAAGCAACTATGGCTATATAGGCAAAGAGGCAATAAGGCAATAAGCGAAAAGTGCAAAGGCAGAGAGAGGAACGGAGAACGAGTTGCATGAGTTGAAGGAGAAAATCCGGAAGGAATAGGAGTTGCGCAGATAGGAGAAGGAAGCGCAGCAAGAATAGGTACAACAGGGGGTGCATCTTGTGCAGACGGATGAAACAACACCCATATAGGTAGTGGACTCATTAGAACAGCTAGCATCAGGCAAACAGGGTGAACCATTGCAAGAGCAGGACTTCGCTCAGGAGATAGAGCAAGCACTTGAACAAATGGATACGGATATGGAGTGGCAGGAATTAGAGCAAGACACCGACCTCATGCCTCACCACCAAGAGGTCGACCCACCAGCTTCACCACATCTAGAAGATGAGCAAGTCCTAAGCGACCAAGGAGACACTGAGATCCTTGGAGATCATCCAGAAGGAGAGATGCAAAACATCTCATTCGACGAGTCTCAACATAGAGTTTTTCAATCTCGCAGGGTGTCGACTCCGAAAGATCACACATCTCTTGTGTAGTATGAGGAATGAGTGATCATGTCTGACATGCACAAACATCCAGCAGCATTGGCCGATGCTACCAAAGCTTATGCCGAAGCCACTAGCTCAAGTGTTTGCTTTCTAATAGTGGAGAATGAACGAATGGCGAAGGAACTATAGACGACCAACAAGGGAGGAGAATTGGTTACAACATCTTATGAGCCTCGGTATTGCAACAAGAATGCTACAACTCCCAAGGCTACCGAATTTAATTATCAACCTGGGGTTTGTACAAACTTAAGAGGTATCGGCACTATATGTGTGGCATATAATGCGTCCTTCCTTTGTTGTTATGATGTAATGGAGTGAATGTAATAAAGTCAAATCCTAAACTAACTGCAGAAATGAAATGTTCAAAATGGAACCTGAACCTATTGCAAAAAAGAAAGAACAAGGAAAGAGACTGAAATCAAATGCTAAAACACACCATTTTCTAACTAACTGCTAAGAGACTTTTCTTCAAAATAATGCTAAGTTAACATGTATGCAATCCTACTATCCTAAGCATGCAGATTCAAACCATCAAACCTTCTACTGCTGTGCATGAAAATGAATAAAATAAATATGTTTTTATTTTTGTCATTTTCCATGTGAGAGTGTGAAAGATAATCTCTTTTGGTGATGTGGCAGGTGGCTTGGAGATGATGGTGAATGGTCAGAAGGCTTGGGAGACAAGTAGGGGCCCTTTGCTAGCTTCCTAGAGGTTTTTTCCTCAATTCGGCCTCAAAACATGCCACTACAGGAAACCTACAGGATCCCCTAAAAACCTATAAGATCCCCTAAAAACCTATAAGATCCCCTGAAAACCTACAGGATACAGCCGAGAGCAAAATTATGGATGTTGAAAGTGATGGAAATCTTAAGGAAGGTGGTTGGTGGATGGAATGAGGCAAGGGAGGGCCTAGGACCACTTCAGAACTCAAAACCAAAGTTGGGAGATGGATGGATTTGCTCAAAAAGCTTGGATAAGTTTCCTTGTGAAATGATGAAATTGGTGAGAGTTTAGTGAAATAAAGTGAGGACCATGGGTGGATGAAGTTGGGATGAGGTTGTTGACTATGAAATCTCTCTGTACTCCTGAAACACCTGCACTACATCAAACATTGACATTTACCCAAAAATCATGCAAACAAGAAGAATTTCAATTATCTAAAGGAAACATAATTTCATGAGCTAGCTGTCTACTTCATGCATGAGGAAAAATTTGTAGAATGATATAAAAAATTGATGAGATCTAATGTAAGATTGAAGATAGAAGAAATGGAAAACAAATCCTACTCTTGAAAACTAGCAAAATGTTGACCTAAGTGAGTGATCTAGGTGGATGTTATTGGCCACCCACATATCCCACTTGGACCCCCACAACTGTCTCCTTCAGTTTTGCAGTTTCCTTATTTGTAGCACAATTTACTATTTTTGGTAGTTTTTTGAGTCTTGAACTTTCGGAGCCATTTTGAGGCCCTAAATGACGTTTTCTGCGAAAACTGAGAGCCACATGGGTCCATGGACCGATGTTGCTCACTCAAAAGTTGTAATCCTTGGATATATATTTTTAACGAGGTATTGTGCGCGTCAAACAGAGATCGTATGTCAAAGTTACGACCCCAAGAAGTTGATGTACCAATTTACGGGGCCCATAGTTTGGCGCTTCATCTCCTAGGGTTAGGTTTTTGGATGTTTAGGGTTTTCCATTGTTTCTCAACAATAAATAAGCCTTCGAGCCTCATTGTAAGATAGTTCAGAGGCATGTAGCCACCACATCTATTCTCAGAAATAAGCTACCATCGTCCGAGCTAGTTTATTTCCATTTCTGTTTACAAGCATATTTCAGTATTTTATGTCAATGAAATGAAGTATTATTTCTGTTGCATCTCTGTATTTATGGTTATATCTGTAATTTGTTGCGTTCCTGTTTAAATCTGGATCAGTGTGAAATAAGAGTGTTAAAATGGTCTTGATGGCATGAAGGTCAAGTAGAGACCTAATCCCAGCCTCAATGATGATTTTTCTCAGTTCAGGCTCAAAACAGGATTTCCTACAGGATGCTACAGTGATTTCCTACAGGATGTACAGATTTACTATATTCAGTGAATAACAAAGCAAATAAAATCCAAATTGGATGGGATAATTTTTTTTATTAACTACGATGTCTTAGGTCCCCATTTCAAGTGGAATCACTCAAAAAGACCTCTCTTAACCCATGCTAAAAAAATAAAAATGAAAACATTACTAGTCAAAAATCTAGAAATTCGAGAACTAGTGAGCTAGTAAATCTAAAAAATGCCTAACCAAATCAAGTGCAAATGCAATGAGGTAATTTTTGTTATGAACTAGAATGTTTTCTTGATCTAATGTAGGTGGAACCAACTCGATTGAAGCTTGTTAGCATGCTTTAAAAAAATAGCATAAACTTATTGTTCTTTGCTAAAAAGGAGGTCCAACAATCTACATTTGGGAATAAGAAGATTAATCCAAGAAGCTCAATGATTATTATGAACTTCCATAGCTTTTCCAAGGATAAAATAATGCTTGTGATCCTGCAAAAGAACTTACATCAACCATTTAATTCAATCCTACAACAAGTAATCATTAATATTAAATGCAAAAGTAGAAATAAATAAAAACTAGAGATGCATGTGAATAAGCAGTGAAAAGAAGGAAAGAAAACGATAGAAAAGAGCTCTGAGGTTCCTAGGATGGTGTTATAGACATATTTGGGCACTACAACCCCAATCACATATGTCGATAAACCAAGGGCTCTCAAACCCTTAAAATTGTTGTTTCATACCCTAAAGGATCAAGGTCAACTGATTACATCATTTCCCAGAAGTTCTCCCTGAAAAACTGCTCTGAACTGGTCAAAACTGGACCATACAGACTGCTCCATGCTGAGGGTGCGATGCATCTCACCTGCAGCACACAAATGGTGCGATGCATACTGAAAATCCATTTTGTGGGGTGCGATGAGCAAGAGCAAACAAATGGCAGAGGCAGTTTGCTAGGTGGAAACCCAGAGAATCTTCTAGAAACTGCTCATATGACACTTTCCTCTCTGAATTCACCCAGGGATGAGTAAGAGATCATGAAATATCCAAGTGGAACCAAGAACTATTAGTGAAATGACACTAATCAAAATCCCAGAAGCTAACTCACTCCCCTGCAAACATCTATATATGGATCCCTCATCCTAGAGATCCAGAGGCTGAAATTTTGTAATTTGTAAGGAAGTGTTGTTGGTTTTCTCTTTGAGACAATGTATTGTTGGGTGATCTAGCTTTTGATGAGGTGAAGAGGGATTTCATGCTGGGAGGATGATGCTGGATCAGACAGTTGGGTTGTAATCATCTCTTCTACTACTTCTATCAATAAAGCTATTTGATTTTTCCTCCATATACTTGTATATTTATGAATCTTGTATTTGTATATGCATTTGTATGGTTAATGTACATCTGATTCTACATTGTTTATGGTTATAGATCTCTATGCTTTGATGGTATTTTGCTACTTTGACTCTACAAGTGTTCTTTCAAGCAAGACAAGTGAGAAGCGAGTGGTGAAGCTATGTCAAAGGGGAGAGGAAACAAGCAAGGAGCCAAGCGAAACACTGAGGTTGGTACTCTCTGCTTCTCTCTCATCTATCTCTCATAAAGGAAAACACAAGTTACTTTGAATTATTTGTTTCTAAGATAGCTACCCATCTTAGTGGGACTAGCAGCTCTGAATGGACACTAGTTTTCCTAGAAACAAAATGGCGACTCCACTAGGGAGCGAATAGTTTGTTTGTTTGTTACTGTTGTTTGCTTTATAAACTACAGACGGAGCCTGAAGTTAAGCCAGCTAGCCTTCGAACTGCTTTTGCTATGCAACTGCAAAGTAGATCAACACTGCTTCAGTCAATCTTCGGGTTGTTTTATGAACTGAACATCTGACTTGCAAACATCCTAAGTTCCCTGGTGGTAGCTCAATAACCTCATTAGATCAGCCCCTATACTTTGTGTTTACTGTCTATCATAAGCTCAGCCTAAATCCCTAAACTTAGCTGCAAACTGTGGGTGGAAACCAAACTCAGTCTCGTCCCTGGACAATTGCACTGTCTCTCATTAGTAGTTTGGATGCATCACACCTCCCGTGTGCTGCAGGTGAGATGCATCTCTGTTTTCCTTAAGGACAAATGCGATGATTGAATGAGACTGTTCCTGCTTCCAGATTTTGGTTTTTTCTTCATTGTTTTCAGATCTATTCAATAATTTTGTTGTCTATGATCAGTATATCACTGTTAAAACCTTCTTCCTTCACATTATTCAGCCTCCATTGATAAGGAATTGTGAATGTTTTTTATGTATTTTTCATCATTTACAATCCTCCTTTGCAAACAATAGCTTAATCGAACTGTCGTCTTTTGATTCAAAAGTGTCACAACTATCGTTTTTAGTCAAGAAAAGAGTGTCGTAAAGTCTTCCTCTTTTAGATAATCGATTACACTTTTCCATTGTATTTTATTTGAATTATCAATTCTTTGAAGTGTTGAAAATAGTTTTCTGTTCGAAAGAGAAAGTGTCGTCTTAGTCTTACTTTCGTTTTTGAAAAGAAATTGTTAAAGTGTCACTTTGAAGAAAAGTAGTTCAGATTTGTACTTAGTTTTCTTTTTGTCATTCTCACATTAAGGGAACTGAAAAACAAATACATGCATGTGCATTTGCATTTAGACTACATGCGGAAATTGATTTAGGAAAAGTGCATTTAGTGTGTGCTCTCTGCTCTATGTAGAAAGAATCATATTTTTCTTTACTTAGTAGCTAGGATTTTCATTGCTAAAAGAAAATAAATCACTGTTTATCATTTTAGATTGCATATTTAGGAGTTGTACATCTACATCACGCGGTGAACCTTGAAAGGAAAACTTCTTAAGAAAGATCAACTATAAAATAAACCTCAATGAACATAAAAACACTTTGGAACCTAACGCACAACATCTAGAAGTCTAGGCTAGAGACATATTCCGGCGTCGTAAAGCCTGGTAACTATCGTTTTCATCATAGGTTGGGTGATTCCTCCTCTTTGATACGACAAGTGCCAGTATGGACTTGTGCTCCCACGTACCGTTGAGTATATATTGGGAGACCACAATAGGCTGATATCCTTTATCCTTAGGAATCTGTGTCTGCCACCTTATCAATCGCAATGCACTGAACACGACATTCGGGAAGATTGACTGACGTACGTAAAGTCCTCGGTAATTTCTTTATAATTTACCACCGAGGTGTATATTGTAGTTTTGCGATTGGTTTGGTAATCCCTCTGTCTAGATTTCCAAAGTAGTCACTTTTGTTCCTTTTCAGACTCCTTAAAAGAAAAGGTCCATCTGAGCACTTGTCACTTCAGGGTCATTAAAAATCGAAGGCGACTAGAGTCATCTTTACCTTTTTCTCGACTCTTAAAAATTGAAAAATCAAGCTGTGTCAAAGCGTCATAAAACTTATTTAATTCATAATAACATCAATGTTCCCTCGTTGGTCTTAGGTTGAGAAAATGGAGTCCACCAATCAAGGATTTTCCCTTGGGGGGAATCCTAGTCCTTTATCCTCTTGGGGAGATGTTAGTGCTCCACACATGGCTACATTGTCCCTTCCAGGACTCACAATTGACCTGCCAATATGGCTATTCTCGACCTTTGTCATTCAAAACACCGTAATTCCTCAGCAATCAAATCAGCAACCAGATGATACTGAAGTTGCTCCCCCACCTTCCACTTCGTTTGTTTCTCCCTCTCCTTCTTATTCTTCGCTTGGTGAAACTAGTAACACTAAAAACCAAGTAACTGAGAAGAAGAAGAAAGGGAAGGAGAAGAAGAAGAAGAAGCCAACGGCGAAAGGGGGCAACCAGGCATTGTCTGGCGAAAATCCACACATTGCACCATCCAAACCCAAATCTTCGCGTGTCATTTGCAAAGGATACCACTATCATCGAGATTGTCCCTGCATCCTGTGGATCTTGAGAGACCGATCTCCCCGCTTGCACAATCCAGTGTCTTCAACCTCTATCGATCATGTTGAGAGTACACCATCAACTAGTGAAAATGAAGTCAATGGGAAAAAAGGAAGATTTAAGTTTCCTTGTAGGTTGTGTGAAGGCGATCATGCCCTCCATCGTTGCCCTTTCCTGGACGAAGCTAAAAGAGTCTTGGATAACCATCCTGCTTCACCACAGCGACTTCCTCTTGGATACAAGAAACTCTTGCCAAGTCCATCGCTAGTTGAAAATCCGACTGACACACCTCTGTTTTCGGTCGAAACGCCTATCATTGAAGATAAACCCTCTGGGTCCAAACCGGACCAAAGTCAACAGGTTGAGACGGCAGTCGACCTAGTTTTGTCTTAAGAAGGTCCACCTTCAAATTATACAGTCTCCAAAGAGAATGAGAACGACACCGTTCAAATTATTTTTGTTAACACAGAATCCGATGAACATGGGGGAAATCTGCCCATTCCTCTACCACAGGAAGGAAGTTCCTCAGTTCAATAGATTCATCCAACCATTTATTTGGTCCCTCCTCCAAGCAATCTAGTCATTTCCTTTGATTGGAATCTACTAGCGAGACCCCGCCTACCATCTAATGTACCATTCTGGATCATAGTACAAGCTTACAGAATGATCATGGCTAGTACTATCATAGATGAAGGGGCTTCTATGAGTATCCTTTCCTCAACTGCTTGGAAAGCACTTGGTTCGCCACCGCTTCTGCATGAGATTCGGAATCTGTCAAGCTTCAATAAAGAAACCAGTCGACCGTTAGGGATCCTTCCAAATTTGCCTATAACTTTGAGAAGGAAAACCGCTCATCTGAACGTGATGGTAGTCCAAGGGCCTCTAGATTACAATCTACTCCTTAGGCATGACTACATTTACAGCATGGGAGCTATTGTTTCCTCACTCTTTTGGGTGATGTGTTTCTCGTATGAAGGCAGAATGGTCCAGCTCGTTGACCAGCTTTCATTCCCCAGTTCAAACATGGCTACTAGTCAAATGCCATCCCTAAATGGTCTTTTTACACAAGGAATGTCTCATCAACCTCTAGTCCGTCCACCTGATGATCGCGAGTGATTCGGTGAATGTGACTAAACCCAGGGGGCATGCGCCCTGGTCTACTTCAACAGGAAAACCCCAGATATAAGGTAGGTTTCCTCGTAGGATATATGACCAATCTGACACACCCATCCATTTAGGAAAATGGGATCAGTCTGGAATAATATTTCCTCGTCAAAGGTTATGTGATTGGAAGCTCCCACCATTCACCTTTGTCTATTTTGATGGACAAAGCCAAGGAAGTGTTTTGGCTGCTACGTGGAAAAACAACCTTGCTTTAATGCAAGAACTTCCATATGGTAACCTAGAAACTCTACTTCTCTTTATACCTGGGGGCATGCAAACCTTTTTTACGCAAGTGAAAAGTGACCAGCGTAACTCTAACCCCGTAGTTTTACTAACTTCAACTGCTTAAGTTAGGTGATTGGTCTGATCCACCATTCACCTTTTTCGGGACCGGCGGCGACGACAAAGTAAAGGAAATGTTTCCCGTCGAGAAACTATCCTACCTAACCTTAGTAGTTCATTAACCCTTAGGACAGTAGTTGGTCGTTCCTAGCTTGCATACAAAAGGCTCGGAGCAAAGTTTCGCATGGGGAAAGCTCCCTAAAAAATGAACCTACTGATGAGAGACATCCTTATTAGACAATTGGCACGAGCATGTTTCCGCGAAGTTCAAGCTCGTTAAAAAATAAACCTAGCAACGAGCACGTTTCCGCGAAGTTCAAGCTCATTAAAAAATAAACCTAGCAACGAGCAGGTTTACGCGAAGTTCAAGCTCGTTAAAAAATAAACCTAGCAATGAGCATATGTTCCACCAGAGTTCAAGCTCATTAAAAAATGAACCCACCTTCGGTAAATAACCTTTGTGATCGCATTGCTATCAGCTTTTGAGCCTTGGTCGTGTTCTTACCATCACCTCCACTTTTTAGCCGATCATATGCCTCCACTTGATTGTTTACCCTTTTTAGGAACAGATACAACGAGTGATTCTATTAGCCACCTTCTTTACATTGCTGTGATTGAGAAGTTCCAAACTTACCTGGAACCATTTTCTATCCGAAAACATCACTCGTTCCTCAAAAACGAGTCTCCTTTAAGCTCTTTTTAGACTCGTAAAATATGAAAAGATTTCCGAGAAATTGGCCTCTCCAGCTTGTTAAAGTGATTGGAAGTGCCATCCCTCCTCTATATTTTAATCTTTTTGGACCTGAGGGATCATTACACAAAAAGATCGAGCGCTTGTCTTTTTTGGCTCGCTAAAGTGATCGGAAAAGTCATCCCTTTCGTATTATTTTATACTTTTTTGGACTTAAGGGATTATACTACGAAAAATGACTACTGGAGTTTCCTTTCCATCTCTTTTTAGACTCTCTAAAACTGAAAAGGACCGAGTTATCTTTGTCGTTAAACTCGTTAAAAAAATAGCGACAAACTTGTCCATACGGACAAGAGCGAGTTTCACTATCGCTAGGCTCGCTAAAACATAGCGACAGGTTTGCCCAAAGGGAAAATTATAGAACAAGCATATGTTATCCTCCTCAAGCTTGACAAAAATAAAGAGGTACTAGTCAGCAATGACTAGGGAAAAAAGGAAGAAAACTTGAAGAACTTCATTGGTAGCAGGTCACTCTTGAACATGACACTTTCACTCCATCACCATGATTGAGTCGGGTTGGGTTATTCCGTTCACCGGTCATATCACCATTGGTCCTCCATACCATATATTTTGGGGTTAACGCTACCAATCCATTCCAGTGTTGTCGATATGTTCAAGAGAAGTCGCTCAGAGAATTCACCAACCCAGCTAACACCTCATCCACTACAATACCTTCGCGCTCCATTTTTCATGACCGCCACCCTGAACCTCGTATCATCAGATCGTTTTCACCTCCACAATATCATTTACTCTGTTCCATGTCGTAGATGTGGGATTCATTAAGGCCCTCCTATGACGGGTCACTTCTTATCGACATCAACTCATTATCCAAGAAGTTGACTTAGGAACAACCCTTTTAGTACTTTGAAGCTTGCATGCCTCAATGATAAGTTTCTCACTTCCGGCGACAGGTTTACATCAATGGCCTTCGACTGAAAGATTTTGCGTGGTGTTCAACATCGACTCTTGTATTCACACCACGTGAATTGTACTACAGTACCTTGAGGGTCATTATCATTATCAGTGATTCCTCTTGCGCCTATTAACAACTTACATCATTGGATAGTAATCAGGTGATGTCTTTCCATGTTCGACATCAGAACATCTTTTCACATGGATCGACTTGTACTTCGAGTGAAGATTAAACAAGTTTGAAGACCCTGGATCTAGTTTCATCCATTTGGGCTGCGATATATTCAGGAAAATAAAAACATCAAATGTACTCCATAGCTTCACAGATAATCATCCAAGCTAAGGGATGATGGTTTTACCAGAATCATCAGTCTGCCACACAGACGGTTGTCTGTCCTATGTACATGAAAATGAATTTATAAAGCTAAGCATGGGAATGCCTGCCTCAGCTAGATCATGAAAATATTATGAAGATAATGTATTGTATTGTATCTTATTACAGGTCACCTTCCAGTTCGAAAAACCTTGGATTCTCATGATAAAGCATTTCACCCGACATCAGAAGATTTACGACCTCATGCTTTAGGGGGCAACTGTTATATACATATTTGGGCACTGCAACCCCAATCACATATGTCAATAAACCAAGGGCTCTCAAACCCCTCAAACTGTTGTTTCATACCCTAAAGGATCAAGGTCAACTGATTACATCATTTCCCAGAAGTTCTCCCTGAAAAACTGCTCAGAACTGGTCAAAACTGGACCATACAAACTACTCCATGCTGAGGGTGTGATGCATCTCACCTACAACACACAAAGGGTTTGATGCATACTAAAAATCCCTTCTGTAGGGTGTGATGAGCAAGAGCAGACAAATGGTAGAGACAATTTTCTAGGTGGAAACCCAAAGAATCTTCTAGAAATTGCTCACATGACACTTGCCTCTCTAAATTCGACCAGGGATGAGTAAGAGATCATGAAATCTCCAAGTGAAACCAAGAACTATCAGTGAAATGACACTAATCAAAATCCCAGAAGCTAACTCACTCCCTTGCAAACATCTATATATGGATCCCTCATCCTAGAGATCCAGAGGATGGAATTTTGTAATTTGTAAGGAAGTGCTATTGGTTTTCTCTTTTAGACATTGTATTGTTGGGTGATCTATCTTTTCATGAGGTGAAGAGGGCTTTCATGTTGGGAGGATGATGCTAGATCAGACAGCTGGATTGTAATCCTCTCTTCTACTACTTCTATCAATAAAGCTATTTGAGTTTTCCTCCATATACTTGTATATTTCTTAATCTTGTATTTGTGTATGCATTTGTATGGTTAATGTACATTTGATTCTACATTGTTTATGGTTATAGATCTCTATGCTTTGATGGTATTTTGCTGCTTTGACTCTACAGGTGTTCTTTGAAGCGGGACAAGTGAGAAGCGAGTGGCGAAGCTCTATCAAAGGGGAGAGGAAACAAGCAAGGAGCTAAGCGAAAGACTGAGGTTGGTACTCTCTGCTTTTCTCTCATCTATCTCTCATAAAGGAAAACACAAGTTACTTTGAATTGTTTGTTTCTAAGATAGCTACCCATCTTAGTGGGACTAGCAGCTCTGAATGGACACTAGTTTTCCCGGAAACAGATGGCCAAGCCCAAGGAAACTCAGAGATCTATGGAGGAGGACAAGATTTAAAAGCTAAACATGACACCAATTTTCATTATTTTCATCAATAAAATTACATCCCTGTAAGAAAATACAATGGAACTGCAAAAATACGAGTTCTCTCCACAAGAACACTAATAAAAATCTGTCCCTAGAGGTAAATTCGACTTGGTAATTATACAAAATGATTATGAATCATTCCCCATGAATGAAGGAAGCTTTCTCCACCAAAATCCCTTGATTAGTGGAACACATTCCTAGATTTTCTCAATCATTGGAATTCCACAATATGTGCCATAATTCCATAATATCTTGTTGATTTATTATTTGTTCTTGATCTTTTTGTAGTAGGGAACACATCCCTAAATTATCTCATCCTCCAAATCTTCATAATCTGCCTAATATTCTCATAATATTCCACAAAAATAAATAATATTAAGTAAAAATATTCAATTACTCATAAACCTTCCTAATGAATATATTAAAGTTAAAAATAAATTATCTAATGTAGAAAGAGAGGTTTAATGTGCTGAGAAATGGTCATAGGCATTAAATTAATATTAAATTTAGAGGTATGGGCCTTAATTTATGTCTAATTTAGAGGCCCATCATACCCCCTGCTGAAAGTGTTGCTCATCCTCTGAGCAACTTAGTGTCCTCATTGTGCCTCATCCATGGTCCTCGTGGCCTCTCTCTTGTGCATTAAGAATATTGGTTGCAAGTTCTACAAGGATAACCCCAAAAACATATTTCTGTAAAGAAAAATCATTGTTTCTTGAGACCCTTAGCTTGCCTTCTTCCCTTTATTCAAGATGGGTTCTTGAATATTTTTCAGTTTGGCAAGGTCTTCCACACCCTTATCAACCTTCTGCTACCTTGTTCTGCCATTTGGACACCTATAACACCTTCAAAATGCATTTACATGAGAACTAGGACATCCTGTATTAATTCCTATCAAAACTACAGGAAACCTACAAGATACCAGTTTTGAGCATAAATGATAGTCTGAGGTTAGGGCAGGCCCTCAACTTGACTCCCATGCATTTTTTTCCATTTTTTGGCCTTGGACAAAAGCTAGAAAGAGATTGGAGACCTCTTGGAAAATATATTTTCATCACTGCAGATTGAGTTTTGTTTTGATGGTGGATGTTTCATTTCCTTTTGTTGCCTTGTTCTTCTCTCTTGTTGCCTAGATGGTTGCCTAATGGTCTTGGAGTTCTCTATTTTGATTAGGTATCTCTTAAGCTCTGCCATCTTGGGGTTTAGCATAATATGTTCATTTCTTCCTTCTTGTAGAAACATTATGCCTTCTTGTAGTAGTCATTCCTCCTCTTTCAAGGTCTTCTAACTATATGGGAGTGATGAGAAATGATGAAGAGGAATTGGATGATGATGCTAGGGCTCAAAGGAAGTAGTGTAGGTTTGTGAAAATGGAGAGGATGCTTTGTTTGTTTGTTTTTTTTTTCAAATGAAATGGTATGGATGAATGATGAATAAATCGTGAATATGAAGTAGATGGAGGGCTTGGAGTGCTGCGGTGACTTGGCCTTTGCAAAAAATTATTTTTTTAACTACTGTCATCATTCCTTGAAATCATCACCCTTCATAATTTGGCTTTTCAACATTGCATGAGTGAATGAGTGAGTTGCAATTAACTAGTTGAAGGTGGTTGAGACTGCTCACCCATCTTTAGCTTATAAAACCTCATCTCTCATGCATTGACAATAAATGTCTAACTATAATATGCTCAAGAGAAGAGGTCAAGAATATTGCATACATGTACCTACCTGATGGTTGTTGGAGAGACCTACATGCTGTTGTTGAGTTGATGTTGATGTGCAGGTATTGGATGGTGATGCTGATGATCCTGATGTTGCTGCTAAGCTCTGGAGGAGCTTCTTTGACTTTTGGACATGTTGAAGCTGACTGCAAATCTCTAACTACTTCATCATCATATCCCCTCAATTTTTCAAATAAACCCATCCAATTGTGCCTTGTGAATATCTCTAGTACAGGAGGGTGCTAATGAATCCTCACTGTGTTGATGGGTTCCCCCTATCATTTTTCTCTGATGGATGGAGGTTTGTATATGTCTGATACCAAATTTAAAAATTATGTGTATACAATTCTCTTATGCTACAATCACTTTCAATAAACTAGAAGGGTTTTTTAATGTTCCTTTCACTTAGAAAAATGTGGGGAAATGTAGAGCCTACCTCCTTAACACTTCTTGATGAAGCTAAACTCTGTTTTTCCCTTTTAAAATTTCTCACTTCCAATCCTGTAGGTGTTGTTCTGTATCCTGTAGGATCTCAGGGAATCTTGTAGGTTTTCAGGACAACAACTTGTTTTGTCCATATCTCCCAAACAGTAGAATGGATTGACCTAAAACTTTCTGAGCATGTTGTCATCATCATTATGCACCTCCCCATAAAACAATTTTAGTCAATGGATGCACGGATCTCGAGAAAAACTAAAAATGGCTAAAGATGATGGATATCGACTTATTGGAAACCGTGCACTAGAGTTTGCTGAAATTGCTTGGGCATGTTACCATCATCCATATGCATCTCCCCATGAAACAAATTTTTAAATGGATGCATGGATATCGAAAAAATACAAAAATGGTTGTAGGTGATGGAGGTTGATTTCTTGAAAATTGTGCACTGGAATTTGTTGAAATTGCTTGATAATGTTACCATCATCCATATACATCTCCCCCTGAAACAACTTCACAAATGGATGCATTGTTTTCATGTTATGGCAAAAACAAATTTCTTCTCTATGTATTTTTGTATCCTACAGGAAAACAGAGCATCTTGTAGTTTTTTAAGACAACAAGCAAACTGAATGGTAGAAGCTTGAGAATGATGGGTGGATGGTGAAAATAGATGAGGGTGATGGATTGGCATGGCCTTGGCCTTGTTGGAGCATTTGAGCAAAGGAGGAGAAAGTCAAAATTTGACTTCTTTTGACTAGGTTGACCAATTTTTTTCTTTTGGTACCAACTTGTTTTTTTTTGCTTGCAAATGTTGGAGACTACATGCATTTATCAGAGAGATACATAGAGCAAAGATTTTTTTATATTTTTTTTTCCCTTTTTGTCTTCTAGGCCCACTAGCCGCCTCAATGAGGCTTTTAACTAGTAGGTCTGCCTAGATGCCTCAAATGAGATTTTCACCAATGATCTTTTCTTTTTTTCTCTTTTTTCTCTTTTTTTCCAACCCATTAACCACCTCATTGAGGTTTTCAATCAATGAGCCAATCTCAAGAGCCTCAAAGGAGGTTTCATGAGATTTTTATTTTTTCTCTTATTTTTCATTTTTTTCTACCCTACCCTACTTGAAAAACAAAATCACTTTCAAGTATAATAATACTTCCAATGGAGCCATGTGCACATCAAGATGATAGAAACACTGATGTGTAGGCTTGAAATGTATGCTTTCACATGTACCTGAATTTGAGAGATCAAATTATTTTACTTTGATGATATCAAGCACAATTGAAGAAGAGAGTGTTGCTGCAAGCTAGTGATTGTCTGGAACCATATTCAATATAGTTGTGATGCCCCTGGTCACTCACTGATTTGGATTATCTTGGATGTCTTCTTCTTCCATGACCTTCAAATATTTCTCTTTTCGTTGATTGTTCTCTTGAACACATAGAGGATTTGATAGTAATCATGAGGGAGCTTTCTCGATCTCTGATTTTGTTGTCTGCTCTTCATCAAATGCAGCCCATGATCCTTTTGTATTCTCATTTGAATCTTCTTCTTCTGGATGTGGTTCTTCAATAATATCAAGATAATCTCTTTTTTGCAATACTTTTCCTAAGTTATGGTGAATACCATTGATCTCAAGAGAATATGTTTGGAAGCGTTGTACCTCAGCATTGTAAGTGCGCTAAGCTACTTCAATGTGTGGATTTGGAAATGCTGGTATAGGTATTTGAGTGGGAGTGTATATTTGAGATGGATGTGGATGGGGTTGTGGTTGTGGTGGAGATGAATGGTAGGGATAACATGGAGTTGGGTATGGAGAACATTGAAAAAAATATTGAGGATATTGTGGATGGCTCCCGTACGTCCCTTGCCAGCCTTGTTTCCAAGATTGGTTTTGGGGTTGAGATGGCCAATGTTGCCAAGGAAAGGGTGTGTTTCAATTAATTTGAGGTGGATGTGCATAATCTTGAAATTGTGAATTAGGCTCTTGCATCATATCAGGCTGAATAGGCTGTCATGGTCCTATTGGAGCTACATAACATTTTTGCATTGGCAATTGACTTGTTCCATTGTCCTCTTGGTGAACTTCCTTCAACCTTGGTAATGATGGAAAATGTTTAACATCATGTGATTCTGCAACATAAATATCAGCGTTTTCTTTCCTTTCATCTTGCATTCTTAACATTTTTACATGTTTTGATAGGTTGTTAAGAATTGTTGTTTTAAAGTCATCAAACAAATTTCCAAGTTTAGCTTGACTTACCGATCTTGATGTTGATTGACTTACTCTTGCCCTTCCTCTTGATATGTGTTTGCATGTTTCACAAATTTCATCAAATAATAATTGATATACATCACCTCTACTCATGAGATCAAGAATATCAATCCACTCATCTCTAATTGTTCTAAGAGGGTTTTTAGTGTGTCGGATCCTAAATGATTTAGTTTTCCCCTCTTAACATTATACATGAACCTCTCTATTAGATCCTCTAGACTCTCATATTCTCTTTGATTCATTCTAAAAATTTCTTCTTTAAAATCACGATCTTTATATTTTTCTAGCAATATCTTTTGCATCTCATTCTATGATCTTATTGAATTAGTCCCTAAATTCATGAACCATTTAAGAGCTTTATCCTTCAATATTGCCGAAAACAATCTCATTTTTTGAGTTTTTAATAAGTAACCATAAGATCTACAAACAATCTCAAATTCAAAGAGAAAGGTTTCCGGATCCTCTGACCTTAGACCATGAAATTTTGGAAGAAAAGATGGAGGGATGTTCTTCATGTGCGCACTACCATCGGTATCTTGAATGGGAAATCCAAGAGGATCTTCCTTATCATCTTCGTCCATTTCTTCTTCATTCTTTGTCATCTTCTTCTTCTCCCTACAAAAGTGAATGGTGATATGGCTCTCACTGCAACATGTGATCAAATGGGCGGGGGTTGTGTGGTGTTGGAGAATTTTTTTGTTTTTATGATTGAATGAAAACACTAATGCAATGCATTTTTCCTATTTTTGAAATGAAATATCCCTAATGCAATTATTATTTTTGTTTTTACAAAAAGTAAAAAGAAATGAATCAACTAGGCAAGAAAACAATGCATACTTTGATACCTCCCCAGCAATGGTGCCAAAAAGTGATGAGCCTCGGTATTGCAACAAGAATGTTGCAACTCCCAAGGCTGCTGACTTTAATTATCAACCTGGGGTTCGTACAAACTTAAGAGGTATCGACACTATATGTACGGCATACAATGTGTCATTCCTTTGTTGTCATGATGTAATGGAGTGCATGTACCAAAGTCAAATTCTAAACTAATTACATAAAATGAAATGTTCGAAATAGAACCTTAACCTATTGCAAAAAAAAAAGTGCAAGGAAATAGACTGAAATCAAATGTTAAAACGCACCATTTTCTAACTAACTGCTAAGAGGCTTACTTTAAAATAATGCTAAGTTAACATGTATGTAATCCTATTGTCCTAAGCATGTAGATTCAAACCATCAAACGTTCTACTGTTGTGCATAAAAATGAATAAAATAAATTTGTTTTTCTTTTTGTCTTTTGTCATGTGAGAGTGTGAAAGATAATCTCTTTTGGTGATGTGGTAGTTGGCTTGGAGATGATGGTGAATAGTCAGAAGGCTTGGGAAACAAGTAAGGACCCTTTTCTAGCTTCCTAGAGGTTTTTTTCTCAATTTGGCATCAAAACAGGCCACTACAGAAAAACCTACAGGATCCCTAAAAAGCTACAAGATACAGCCAAGAGAAAAATGATGGACGTTGAAGGTGATGGAAAGCTTAGGCAAGGTGGTTGGTGGATGGAACGAGGCAAGGGAGTTCCTAGGACCACTTCAGAACTCAAAACCAATGTTGGAAGATGGATGGATTTCCTCAAAAAGCTTCTAGAAGTTTCCTTGTGAAATGATGAAATTGGTGAGAGTTTAGTGAAAGAAAGTGAGAACCATGGGTGGATGAAGTTGGGATGAGGTTGCTGACTATGAAATCTCTCTGTACTCCTGAAACACCTGCACTGCATCAAATATTTACATTTACCCAAAAATCATACAAACAAGAAGAATTTCAATTATCTAACGGAAATAGAATTTCATGAGCTAGATGTCTACTTCATGCATGAGGAAAACTTTGTAGAATGATATAAAACATTGATGAGATTTAATGTAAGACTGAAGATAGAAGAAATGGAAATCAAATCCTACCCTTGAAAACTAGCAAAACGCTGACTTAAGTGTGAAGCAAGAGGGTTAAAATGGTCTTGATAGCATGGAGGTCAAGTAGAGGCTTAATCCCAGCTTCAATGATGATTTTTCTCAATTCAGGCTCAAAACAAGATTTTCTACAGGATGCTACAATGGTTTCCTACATGATGTATAGATTTACTACAATTCATCGAATGATCAAGCAAATCAAATCAAAATTGAATGGGACATTTTTTGTTATTAATTAGGATGTCTTAGGTCCCCATTCCAAGTGGAATCACCCAAAAATACCTCTGTTAACCCATGCTAAAAAAATAGAAAAACATTACTAGTCAAAAATCTAGAAATTTGAGAAATAGTGAGTTAGTAAATCTAAAAAATGCCTAGCCAAATCAAGTGCAAATGCAATGGAGTAATTTTTGTTATGAACTAGAATGTTTTTTTGATCTAATGCAAGTAGAACCAACTCGATTGAATCTTGTTAGCATGATCTAAAAAATAGAAGAAATTTACTGTTCTTTGCTAAAAAGGAGATCCAACACTCTAGATTTAGAAATAAGAAAACTAATCCAAGCAGCTCAATGATTATTATGAACTTCCAAAGCTTTTCTAAGGAAGAAATAATGCTTTTGATCTTGCAAAAGAACTTACATCAACCATTTAACTCAATCCTACAACAAGAAATCATTAATACTAAATGCAGAAGTAGAAAGAAATAAAAAACTAGAGATGCATGTGAATAAGCAGTGAAAAAAAGGAAAGAAAATGATACAAAAAGGCTCTAAGGTTCCTGGGATGACCAAGCCCAAGGAAACTCGGATACCTATGGATAAGAACGATATTTAGAAGTTGAACATGACACCAATCTTGATTATTTTCATCAATAAAATTACATCCCTGCAAAAAAATACAATGGAGCTACAAAAATACAAGTTATCTCCACAAGAATACTAATAAAAATATGTTCCTAGAGGCAAATTCAACTTTGTACTTATACAAAATCATCAGAAATCATTCCCCATGAATGGAGGGAGCTTTCCCCACCAAAATCCCTTGATTAGTGGATCTCGTCTCTTGATTAGTGGAACACATTCCTAGATTTTCTCAATCATTGGAGTTCCACAATCTGTGTCATAGTTCCATAATATCTTGTTGATTTATTATTTATTATTGATTCTCATGTAGTAGGGAACAAATCCCTAAATTATCTCTTCCAAATCTTCATAATCTGTCAAATATTCTCATAATATTCCACAAAAATAAATAATATTAGGTACAAATATCCAATTATTCATAAACCTTCCTAATGAATATATTGAAGTTAAAAATAAATTATCTAATGTAGAAAGAGAGGTTTAATGTGCTGAAGGATGGTCATAGGCCATAAATTAATATTTAATTTAGAGGTATGGGCCTTAATTTATGTCTAATTTAGAGGCCCATCAGCATCTACTCGAGCAGAACTGAAAAAAGGCAATACTAGATGAAGTGTTGTCCCTTGACACAATCATGCGGGCGTTGTATTCCAAGTTTGGTACCGTGCATAAAGCAGTCGTACATCTCAATGGATGGCAATAGCAATGTGCTAGAAGAGCACGTATCTTATCGAATGCGCATGTTGTTGTTGATTACATGCAAACATGGACGATGAAATACGAGGGAGCCCTACTTCACTTGCCTATGATGATGAAACCCAGAGCAGTCAAGTTGAAGGCACGCATCTAGAGTTAGATCTAGATCTATGAAGAGCTCCCGCAGATCATCGTTAGTCTACATGCTTCCCATGCACGTGTATTCAAGAGTATGGATGTTGTGGTGCGTGCACATGCGATCCCATCTATTGGGACTCTCACCTAGGTGAAGACAAAGGCACAGGTCCGACTAGAGCTTGACTCGTACTTTGACGAGTTGATGCACATAGCCACTAGCCCAGACTTGTCAATCAGTGCAGACATCATGCACAAGTATGTTGTTGGTCTGGCCGCGCTGAAGACAATGATGTGCATGCTATCAGACGAGTTGGACAGAGGAGCCCAAGCAGTGTACTCGGATGCTATGGAGGCAAGAGTCAGGTTCCAGAAAGATGTCACCTTGGAGTACACGAACACTATTGTGGACTATCGATCTTGCATCATCGACAGTATGTCGAAGAGATAGACTTCGTTGTCTGAGTCATAGTGATGTCTTTCATGGCTCGCTCAAGCCATTTTGTCTCACATGGGTACATGTGCATTGTAATGTAACGTCTTGTCAAGTGTAAGTTCAAGTGTTGATAGTTGGATGTAATAGTCATGGAGTAGATGAAGAGTCATGAGGGTAGATGAACTGTCACAAAGGGGAATGTCAAGGGTCATCCCGCCCTTTGCTATAAATAGTCCCTCATAACTCATTGTAAAGGCTTTTGGTCAGCCAAGCTTCGATAAGAGTATCTTAGAGAAAGCTTGGATAGTATTGTAATGCGCCTTGGCTTCTCCACTACGCAGAGCTAGTATATCTCTTTGGAGGAGCAAGCGGTTGTGGCTATAACGTTCCACTATTGGAACTAGTGGTTGGACATGGATGTATTGTATGACTGGAACTTACACTTGTTAATGTAACAGAGCCAGCAAATTTTCATGCATATGTTGTTATTATAGTTGGACTATTCTGGTCATTGTAGCAATGTATGTTATTTAACTTACACATTTGTGTATGAACTATTTTGTATGCAATTGTATGAATCTTGTTGTAGATGTGTTGTTGGTTTAAACATCACTTTGGATTGCTCGCTATCTTTCTTTTCAATGGGTGATGCATCTTTACTTGTGTGTTCCCTTCTAAGCTGGGTACTATTACAGGTTTCCAAGGGGCGCACTCACCTCACTCCCCATGTGATAGAACCTCTCATACACCTTCTATGACTTGCCACAGTGGTCACACCCTTGCTATCAATAGGGACATCTTACTTGCTTTTGTGTGAAATCGCGGTCAAGGCATTACCGTATGAACCACTGCTAGGACTCCTACACCAAATGGTCTGAGGTCTAATTGGGACTTCTTACCGAGGAGATCCCTTGACATGTTGGCGGGTCCAGCAGTGTCAACATTTTTGGCGCTAGAAGGAGGGCCAGATGACAAGCTATGTCCTCTCATCCTGTTTTGAACCTTTGCATATCTATCATGGAGTCTTGCACTCTTCTCCCTTCGCGATGTTTTTCGTATGTCGAATATGTTACCATCGCGAGTGAGTTTTTCAATCTCTTGTCCACATACACGTATGATGGTGAAGGCGAAGTAGCCTGTCCTAAGTTCTTACATGACTTTCTTTCCATGCTTCATAAGGAAGATGGATGTTCTGACGAACAGTCCAGTCTGCTACTTGCATACACACTTCGCGAATCTCAACACCGATGGTTGTTCAACCTGTCGGTTGACAGCATGCACTCACTTGAACACTTCTGTGATCTTATTGAAGACACTTTCTATCATTTTGATCCAGAACATATTGACTAAAAACTGTTACAACAACAAAAGACTCCGCATGAATTGCCTATGGATTTTTGGCAGCGCTTCCATGATTTGCAGTTTCAAGCTCCGAAGATCTAGATGAAATTTTTCTATCTTTGGGACCGATTCGAGTATTGTCTTAAGAAATCTGTTCATCCCAAGAAGAATTTTAAACTCAAGCCTCACTCAACATTCTTCAGTGATGGAGTTGCGCAATCACAGACGAAGACGATCGCTGTCACAAGTGATTGTTCATTGTCCCCTCATCAAACAGCTCCACCACTACAGAGTGATGCGGGAGATCATGCTCACACATATGTTCAGCTATCACATCCTCCCAACATCACTTCACTTAATTTTCACGTAGATTTGGTTGTGAGTCCATCAAGTTGTCATATGCATTTAGTACCAAAACCTCCATCTTCGTACCCGGTTGTTCCTCCGGATGATGTTGTCTTGTGTTCTTCCATTCTGGACTCTACACCAGTTGTGAACGAGGATCAAGCCACTGACGGAGTTGGTGTTGCACAACCAACATGCGTTGTCATTCATGAAGAGTATTACTGGGAGCTTGAGCATCAACACTCGGCAAAGGATGACCCCCTTTCATCCAAGCCTCCTCCGTTCTTCCCTGACATCTTTGGTAACCCTGTCATCCATGATTTCGATGTGTGTCTTCATTTACAGATGCACCCATTGTTGATCACTCACGAAACACACCGGATGTCAGTCCATCATTTGACAACGGAGAGGATGAATCATTCATTGAAAATCCACTTGATTTTTCATCTGCCTTTTCCGGAAACACAGAGGGTGAATTTGTTCACTTCTCATCTACCCCTCTGTTTGATTCATCAGATCATGAGGATGTCGATGCAATCATTGATTTTTCTGATCACGGCTGTCGTGATCCATTTACTCTCATATTCGATCACGATCATGATTATATCAAATCGATTTTTTGAAGCCACTGGTTTATGATGATCTAGCTGATGATGAAGTCGAAACCCTCCAGACTATCGAGGCACTTCAGCCTAAGTTGATGGTTATGTTAGGCCCTCAGTGTCCTAAGGTTGGTTTCACTTCTGATCAGGAAATTGTTCAACTACCCAAGGCTCCTCATCGCTCATCTGTATGCATTGAAGATCAATCTCACACATAGATCATGCTTCCTCCACTCGAACCGCACGATCCCATCACTCATGCATTGGAGGAATCTTACATTGCAAGCACATGTGCGCGACGCAAGTTTCCTTTGTTTCTTTCGTTTGCTTGCATGTCACAGTCAAGAGTATGTGTATGCTTCAAAGTTACACGCATTACATTGCAAGCACATGTGCGCGACGCAAGTTTCCTTTGTTTCTTTCGTTTGCTTGCATGTCACAGTCAAGAGTATGTGTATGCTTCAAAGCTACACGCAATGTCACACAACACCATGACAAGTCCACGGAGCACATGTCATGTACTTGCACTCGCTTATGTCCTGTGGACACTTTGAAACATGGAGTGTGTTTGTCTTCATTGTTATATCATTTTTGTTTGCTGGTTCGCACAACCGAGTTGCTCACAGACCAAGTCTTCACCACCATGGGTCAACCAATGTGCCGGTGACTGCATTGGAAATATCACTTCACGTGATCAGGGCCATGCACCATTAGCTTAAGAGTAGGAGTAATGTTTGCTTTCAATTTGTTTGCTTGCATGCTCGTTTGCTTACTTGCTTTGCTTGTTTGTTTGTCTGCTTGTTTGCTTACTCGCTTTGTGTTTTTTTCTACTTCTGTTTTGCTTTGTCATTTGTTTGCTTGTTTTGTTCGTAGGTTAGTTTTGCATGAAACCATGTCTGACTCTTGAAACAAGCTGAGTAAAGTACAAGAGGCCTCATGCAGCTATCACTACTTGGTTATCTGTCGTCCTGCCTCTGTATGAAGGACTTATTACTTTTAGTCCATGATACGTCGATGAAAAATACATACTGCTGGAAGTGAACCTTGGTGAAAACACAACGCTTGTGCGCTAACTAGTGTCACCTACTCTAGTCGATTGTTTTTGGGTTAACCATTGTTAGCTCAGTCAAGTAGAGTAAGGTGAGGGGGAAAATCTTAGCAAGCACGTTAGAGGTATATAATAAAATACTTCTCTAAAGGAACAACTTCTTCTGCTCTCAATGAGTCGCCATCCCTCTTTTGCCTCTGAAATAAAGAAGTGTTATGCACGGTAATGAAAAAAAATGAAAAATTAAAAAATGAATAAGGCAAAAGAAGAGAAAGGCTTCCTGCCCAGAGAAGTGATGCAAGTAACTCCGCCGGGGTACTGACCAGGCTCGCTGGCAGCGGAGTGATGCTTTTGTTCATGTGTGACTCCATCGGGGCACTGTCCAGCCCTGCTTGCAGCGGAGCAACACTAAAGATGAAACTAAGACTCTTACGACTATATCGCTTGTGCATAAATATACCCTCAAACCTAATCAAAACAATTGTATTGACTTGACTTGGAATGTGTGTCAATCGACTCAGAGCTTGGTAGATGCTACATCTCATAACCAAGCTAGTGTGAAACCAAGATGAACTTAGAACTGAACAATACTTCCGGACATGTTAGACTTGCTTTTCGCGAACAAAGTCCATTCAAAGAGCTGGAGTTCTACCAGTGTGTCGCCAAGTGTTGTAGCGGCTACAACCACCCTCTAAAATTTTTCCTTCGCTTCGTTTTGGAGCCTTCCTACCAACCTTTCACAACAGCATATCTTGCTTCATCAAGAACACAAGCTTTAGTGGTTTTCTTGCAGAATGACAGCTTGTCCATCAAAGCTTGTTGCATTCCCCTCACAAGTTGTTTCTACGGACTTGGTCCAACTGCAAGTTGAGCAGCTCCTTCAAGAAATTGCGCAATTCTGGAGGGAAACCAACCTTCCCTCCAGAAATTGTGCAATTCTGTCTAGCAGTTTGTTGGGCTTCAGAATTGCGCAAAGTTACCAGTCAGGCTTCATCCAAAAAATTGTGCAATTTCTCCCAGTAGGGCTGCTCAGCGCAGGAATTGTGCAATCCTAGGCAGCAGTCAACTGCTCTGCCAAAAATGAGGCAAATCTCCTCGGCAGCCACCTCAGCTCCCTCCCAGAAATGCTCATTTCTTCCCAGTAGTTGAGCAGGCTCTTGCATGTGTAGTTGGTTTGACTAGTTCCACCCAAGACCAAGGAAACTTGACTTGCATGCATGGGCTGCTTTTTCCCAGAATACAAAAAGCAACATGAAAAAAGCATCCCTAGATTTTAGGGAGCTATTTTTAGCAGTTGGAGGTTACATGCAAAGATCGTTTTAGAATTTTTCCTCTAAGTGTCTCTTTTTCCTAGATTTGTGGCATGCACATCATGAGCTTCAAACTTATTTATTCGACGCATCAGAGCTCATTTTTTCACATCGATCTTGGAGCTTTGACATCCCACAGCACATCCAGGACTCTTCGACACATCCAGCTCAGCTATTCACGGGTAAGTGGTCTCAACTTGTCTTTTGCAGAATTTCTATCGTTTTTTGTGTTTTCGCTTGTGTGAGTGTTGTTTTCTTGATTTCTTTGAATGCTTGTGTCATTTACATGCATACTAGCTTGAACTAGCACCATTTCAGTTTTCGTTAGCATCTCACTCTTGTCACATACATGAAACTGTTTTGCATGAACGGTCGTCGATGTAGCGACCCGCTTCGCCCACATGTATGTTATTCCGTTTTTTGAATCGTTCATTCATTGTTTGCATGCACGAACATTTTCTTCTGCTTACACTTAGTATCGTCATGCATTCACAATCACATTTTCTTTCAGTTGCCCGTCAGCGAGTCTGGGAAGCCTTGGCCCAAACTCTGCCTCACCAAGACAACATTGCGCAATCCTAAGAATGAAGGCTTTGTCTTCCTCTTAGGAAATGCATATTTCTGCCTAGAAGCGGTCCTCCAGGATTATATTGCCCAATTATGAGGAATAGTGACTGCTGGACCAAAAAATTGCACAATGCAGTCACTGGGCCCGCAACCATTGCCAGCTGAAATTGCACATTGCACAATTCCAGTAGTCAGTGAGCCAGCCTGGATTGCGCAGTCCAATTCCAACAGTCAGTCAACCTCCCCAGACAGCCCAGACTACCTTTTGCATAGTTCTGGCAGCCACTCAGCCAGCCTCCCAAAAGAAATTGCACAATCCTTGCCTATCAATCCCCAGATGTGTTGCATGTCTTTCCTCAAGTGTGTTTTGGTTTTCGCTGACATATTTCTTGCCATGCATGTCGCTTTGTCTCCAACTCTAGCAAGTGTTCATCCACCTCTTTGCAATTCAGAATAATGGCCTCCAAGAGAGCAAGATCAAAGGACACTGACAGAAGTGCAACTGAAGCAGCAATTGAGCGAGTGTTTGCAAGTCTACCAATCTATGAAGATACCAAGTTGATTCTAGATAAGGACGTAAGCTGAAATGGCAAGAGGTCAATGATGCATTTGCAGGCACATTTGAGGAAGACCTTGAAGACCACCGGTAATATGTGAAAATCCACAAGTCGACTTAAACCGGATTGCATGCAGGTATCTCGTGCTCCCATGCATGGACATGATACATTGGATCGTCTCACACACTGATCCTGAGACGATGACATTGAGCAGTGTTAGCAGGACGGTGATTGCTATCTTTAGGGCACAGGGTTATGATGAGATGTATCATATGTCAGAGCTCGTGACCATCATGGAGACACCCTTCAGCGTACCTAGAAGCAATACCAACTCCATAGACATTTTGAAGAATTGGGTGAAGGAGGCAACTAAATTAGGATGACACCCAACCAGGTCTACAAGACGAAGACGCTGCGGAAGGCGTATCAATACTTGGTCATCTTTGCATGCCGACTATATGGCCAAGAAAGCACGGAAACCTTCCCACATAGATAGGTGATTGCGCTGGATCAATTGGCCAGAGAGGGCAAAGCATGTAACTGGTCTAGCATGTTGGCTCATCAGCTAAAGGAACAGGTAACAAGGGCTCGACAACCGCCCAAAGGTATGCAAGCATAAATCTACATGTCCGCCTACATCTTGGATGCAATCTGCGCCCGACAGGAGTTCCCGGGCTTGAAGTGGACATGGACACTGACGGAGACTACTGTGAACACTTATTGTAAAATGTTATCCAAATGCAGCTTCAGAGGAGTTATCACAAGACTATCTGATCATTTTGTCACCGCAATTTACAAGATGATATTCGAACAAGATCCACCCTGCATGTCAAAGGCAGCAACGGAGGCATTGATAGACATTGTTGATTGGTATGCGTCAGCGTTCGGCACCTTCATATGAATGTACAGCTTGGAGAAGCCTCCGCATGTTCTATCGAAGTTTGCCTTGGACATACTTGTCATGCAGGAAGTAGCATATCACATCTTGGCAGGATTGACAGCTAGGATGCACCGGAAGAAGAAGGCACATTGGCCCGCTCTTCTGCTGCGCATTGGCTTATACGAGATCCAGAGTTTCAAACATACGGATGTCGAAGCAGAGCAGATGAAGAAGTATCCATTCGACCTCCGAAGTTACAACTCGATGACCCGCATTGTCTTGTGAAAGATCACTATGCGAGAGTACAGTTCAACTGGATCCACGGGGCATGTCATTGGGCAGAGGAGGACCCATGGAGATATTGTTACAACTCTTCCAGACTCAATGAACTGGTCAACTTCACTGTGGAATGGTTAGCAAAGCAATGTGAAGTAGCATCCCAGAGAGCAGAAACAACATCAGGGGTGAACATACCAGTGCACGACAAAGGCAAGAGGAAGATTGTCGATTGCATGGAGGGAGAGAAAAGTTGCAAGTTCCGAGTAGACCCACTTGTGGAGAAAGCAGCTGTGGCTATAGAGGCGAAGAAGCAACAACGCGATAAGCGAAACGCGCAAAGGCAGAGAGAGAAACAGAGAATGGAGGAAACGGAGGAGTTGCATGAGTTGAAAGAGCAACCCTGGAAGGAACAAGAGATGCGCAGACAAGAGAAGGAAGTGCAACAAGAACATGTACAGCAGGGGGCACATCTTGTGCAGACAGATGAAACAACGCCCATACAGGTAGTGGACTCATTAAAACAACTAGCATCAGGCAAACAGGGTGAGCCATCACAGGAGCAGGACTTCGCTCAGGAGATAGAGCGAGCACTTGAACAAATGGATACGGATATGGAGCGGCAGGAATTAGAGCAAGACATCGACCTCATGCCTCGCCACCAAGAGGTCAACCCACCAACTTCACCACATCTAGAAGACGAGCAAGTCCTAAGCGACCAAGGAGACACTGAGATCCTTGGAGATCAGCCGGAAGGAGAGATGCACAACATCTCATTCGACGAGTCTCAACATAGAGTTGTGAAATCTCGCAGAGTGTCAACTCCGGAAGATCACACATCTCCTGCGCAGTATGAGGAACGAGTGATCGTGTCTAACATGCGCAAACATCCAACAACATTGGCCGATGCTACCAGAGCTTATGTCAAAGCCACTAGCTCGAGTGTTCGCTTTCTGATAGCTAAGAATGAGCGAATGGTGAAGGAACTACAGATAGCCAAGCAGGGAGGAGAATTGGTTACAGCATCTGCCCGAGCAGAACTAAAGAAGGCAATACTAGATGAAGTGTTGTCCCTTGACACAGTCATGCGGGCTTTGTATTCCAAGTTTGGTACCGTGCACAAAGCAGTGGTCCATCTCAACGGATGGCAGCAACAATGTGCTAGAAGAGCACGTATCTTGTTGAGCGTGCATGTTGTTGTTGATTACATGCAAACATGGACAATGAGATACAAAGAAGCCCCACTTCACTTGCCTAATATGATGAAGCCTAGACTGGTCGAGCTGAAGGCACGCATTCGGAGTCAGATCCGGAACTATAAAAAGCTCCCGCATCTCATCACTAGTCTACAAGCTTCCCATGCACGTGTATTCAAGAGTATGGATGCTGTGGTGGGCACAGGTCCGACTAGAGCTTGACTCGTACTTTGACGAGTTGATACGCATAGCCACGAGCACAGACTTGCCAATCAGTGCAGACATCATGCACAAGTATGTTGCCGATCTGGCCACCCTCAAAACAATAATGTGCATGCTATTAAACGAGTTAGACACAGGAGCCCGAGCAGTGTACCCGGATGTTATGGAGGCAAGAGTCAGGATCCAGAAAGATGTTACCTTGGAGTACACGGACACCATTGCGGACTATCGATCTTGGCATCATTTCACTATTGTCGATCATCAAGAGGATGTAGAAGAGTTAGACTTCCCACGGTTGTTCGAGTCATAGTGATGTCTTGCATGGCTTGCTCAAGCCATTTTGTCTCACGTGGATACATGTGCATTGTAATGTAACGTCTTGTCAAGTGTAAGTTCGAGTGTTGATAGTTGGATGTAACAGTCATAGAGTAGATGAAGAGTCATGAGGGTAGATGAACTGTCACAAAGGGAAATGTCAAGGGTCACCTCGCCCTTTGCTATAAATAGTCCCTCATAACTCATTGTAAAGGCTTTTGGTCAACCAAACTTCGATAGGAGAATCTCAGAGAAAGCTTGGACGATATTGTAATGCGCCTTGGCTTCTCCATTGCGCAGAGCTAGTATATCTCTTTGGAGGAGCAAGCGGTTGTGGTTGTAACGTTCCACTATTAGAACTAGTGGTTGGACATGGATGTATTGTATGACTAGAACTTACACTTCTTAATATAACAGAGCCAACACGTTTTCATGCATATGTTGTTACTGTAGTTGGACTATTCTGGTTGTTGTAGCAATGTATGTTATTTAACTTACGCATTTGTGTATGAACTATTTTATATGCAATTGTATGAATCTTGTTGCAGATGTGTTGTTGGTTTGAACATCACTTTGGATTGCTCGCTATCTTGCTTTCCAGCCGGTGATGCATCTTTGCTCGTGTGTTCCCTTCTAAGACGAGTACTATTACAGGTTTCCAAGGAGTGCATTCACCTCACTCGCCATGTGTTAGAACCTCTCATACACCTTCCTTGACTCGCAGTAGTTGTCACACCCTTGCTACCAGCAAGGACATCTTACTTGTCTCTGTGTGAAATCGTGATGAAGGCATTACCGTACGACCCACTGCTGGGACTCCTACACGAAACGGTCTGAGTTCTAATTGGGACTTGTTACCGAGGAGATCCCTGACATGTTGGTGAGTCTAACACCATTAATAAGTTGTTACAAAACCAAAGAAGATTTTTGTAGATGAGCTTGTATTTAAGAGAAACCTCTCAGTTTTTGAAAATTCTTCTCCAACTCCTCAGAATCCATGCCCAATGATCACGACTAAAACAAGAAATGACGAACTCTGCAAAATGGATTGTAAGGATTCATTCGAATCTTCCGATCTATGACACCTATTACAAAACTCAAGGGGGTTTTGTTATTCAACTCGTGTTTGACAAAAACCTCTTTTGGTTTTTCAAAATCCATTTCTAGTTGTTCAAAATCTGATTTTGAAATTAACTGCTAAAACAGTAAAAAATGCAACAAATCCCCTACAGCAAAAACACAACGACTGGGCACAAAGAACTCATCTTTTGCATACTTTTGATCATCCCCTATACTTCTTGATGTGCCAAGCAAATAGAAGATAACTCCCAAATCATCAGACACCCATTGGAAAACACCTGTCTAAACTTGTAAACTTCCATTCATAAAGATCATCACCTACAACAGAAGCGCAGTGAATTTCATTTGCATATGTTTGATTAGATGTTGGGGCCTCTAACCGAGTAAAACAGTTGGTAGATGATGTTTTCAGCCTTAAAAACTTCCTTTGAACCCTCACATGTGAAAAGAAGAGCAATAACACTACTATTCCTTCCATTTAATATCCTTTGACAGTAGCACAGCAAGAAAGCGCAACAAGTTAAAGGTTATGAGGGTTGCAAGCTTTATTGGGCACTCTCCTCAATTGCTAAAGATGAATCTATCAGTAGACAACATGAATTATACTAGAAAAGAGAAATTTGGAACCTGAGGATGGTCGTGGTAGCAAGAAAACCTTTGATTTGTAGAAGCACAACACAAAGGGAAAGCGCAACAACAACTTGTAATGATGATGATTTGATGATTTGACCTTGCAACTGACTTGAAAAGACACCACTTGATTCGACTCAATGATGAAAAACCCAAATCCGTTATTATCTTCACTCAAAAGACTAATAACTTGATCTCTAAGAGATCATAGCAAGACTTTACAAAATGAGCAAAATAATAAAAAGACTAAGCTTGACTTTGATTACTATAACATATGACACTAGCAGCATGCATGATTGTTCATCAAATGGCTATACTAAACATTGAAGCACACTTGTGAACCCTAGATGGATCCACTAGACATATATCGCAAGGTTTTTGTTCTGAGATCTAATTAGAATTGGTCATGCCAAGTTCTCAACTAAAACACAATAAGATAGACAAACTCAGAATAATCCAAATGTCTTACTCCACTCCCCTTTTATAGGCTTGATAGACTCTCTAGAAACCTATAATATATTGTTTTTCTCTAAAAATGGAAAGAAATACCATGGGAAAACACCATGAGTGAATACCGCCGCAAACAATAACCAAATTAAAAAAAAAAAACAGAATATTACACTTATTCATGTGTACTCTGTTATGCCCATTATGCATCAAACCTTGATATTAAAATTAGTGCTTTGAAGGGTTAACATATCTTTCAGGCGTCTTCGAGTCCATATGCAGTGGTTGAAGATTATCTGGAGAGCATTCCAGAGGTATTCCAAGTACTGGTTGGACTAGTACCTAGTACCTGGTTCTTAAATTTCTTCATGTTTCTTCTATTATGCCCATTATGCATCAAACCTGATAATTCAAAATAGTGCTTCGAAAGGTCAATATGTCTTTCGGGCGTTTTCAAGTCCATATGTAGTGGCTGAAGATTCTCTGGAGTGCATTTCAAAGGTCGGTACCGGTTTGACTAGTCCCCGGTTCTTAGATTTCTTCATGTTTCCTCTATCGTGCCCATTATGCATCAAACCTGATATGCAATTTAGTGCTTTGAAAGGTCAATATATCTTTGAGGCGTCTTCGAGTCCATATGTAGTGGTTGAAAATTCTCTGGTGAGCATTTCAAAGGACTTCCTAGTACTGGTTGGAGTACACCCTGGTTCTTAAAGACTCTTTCTTGCAGCAAGGTGGATGGTTCTCTGTCTCTAAGGTTTCTTCTAGAATTTCTCCATTGTTGTTCCCTTACATTACATGATTTTTATGGCTAAGCCATCTCGCAGCGTCAACACTTGTCACGCACAAATAAGCGAATCATTGCACAATGCACTTGGCGAGTCTACAGACCACAGTGGCAAAGCATATTTGTGTGTTTACACAAGCAGGGTCATCAATTGTGTAGGAAGAATTTCCTCTCAGTACTGTAGACAGATGACGCCATGAAGATGCCATACTACATGGAAAGGTGTTACAATTAGTGAAAAATCAGATTTTTTTTTAACACGCATACGAGAGATGGATCAGAGTGGCCTTCACTCATTCCAGTTACACAAAAGGCAGTAACAACCCATGATAGAAACCTCAGACTGCAATAGAAAAGGGTTTTCGAAATTTGCATTAATGGGCATCTCTACCTCCGAAATGCCCTGGCAGCCATAGACAACGTCATTAAGGTTGTCATTATTATTTCAAAACACTGTGAAGCGCCCACTGATATAGACGATAACCCATGAAAGGCAATTACAGAAATGCCCCAAAAAAACAAAGCCGAAGGGCATCCGAATCAGTGCTATTTCCCCGCATTCCGGCATCAAAATCAGCACTATTCCTCGTGGTGAAAAGGCCAAACTTAAACCCTTCTCCTGGATTCAACACAGTGCAGAATAAAAGCAAAGCAGGAAAAACAACCACACAATAACTCGCTAACAAAACCATAGTATGCATGCAGACTAAAAAGGCAGACTAAAAAGGTTCGACTGCTTCATTACAAGGTTTAAAACTTAAACTTGTTCTTGTTCTTGTTTTTGTTTTAAACAAATAATGGTGGGGAACTAACAACTTCTAACAATTAGCAAGCCACATATATTAGAAATTTATAGTTTAGTTTATGATCAAGAAGTTCGGAGCCTATAGGAAATTGGAGAGATCTTAGACTTTAATGGTACATCTATCCTTCTAGCCTTACTAATTTAATTTTAAAATTACAGCTAAGATAAAGAATAAATTGGTATATCAAACCCTTTGTTTGCGAGACAAATAATCCCTTTGCATTAGTAATTTAACGGTCAAACCAGACACCAAATTAATGTACTAAAACCCTTATTTATAATACTTCCAATGCAGCAATTTGACCATTAAATTTACAAAGATGGGTATATTCTACTCCTCTCAATTTCGACCTACAAAAACCAAATGTTCTTAACCATGTAATCCAAATTAGAAATAACTACACAGTTAATGGGTACAAAAACCAAATGTTCTTAACCATGTAATCCAAATTAGAAATAACTACACAGTTAATGGGTGCAAATGATGCACGTTCCCAGCGGTGCACACTCCAAAACAACAAGGTAGCCAACGTAATGACTGGCCTAACCAAATTCCCTCGGATTCTGGCCTAATCAAATTCCCTCGGAGTCGCCACCTTTTAATGTCCCACCAGCTACGATCAATAGGCATCTCTACCTCCGAAATGCCCTGGAAGCCATATATAACGTCAATGTGGTTGCCTTTAAAGTTCCAAACCACTCTGAAGCGCCCACTGAGACAGATGACAACCCAAGAAATGCAATTACAGAAATGCACAAGAAAACACTAAAGGGCATCCGAACCAGTGCTATTTCACCGCATTCCGGCATCAAAATCAGCACTATTCCAAGTGGTGAAAAGGCCAATCTCACCTTAACTTCTTCTCCACGATTCACACTGTGCAGAAAAAAACCAGAGCAGGAAAAACAAGCAAACAGTAACTTAATAACAAAACCGGAGCATGCATGCCGATTAAAAGCAGGTTGAGTGTTTTAGTACAAAGCTTCATTTATACCAATAAATAATAATTTAATTTAAGGTTATGGTCCAGCTAAACTTCAAAATTGGTCCACCAGACCTCTTGTTCGTGGGATAAGGAACTTTTTCTGTTCACTGATTTGAGTGTCAAGCCACACATCAAAAGGCCCTCTTGTTTGTGGAACAGGGAACTTCTTTCGCATAGTAATTTGACTATTAAAATCTACAAAATATACATACTCTACTCCTAACGTCTTTAATTCAAAAAAACATGTATTCTTAACAATATAGTAAATAGATTGTAAATATAATCCAAGCTAGAGATAACTACGCAGTTATTGGGTGCAAGTATATACATTTCCACTGCCATGTGAGCAGGTAGCGATGCACACTCTAAAGAATCAAGGTAATGACTAGCCTAAACAAATCCACTCGGCTGTGTTCCAAAGGGCCACCTTTTAATGCCCACTAACTATCAGCTTGTATTCCCTAAATTGGTGACATCCTCCTCATCCACAGTGGTACAGTTGACTGTGAGAATAATGCAGAAATGGTTAGTTATGAGTGGTTGAACTGAATTAGTTTTAGGTGGTTAAACAGAATTAGTTATAGGAATTAGTTTGTATTTTAACCTATATAAGTGTGATGTAATTGAGCAAAGTAATTAATGAAATTGTGTCAGTTTTATGTTTTAAGTTGGTATCAAAGCTCAGGGTTTGAGCTGGGGTGATAGCGCAAGTGAGGAGGGCCGAGGGTATGGTATTTACCGAGGCCAAAATTAAAAGGGCCGAGTTTGTGAGGAGGAGAGACTTGCCTCACTGAGGAGACGCTGCATAAGACACATTTGCTGCGTGTTACTGTCTGTGGCCCTGTCCAGAACGCTGTTGCGAACGTGCTGTCAGAACCCGTGAGCCGTTGGTGGTGTGCCGTTGAGAACCATTGCTCGTGCTGCCAGAACGCGGAACTGTCGAGAAGCAAGGTGTCGAGAACCGTTGCTCGTGCTGCCAGAACGAGGAACCGTCAAGGAGGGGCCCGTTGCAGCCATCAAGGTTTGTCTAAACAATTTTTTTTGGGTGAGCCCGTGTATGTTGACCAGAGCCCGTGTATGTCTGAAGAAGACTCCGCCGTTTTTCTGTTGAACTGCCGCTTCCCTTTGAACTGCCGCAAAGGGTTTCATTGTCGCCGAAAAATAGCCGCATTTTTCCTTTCAACTGTCACAAAGGGTTGCACTGCCGTCGAAAGATAGCTGCAGCCGCATTTTTCTTTAAACTACCGCTTGAAGAAGAGCTGCACGAACCTGTCTCGAAAAGATCCGATAGCAAGATTATCCCCTTAACATATTTATTAAGGGTATCTTTGTGGTGCATTTTTTAAGATTGTGTGGTGCTGTCCGTCGTTGTCCAGAACGCTGTCAAGAACACCCTGTCCAGAATCCACTTGCTGGTGTGCTGCCAAGACCCCTGTCAAGAACTCGGGTAGCAGTTGCTGTTGTGCGTATGTGCTGCCAAAACCCCTGTCAAGGACTCGGGTAGCAGTTGCTGTTGTGAGAACCGGTGTGTCCAGAAGAAGACGGAGACTCCCTGCGTGTGTTTCTTTGATTTTCTTGAAACCTTGCTGCGAGAACTTTGCTGGTGTGTTTTGCAAGCTTCCACCGTTTCTACTACCGTGGTCATATTCTTTTTCAGTCGGCCCGGTTTTTCTTTGTTTTGTTGCAAAAATCGTGTAAGTGGGTCTTGTTCAAGAGAGTGCTGTTAGTGAGCACAGTTTGTGACAGCGGGTCTGATTGGAGGAGCCGTTTTGTTTGAAGTGTGATACAGCTGTTTGAAGTGTGATAAAGCTAACTGATATGTCTATTATTTTAGACAATGATCTTTTTAATGATCATTTTCTCATGAACCCATTTGGGATTAGCAGTGTTTTTGAGTCCATTGACAAAGAGTTTCATGTTGTTGAAGATCATGTCCCTGAAGAAATCACTCATGTTGTTGAGGATCACGCTGTTGAAGAAATCACTGAGATTAAAACTTGCCCGGTTGTTAGAAGTTTTATTGGATCTACTTTCAAAGATGACTGCATTTTGGTGACTCCTTCGTTGGTTCCTCATGGAAAGTGGGGAGAACATGAATTAAATTACCTCATTCGAGATCTTGCATTGCCTCTCACTCCAAAAGAGGTTGTTGACCTTAAGTATGTACGCAAGGAGCAAAGGAATTTCATAAGGAAACCCAAAAAGGTGAAGATGAAACTGCACCAGCAATGGAAAAGGAACAAGCATGGACCTTTTAATAAGAAGGCAAAAATGAAATGTTTTGTTGTAAGCCTAGCTGAGACTTAGACCAGCAGGCAAGTTACAGTTTAAGTCGTCATGATTAAGAATATAGTTTCTTGTATATCGTGCTATAGTTATATAGTTGGAATTAAGGGGGAGTGGTAGAAAGGTATTAATTCCAACTACCCTCTGTTAATGCAGTAGCTAGATCAATCTAGAGAATACAACAGATGTTCAAAGTACAAGTTCTAGAAGTCAGTTAGGTATGGTAGAAAATCCATTTCTCCATTAAGGGAGGATGTGAGAATAATGCAGAAATGGTTAGTTATGAGTGGTTGAACTGAATTAGTTTTAGGTGGTTAAACAGAATTAGTTATAGGAATTAGTTTGTGTTTTAACCTATATAAGTGTGATGTAATTGAGCAAAGTAATTAATGAAATTGTGTCAGTTTTATGTTTTAAGTTTCACTGGGAAATCGAAGTACCCAATTGACACCCACTCTTAAGGGTGCTCCACTACTAGGCTCCCTCCCCTAATTCTCTCAAAATTATCATCCAACTATATATAGCCAAGGCACACCACACAATTTTTAGACAGACCAACTAAAGATAAAGCAGAATGAAGCCAGGGCAAATGTAAACACCCATCTAACTTTATAATTCAAGAAATAGGAACAGAAAATACTCAATATATTATTATTTCATGAAATCACTAACATAGAAGAATAATTATTTTTTATTCCACGTGTAAATCTGTAACCCTAACATGAAATAAATACATGATGAAATAGAAATCCAGATGTACATATAGTGTGGATAATTTGATATGTAAAAACACAAAATATCAAATATTTTAGTATTTCATGATACCACTGATTTAGAATACAATTTGATACAACCACACAGTGAATTAAATATCCAAAAAAGGATCAATCATTGTAAATTCAGTACAGAATTTGGTATTTACACAAATGTACGTAAACTAGGAAGTGATGAAAAATTGAACATTGAGATGAGATTCTTGAAAGAATGAAGGTAGTTCTGGAGATAAAAACAATCTAATTTTCCTGCTATGGCATTCCTCAGTGCTCACATAAGAATGCTAATAATACTCGGCTAAAAATTCAATGAACCATGTGCCCTAAATTAGTAAATACGTAATTAATGATTATGCCTCGTCTTCTCCTTGCTTGTCCAGCCTATGTATTTATTAATTAATTTATGCATTTGCACTTCCGTTGTATAACAAATATTTTCTACTTGCTGCAGATAAATTACAGAAATACCAATATCATAAAGGTTTTGCAGTGCTGCACAGGGCATGCACCGTATGCAATTTCCATTTTCCTTATTACCCAATGGTGGACGGAGTTTCCTCCACGGTAAACGCATCTACACAAGTACTTTCCAGGCACGGCATTCTCCAGGAAATGGATGGATACACCCTTAGCGCGCCTTCGTACGAAACACCCTTCGCTTTATACAGTTCAAAAAGGCATCAATAACCAATATGAAAGTGCTGTCATAGCAAAGTTTACACTTAACTTCATTGCGTGAGTTTTGAATCAATTTCCACATATGTGACAAGAAATGTCACCTCTTTGAATTGCTCACAAAGTTTCATCAACAATTCAGAATATGCCACCTGCCCTGCCAAAAATTTGATGAATCAGTTCACTAGAGTCCAGGAAATTACCATCAATGAAAGTGTCTATAAAAACAGTAAATATGATTGCAATGGGGTTGTGACCCATTGCAGATATTTCTTGGAGCACCTTGTAATAACGGCAGTGAAATATAACGAGATTAATATGGCAGGCCTTCTGTCATTTCTCAGAACAACCTTTCTGGCTCCTGAAACTGTCCTTTTGGTTACAGAGGACATTGTTTACTACTGAATATATCACATTGTCATTGTCAAACCCTTTTTAAGATCTTATGCAATAGTTTCTTAGCCTCTTCGGGAATACTGTCCTTGCATAGTCCATGCATGAGAGTGTTATATGTAACACTATCAGGGACATGACCGCTATCATTCATCTGTTGAAATAATTTTATTGCCTCCCTAAATTTACTAGCATGACAGAATCCACCTATCAATGTGTTGTATGTAACAACATCAGGGCTTAGACCCTGCTTTGGCATCTCATGGAAGATCTGTTGGGCTGCCTCTATCTTGCGAAGCTAGCAGAGCCCATCTATTAATGTATTGTAGGTAACTAGGTTAGGTGCGTAACCTTTCTCCAACATGTCTTGAAGGACGTCCCTGGCCTTCTCCATGTTACCCACTTTGCAAAACCCATTTATAAGTGTATTGTATGTGATTTCATTGGGCTCATGGCCCGTTTGCACCATAACATCTAACAGCCCGTGAGCGTGTTGATGCTTGCCTTCTTTGCAGAGACCGTGAATAAAAGCATTGTATGTGATCACATTGGGAGTATACCCTTTATCCAACATCTCATGAAGCATTTGGGTGGCCTCTTGCAACTGTCCTTCCTTGCAAAACCAATTTATAAGCGTATTGTATGTGATTTCATCTGGCTGGTGGCCTGTTTGCACCATAACACCTAACAACCCAAAAGCCTGTTGAAGCTTTCCTTCTTTGCAGAACCCATCAATAAAAGCATTGTATGTGATCACATTGGGAGTATAACCCTTATCCAACATCTCATGAAGCATTTCGGTGGCCTCTTGCAATTGTCCGTCCTTGCAAAGTCCATCTATAAATGTACTATAGGTAACTCGGTCAGGCCTGCAACCCTTCTCCAACATATCTTGATGGAGCTCCCTGGCCTTTTCCAGATGACCCACCTTGCAAAACCCATTTATAAGTGTATTGTATGTGATTTCATCAGGCTGATGGCCCGCTTGCAACATAAGATCCAACAGCCAAAGAGCTTGTTGAAGTTTGCCATCTTTGCAGAGGCCATCAATAAAAGCATTGTATGTGACTACATTGGGAGTATACCCCTTATCCAACATCTCATGAAGCATTTTGGTGGCCTCTTGCAATTGTCCTTCCTTGCAAAGTCCATTTATAAATACAGTATAGGTAACTCGGTTAGGCCTGCAACCCTTCTCCAACATATCTTGTTGGAGCTCCCTGGCCTTCTCCAGATTACCCACCTTGCAAAACCCATTTATGAGTGTATTGTATGTGATTTCATTAGGCTGATGGCCTATTTGCACCATAACATCTAATAGCCCAAGAGCTTGTTGAAGCTTGCCTTCTTGGCAGAGAGCATGAATAAAAGCATTGCATGTGCTCACATTGGGATTATAGCCCTTGTTCAGCATCTCGTTTAGTAGCATGGTGGCATCATGCAATCGCCCTTCCTTGCAGAGACTATTAATAAACACATTGAATGTGACAACATCAGGACATATGTTTCTGTCGAGCATTTCAGAGCAGAGTTTTCCAGCCTCCTCCAACTTGCCTTCCTTGCAAAGGCCATCGATCAGACTATTGTATGTAATTACATCGGGATTATAACCTTTTTGTGACATCTCATACAGTAGTTTCTTGGCCTCTTGAAGCTTACCTTCTTTGCATAGTCCATCCATAAGGGTGCTCAACGTGATTATATTAGGCTCATGACCTCTCTGCAGCATAACAGCCAACAAGCCGAATGCCTCGTGGGTTTTCCCGGTCTTGCATAGACCAAATATTAGGGTATTATACGTAACAACATTAGGATCTTGTTCTTTGCCCACCATTTGATTGTAAAGGTTGACAGCGTCCGCTATTGTGCCCTCCCTGCAAAGCCCTTTCATGAGGGTATTGAAGGTAAAGACATCTGGAACATACCCATGTGCTTCCATTTCATTAAACACTTTGAATGCATCATTCATTCTACCTGTTTGACAGTGGCAATTGATAACAATATTTAAAATTGTGACATCTGGAACAATACCTGCTTCAATCATAACTCTGTAAACGGATAATGCTAACTCTTGTCGATTCCCTCGGGCTAGGCTCCTCAACAAAATAGCGCACGTCGTGAGAGATGGAATGGATTTGGCTGAAACAAGCATCTGGTTGAAGGTCTCCACTGCCTCTGGAAGCCTGTTGGTGGAACACAATCCTCTAATGCGCCTCTCTGGGTTGCCATGGGAATTGTAAGAGGAGTGTGTAGTGCCAGAGGAGTATGAGAGTTGGCTTTTCACAGGGAAAATGATATGGGCGTTATGCTTATTGTTGTTGCTATTTGGGGAATGACGAGGAGAGGGTTGAGGAATAACAGCAAGTGAAATCTTCGAAACGGAAAGCATCGTGAGCAGATTCATATGCATACTGACAATAGTTGGAGTCTATCTGTCTGCAACAGTTCTCAACACTTCAAATCGGAACGTTCTTCGAAACGGAAAGCATCGTGAGCATATTCATATGCAGATTGACAATAGTCGGAGTCTATCTGTCTGCAACAGTTCTCAACACTTCAAATCGGAACCTGTTGCTTTAATCCTGTGTAAGCATATATTGTGCCCTAGCTTCGGCATCTATCTCCATTCACTCATTCGTTGGTGTACTCTGCCCCCAGAAAAAAAGTAACCACAAATATTTCACATCTTCCCACCGTCCACATGAAGTTTGTTCATCTCCACCAATATTTCAAAGAACATTTTTACATCCACAACTGTTTTCAATTCTACCTTCGTGGGCTATATCACGGGACATTAAATTCTTAGAAAGTGCAACTTTATTTGGAGAAAGAAGCCCCCCACATTCCTCAAACTGTTGTTCGAAAGAACCCCTCCACACTCTATAAATAGTGTCGAGCATTCGATTTTCGCGAGGACCACTAAGGACCTCCAACGGGCAGGGATAAAGATTGTCCATGAATGATTTTTATATGCCAAATCAACAATAAAGACGTGGATCATACAGTGATATGAGGTTCAACGGTAAGTTTCCGGGGTATAACCCGCAAGATGAGGGTTCAAATCGCATTGAGTTTATATATGACCTATTGTGTCTTGGCTAGAAGAGTAGGCGACCCCATAGCAGACGTCTCGGCGCTTGTTGAGGCATAAGTTTCTTGCTATTGTGCGGCTTGCAGGCGGTTGCACGTAGCCTAGATTTATAGTGGCAGCCAGTTAGATTTGATCCTGGGTCTGTTCAGGATAACTCTCACCAGTTACCGATTGTCCTAGATTTTAAAAAAAAAAACAATAAAGACGTGGATCCATACAGTGATATGGGGTTTAACGGTAAGTTTCGCTGGGTGAAACCCACGAGGTGAGGGTTCAAATCTCATTGAGTATATATATATGACCTGTTGTGTCTTGGCTAGAAGAGTAGGCGACCCCATAGCAGACGTCTCGGCTCTTGTTGAGGCATAAGTTTCCTGCATAGTGGCAGCCAGTTAGATTTGATCCTGGGTCTGTTCAGGGTAACTCTCACCAGTGACCAATTATCCTAGATTTAAAAAAAAAAAACAATAAAGACGTGGATCTGTGAAGAGGAACCCCGTGCTTTTGGATGTAAATAAGTTTGATCCTGGGTCTATTCAGGATAACTCTCACCAGTTACCGATTATCCTAGATTTAAAAAAAAAAAAAACAATAAAGACATGGATCCGTGAAGAGGAACCCTGTGCTTTTGGATGTAAATAAGTTTGTGTGGCAGACAAGAACTTGGAGGGTGGAATCGCAAGTGTTGACTATAATGTCCCCGATTTCTTGAGCACGAAGATAATATCCTTGATTTCTTAACTATCTCCTTTAGGCAAGCAAGAGGGGAAAATTACTAAAGAAACAAAGCAGTTTTTCACAATTCTCTTGATATTATTATTATTATAAATAAATGGGCAAATTATCGATAATAAAAAAGGACCAAATGATTACTAATAAAAAGGGGCAAAAAGCCACTTAGAAGAATTAAGTGAATTCATCAATAAAATAATAAAAAGGGGGAGTTCTAGAAGATTGGAGAAGATCCAGTGAAATGTTATAAAAATGAAAAAGAGGTAATTTCTCATCATTCTATCTTTTCATGAAAAGAGGTAATTTCTCATCATTCTATCTTTTGATTTCTTATTATGATTGGATTTGAGCTCAAGCAAGTCTCAACAAGAGGGTTTTGGGTGAAACTCTCAAACTAGTTTATGTGGACATCCCTGGCCACCCTAGCTAGTATTCTACCAATTTTGGTGGACATCCATTGCCACCCTAGTTGGTCACTACAGGAGGTTATTTGGGATTTATCATTTGTGTCTAATGTGCAAGTGATCTTCAACTATTTCTCAAGGTGCCAAAGTGTTATCTATCTGTTGAAGTTTGAGTTAGTGGAGATCGAATTCGTCTTTAAGAGGTTGAGTTCAAAATCCTTGTGAAAGTTGAGTTAAATTTTCTTAGGAGGACATATTCTTCATCTTTCAGGAAACTGAGATTATCTGTCTTAGAGGCCAAGATCCATTATCTAATTCCTCAATTTCTTAAGCACTGAGTTGTTGCCTCAACCAACATCTTTCAAAAAGGGGTCGGGTTTATTTATTTCAAGGGCCAAGATACTCTTATTTGAAGACCGATTGTATTACATTGTAAGGCTGAATAATACTATTATTTTCTAAAGATAAAGCTAGTGATATGGAGGCTGGTTTCTGAAGTTTTATTCCTCATTGGGTTGTTGAGCTATTTATCTTGGAGATTCGTACTTTCCTTCTTGAAGAGGCTAAGTCATAGAGGTTGAATTGCACCATTCTTGTAGACCGAATTCAGTGTGTTTTTTGAGTTGAGTACATTACTTCAGGAGATCGAGTTCCTCATCTTCAGGTGGTTCAGGTATATTAGTGGATCTAGAATCACAATTTATTCTCACAAACTTGGAGGTTAAGTTATTGGTGGCTTAGTTATCAGTGGGCTTGCAATCCTTGTTTATCAAATTAGAGGCCAAATTACCATATTAATATATAAAGGGTCAATTTTCTTGGTATCCAAGAGATTGAATTGTTAAATCTGTAGGAGGATCAAGTTTATTGTAAGTCAAGATTGCTAAAGGTATAATATTTTTAGAGGCTGATATCAAGTTGTTAACTCGCATAAGATCTCGAGGGGAGTATTTTACATAGAAGACTGAATTTATCACACCATGAGATCGAATTTGGCGTTGGGAAATTGTTGGCACATAGGATGCTGACCGACTCGGGATTTGCTATGTAGTGGCCAACAAAGACCCACTTAGCATCGACCCTTTCGGCAACACTGTTATAGGTATATTTGGGGACATCACTCCCAACATTCAGACCAATACTTTTAGGGCTCATCAAACCCTAATTCAGTTGCTACATGCCCTAGACAAGTCATCACATTGAATGCCATCTATCACGCCCCCAAGCCGGCGGTAGTCTTTCAACTGCTCTTAGCGAGGTGCGGCACCACCGAATACTTTCTTTTCACCAATACTTATGTTCGTGGACTACGCCTAACCACTTAATCCTACTTAGTTTGTGTTTCGCAACCAAGTATTATTATGTTATCCTTTATACCAATGAACACCCATACACATTCATTAACATCAACAATTATAAACGAGAACAAAATTGCACAGTATAAAGGGAGGGGCAACTCCCTGAACAATGAGTCTGCCCGATAATATATTATACAACTTTACAAAGTTACAATGCTTTACAAGTATACTTGGAAACCCCAAGTTTCATACTTAGCCAAATTTACAATCTTCGGCAAACTCGGTTGCCCAGCTCTTCGACACCTCTGCATGGTCGCCGCACTACTCACCAACCCTTTGTTCACCTCGTCGCACGATCGTGTTGTTTGCCCAACTCGAGCGTGCCTCCAAGTCGCCACACACGGGCACCTCCACCCGAGACACACCTTTGTCCACAATCTCAACACTTCACCAAGTCACCGTGCACACTTGCACGATGGGCGGGCGCTCACCCAAGTCACCCAAGAACCCATGCCAAGTCATCGCACAAACCGGGCGCCACACACCCATGCACGCCTCACTCCAACCGGCGGGCAACCTTGCCCGCGCCCTTCACCCAAAACCAAGACAAGCGACTAACTCCGTGCGGCCTTGCCCAGGTACGGGCGCATCTCCAACTGCACCTTTCTTCCTTTACTGCACCTACACCCTGTTCTGCGCACTTCTCTTTGTTGAGCGATGAGCGAATGATGGTTGAATGTCCAAATGACTCCAACACAATGTTAATATATACAAGTGGAAGGACGAAGTCTTGGTTTCCCAGCCGACTTGCGCAACACCCCTACTCCATCGCAATCTCACCCAAACACATGTCGGCTTGCCCATGTTGTAGTTCGGTCGTGGGTTGAGCGTTCATGCTCCTCACATCTCTATAAACCATCGTCGCTCTCTCCCTTGTGCGCATTATAACATATAACGCCATCGCACATGAAGTCCAGCTCGCACTCCATCATTTGTTCAAGTTTCCAACCGGTCGCTCATCGTTTGAACGCGGTCGCACTTCCATCAGAACCACAGGTCCTCACATCCTCCTCCACCTAAAATCGTTGTCGTCCTCAACAACATACCATCTTGGTAGCCATCCACCAAGATCAACATCGATATCTGTCTCATCCTTGGTCCATGATGTCAACTCCTCCACATACTGCAAACATCCCTGCAACATATGTAGAACTCCATCTCCACCATGTGTCGTCCTCATCCTGTGAACTGTCCTCCTCATCAGCCTGATGCCAGCATCTCTCCGTGCTAACCTAAAGCCATAGACTAAGACCCCAAAGATAGGGTTAGAAAGAATGGCTATTGGATAAACCGTACAGATAGGGTTAGAAAGAAAGACCTAAAGCTTTGGGGTTAGACCCAATCAACTGGTACTTCTGGACCCCGTGTTTGAACTAGTTGGGTAGCTAATCCAACTGTCATGCTCAAGCCATGAGAGTGAACATCCTTATGCCTTCACCAATCTATCTCGGATTCTGCCACATCCCAGACTCACCAAGAATCCCATCACCATGTTCAGGTCCATGGAAACTCCATCCCATCTGCAACATGTCATGATGCTTGATGCCAAGCCATCCCTGCACCATCTGCCATACCTGCTCAACCTGTTTTAAGGACTCATTGCCATGAGCAGCTAACAATGATCCCCATCTTCTATGTCATCTAAGAAGATGTGGAGGGGGTAGAGCCTGAAGGCTCACCCTCACTAATCATCTCAATCCATCTGTCAGGATTTTCTATCTCCATCCTCTGTAGATAAGTGACACGATCCTCCTCCCGGACATTCGGCCTCACATATGCCTCATCATCATCATCATCATCATCCCGACCACTTCTAGCCTTCTTGACAAATCCAAGATACTATCTGAAAGTGTCCTGATGACCAATGACTGTTCGGTAAGCTTTGTCTCAACCGTAGACAACCGCTTACTCATATCTTCCATCCGCTTCTTATCCTCCATTTGCATCACTGCCAACTTACAATCAGGCCTTGTCACTCCAATGGTTGGTACACCAATGGGTACATCCTCCCTTCCATCGTAAATGTACAGCTTCCTCAAATGTGGAACAATCATAGCATCAAACTATTTCATGAATTCCATTCCCAGCACAGCTTCGTAGTCATCAATCCACACTATAGTGAAGTCGACCTTCCCTGTCCACTCACCTAGTGTTGTGTCCACTTTTTCAGCTACACCAAGAACATTATCAGGAGGAGAATTGACTGTCTTCATCTGTGCCTTCACCGGTACAAATTTCAGCCCAATTCTTCTCACAGTATCTTCACCCATGAAGTTGTGAGAGGCCCCACTATCCACCATAGTGAGTATATCAACACCTCCAACCTTCATCCGAACATACTCCAAACTGTTCCTCTCAGGATCCCTCCGAGAGACCACCTCTGTAGCAGCAGCACCACCACCAAGTATCTGCATCATCCCCACAGAAGCTTCTTCATTCTTCGTATTAGATTGTGCAATCGCAGCCACTTTCGGTCTAGAAGGACAATTCTTCACCATATGTGGTCCAACACATATCCAACACTTCAAGGCTTTTTTCGTCTTCGAATTATCATCTGATTTCGAAGCATCATCCTTCTTATCTTTCGGCTTATCGGACTTCTTCTTCCTATCATCATAAGTCTCATCATAATGCTCCACCAACCTGTCCATAGCAACAAAAGCTTCCTCAAGTGTTCTAATTGTCTACCTCTTCACTTCATTGCGTGCCCAAGGCTTCAATCCAATAATGAAATTGAACACCTTGTCCCTCTCCGCCATGTCAGGAAGTTCCAGAACCGCACTTGCAAACTCCCGCTGATATGTCTGAAGGTTCCTGGTCTGCTTTATGAATTTAATTTTCATCCTTGCTTCCCACGTTCCATCCCGAGGACTGAAATGGGTCTGCAAAGCTTTCTTCATCTCATCCCATGAAGTAATGTCACTAGCACTGCCATTGGAAATCTGATCCACCCTCCTTCGCCACCACATCTTTACATCCTTTGTCAAGAACTGAGTAGCTACCTTGATCTTTGTCTCATCATAGATAGACCCAAGAATTCCAAGTATTGCTCCATGTCCCATAGAAAGTTTCCAAGAGTCTTTGCACTCCTTGTACCATCATAAGATTCTGATTCCTTGACTTTCACATGAGGCACTCCTCCACCTGAGTTATGCCTCATGGCCTTCTTCAACACCGCGATCTCATCTCTGGCTTCATCAAGAGATTTTCGCAAGCCCACGATCTCTGCAAGACCTTGGTCTCTTGCCTCTTCAACCTCCTTGACCCTTACTTCAAGTTGTGTACACATAAGATCAGTGTACTCGTGTTGAGTCTGGAGTTCCTCGAGCTCTTCCCTCATCTTCGAATTGGCCTCTTGCTCTTTATCGAACAAGTCCATCTTCTTATTCCAGGAAGCTTCCAAGTCCTCCATCTTCTCCAACACTTTTTCCATAAGTGCCATAGTAGCATCCTTCACACTGTGACTAGACCCAGCCTGAGATTCAGCTGCCATTGCTAACAACTTCCTTCTTCTTTGCGATCTAGTTTTGACCATCCAACAGCTTCACCAAGATGCCTGCAACCTGAACCAGCTCTTGTTCCACTTGTATGTGAAACAACTTCCTTCACCTGCAAGTACCTGCTTCCACTGTCATCAATTGTCAAGCTTCTTCAACCCTGAATCAGCTTCAATGTCCAGCTCCAACCAAGCTCCGATACCACCTTCACTTCGGTGAAGGTGTGTAGTAGCTTCAACCTTCAATGCCCAAATCAACTACTTTGATACCACCTGTCACGAAGTGCAGGTGTGTATCAACTTCAACGCTTCAACACTAGCACCAGCTCCCCGGCACTAGCTCTGATACCACCTGTCACGCCCCCAAGCCGGCAGTAGTCTTTCAACCGCTCTTAGCGAGGTGCGGCACCACCGAACACTTTCTTTTCACCAATACTTATGTTTGTGGACTACGCCTAACCACTTACTCCTACTTAGTTTGTGTTTCACAACCAAGTATTATTATGTTATCCTTTATACCAATGAACACCCATACACATTCATTAACATCAGCAATTATAAACGAGAACACAATTGCACAGTATAAAGGGAGGGGAAACTCCCTGAACAATGAATCTGCCCGATAATATATTATACAACTTTACAAAGTTACAATGCTTTACAAGTATACTTGGAAACCCCAAGTTTCATACTTAGCCAAATTTACAATCTTCGGCAAACTCAGTTGCCCAGCTCGTCGGCGCCTCTGCACGGTCGCCGCACGACTCACCAACCCTTCGTTCACCTCGTCACACGATCGTGTTGTTTGCCCAACTCGGGCGCGCCTCCAAGTCGCCACACACAGGTGCCTCCACCCGAGACACACTTTTGTCCACAATCTCAACACTTCACCAAGTCACTGTGCACACTTGCACACTGGGCGGGCGCTCACCCGAGTCACCCAAGAACCCATGCCAAGTCGTCGCACAAACCGGGTGCCACACACCCGTGCACGCCTCACTCCAACTGGCAGGCAACCCTGCCCGTGCCCTTCACCCAAAACCAAGACAAGCGACTAACTCCATGCGGCCTTGCCCAAGGACGGGCGCATCTCCAACTGCGCCTTTCTTCCTTTGCTGCTCCTACACCCTGTTCTGCGCACTTCTCTTTGTTGAGCGATGAGCGAATGATGGTTGAATGTCCAAATGACTCCAACGCAATGTTAATATATACAAGTGGTAGGACGAAGTCTTGGCTGCCCAGCTGACTTGCGCAACGCCCCTACTCCATCGCAATCTCGCCCAAACACATGTCAGCTTGCCCATGTTGTAGGTCGGTCGTGGGTTGAGCGTTCATGCTCCCCACATCTCTATAAACCATTGTCACTCTCTCCCTTGTGCACATTAGAACATATAACGCCATCGCACATGAAGTCCAACTCGCACTCCATCGTTTGTTCAAGTTTCCAACCGGTCGCTCATCGTTTGAACGCGGTCGCACTTCCATCGGAACCGCAGGTCCTCACACCATCATTCCTGAGAGCTTCCTAGCCTAAAGACATCCTGAAATGACTCCTTGAGGGACCAGCGTGGCCTTGGTTAGGGGTAAATATGCTGCAGAGCACTTAGGACCATTCAATCCTGCTCTGTAGAGCACCTAGTCCAACTTGGACCTGCGCTAGGTGAGATTGAGCGAAATCTTCATAGGATTTTGGGAATATTCCTACATTCTAGACCATTCTAGAAGATTCCCACCTCTTATCCTCTCCTATGAGCTCGAAATTGGATAGGGAATGAATCAAATAACCTCCTATCCTCTCATCCCTTCCTCCATGGAAACTAACTCCCAAATTGGAAAGCCATTCAATGCCCAATTTATGACAAAACCACCTCCATCTTCCTATAAATTGAGCACTCATCATAGTGATCAGGGGGTTGACTTTGAAGAATTGTAAGGAGATATTGTAGGTTTGAGGGTTGAGATCATAAGCAAGTATTGTTATGCTAACGGAGTGTTGTGCTTTTGGTGTGATCAAGGATGGAGCTCAAGCTAGATGAGTGAAATGGGATTAGACTTCTTTGGTTGTAACTCTTCCTTCTATTCAATAAAGTTGTTTACACCTTTTCCCATATTCTTGTCTTTATGTATGATGATTATATGTGTAAATTCTTTTGATTCCATTTGCTTATAGTAGTTAGATCTCTTGCTTTAAAACAAAAATAAAAAACATCCAAATTGAATCAATATGATGCATATGTCATCAAAGTCTTTGACTACTATTGCCTCTGAAACTATGCACTTCTGCTGACTCTGCCTTTCTGCACCGTTGTCAACCCTTATCTGCGCTCTTCAATATCTTACTGCTCTAGCCTCTGTCACTTTGATCTATGACTGCATCAATCCCACTGATTCCCCCCGCTACCATGTACTTTGGGCTCTCGTAGCAAGGTACGATCCATGAGATAAAACCTCTCAATGGACCTTGCCCAATTTCAACCCTCTAAGGACTATCACCTCACATCTGGAGGTATGGTTGCATGTGATCCCTCTTCCCACTTGCCTCGAAATTCCCCCTACTGGAGGTCTCTACATGAGTGGATGCCTCCACTCGGTCTCCTCTCGGCTTCTTTAATTGTGGTTGCTCCACAATTGTCTAAGACTACTTCTTCTGTGCTTGACTAGATCTCTCCACTCGGTCTCCTCTTAGCTTCTCCAATTGTGGCTGCTCCACAATTGTCTGAGACCGCTTCTGAGATTGTTTCTTCTGGGGTTGCATGTTGAGAAGTAATTTTCTCTCCCTCTCAACCACCAAGTCTCTAACCTTTGCCTTGCTCCTCAAGGCTTTGCATGCATCTTTAACCTCAAGAGCATATAGGTTCTTGACCTATGAATCAATCTGTTTCACCTATCCCATGGTGATGTGTCTAAGGAAAACCTTTCCCTTACTAAAAACCAAATCATAGCCACGATCTTCCAATAATGTGACTGAAACAAGATTATTCTTTAGTCCCGGAACATATATCACATCTGTGATCCTAAGAGGGGAGCCAAAATCCCTCTGAAAGGTAACCGTACTGATTCTGGTAGCTCTATACCTCTCGTCATCTCCAAAATCTATGCTCTGCTTGAGGTCTTTCTCCTCAAAATCACTAAAGAGATCTCTATTCCCCGTCATATGGAATGAGGCACCGTTATCAAGATACCACACACATCCCATGATAGTGTTGGCCATGCATGCAATGAGAGTGAAATCAAGTTCGAATTGTGAAGCTAGAGCTTCACCTACTACCGCTACTATCGGCTCCTTCTTGCTTGCTTTCTTCTGTGGGCAATTCTTGGCATAGTGCCCATGCTTGTGACAGTGAAAAAACTTGACTTTCATCAAGTCCATCTTCTTTCCACCCTCCTCACCTTGGGACTTCTTTCCCTTGGCCTTCTTTTCCTTACTCACTAAGGAAAAATCCTCTTCCACTTCCTTGGAAGAGGTCCTATCTCTGGTGTTCCTCCTGCATCAAATCTAACCATAATCGTTCCCAATCTGGAAGCTTCTCCTGACCATTGATAGAGTCTTGATATCTATTCCAACTCTTTGGGAATCCTAGAAGAGCAAGACTCACCATATCATCCTCGACAACCATGATTCCAACACTTCCAAGTTCATCCCGACAATGTGTGAACTTGGTCAAGTAATTTGGAATTGAGTCGCCCACCTCCATCTTGATTTTTCAAAGTTAATATTTTAGTGCCAACTTCCTATGGTCACTGTTGTTCTGGAAATGGTCCTTCAATGCTTTCCACATATCATGCGAATTTTCCTTCCCATAGAGACTTGAGACAATGCGGTCTCGAACTCCCTCAAGGATTATCCGCCTCGCCCTTGCCACACACTTCTTCCATTCGGCTAGATTCTGAGCATTTGATGTTGATGGCTTAGGAATGTCCTGATCAATGAATTCCTTCAAGCCATTATCCTCCAACATGACCTCCATCCTATCCTTCCAAGCTATATAATTTGAGCTTCCATCCAAGGCATACTCGAGCCACAAACCGTAGAACGCCATTTGTCGATCCTGAAGTATGTATTGCAAATTCGAATTTCACTTGTAACCCTGAACTCAAAACTTTGAAATCTCCTCTAGTATATTGAATTCAACTCTGATACCATGTAGAAAATCATGTAGATTCACGAGCTCATGCAATGTACTAGAGCAAAAGACAAGAATCTACTTCTAATTTCAACCAGCGGAAGCCAATAGATCGATGAAAACAATAATAGCAAGAGGAAGACAAATCAATGGCACATAACACAATAAATTTTCCTAGGGAAAGACATAGCTCAAAACCCCTACTATCTATATTGCATTAATAAAAAATGCAAGATGAGAATATAATGCTTGTTCTCACAAGAACAATCCCAACACTCAATATAATCAATCTCCTAGCTCACAAGCAAGCTCAAGCCAAACCTTAGCCTCTTCTGCTGCTGTCCAAGCCCCTATTTCCTTGCAAAATTCCTATGGCTGAATAGCCCATATTAATGGAAATCCAGTGCATCCAAAACTGCATAATCCACACTAGGTTCAGTTCCTGATTACATGCATGATCTATACAACTTAGTAAATCATACAACTGATAGTACATTGTCCCTGCACTCTAGTCCCAACTGGATCTTTCTCAGAATCGAAATGCATGAGTTTCTGATGAGGGAATATTCAGTTAACTGGAGTAGCACTAGTGGATGCATTAGTGCACCAACTAACTTTTAACTCTCTATTAGTTCCACAAACAATTTGAAACTAATTTAACTTAACTTAACTCAGTAAACTGAGTTATCTAATTACAACTCACAATTAAACTCATAATGGACCCCTAAAACTTAGGGAGAACATATACATGACTTCAAAAAGACTTCCAACTCAAAATTCCTAAGTTAATTACGTTAATTAACTTAAGTTAATTAAGTTAATTAAACTTAATTAACTATTTACAGGTTGTTATGAGAATAGAATTCAATTTTAATTCTCAGTTTCATTCAAGGACAAATTAAACTGGAATTTCTAGATTCTATATTTAACATTTCTTGTTGCTATTTTCAACATAAGAATCCTTGTGGAGGAATGGATTCTATGTAATCCTTCAGAAAATTGAGTTATAAAGTTTTGGGACCACAAAGAACCCAAGTGGACCCAAACTAGGTCAAGGTTATGGAGTTGATCAATCAAGGAGAAGCTTGACCTAATTAAGGAAGAGAATAGGATAAATGATCCAGGTGGATATTGGTGCCCACCTGCCAAGTCCACCTGGACCCCCACCATTGTCTTTCTCAGCATTTTCAGTTTCCTTAATTGTAGCACAACTTACTATTTTTAGCAGTTTTTTCGGGTCCTGAACTTCCGGAGCCGTTTTGAGGCCCTAAACGACATTTTTTGGGGAATCCGGTGGCATGTTCCAACAATGATAGTGCTCGGATAGATCTTTCTAACGAGCTATTGTATGTGTCAAACAGAGATCATATGCCAAAGTTACGACCCCGGGAAGTTGATGTACCAATTTACCCCAAACGGGGCCCCACAGTTTGGCGTTTCATCTCCTAGGGTTAGGTTTTGGAATGTTAAGGGTTTTCCATTGTTTCTCAACAATAAATAGGCCTTCGAGCCTCATTGTAACACAGTTCAGAGGCATGTAGCCATCACATCTCTTCTCAGAGATAAGCTACCATCGCCCTAGCTAGTTTATTTCCATTTCTGGTTGTAAGCATATTTCAGTATTTTCCATTAATGAAATGAAGTATTATTTCTGCTGCATCTTTGTGTATATGGTTATCTCTGTAATTTGTTGCGTTCCTGTTTAAATCCGGATCAGTGGTATCAGAGTGGTCTGCTTTTTCTCTGTTTTTCTTTGCATGTCCCCAACAAGGTCGGGATATAAGGAGTTAGGGCTTGAACTGGTTGAACCTTTGCAAGACCAGCCTCGTAAATCCCGACGGCCTCCCATGGCGGACGAGACGAAAGACGAGGGGGCAGGAGATCCCATCAAAATCTTGCTCGAAGAAGCCCTCGAGCGACAACAGAACGCGATGATGGACAGCTTTGCCCAGATCCTTCAGCGGCTACCCAGAAGCGACGCATCGGCTTCCAGTAGCTACTCTGGAAACGCCACACCCTTTAAGGTACAAGTTAATTTTGAAATCCCCATATTCGAGGGTCAGATAGACGCATATGCCGTAGATAAATGGTTAAATCTGCTAGAGGGTTATTTTTCTGTTCATGAATTTTCGAGTCGGGAAAAGATTGTTTTTGCTCTTCTCAAAGCAGCCCCCCACGTCAAGGACTGGTAGGAAACCTACTGCGAGCAGAAGGATGAAAGTACTGGCTCACTATTTTCAGCTGCACCCACCTGGGATTCGTTCCGGGATGCCATCAAGGAGCAGTACTACCCTGTCAGAAGCTATGAGGATGAATACATAAAGTGGACCACGCTGCGGCAGGGAAGGAACCAAGATGTGCCGGAGTTCACCAATCTTTTCCATACCCTTCGCACAAAGTTGGGTATCAAGGATTCAGAGCAACATTTGATACTCAAATACCGTGGCTGCCTGCACAAGTACATCTAGGAAGAAATACAATTCCTAAACATCCCCTCGCTCGGCGCAGCATACCGATATGCCGTCAAGGTCGAACAGAAGTTTAAACAAAAGAAGCGAGACTTTGGATCTGCGAATCCAAAGCAGGGGAAAGGTGCCCCTAAACCACAGAACAAAGGACAAAGCCAAGGCGGGACAGCCCAAGACAACCAGCCGAAGTTGCAAGCAAAGAACAACGCCGCGAAGCCGAGAAAGGACACTGGAAAATGGTGCGAGTTCCATAAGAGCTCCACTCACAACACAAGTGAGTGTCGGGCCAAGCAGTCACTGGTGGCTGAGCTAAAGGTTTCAGAATCAGATGCATGTTCTGACTCTGAGTCAGAACCCGATAAGGGGTATGAAAAAGGGAAGCAGATCATTGATGCGGATCCCAGCGCCACTGTTGCTACCGCAAAGATCCAGAAAAATGAACCCGAAGATCCAGAGGAGGAGGAGCGTCTCTTCCACTCCCAGATGTGGGTAAAGGGCTCCCCGATACAGTTCATTGTTGATAGCGGGAGTCAAAAGAACCTCATTTCAGCAGAGGTCGTGAAGCGGTTGGGCTTACCGACCACAACACATCCACAACCATACACCATTGGGTGGCTTCACCAAGGACGAGATCTTCGCGTGAGCCAGCAGTGTCGCCTTCCATACAACATCAAGCCCTTCACGGATGAGGTATTGTGTGACATTGCTCCCCTTGAAGTTTGTGATGTATTACTAGGACAACCATACTTGTGGAAGCGACATGTTGTGTATGAATCAAGGCCCCGTGCTGTTATTATTACATTGGGAAATAAGTTGTTCAGGATACCAGAGGTAGCACCACCTGCCGCCATCTCTTTGATTACTGCAAAACAATGCAGTAAGATCATTTCCAAAACCAGGAAATTTGTTTTCCTGATGATACGCCCTCAAAGAAAGAAGAAGACAGTGGCCGCGGCCTCCAGGCGGGGTCCCTCTGCACGACAACTACAGATGGACAAGATTGTGGAGGAGTACGAGGACATCTTCACCTCCCCGGCAGGGGTTCCTCTGCACTGTCAAGTCAAGCACTCCATCGATCTAACCCCAGGTGCGCCGCTACCCAATGGACCAATTTATCGGCGCTCTGTTATGGAGAACAATGAAATCAAGAGGCAGATTCAGGAGCTCCTGCAGAAAGGTCACATCCGTCCGAGTTCATCGCCCTGTGGGAGCCCGATCGTGTTGGTACAGAAGAAGGATGGGACGTGGAGACTCTGTATTGACTATCAGGCGCTGAACAAGATCACTGTCCGTAATAGGTACCCGATCCCGCGGATTGATGACCTCCTAGACCAACTAAAGGGGGCGAAATATTTCAGCAAGATCGATCTGAAGTCAGGATATCACCAGGTACCAATCGAACCCTCTGATGTGTGGAAGACTGCCTTCAAATCCAAGGAGGGCCTCTTCGAATGGTTGGTCATGCCTTTCGGATTGACGAATGCTCCTGCAACCTTTATGAGGCTAATGGATGACATCTTGTGGCCATTCACCAACTCCTTTGTAGTAATATACTTGGATGACATTCTGATCTTCAGCCAGAGTTGGGAAGAGCACCTCCACCACATCCGACAGGTTCTCCAAACACTGCGGCAACACAAGCTATGTGCCAATTTGGAGAAATGCACTTTTGGCATGACCCAGGTTCAGTATCTGGGATACATCATTGATGAACAGGGGGTGCATGTCGATCCAGCCAAGGTCCAAGTAATTTGGGATTGGCCCTCTCCAACCACTCTAACAGAGCTCCGCAACTTTCTAGGTCTTGCCAACTTCTACCGCAGGTTTGTGTTGGGGTTTTCTCATATTTCTTGGCCCTTGAGTCAAGTCACCAAGGGAGGGGCGAAAGCAAAATTCTTTTGGTCTGAATCTCAATAGAAGGCATTCATGGATTTGAAGGATCGCCTCTGCACGACACCAGTGCTCGCGTTACCAGATTTACAACAACCATTTGAGGTCGAGACAGATGCCTCTGACTATGCTATTGGGGCAGTCCTTACTCAACATGGACATCCAGTGGCATATCACAGTGAAACACTTTCAGACACAGTCCGGAAGTACCCCACTTATGATAAAGAGATGTATTCCATTGTACAGGCCTGCCGACAATGGAAGCATTACATCTTGGGGAAGGAAACGGTCATCCACACAGACCACCGACCCCTGCAGTTCATACAGACCCAAGGGAAATTGCAGAATGATCGCCATCAGAGGTGGTCTACATACCTGCAACAGTTCCACTTGAATATCAAGTATAAGAAGGGCAGCACCAATAATGTTGCAGATTGCCTCAGTCGACCACCGATCATGGCGTTAACCACCGTGCTCAACTCTTGTGGGCACGAGACTTCTGATTGGCCACTTCTCTACAAAAGCGACCCAGAATTCGGCCACACATACCAGACACTCTTGGAGGGTCGGCATGTTGCAGATTTTCACCTCCAGGATGCCCTATTATGCCACCTCGGTCACCTTTGTGTTCCTTCAAGCGAGTGTGCCAAGATGATTTGGGAAGCACACTACAGTCGGGTTGCTGGGCATTTCGGGGTCGAGAAAACAGTGGCAGTACTGCAAAATTATTTCTATTGGCCGAATCTTCGACAGGATGTTGGGAAGTACATCCGATCATGTACTGCCTGTGCCATTGCCAAACCGACCATTAAGAAGCATGGCCTCTATACCCCGTTGCCTACCCCTAGTCGACCTTGGGAATCCATCTCCATGGATTACATGTCAGGCCTTCCTTCCACTAAGCATGGAAATGACTGTGTTTTTGTGGTCGTCGACAGGTTCTCGAAGATGGCCATTATGGTGGCCTGCAAGAAGAATATCACAGCAGAAGCCACTGCTAAACTCTTCTTTGAACGAGTGTGGGTGCACTTTGGGATCCCACAGTCTATCATCTCAGATCGGGACAGTTGGTTTCTCAGCACATTTTGGTCCAGTCTCTGGTCAATGCTGGACACCAAACTCACGAAGTCCACAGCCTTCCATCCTCAAACTGATGGCCAGACAGAGGTTGTCAATAGGATGATTGTGCACATTCTGCGCATGTATAACTCAAAGCATCCACGCACATGGGACGAGAGCCTCCCCTATGTTCAGCACAGCTACAACCGAGCTCTTCACAGCTCCACTGGCCATAGCCCTTTTCAGGTGGGTTTGGGATTCCAACCACTATGCCCCATTGATGTGGCCATGCCACTTGCAGCTACTCACATGAATTCAGCTCATGTCCAGTCCGAAACAGATAAGGCCACCAGCTTCATTGAGCGCATCCAACATATTCACCAGCAGGTCCATGACATTCTTGAGAAATCAAATGCCAAGTACAAGCAGCGACATGATCAACATCGGGTGCCACACAAGTTTCAGGTGGGCGACAAAGTCTGGTTGCATTTGCAAAAGGAACGCCTTACTGGAGCCTATCGGAAATTGAGACCACTCCGATATGGTCCTTACACCATTACTAAGGCTATGGGAGACAATGCATTTGAGCTCAGCATTCCCCCATTCCTTGGCATGCACCCAGTGTTCAATGTGGACCGCCTTCGGCCATACTTTCCACCATTACTAGACACATCCGACATTGCAGAACAGCTCAAACCCACATAATTAAATCCAGATTGCATGGAACAAGCTACAACTGATCGGATCATGGACACACAGATCAAGAACACTCGCCAACAAAATATCCAACTATATCGAGTTGTCAAAGCAAGCCAACTCCTTCAGCAGGGCAAGTGGCTCACCAGGGATCAAGTTCAGCAAAAGTTTCCTCATCTCATGGAGGAGCTCAACGCAATGGGGACCATTGCTTCCTAAGGGGGGAGGAATGATCCAGGTGGATATTGGTGGCCACCTGCCAAGTCCACCTGGACCCCCATCATTGTCTTTCTCAGCATTTTCAGTTTCCTTAATTGTAGCACAACTTACTATTTTTAGCAGTTTTTTCGGGTCCTGAACTTCCGAAGCCGTTTTGAGGCCCTAAACGACGTTTTTTGGGGAATCTGGGGGCAACATGGGTCCATGGAATGGATCGATGTTGCCTGTTCCAACAATGATAGTGCTCGGATAGATCTTTCTAACGAGCTATTGTATGCGTCAAACGAAGATCATATGCCAAAGTTACGACCCCGGGAAGTTGATGTACCAATTTACCCCAAACAGGGCCCCACAGTTTGGTGTTTCATCTCCTAGGGTTAGGTTTTGGAATGTTAAGGGTTTTCCATTGTTTCTCAACAATAAATAGGCCTTCGAGCCTCATTGTAACACAGTTCAGAGGCATGTAGCCATCACATCTCTTCTCAGAGATAAGCTACCATCGCCCTAGCTGGTTTATTTCCATTTCTGGTTGTAAGCATATTTCAGTATTTTCCATTAATGAAATGAAGTATTATTTCCGCTGCATCTTTGTGTATATGGTTATCTCTGTAATTTGTTGCGTTCCTGTTTAAATCCGGATCAATAAAATGACTAATTATCTTTCGATATTTGAATCCAATGATCCCAACGTGGACACTAACGCAGAAAAATTTAGGGAGAGAGTTGATCTTGCGGGTAGGGCTTTCTATATTTGGGATTCCATCGTCAAAATTGCTTGAAATTTGGAGGACCTTGTTAACATTTCAGATTGTTCTATGTTGTATCAATTAATTTAGTGCAATTCCACACTTCAATTAGCAATATTTCCAATTACAATTAGTCTTTTCATTCATCAATAGTAATTGAAAATATAACAATAAATGCAATGACAAAGGAGACAATCAACACATCAACAAGAGACACCAGGTTTGGTTAAAGAGCAGGGAAAAACCCCATAAGGGGGAAACCCTTTGAAATTATTTTTCTATTAGATTGTCATAAAATGTTCAGCAGAGAGTACAATGAGCCCAATATAATATCCAACAAAATAACCCAATACAAATCTGAAACAAACTTCCAAAGTCACTGTGATATAGAGAGAAACCCTTTAGCTTTCAGTCGACTGTGGTCAACTTCAGTTAAATGTGAAACCCTAGCTAAAAACCCAATCACTCCCTTTAGGTGGACATGCGTGCGACTAAAGTTGTCCAGTCACTCCCTTGGCCTCTGTAAGCATGCAATTGTGGTCAATTTAGCCCAATGACATGCAAGTGACCAGAAAATAGAGACCCTAATCCGTTCAAGCCGCAGACCTAAAACTTCGGACCTTGTGAGAGCTTCCTCCATCGAACATGTGTGAACCAATTAAGAAAGAAGAGAAGAAGATGTTTGGTTAATGTACAACTGAGCTTTAGGTCACTTTTATTTATAGGCTTTCCTAGATCTCCAGTAATCTCCATTTGATGTTGAGGCTGACCTGTCCAAATGTGTATGTGTGGGTACATAAATTCAAAAACCAACTTTTGCTTGTCCAAATGAGGTGATATTGAGGTCAATTTTTGTCCTCTTGAAAAGAAGAATTCAATTCCATCATTATCTCCATCATATGACCTATAGAAGGTGTAATTTGAACATAGTTTCATATTTTAACACTCCATCTCAACTAGGAAGGATTCCACCTGTAAAAAATCTGTCCATATATCAATATGTCTCATCTCTTCTCAACTCTATTTGCTGAAACATTCTAGAATCTAAAGAAGAAGAATAATTGGGGAGAAAAAGATACCACCCTCTATCCATCAGGTTATTATCCAAAATCTCTATCAGTGGGCTACTACTTGGAATCTCAGAGGGAGCTACTACTATGACCCCATATCGAGCAATAGGTGATGTAAGGGAGCTACTACTCAACCCATCCTACTGCCTACCGATCTTCCCAGAAATCACCCTTAAGAGTCATGTGGTAAAACACCTGCATCATAATCCTAGCTTGGACGAGATACCTGACTTACCAAGAGGTAATGATCACACGCCTCCAAGCCTCCTCAACCCATTGGCCAGATGGGGAGGGACAATCCCAACAAGCCTAGCTTATGGGTATGAGGCCAACTGGGGTATACTCTACAAAGACCAAGATACGGTGAGCTACTACTCCAACCCTATGGTTAACAGATAGGGGTGAAACCCTATTGTCCGGAAATCCCTCAACCCCAGGAGTCCTCTATCTCAATTCCTCATCCTGGGAGCTCAAACCAGGGGGAACAGTTGGCTTAGTGTCCTCGATCAATGCTGCCCCTTATTAGGAGGGGTCACATCCATTAGTCCAAGCTCCTCTATGAAGACCAAGAACTTCCCTTTTAGTAAATCCTTGATGAGAATATCTACAATCTTATCATCTATCGATATGTGATGGAGACAAATGACTCCTCTCTGCGCCATGTCTTGAATGAAGTGATACTAAATCTTTATGTGCTTGGACTTGTCATGAAATACAAGATTCTTTTCCAGAAATATCCTGCTCTTATTGTCGCAATATATCACTATAATATCTACGACCTCTTTAAATAACTCTCCAAAGATATTTCTCGACCAAACTACTTCACATCTAGCCATGCTAGTGGAAATATACTCTGCCTTGGCAGTACTCAATGCTACAGACTTCTACTTCTGGCTCATCCAAGATATCATGGAAGCAACAAGACTAAAACAACATCTAGACGTACTTTTCCTATCGATAATGTTTGTTGGCTTGATGGGCCCTAACCCAGGTTCAATGTTAATTAGCAAAGCAAATCCCTACACTACTGGCCCTTTCGGCATCAATCCGCGGAGCACGGGCTAAAGTCTCACCTAAAGCAGTATGGGGGGATGCAGGAACCAAGTTTCTGCACCTTGAGATAGTTGTGATGTCATTTTGTACCCTAACCCTTCCTTCACGCAGACCGATAAACCTTTTAGGGCTTATCAATGCACTTCTCTTATTCGGCGTCGAAACCTTCGCGAAGGTCTGCGCTTGTCCTTTGCAGACCCTAAATAGGCAATTTAGACGTGTACACGCCTTTGTAATTACTCTTACTTCTGTGTCAACCCAGATTAACTTAAGTAGTGGTTAAATTCAACATACATTATGATTATCTTCCCATAATCAGATGTTATTGCTTCCATTCATATGACAGAGTAAAACACATAGATTCACGCATTAATATAGCCTTAAATCATAAACTCAGTATTCAGCATAACATAATCACATACATTCATAACAGAAGTAAAATAGTTCATACACAGATATTTCGCGAATAATTCTCTTTATTGATGGTTTAGATCTCCAATATAGACTCTAACTTCCTTGTGCACACATCTGCTGGGGCTCGCACACTCAACTGCAGACTTCTACCCTAGGCCTCTGTGCACTCAGCTGCAGAGCCTCCTTCTTATGCTAAGACTCTTCGCTACTAACTCTTACAGACTCATTACATCGACAAATTTCCCAAAAACTTCCTTAGAACTGAACTGCCTTAGACTCTTCTAAGACTCCTTTTTATACATTCCCATGGTTTGTGGACCAAGGGTGAATCTCATCAAGCTGACACAAGCTATCTAAACTAAGGGTAGAAACCATTTTTTATTGTATACATCTTCGTGCTCTGTGCCCACAACATGAGGATACTTTACATTCTTTATACAAAACTTGGACCTTTAGCACCAAAAATTGGGCTTTTAACCCCAAAATTGACCCTAGGGGACACGTTCCCAATAGGCCCCCAACAAAAATCTGGTGACTCGCCCCGAGTCACCCGGCTGGTGCAGAGATCTTGTCATGAAGACCTCCTAGCTCCACCTATACGACTGCCACCTTAGCAGTACACTGTGTCACCACTTGCTTAGCTTGCTCGACCAACTACTTCGACATTGGTTCTATGCTATCTGCTTGTATTTTCTGTTGTGTCGCCTGCAAACTTTCCAATTTCCCTTCAATGGAGGAAGTGATTACATAAGCTTCCTCTAGCTAAGGCCCCAATATAGCCTTCAGTACTGCCTCCTTGCGCTGAGTTGAATCCACCTGTTCCTTTAGTGCCTTCACTTCCTACAGCTTTTCCAACCTTTGCGTGATGGCGACGGTGCGTGCTATCGCTTTGACCTCGTTGTACCTTTGCTGCAGCTCCCATGCCTCAATTTATAGCCTTTGCAGGTCTTCCTGTAGAGTGATAACGACTTTGAGGACCTGTTCGAAGAGCGCAGTGCAATCCTTCATTGTGGTATTGGCAGCTGCAACAACATCTTTGACAGTGGTCTCGCGCTGCTCTCTAACTTCTAGTGGAGTTGAAGGCTGGGACCTCAACTCAAGTTCTGTGATCTTAAGGTTCAGTTCAAAGTGAAACTTAGCTAGCTCCATTCGTGCCTCATGCACACCTGCAGCGAGCTTCTGGATTCTTGCATCGGCTGGTGCATCTTTTGGGATGTTCAGCTCTAGAATAATCCGGCATGCCTCAGCTACCACAGTTGTTGTGCGCTCATTCTTTTTTGTGATTTTCTTAAGAAGATCAATTGCGTATGATTTTTTGATGAACATCTGTGCATTGTTCACCTTCTGCTCACTGATAATGTTTAAGGCGTGTTGTTCGCGAGCCCTTATTTCTGTGATCACACCATCTAGCAGGGTGTGAAGGGCTTCACTTCGAAGCGTGGCTAAATTTAACCTGACATTCTTGATGTTGCTAACAGTAGCCCTGTCATCCTCTATTTCTGTGGTCAATGCACCATCTGGCAGCATGACAGCCGGGGGATCCATTGAACAGACCATTTCTTCTACATCTAAGGTTCCTGGCACCAAACTGCTCGACATCGTGTTGCCCCACCCCACAGTGGTCTGCACTTGAGTAGCCTGAATCTACAGCTCGCGCAAACTCGTTTGAATGGAAACCAAGGCCTGTTTTTGCTGCTACTCGAACTGCTGCAGCAGTTCCGTGGTCGCGTCCTCACTATATCATCGATATCATTCAAATCACCCTCTGTCAAGGTGATTGGGTCAAGGGATGATTTGCTAGCCTTGGACTTCTTCCGCGGCCCTACTTTCTCCTACTCCCTTGTGCGCTTAACCCGGAATGGAGTAGTCTTCGGGTCTGCTCCTCCCTGCTCTAAGCGCTACTCCTCCTCGTCTATCTGTGGAGAAGGTGACTTCTAATGCCTATCAGAGTCGCGCTCTTCCTCTTCCTCCTCCTTTTATGCCTGCTTTTTGGTCGCGCACTTTACTTTGGCTTTGTCCTCAGTTTCCTTCCTTTTTCTTTTGGCCAACTGTTCCATCTTTAATCTGGCCTCTTCCTTCTTTTGCTTTGCGATAGACTTACTAGATCCAGCTGATAAGTCTGAGGTCATGTGCCACTCTGTGGGCCAACTCTCTAGAACCGCGGTGATTGCATCATCCATCACCAGGTATGGAAGATCATACCATTTTTGTGTGGGGTCCTTCCGCGCTTGGATAGAAACACAGTGGAAGTTCGCCTTGAACTCCACATATTTAGAAAACTACTCAAAGACAGTCGGTGAGAGCCACGGCTTGTGGTTGATTGCGGCGTGAATGCTTGATTCCATGAGAATCCATAATATCTTGTTGTCCTTAACCCTTTGGGGGTCCTTCATGGCCCAGAGAGAAGCAAACTTCACTGCTTTTGGTAGCTCAGTGCAATTGGAGGAAACTGACTGTCCTCTGGTAAGTCCCACGCAACCAGTAAAATCGACATTAATAGCCATTCATAGTGGAAGGTCTTGCTTTGGTCTTGTGCTTCTCTGCAGTTCTCGAGGAACTCATTGCAGAGGTAGCGTTCCCAGTTAAATTGTACGCCCTCTGCGCACTGGGCTGCTAAATATGCCACCGGTGTCGACACTTCATCTGTGCAACACTTCCTCGTGATTTTCCCCGCCAAGATCTGGGTAGCTAATTTAACTGTGGGGTTGGTTATGCTAGAGATGTAGTAGCCGCGTGGCTTCTTGGCAAGCTTGAACTTGTCCTTCATTCATTCGGTGAGGTCGCATTCACCTGTCTTTCCGCCAAATGCCATGGCCGGATTCAAGCCTAAATGCGGGAGCAAAGTGATCTTGTGAATCAGCATGTCAGTGATTGGTATCGAATCTCCTAACCATAGGCACCCATCATGCACCAAGAATAACAGCTACTTGATCGCTATCAAAGTTATGGGCACGCCGTTGTAATGTGGCACTCATAGTAGGTTCAATAATCCTGCCTTATCCACCCCTTTTATCCACTCTCTTGGCTCCAGCACGGTCACACTAGAGTCTTTATATAAGACGCAGTGCATGAATGTATCAGTCGCCAAGTGGGGAAAGCGCTTTGTATCTGCCAAATCCCAATCCTCCAGCTTCAAAAGGGGGATGCGCGCCAAGCATGGTCCTTCGAATGTGATTTTTTCTGGCAGAAACAGGGTGAAAAGTGTGATTTTGTTCTCATCGATGTCCTTTGGTACCTTCACCTTGCCTCAGTGCGGAGGGACATGTGGTGGCAGCTTGGAGATAGGGTCTAACCCCTCAACGTTAATGTCTTCTGCCCCCATGTCAACATCTTCCATGCCCACATTGACGTCTTCTATGTCCTCGTTAGGTTCCATGTCTACTACCTTGCCCTTCTCTTGTGCATTATGATTTTCTTTCTTCTGGTGTTTCCTTGACGACTCACGCACTGGGTGTGTTTTTTTTTGTTTATACTTCTTCGTCTTGGGACCCACTTTGGGTGGCGTAGGCCTCGGCCTGGGAGACCTTAGGAATTTGGGTACTTCTGCAGGTACCTATACACTCACTACCTCCGGGGTAGATCCGTCAGCTACCATCGCTTCTCCAACACTTGCAGTCTCCATGGGTGTCGACATAATGCTAGTGAAAAGCTCCCGAGTTTCCTTCGAAAATTTCTCAAACACTGAACTCACTACCAAAGCCTCGAAATAGTTAAGGTTCATGCGCACCTGATAGCTAAACACCCCAATTCTCAAAATGCCAAGTGTTTTTCGTTGGTCAGCCATCTGTAATTTATAGGCAATTTTGAATTTGAATCTGACTGTTCCCCCCAAAATATGTTCATAAATGCTAGAGTGGCGACATATTTTCCAAAATCTCACTCTTAAATTCTGACTTAAATGCCACCCATCTGCTCCATTTAACCATTTTCCCATTGTCAAATCATGAACAGTGACCATAACAGTCACTTTCCGGCTACCCTGCGTGGTCTCTTCCTCAATAGCGCAGCTCCCCTCGCGCTTCTGTTGACACTGTGACAACCATCCATTCCACGCAGTACCCCAACCACATAGCTCTATAACCCGGGCAATGTATTTTATAGTCTCGTCCCTCCTTTCAACTGCTTGGAGTGCTAAGACTATTCTTCCTCCATATAGTCATCTGGCCAGATCCCCGGTGTATGGCTTCAATCGGCTACCATTCACCTTCCCTGGGAATGGTTCTCCATTCAACTTCACCAGCTGAACTGCTCCACCATCGGTAATCTCCTTGATGACATAGGGCCCTAGCCAATGCATCCAAAATTTTCCTGGAAATTTATCAAACTTGTTGTCATATAATAACACTAAATCATTTACCTTGAAGGTGCACAGTTTGATGTGCTGATCGTGCCATGCCTTTTCGCTCCTTTTGAACTTGCTGATGGAATCTAGCCAAAAACCTATATTCTTCTAGTTCTGCCAGTTGCGCGAGCCTTTCTTCCATGGCTCCACGATCCTCCATTCCTATGAATGTTGCTATGCATAGACTAGGTACAATGTATTCCATTGGCATCACAACTTCAATGCCATAAACCAACCTGAAAGGCGTTTGTCCAGTTAGCTTCTTACAAGTTGTTTTGTAAGCCCATAGCACCGCGGGTACATGCACATCCCATTGATTTCTTTGTGCATTGAAAACCTTCGGCAGCATGCTCTCTAGTACCTTATTAAACACTTCTACCGTTCCATTTTCTTGCAGGTGATATGGCGTACTTTTCTGATGGTAAACCTGAAATTCCTCTGTCAATGCACTAATTGTTTCATTAAGAAAATGCGTACTGTGATCGCTCATTAAAATTTTTGAACAACCAAACCTCGTTAGCATGTACTCAAAGATGAATTTTGTTGATGTCGCACTTGTATAGTCCTTTACATATTGTGTCTCCACCCGTTTGGTTAAATACTCAGTCGTGGTGATGATGTACTACACACCTTCTTCTTTCCTGGAGGATGAATTGGTCCTACAAAGTCAATCATCCACTTCTCAAATGGCTGTAATGATATCTACGGATTTAGCGGCAACTCATCCCTCCGTAACAGCCTGCCAATCCTTTGGCATGCACCGCATGCCCTACAATACAATTTCAAATCCTTATGCAGTGTCGGCCACCACAACCCAATGCGTAGAATCTTCTGCGTCGTTGCTTTGCCCACATAATTTCCTCCCATGGCTCCTCCATGAGCCTCAGCGAGGATGTTGTTTCGTTCAAATTTTGGCACATAATGTCATAATATTTCATTTGATCCCATTTTATACAAGTGCCTTGCAATGACAGAAAATTCTGTCGTGCGCACCACCAATTCCTTCTTTTGTTGGCTAGTATATCCTTCTGGAGTCGTTCCCGTTGTTAGGAAGTGTATAATATCTTCAAAGTGACTGTGCCATGGTGGAGCTCTGTCTCCAAGTACCAATTCATCGGTATAACATCCAAGGTATGACAAAATAGATGTACCCACTCCAGCTGAGGCTCCATTCCATACACTTCAGTCCATTTGGCCAAATGGTCGCGCGGGTCATTCCTCCCATCATATTTTTCTGTTAGCCACACTTGTGGGTGACCAAACTGCACTCTCAACATTTTTTTATACATGCGCCAATCATCAAACTGTCCTTGTGTGTGCCCCCCCATCTTGCAGGTGTAGCGCCCAGTCCAAGGCCTAGAAGTGATGCTTCTTTGGCACTTCCCTATCAAATGCATCCAAAAAGTTATCAACATCAGTTAAACCATCACAGTAAGGCAAATTTCTTACCTTTGATGATACACAGTGCAACGACTTGGTCATCATGTTACAGTGTAGCGTAGATACTTCATGTAATCGATTCTTCTAGTGCTCCAGTTCTTCATCTGAATTTGATGTGCAGGAAATTTCACGGTCCCATGAAATATGCCCATCTGTTGTCGAATTCACCTAATCTTGATCTCGTGTCGTTATCTTGTAAATCTGGTCCAAATCGTCATCACTTTCATAATCGCAGAATGGTTCAGTATAGCGCGGTCCTTCTGCAGGGTCCAGGGGCACCATCGTCTTCCGCTTCTTCAAATTGATTACCCCATTCATGTCAGTAGCCCAATCGATTCCAAGGAGTGCGGGGTAGTGTTGTGGGGAAAAATGCCTATGCAGGACGATCCTATCCACCTAAAGTGTGATAGTACTTTAGCAACAAACAGAGACAGCTATCTAGATATTTCTTCCTTTGTGAGATGAAAGAGAGGGGAGATCAATGGACTTACCGATGTCTTGCGTTTGTCCCTCGATCAAGATCCTCTCCTCTTTGAATGTTCACAGCTACTTGCCTCCTCGCTTGCCCAGCTTCAAGAGAACAGCTACTTGATACCTACGAGATCACAAGAGAACAGCTACTTGCGACAAGAGATGAACACAACTCAAAGATAGATATTCATATTCATAAATGATTCAGGATTAGATAAATCAAATACACCAATGTAAACACACATCAAATAAACATTAGCATATAGGAGAAAACAAGATAGCTTTATTGATAAATAACAAGGGTTTGAGAAGAGTTACAACCCAAAGGGCTCCAATCCAACGCCTCTTCCCAGCAAATGAAATTCCTATCTTCACCCCCTTTCAAAGCATAAACATCCAATGATTCAGATCTCAAACTAGCAGCAATTCTTTGCATTCACAACATTCCAGCCTCCCTAGACCTCATGGGAGAGATCTATATATAGGAGTTTTGGAGAGAGGATGAGTCAGCTTGAGGCTGGTATGAAGCTGACTAGTGTCCTCTCCCACTTCAGTTCTTGAGTCCACTTGGAGGTTCTTGCTTCCACTTGGAGATTTGGAACCTCTTACTCATCACCAGTCGAATTCCTTGATGCAAGTGTCATTTTGGAAGCTTCCTGGGCATTGACACATTGAGGAATGAGCCTACCACTTGTCCAGTTACGCTCAGCGCAGGTAGCCTTTGCTGGAGTTGACATTCAACGCAGGTAGACAGTGGAGCAGTTGACATTCAGCGCAGATGCTCAGTGGAGCAGTTGACATGATCCAGAATTGGCCTGTTTTTGAGTGTTTTTGAGTGGAGAACTTTTGTGAATTGCTGTAGTTTGCTAGCCTTGTTCCTCTAGGGGTAGGAACAACATGTTTAGGGACTTTGGATCCCTTATATTATGGACATTTCATGCTCAATGCTGCAAGGAAAAAAAATGTCTATAACAGTTGCCCCCTAAAGTATGAGGTTGTTTATCGAACGAAATGCTTTATCAAGGGGGATCCGAAGTTCATTCATTGCTGGGAGGAGACCTGTAATACAATACAATACAATACATTATTTTTCATTCTGCTTTCATGATCTAGCTGAGTCGGGCATTTCCCATACTTAGCTTTATAAATTCATTTCTCTGTACATAGAACAGACAATCGTCTGATGGTAGACTGATGATTTGATGAAATCATCATCCTTTTCTGTAGGATGATTATCTGCTGCAATGCTGTACATGTCAATGTCTTTATTTCCTGAATATATATCGCAGCCCGGGTGGATGAAACTAGATCCGGGGTCTTCAATCTCGTCCGATATTCACTCGATGTACAAGTCGATCCATGTGAGAATTTCCTGAAGTCGAACATGGAAAGACATCGCTTGATTACCGGTCAATAATGTAAACCGTTAACAAGCGCGAGAGGAATCACCGATAAGGATGATGACCCTCAAGGTACTGCAGTACAATTCACGTGGTGTGAATAAAGGACTTGGCGTCGAACACCACGCAAAATCTTTCGGTCGAAGGTCATTGATGTATACATGTCGCCGGAAGTGAGAAACTTGCCATTGAGGCATGCAAGCTTCAAAGTACTGAAGGGGTTGTTCCTAGATCAACTTCTTGGATAATGAGCTGATGTCAACAAGAAGCGATCCGTCAAAGGAGGGCCTTAGTGAATCCCACATCAATGACACGGAACGGAGCTAATGATTTTGATGAGGTGAAAACGATCTGTGAAATATGATTCAGGGTGGCGGTCATGAATGGATGAAGGATAATGTATGGTAGTGGATGGGACCCGGTTGACTCTTTTCAAATGACTTCTCTTGAACATATGGTGACACTGATGCGATGGATCGGTAGCATTACCCCAAATGTGGATGGTATGGCGAGACCATGGTGATGTGACCGGTGAATGAAACAAACCAACCCGATGTACGGAGGAAAAGTGTCATGTTCAAGAGCGACTTGCTACCATCAAAGTTTTCTTGTTTCTCCCAATTTTTCCCCAGTCATTTCTGACCAGTACCTCTTTATTTTTGTCAAGCTTCAGGAGGATAACATATGCTTGTTCTATAACCTGCCCTTCGGGCAAGCCCATCGCTATGTTTTAACGAGCCTAGCGATAGGGAAACTCGTTCTCGTCTAAAGACAAGTTTGTCGCTATTTAATGCATTTAACGAGTCTAACGACAAAGATAACTCGGTCCTTTTCATTTTTAGAGAGTCTAAAAAGGTACATAAAGTTAACTCCAAAGTTCCTTTTTCGTCATCTAATCCCTTAAGTCCGAAAAAGTATAAAACAATACAGAAGGGATGAATTTTCGATAGTTTTAACGAGCCGAACTAAACAAGCGCTCGATCTTTTTGTGCAATAATCCCTCAGGTACAAAAAGATTAAAATCTAGAGGAGGGATAGCTCTTCCGGTCGTTTAACGAGCTGGTAGGTCAAAACTCGGCAATCTTTTCATATTTTACGAGTCAGTTGAAAAGAGCTTAAAGAAGACTCGTCTTTTGAGGAACGAGTGATGAACAGGGCAGCAGCAGATTCTAGGTACAGTTTGGAATATTCCAATCACGGCAGTGTCACAAGGATGGCTTAGTGAAATCACTCTTCGCAGCTGTTCCTCAAAATGGGTAAACAATCATATGGAGGCGAACGATCGGCCAAATGAAAAGTGGAGGTGACGGTGCAAACACGACCAAGGCTTTTATGGCTGATGAGGTTACATTTACAATGGTTATTTACCGGGATAGGTTCATTTTTTTAACGAGCTTGAATGCGCCAAAACACTGCTCAACCTTATGTTTATTTTTTAACGAGCATGGACTATGTGCTAAAACTGCTCGGTTCTATGGTTTACTTTTGATTTTTACCATAACTAGCTTTTCTCTTTTATAGTACTGCATTTTCAACTTGCTGCATCAAACTAGTTAGAAATGAATAACATTTGCTTGAAAAATGAGATTAAAACACTAATTTTTACCTTGAACTACGTAAAAAGCAAATAAAAAGCGTTTTTCCCTCTCATTTTACCATTTCATTTGAACTTGGTTTGTTGGAGCTTTAGAGGAGCCTCTTTCCCCTTGATTTTCATCAGCTGATTCTGGGAGATTCTGCGGACGATTTTCGGCGCCGTCTGGACCAGGTAGGAGCTAAACCCTAGCTCTTTCTTTTCATGGTTTGCTTTTTCCATTCTGTGCCTCTTTTCCTGTTCCCATGAGCCTCTGGGGTTTCATTAGGGCGCTGTACCTTCAGCGCAGGCAGCCCATTCGAAACCTGCGTTGAATGTCAAGCTGCATGAAGGCAGCTTGACCTTCAACGCAGGCAGGACACCAGCCAGCTGCGTTGGGGACAAAAAACAGTCTTTTGGCACAGATTTTGATGAAAATTTTGCCAATTTTTTCATCAATTCCAGGATCTTACTCCTTCTCTTGTTTGTTTTGCAGGGACTCTTGATAAAAATGACCCTAACATGGCGAGAACGAGAACATAAAGAAGAGGATATGATTGCCCTCCATGACCCTGTCACGGTGAACGTGCTGTGAGACTGTGGCCTGCTGAAGTTTTTCCGTATCTCTAGCATGAGAGCACAGATCTCTTTACTGCAGTTTATGCTTGATGCTTGGGATCCTATTAACCAAGTATTTCAGATCAGGAGCAAACCCATTCCATTGACCGTGGTAGACATTTACTTCTTGACTGGTTTGTCGAGGCGGGGTGCCCCCATTTCTTTGTCTGGTACAGTCCGAGGGAATGATTCCGTGAGAGATTATGTCAAACCCTCCTGGAAATAAGAAACCACCTTTTGGGTGTCAGATATGTGATGGGGATCACCAGACAAAGAATTGTCCATACAAAGCTGAGCTAAAAAGGTTCTTCAAAAGTTCGCAAACCTCAGCTATGTTAACTGATCCGTTTCCCAATCCAGGTCAAAATATGGTTGATAGTGGAAATGCTTCCCCGTCGCAAGTGCTTATGTTGTCGATTTCTAAGCAACAGAATGATGCTTTGATTTCGACAAGGAACAAAGATTATGGGAATCCGCAGCTGTCGAATGGCAAGGAAAAAGATCAACCGAGCAGTTCGACAACAACTTTGACAGAAGTTGTACCACCCATCATTCCTGAATTAACAATAAAACCGCCAAAGGGAGTAGTACACAAGTCGACATTTAATCCTCGTGCCAGAGCGGCGCAGCATTATAACATAGTGGAAGATTTGGCCCAATCGCCATCCGCTATGTCGACTCTTGAAGTACTACAAAATTGTCCATCCCAAAGGCAGGCTTTGTTATCAGCCATTGGTGGGGTTGATCCCAAGGATTCCAATCTTGTATCTTTTGATCACAAAGGATACGATCCTCAGTTACCAGCTCAATTAGCTTTCCTTATACAAGTGAAAGCCCTCAACAAAACTGTTCATCGAACAATTATTGATGAGGGGGCATCGACATGTATTATGTCGATGAGTTGCTGGAAAACTTTAGGATCTCCAACCTTGTCGCGATCCTCGACAACATTGAAAGCATTCGACGGTAGGACATATACCCCATACGGTATCCTAAATAACTTGAAGGTTGAACTAGGGGGCAAAACAGTAGAAATAGATGTTGAAGTCATCGATGGGAACCTTGATTACAACATCCTACTGGGAAGGCCATGGATTTATGCCATGCAAGCTGTTGTGTCGACTTATTTTAGAAAAATCGCATTCCCTTTTCAAGAGGGGATTACGATCGTCGACCAACAAAACTTCCTCCCTAATGGTTCACAAGTTACAGGAAGCATTCTGATGATCCATGCGAGCGACCATTCGTTTCAGGATATTGGAGTAGGTCTACTGAAAGACCCCACCTTGATGGGAACTTTCGCACTTCCACCTCCGATCTATGTAGGGGAAGTAGCAATGGTAAGAGCCTGCAATATGATATCTTCTACAAAGATATCAAAAGACAATATCAACATGGATCATGCAATGGTTCTGCCCCTAAGCCCTGTAGAAATATTGTAGCAATCAATGTTTCGGGCATGGGAGGCGAACCCCAATCAGCGATCATCGAGAGTTTGGGTAGATAAGTCTAGGGAATATGGTACATCTTCAGATCCTTGGTCAAGAGTGCATGAAACCGACGAAGGAATTATCGAATCAATGATGATTGAAGGAAAACCATGGAATGATTACCACCATCGTTCCCTTCTTCAGGGTTGTGAAGAAGATACTCAAGAAGACCTCTATCACCCTTCAGTCTTTGAATTCCTTTCAAATACTATAAATACGGTGGATTCCGAGCGAAACCTATCCAATATTGAAGAGACTATAGCCATAAATATCTCGACCAAAACAGATGTTGTAGAGAATATTCATGTTGGCAAAGGTTGTTCTCCTTCAGAACTGGAAATATATAACGCTCTTTTTCGCGAATTCAGAGATGTCTTTGCCTGGTCATATGATGAAATGCCCGGCATCGACTCGAGTATTGTTGAACACGAAATTAAGATGTATCCAGATGTCAAACCAGTAAGACAGCGGCTTAGGCAGGTGCACCCCAAGAAATCCGCTGCCATTAAAGCAGAAGTTGAAAAACTCCTGCATGCTGGTTTCATCTACCCAGTTCCTCTAACCGATTGGGTATCGAATATTGTCCCTGTTATGAAGAAACAAGGAACAATACGAGTGTGTGTCGATTATAGGGATGTAAATCAAGCTTGTCCAAAGGACAACTACCCTACACCCTTTATCGACCAGATAATTGATGAATGCGCCGGATGTGAAATCTTTTCATTTATGGATGGATTCTCTGGGTATAATCAAATTAATATCTGCCCACAGGACCAGTCAAAGACTGCATTCATCTGTCCGTGGGGCACATTCGCTTATCGAAAATTACCCTTTGGTTTAAAGAATGCAGGGGCGACGTTTCAGAGGGCGATGAATTATGCCTTCCATGACATCAAGAGCATCGTTCAACCATATCTCGACGACCTTCCGGCTCATTCGCGAAAGCGGATTGATCATCCGCAGCATTTAAGAGCGATATTTATACGTTGCCGACACTACAAGATAAGACTCAATCCGCACAAATGTGTGTTTTGCGTCGGTTCTGGTCGTTTACTTGGCTTTGTAGTCTCTAAGGATGGGATTCGTCTCGACCCGTGTAAGGTTCAGGCAATCATTAATTTGCCTCCACCTTCAAATTTGCTTCAGATTCAGAAACTCCAAGGGAAAGAAAACTTTCTAAGGAGGTTCATTCCAAATTATGCAGAACTTGCTAAAGGTTATACACGTCTGTTGAAAAAGGATGTACCCTTCGATTGGGACCAGGTTGCGCAAGCTTCCTTTGATGCTTTGAAAGAGTCTCTAGTAAAGGCATCATTAATGTACGCCCCTGACTATCTTAGGGATTTTAACCTGTATCTGGCTGCAACGGATATGACCATTGCGATGGTTTTAGTTCAAGAATTCGATGGAGTTGAACATCCTGTATATTATTTAAGTAGAAACTTAAATGATACAGAAAGTAAATATTCCTACGTTGAAAAGCTAGCACTTGCTGCTGTTCAAGCGGTACAGAGATTTCGACATTATATCCTCTTTCGGAAAACTACCATTCTATCAGATTGCAACCCCATGACTTATATACTGTCGCGACAGTTGCTGGGGGCAAATATTCAAAATGGATAGCAATCCTTCAAGAGTTTGATCTGGAATTTGTAAAATCCAAATCAAAGAAAGCTCTAGTATTCGCGGAATTATTATGCGATCTCCCATCGTCATCCAACGATGAAACCTCTGAGGAATCAATCGTGGACGAGACTTTGTTCCTGATATCTGCAAGCGATAAGTGGTATGGAGATATAATCATTTATCTCCAGACCCAAAAATTTCGGCCAAACACCTCACACTCTGAACAGAAACGTATTCGATACCAAGCAAAAGACTACATGATCGTCGGTGATACACTTTACCGTCGTGGTATCGATACAGTTCTGAGGAGGTGCCTCACCCATGAGGAAGCCGAAAAAGCCCTGAATAAGTGTCATTCAGGTGCGTGTGGGGGGCATCAATCTGGTTTCGCTACAGCACAAAAGATCTTACGAGCATGATACTTCTGGCCAACCATGTTCAAAGATTGCATAACCGCAGTCAGAAGTTGCCATGCCTGTCAAATCTTTGATAGCAAAACCAGAAGACCACCCGCACCTCTGCAGTCGATAGTTGCAGTTGGGCCTTTCGCCAAATGGGGCATCGATTTCATGCAATGTAACCCCACCTCGACCGGGGGGCATGGATATATTATAGTTGCAGTCGACTATTTTACCAAATGGGCCGAGGCGATGCCTACATTGGATAACACTGGTGAAACAGCTGCCCTTTTCTTTTTCAATCATGTAGTCGCCAGGTTTGGCGTACCACAGGCTATAGTTACAGATCATGGATCGCATTTCCGCAATCACATGATGGTTGAATTAGCTGTCAAACTAGGGCTATCTCATGACAGCTCTACTCCGTATTATCCGCAAGCCAACGGACAAGTTGAAGCAATCAACAAGGTCCTGAAGCGTATGTTGCAAAGGATGATCGGGGTTCATAAAAGAAGATGGCACCTAATCCTGTACACAGCCTTGTGGGCTTACCGAACATCAGTAAGAAACGCAACCGGATTCACACCTTTTCAACTGGTGTATGGTCTGGAAGCAGTCTTACCAATCCAGTGTGAAATCTCGTCTCTTAAACTCGCAATTGATCTTCTCCCCGGAACTTCAGAAGAAGAGGCTCGTTTCTTGGAATTAATCCAGTTGGATGAAACCCGTCGTGATGCCGCTTTGGCTAACGAAGCCCATAAGAAACGAGTCAAGGCGCAGTTCGACAAAAATGTCAAACCCCGTGTCTTCTCAGAAGGTGATTTGGTCTTGCTTTATGACCAAGAATCCGATAAATTGGGAGTAGGTAAATTCAATTCTTTATGGATGGGCCCCTATATTGTCAAACGAGTGTTAGCAAAAGGAGCCTACGAGTTAATGGATTATGATGGAATTCCACTGGCGCAACCTCGTAACGGGTTGTACCTCAAGCGTTACTATGCTTAAATAGTAACCAGCATGCTTTTGTTATATTTTGTTTTCGCTGAAGTGGTTGTTTCTGGTCAAGTAATCCACCTTTTTACTTTCATTGCAGATGTCGAACCTTTTGGAGACATGTGTTGGGTATGCCGACGGAGTGAGTCGTAGTTCGCGGAACCTATCCTCCGCAGCCTGGGCCATTTTTGATCCAAGCGGCGAGTTAGTAAGTTTCAGAGGGGTATGTATTGGTCAATCAACGAATAACATCGCTGAGTATAGCGCGTTGATAGAACTGCTCTCTGATGCCATCACCCATGGTATACGCCGACTAGTTGTCAGGCTAGACTCACAGCTCGTAATACTACAGCTCAATGGTATATATTCCGTCCGCAACCCAGCTATTTATCGCATGTTCCTAAGGGTTAAGATTTTGGAAAGACAATTTGATTCAATTCAATACCAACATATTTCCAGAAACTTAAACACATTAACCGACTCATTAGCAAACTATGTGTTAGATAGACATTTGCAACATTTATAAAAGGAAAAACATCATCAATGTTGTACATATGGATCATAAAACTCAACCAGAATAAAACCCCGAAAATCAAAAAATATATATAAAAGTTGTTTATGGTTTACATATAATGTTCTGTAACCAAGACAAAATCGGTCACATGACCCAAAAACTCAAAAATGCTAGGGGGCACCCTAGTCTAGTGATGCTCATGATAGCAAGTCACAGCCTGTGCAATCATGCGCAAGAGACGAGTCCATCGTCTAGGCACACCAGTAGTATGCCGCTGCAACTGTAAAGGTAACTCGTCGATCCTCACATCGGGAATGCCGAGAGTAAGGCTCTCAACCTGCTCCTGCACAGCTGTAAGGATCTCAGCTACATCAAGGTCGCGGAGAATAACCCTCCCAGCAGTCTCCCCTGCTGGGGCAGCAACTGGCGCTCTCGGGCGAGCTGCTGGACGAACAGGACCAACATCTGCAAGCACACATGAGTTTGATTAAAGTATTGATAGAATAAAGCACAGGAACATTATGAATGAAAACAATAAATAGTGATATGGTTGAAATTCTTACCAGTAGCATCCCACTGATCGCCGTCTGGCAGTAGCAAATCCGGATCACCCCGGAAATCCATTCCAACATATGGATACTCGGAATAGGCCATCTCCTGACGCTCGAACCACCTGAAGAAGGTAGCAGTGAAAGAAATTTGAGATTGACCAGCATGCCTAGACATGTGATCAACCCATCGCTGCATGCGTGGCTCAGTAGGAGAAGGCAAGCCGAGATCAATGTACTGTGGTTGCATCAGTGGTATTTTCTCCAAGGCGAAGGCAGTCAGAATAGAACCGAATCCAAAGTTCTTCAGCTTCCTGTCCTTTACTTTGTTCAATTGAATTTTCATCTGAAGAAGTACTGCATCACACCAGTTGAATACTTTCGGTTGGAGACACTCCAAGGCGTGCTGCACATAAGATCTGTTGGCAACATGAAGAGATGCGCTGCCGGCCATCCTACCAATAGTATACAGAATGGACCTGAGAGGCCTGCTAGTAATCTCACGGATAACAACCTTGCCGTCTCTGCTCGGCTGGGACCCTTCCCTGCAGTACTGGCGGACATAATCTCTCACGGAATCATTCCCTCGGACTGTACCAGACAAAGAAATGGGGGCACCCCGCCTCGACAAACCAGTCAAGAAGTAAATGTCTACCACGGTCAACGGAATGGGTTTGCTCCTGATCTGAAATACTTGGTTAATAGGATCCCAAGCATCAAGCATATACTGCAGTAAAGAGATCTGTGCTCTCATGCTAGAGATACAGAAAAACTTCAGCAGGCCACAGTCTCGCAGCGCGTTCACCGTGACAGGGTCATGGAGGGCAATCATATCCTCTTCTTCATGTTCTCGTTCTCGCCATGTTAGGGTCATTTTGAAGGTGGAGGAAAATTAATGATTGCCTGAACCTTACACGCGTTGAGACGAATCCCATCCTTAGAGACTACAAAGCCAAGTAAACGACCAGAACCGACGCAAAACACACATTTGTGCGGATTGAGTCTTATCTTGTAGTGTCGGCAACGTAGAAATATCGCTCTTAAATGCTGCCGATGATCAATCCGCTTTCGCGAATGAGCCGGAAGGTCGTCGAGATATGGTTGGACGATGCTCTTGGTGTCATGGAAGGCATAATTCATCGCCCTCTGAAACGTCGCCCTTGCGTTCTTTAAACCAAAGGGTAATTTTCGATAAGCGAATGTGCCCCACGGACAGATGAATGCAGTCTTTGACTAGTCCTGTGGGCAAATATTAATTTTATTATACCCGGAGAATCCATCCATAAATGAAAAGATTTCACATCCGGCGCATTCATCAATTATCTGGTCGATAAAGGGTGTAGGGTAGTTGTCCTTTGGACAAGCTTGATTTACATCCCTATAATCGACACACACTCGTATTGTTCCTTGTTTCTTCATAACAGGGACAATATTCGATACCCAATCAGTTAAAGGAATTGGGTAGATGAAACCAGCATGCAGGAGTTTTTCAACTTCTGCTTTAATGGCAGCGGCTTTCTTGGGGTGCACCTGCCTAAGCCGCTGTCTTACTGGTTTGACATCTGGATACATCTTAATTTCGTGTTCAACAATACTCGAGTCGATGCCGGGCATTTCATCATATGACCAGGCAAAGACATCTCTGAATTCGCAAAAAAGAGCGTTATATATTTCCAGTTCTGAAGGAGAACAACCTTTGCCAACATGAATATTCTCTACAACATCTGTTTTGGTCGAGATATTTATGGCTATAGTCTCTTCAATATTGGATAGGTTTCGCTCGGAATCCACCGTATTTACAGTATTTGAAAGGAATTCAAAGACTGAAGGGTGATAGAGGTCTTCTTGAGTATCTTCTTCACAACCCGGAAGAAGGGAACGATGGTGATAATCATTCCATGGTTTTCCTTCAATCATCATTGATTCGATAATTCCTTCGTCGGTTTCATGCACTCTCGACCAAGGATCTGAAGATGTACCATATTCCCTAGACCTATCTACCCAAACTCTCGACGAGCCCTGATTGGGGTTCGCCTCCCATGCCCGAAACATTGATTGCTACAATATTTCTACAGGGCTTAGGGGCAGAACCATTGCATGATCCATGTTGATATTGTCTTTTGATATCTTTGTAGAAGATATCATATTGCAGGCTCTTACCATTGCTACTTCCCCTACATAGATCGGAGGTGGAAGTGCGAAAGTTCCCATCAAGGTGGGGTCTTTCAGTAGACCTACTCCAATATCCTGAAACGAATGGTCGCTCGCATGGATCATCAGAATGCTTCCTATAACTTGTGAACCATTAGGGAGGAAGTTTTGTTGGTCGATGATCGTAATCCCCCCTTGAAAAGGGAATGCGATTTTTCTAAAATAAGTCGACACAACAGCTTGCATGGCATAAATCCATGGCCTTCCCAGTAGGATGTTGTAATCAAGGTTCCCATCGATGACTTCAACATCTATTTCTACTGTTTTGCCCCCTAGTTCAACCTTCAAGTTATTTAGGATACCGTATGGGGTAAATGTCCTACCGTCGATTGCTTTCAATGTTGTCGAGGATCGCGACAAGGTTGGAGATCCTAAAGTTTTCCAGCAACTCATCGACATAATACATGTCGATGCCCCCTCATCAATAATTGTTCAATGAACAGTTTTGTTGAGGGCTTTCACTTGTATAAGGAAAGCTAATTGAGCTGGTAACTGAGGATCGTATCCTTTGTGATCAAAAGATACAAGATTGGAATCCTTGGGATCAACCCCACCAATGGCTGATAACAAAGCCTGCTTTTGGGATGGACAATTTTGTAGTACTTCAAGAGTCGACATAGCGGATGGCGATTGGGCCAAATCTTCCACTATGTTATAATGTTGCGCCGCTCTGGCGCGAGGATTAAATGTCGACTTGTGTACTACTCCCTTTGGCGGTTTTATTGTTAATTCAGGAATGATGGGTGGTACAACTTCTGTCGAAGTTGTTGTCGAACTGCTCGGTTGATCTTTTTCCTTGCCGTTCGACAGCTGCGGATTCCCATAATCTTTGTTCCTTGTCGAAATCAAAGCATCATTTTGTTGCTTAGAAATCGACAACATAAGCACTTGCGACGGGGAAGCATTTCCACTATCAACCATATTTTGACCTGGATTGGGAAACGGATCAGTTAACATAGCTGAGGTTTGCGAACTTTTGAAGAACCTTTTTAGCTCAGCTTTGTATGGACAATTCTTTGTCTGGTGATCCCCATCACATATCTGACACCCAAAAGGTGGTTTCTTATTTCCAGGAGGGTTTGAAGAAGTTTTTTGAGGAGATGAATCTCCTTGTTTCTTCTTCTTCCCTTTGTTTTGCTTCTTCTTTCTTCCTGGTTGATTGGTTTCTTTGCCCTTATCTGCTGATACGGCATTTACTTCCGAAGCAAGAATTTCTTCTTTTGCGTCTTGATTCGAATTCTTACGGGCCTTTTTGGGGTTGGCCTTTGTCGATTTCGCGTTTGCCGTGCCAATCACGCCATCGCCGCCATGAGAGTCACTATTCGATTTAGGAGGAGGAGGAATTGAAAATTCTGGTCTAGGGGCATCCGGTATTTTGTCATAGAGCGTGCCGGACTGAGTATAGACTAAGTCCAGATATTGCGCACGAGCTATAACTTGCTCTTCTGTTACGACTCCCCCCTTCGCCACGTCTTCCGTTATGGCCAGAAGTAACGACTTTATAAACCATTCAGCTAATAGCTGATCGGGAACATATGTTTTTACCATCCTACGACGACGTCGCCATTCATGTATATGATCTGATATATGAGTGGCCGTTGTCTGTTTGAAGTTGGTTAATATTTCTGTTCCCGTTTCATACCTTATTGGTAATTGAAAATGGGTTAAGAATGTCGTGGCTAGGGAGCTAAAATTGTCGAACGAAGCTCTAGGTAATTCAATATACCATTTTGCCGCTGGACCCGTTAACGTCCTCTGAAAGAGGCGAAGCCTTATCGAATCATCATTTAAGGTGTTTGATGAACACCATAGATGAAATGTCATCACATGATTCGACGGATCTTCACCCGGATTTCCATTAAATTTAGGAATGTCGGATGGAAGTTTATGTGGAATCGCCGGCCACCATGGGGCGTAAGCAATCGGATCGTTTGTTAACCGATGTAGATCAGGTAACTCTAAAGTTGCCACGAATGGTAACTGTTGATTCAGGTTAGGCGAAGCGTAACCAGGATACGATGGAATCACCTGAACAGTTGGTCTTTGCATACCAGCATAATGAAGTTGATGCTGGTATGACTGATACGGCTGGTGGACTTGACCACTGTAAAGTGGTTGATTTTGACCGTTTTGAATGTACGGCTGTCCACTGTTCGCAAAGATTTGCTGTTCAGAGCCTTGGTACACTTGCTGGAATTGTGGTTGTTGGTACTGCACCAGTCACAGTTGTGAGGCCATGGGCTGTTGTGCTATACTAACCGTTGGACCAAGATGTGGGGTAATCGTACCCGTTTGTACTTGTGTCGTCCCACCAGTAGGCGATTGTGGTTGAGTCGTAGGGTCAAGGGGCTGTTGCATTACAACCTGAGAAATCTGAGGTTGACATACAACAGGCATCGTTTGAACTTGCGACACGGTTACAATAGCCGGTGTAGTTGGGATGTTCGTCACAGGTACACACTGTTGCATAGAATATACAACTCTTGGTTGTTGGGGTAGCATAGGTACCCAACTACTTGTTGCAATTCCAGTATAACCTGAATATGGTTGAGAACTCCCGTATGGGTACCCTCCCGGAGGGGGTAATGAAAGGGCATACTGCCCCCCATACGGTGGTAATCCGGAACTCAAGGGAATTGATTGCCCTTGTGGACTGGATGGCCCAAATTGACCTCCAAAGGGATCAATTTGTCGAGTCTCAACATAAGAGTTGCCAGATATTACTCCGGAGGAACAAACAGGAACAGACCACACTGTCGAAATAGTCCCTGGGTGGACTCCTTCTAGCGGTTGAGAGCTAGTTGGGACAGATGGTATGCCGGCAAACATTGTCGGAATGGCGGCAGGTAATTCTGCTGTCGCTGTGTCATTTGACACAGTCCTAGATGTTGACGGTTGTTCAAACATTTTGAGTCTATCCAGTTGATTGCCTAGTGATTCTACAGGAATTTCCACTGGTGATAGACAAACTTCTACTGTAGCAGGAAATAGAGTGACCCCTACTCCAAAATGAGTTGGAGTACTTGCTTGCGGATCTTCTACAATTTCCTCTATCTCAATTAGACCAGGTGGAAGAGGAAGACCGTCAGGTCCGTAAAATATTTCTGGTGCCAAAGAAGGGGTTGTATCGACAGCGACAGATGTTTGAGGAGCAAGATTTTCCGGACCGGTTACAGATGGAACTGGTTCAGTGACACAAGTGTTTGCTCTCAGACTAGGATCAGTATTACTGTCCCTCCGTGGCTATAGAACTTCTTCTATAGAGGCAGGGTTTCCAGAAATGTTTGGAGTAACCAGAATCTCGGATGTTGTTGGAACACTTGTTCTAACTTTTAAAGGAGATTTTGAACCGGTTAAACGAGTTCGCTTTGTCCGTACTGTTTTCGATTCCGGAGACAAAGACGGTTGACTCGTAAGCCTCCGCGAACGATGGGGTTTCAATTGACTTTCTTCCACGATTGCGGATTACTCGATCAACCAAAATATAAAGGGGAAAATGTGTTTCCGAATTGAATGAATTTTATTAGACGCTTTTTAGACACAACTTGCTTTTTCAGTTTTAAAGAGTCGAGAAAAAGCTAAAGATGACTCTAGTCTCCTTCGATGTTTTAACGAGCCCGAAGTGACAAATGCTCGGATGGACTTTTTCTGTTATAGAGTCTGAAAAAGGCCAAAAGAAACTGCTCTGGAGTTCTAGGAAGAGGGTGTGCCAAACTTTTCGCAAAACCACAGAATACTTTTTAGGGTACGGGTGGTCGATCTTCGTGAATGCTGTGTTCACTGCATTGCGAATCGTAGGGCGGACGACACGACTTCCTATGGATAAAGGCTTTATTCCTATAGGGGTCTCCCAATATATATGCGACGGTACGTGGGAGCACAAGTCCGTATTGATACTTATCACTTCACCGTGGAGGAATCACCCAACCACTCAAAGGTAAGATACCAAGTTTTACGACGCCGGAACACGTCTCTAGCCTAGACCTCTATGTTTGCGTTATGTTACAAAGCGTTGTTAAGTTCATTCAGTTTATTTTAAGGTTCATCTTGTTTAGCAGTTTGCCTTTAAGGATCACCACGAGATGTATTGTACAACTTCCTAAATGCAGTCTAAAGATGATAAGCAAGCTTTTATAATCTTTTCAACAGATGAAAATCCTAACTACAAGGGAAAAGAAAGACATCATCTTTTCACAATGAGCAATCAGCACACTCTAATGCACTTTTCCTAAATCATACATGCAAACTTATCAAAATGCAAAATGCATAATGCAGGTGTTTGTTTTCCGCTTTCTTAGTATTTATGCCTACAAAGAAAGCTTTTTGTACAACTTTGAATTTGCTTTTAAATGATCAATACAAACAAGATTACTTTTTCGAAATCAGAGAGGGTAGAAGAGATTACAACACATAACGATTTCTGAAATGAATCTTTGTTTTGACACTTTTAAAAGAGACAAACTCAAACCATAAACAAAAAGCAAATATGGATAATCAATCTGCAAACAGCCAATGAACTCTCTCCTAAGATCACAATCAGATCTGAATCAAGGGCTACAAGATGATTACTTCACTCTTGTAAAGGAAAACTATGAACGAAGTCACAAACACATAAAAACATTCATAATCTTTTTGCACAAAAATGAGGTGGAATGCAAGAAAGGAAAAGGAGTTTTCAGATCAGTACCAATGCTGGTTAATGGCTGCAAAAACAGAGAGCAAAACAGGGCTACAGAAGGCAGAGAACCCCAGTAGCACTAGGCCAAACTGGATCAACGCAGGTACAACACAGTCAGTTTGAAATTCAGCGCAGGTACTCCCTTCGGGAACCGCGTTGAAATGCAGACTGGCTTCACTGTGTCTGCGCTGAGAGGAGAAACTCTCGTTTCCCTCAAGTTCTGGGTCACAGTTTGCTAAAAAATTCATTGTTTCAGGCCAAATAAAAAACACAAGCAAGGTAATATCAAAGGGATGCTTTGAGGGGTGTACTAAGATCTATCACAAGGATCATCAACTCATTTGTGAGTCTATTGTTCAGATCATAGACTCATCCAACGACTGGATCAAGGCAGCACTATCTACTTTGCAATCCGTGAAACAGATGCAGTTCGATTGTTGCTGTTGAGTCTATGAAATAAACAAATAATGGAGACACAAAATGAACTGACTAAAACAAGTTCTTCCCCAGCGGAGTCGCCAATTTGTTGTGGGGAAAAATGCCTATGCAGGACGATCCTATCCACCTAAAGTGTGATAGTACTTTAGCAACAAACAGAGACAACTATCTAGATATTTCTTCCTTTGTGAGATGAAAGAGAGGGGAGATCAATGGACTTACCGATGTCTTGCGTTTGTCCCTCGATCAAGATCCTCTCCTCTTTGAATGTTCATAGCTACTTGCCTCCTCGCTTGCCCAGCTTCAAGAGAACAGCTACTTGATACCTGCAAGATCACAAGAGAACAGCTACTTGCGACAAGAGATGAACACAACTCAAAGATAGATATTCATATTCACAAATGATTCAGGATTAGATAAATCAAATACACCAATGTAAACATACATCAAATAAACATTAGCACATAGGAGAAAACAAGATAGCTTTATTGATAAATAACAAGGGTTTGAGAAGAGTTACAACCCAAAGGGCTCCAATCCAGCGCCTCTTCCCAGCAAATGAAATTCCTATCTTCACCCCCTTTCAAAGCATAAACATCCAATGATTCAGATCTCAAACTAGCAGCAATTCTTTGCATTCACAACATTCCAGCCTCCCTAGACCTCATGGGAGAGATCTATATATAGGAGTTTTGGAGAGAGGATGAGTCAGCTTGAGGCTGGTATGAAGCTGACTAGTGTCCTCTCCCACTTCAGTTCTTGAGTCCACTTGGAGGTTCTTGCTTCCACTTGGAGATTTGGAACCTCTTACTCATCACCAGTCGAATTCCTTGATGCAAGTGTCATTTTGGAAGCTTCCTGGGCATTGACACATTGAGGAATGAGCCTGCCACTTGTCCAGTTACGCTCAGCGCAGGTAGCCTTTGTTGGAGTTGACATTCAACGCAGGTAGACAGTGGAGCAGTTGACATTCAGCGCAGATGCTCAGTGGAGCAGTTGACATGATCCAGAATTGGCTTGTTTTTGAGTGTTTTTCAGTGGAGAACTTTTGTGAATTGCTGTAGTTTGCTAGCCTTGTTCCTCTAGGGGTAGGAACAACATGTTTAGGGACTTTGGATCCCTTATATTATGGACATTTCATGCTCAATGCTGCAAGGCACGAAAATGTCTATAACAGGTAGGGATTGTTGTCATCCACAATCTCTATTACTTCAAAATCCGCTAGTGCGCTCGCGCCCTCAGTATCAACCGTTACTCCCTGCTACCTTCCCATGGGGATGATTTTCTGCTAATTTGCCATCCTTAAATTAATCAGAGACCATTGTAGCATATGTCTCCCGATGCTCTCCCATGTCTGCTTTGGCAAAACATTCGCGTCCGACCCCAAATGTAGAGTAACTTGATCCATCTCGTATTCTCCTATCTACGCAGTAAGCCTCATCTCATGCCCCGTTTTCGCTTTATGCTTGCTAATCTGTCTGACTACGCGCAATCCGTCAATAGCGTTTTCCTTCCTTTCACACCTATTGATTAGCTCATGTAGACCCTTCACAACCTTACTTTCAAGCAACAACTTTGTACAGGTTTCTAAGAAAGTAGTAATCATGGACGGGTCCATCTCTTTAGCCAGCTTCTCTTGACTTCCTGAGGTAGAGGCCTCAATAATTTTTTTTTCGATTCCATAAATGTTTCTCTTGTGTGTTCTAGATAAAACTTAGTTTCTTTTTCTGGCGCTTTGCAGACGCACTCACCTTCTTTAGACTGCTTCCCCTTATCTTCATTAGTCGTCGCTCCGTTCCGCAGCACAATATTTACCTTAGGATCTTCCTTGCGAGGCTCAACCCTCATCATCTGTAGGTTCTAAGTCGGTTGTTGAGGTTGCGCCCCCTTTTTGCGTATCTTAGCTAACAATATAGGGCAATCCTTCGTCGCTTGGTCAAACTTAGTATAATAGCAGCATGACAGATGAGTCGAATTCGGGTAGTCTTGCGCGTAATGTCCTGGTCCTCCACAGTTGTAACAAATGACCTTCCCTCGACCTCTACCAGGTCCTCCTCCACCTTGGCCTTGTGTGCACCCTTGATTCTCACCTCGCACTCCCCCAATGCCTTGGTTCAGAGGCCGGGTTTCTGTTTACACCCTATATGCAGGCGTTCTATCCATCATTAATTCGTAACTACGACAATTGCATTCATCATGACCTACTGATTGACATAAGTTGCAGAAGAGTTGTTGCCGTGTTTGTATGAATTTTTGCAACAAATGGAAATTATCTATTGCATGTTTTCCAGCTACTTGACAGATAGCACACCATAGCGTGGGTCCTCTACTTGGCCCTGCTGGAGCTTTCAACCTCAGAGGCATTGGTCCCCCTGCTGCAACATAATTTTCAAAAACTGGACAATGATATTTGTCATGCCCTGGACTTTTGCACTTTAGGCACCAGACTTCTTTGCGCACCTTGGGCTGAGCTGTTCTATCTTTCTTCAGACTCTGCATTTCTAGGCAACGGTTCTGCAATTGCACATGAATCTGCTAACCCCCAAATTAGCATCTTAAATTTGGTGTCTCATGTAGTCTCATTGCAATTTCCACAGCTTCTGCCTGGGTCCCAATCTTCTGTTGTGATAGAGAAACCCTTAGATGAGGCAGGAGCGAAGCCACAAACCATTCGTGTTGTTGCCCATCAGTTAGATTCATGTTAGCCTCATGGATTGTACACTTCAATCTCTGATCCAGATCCCAGGGTGTCTCACCAGGCTTCATCATGATCTATTTGAATCCCACAATTGATTGCGCTTCAGACTTAGGTCTACTGAATTCCTTATTCAGCGCAGTCTGGATATATGCCAACACGGACATCGGGTTATCAGTGTAGTACTTAATGTACCACGTTAGCGCACGATCCTGCAAAGCACTAACCAATATTGCTTTCTTCATTTGATCATCTGTGATGCCTTGATCTTCCCATACGGCCTTTGCGACGAACCAAAACTGGTCTGCCTTTGAACACATGTAGCTTTATTGAGTTTTCCATATTGAATGGTGGCTGAGGTGGTGGTGGTGTAGGCGAAGCTGTATGTGACGGAGGTGAATATGGAAGCAGTGTGGGTGGATGGTGTATTCGCAGGAACCCTTGCTTTATCAACTAAACACTGCTCTGTGGAGATGCCTATGCTACTTCCTCATCATCACTCAGAGGAGGTTCAATTAGCAGGCTATATTCAGGGCCTATTTTCCCCTTGTTTCTGAATGTTCGTCCACTTCGCATAGCCCCAAACATCAAGGTAGTTGCATAACCCGCTTTTCACACAAGATAATCTTAATCCATGTATTTAATGATTTTAAATACTTACCTCGTGGCCCTTTGAAGAAGCGACGCTCTGCTTCGCTGTAAATGACTGAGGTATCAACCGCGAACTCTGTCATAGCCCCAAACATCAAGGTAGCTGCATAACCCGCTTTTCTCACAAGATAATCTTAATCCATGTATTTAATGATTTTAAATACTTACCTCGTGGCCCTTTGAAGAAGCTACGCTCTGCTTCACTGTAAATGACTGAGGTATCAACCGCGAACTCTGTCACAAACCCTCCTATGATACGATCAAGCCAATGATCGACAGCGCGCACAATCTTATCTTCAGAGGATTCTACTATCCCCACTAACTCTAGGGTCCAGACTATTGGACCGTCAAGCCCCCACCTTCCTTGGCCATTTTCCAATTTCGCGATCCACTCATACAACTCGACTGGGAAGGAACAAAAGAAGATCTCGTGTATTTATGTGTACTGGTATTTATCCAACCACTTTTCTTTCATCAATCATGGATTCTTGTTCTCTTGCACCGCGAATTCGTGGATCTTTCTATCTAACTAGTCTTCGATCTCTTTCTTAGTTGGATTCTAGTGATGTGACATCACACATCTCATTATGAAGATCCTGATATCGGCAACGGAACCATTTGTTGGCTTGATGGGCCCTGACCGAGGTTCAGTGTTAATTAGCCAAGAAAATCCCTACATTACTGGCCCTTTAAGCATCAATCCGCAGAGCGCGAACTGAAGTCCCACCCGAAGCAGTATGGGGCGATGCAGGAACCAAGTTTCCGCACCCTGAGATAGTTGTGATGTTGTTTTGTACCCTAACGCTTCCTTTGCATAGATTGATAAACATTTAGGGGCTTATCAATGCACTTCTCTTATTCAGCCTCGAAACCTTTACGAAGGTCTGTGATCGTCCTTCACGGACCCTAAATAGGCAATTCAAATGCTTAAGCGCCTCTGTAATTACTCTTACCTTTTGTGTCGACCCAAATTAGCTTAAGTAGTGGTTAACTTCAACATATGTTATGATTATCTTCGTGTAATCATATATTATTGCTTGCGTTCATATGACAGAGTAAAACACATAGATTCGCGTATCAGTACAACCTTAAATCATAAACTTAGTATTCAACATAACATAATCACACACACTCATAACACAAGTAAAATAGTTCATACACAGATATTTCCCAAATAATTCTCTTTATTGATGGTTTAGATCTCCAGTACAGACTCTAACTTCCCTATGCACACAGCTGCAGGGGTCTGCGCATTCAGCTGCAGACTTCTACCCTAGGCCTCTACACACTTAGCTGCAGAGCCTCCTTCCTACTCTAAGACTCTTCACTCATAGCTTTTACAGACTCATTATATTAACTAATTTCCCAAAAAATTTCTTAGAACTGAACTGCCTTAGACTCCTCTAAGACTCCATTTTATACATTCTCACGGTCTGCGGACCAAGGGTGAATCTCATCAAGCCGACACAACCTATCTAAACTAAAGGTGGAAATCCTTTTTGACTGTATACATCTTCGCGCTCTGTGCCCACAACATGAGGATACTTTACATTCTTTATACAAAACTTGGACCTTTAGCACCAAAAATTGGGCTTTTAACCCCAAAATTGACCCTAGGGGACCCATTCCCAACAATGTTTCTTGCCCAATCGACATCAATGTATCCATGAAGTCAAAAATCTTCAGTAGAATATCTCAGACCAAGTGTGATCGTCCCATGAAGATATCTAAAATATGTTTGGCAGTGATCCAATGTGCATGGAGAGACTCGGTCATGAATTGACTAAACATGTTTACTGCATAACATATCTTTGGATGGGTGTTCACAAGGAACATCAAAGCCCTAATCAACTGTATATACTCTAATGGATTCGCCAAATCGAGTCCTACAACTTCTCTACATAACTTCTTGAAGTTCATTTCCATCATTGTGGTCATGGACTTGCATTCTATCATTCCAAATTTCTCTAATAGCTTCATAACATATTTTCCTTATGAAAGGAAAATATCTCTGGGACTTTGCCACACCTCAAGGCCTAGAAATTAATGCATGAGTCCAAGGTCCATCTCAAATTCAGAGGCTAGATCCCTCTTACACTCAATTATTATAAGTTCATGACCCATCAAGAATAGATTGTCAACATATAAAACCAATATCAATGATATACCTTGGACTACCTTGAAGTAGAGGTTGGGATCTAGTTTCACCTAGATTGTACAGGTACCATGACAATGCTCAGGGAAGGGGTTGTCACTCTGATCCCCTGCCACTCCGTTCTAGCTGTCTCTCAACAAAAGGCTATGGGGGGTAGTCCCTATGGAATGAGGTGAAGGGAAAAGAGTTGGAAACCAACTTGTATGGGAGACAGGATGAGTGGTCTAGCCAATTGGTGAAATTCAAGTAAGATTATTAATTATATTAGATTTTAAAGTATGAGAGCAATGCCTTAATGGAGTCACAAATTATTTCTTATAGTAAATTGGAACCAAATGAATGGATGGACACCCACTGCTTAAGATGATTGACTAACCCGAATGATATGCATTGACCTACGTGTGGTGCATAGATCTTGATTATTTTTAGTTATATGCCAAGTTTAGGTGTAACCTTCCCTTAACTATTTTGAAGTCGGGCTCCAAGGTAGGTTGTGGGAAGGAGGCCAACAAGAAACAGGCTAGGGCCTAAGTAACGATACCTTCATTTGTGATCCTATTACTTAATGTCTTTGGCGCTGCGGAGACTGTGGCTCAGACGACTGTAAGGTCACCGTGTTAACCACCGAAGAGTTGTTGAGGCCCCTCAAGCTAGGTGAGAAGGGTTGCCATATATTTTTATCAACCTAGCTTATGCTAGGATGTAAGTTATTAGTGCAATCTAGATCTAGTATGCTTATGCAAGATATTACGAGTGAGATTAGTCTTGAGTTAAGATTGTTTGAGTTATTTAAGCACTTAGTGAGAATCTTCTTATAACAAGAGTACTTAACAATATTAAAATGACAATCCTTAAACGAGACAAGTGTAGACTTCAACAATATTCCACAAGGTGTTTAATCAATTAAATCAACTTATCCACTTATCAATCAAGATGCCAATCACAATTCAACAAGATTATACTTCATAATGCCAAAGAGATGTGAAATTAAAACCCTTAAGAAACCAACAATGTTAGTCACTTTAACCATGTAAATGCTAGGAACAAGTAACAAGATATGAAGACACTTAGGCACTTTATGTTCCAATGATCCCTTTTATGCGTAGTAAGTGATTAATATGACAACAGTAAGCAATTTATGGCAACAACAAATAATTTATGACAATAGTAAATAAATGCCACTTCAAATATGCATATGCTTACTCAGTGCTACAAAATATGGCCAATTATCAAGTAAACTTAGCAAACTAAAAAAGCAGATGTATTAGGGCCTTTAAGGCATGTTTTCAGCGAAATTTTCAGATCTGAAGTATTTATAACAACATTAAAATTGCTGATCAACAAGCTAATGAGGCTAAAGACAATGCCCAAGCTGTCCAAAAATAGTAAAATTTTGCCAAACTTGAAAAAATATTTTTTGGAGTTATTTAGAGGATGTGATTAAGAAATTGTAGATCTGATATGTTTATTACAACAGTGCAATAGTGACAAATCAGCAACCCAACAATGCTTAAGACAATCCCTAGTATATCCAAAAATAGTAAAATTTTGCTAGAAATTGAAAATTTGAAATTTTTGGTCCTCTTCAAGTGTTTGATTTACGAAATTTTGTAGAATTGAAAAAACAATTTACACAGAAAATTTCAGCAAGCAAAAAAGTTTAGATCCAGGCCAAATTTGAGATACCCAAGTGGCCAAAACTCATGAAAATCAAGATTTATCAACTTTGACCAATTTTGACCATTTATTATGTGATTTTAGGACTGAATTATTATTGATTTGATTGTTGTAATAAAACTGAAGCAAAACAAGGGTTTATAATTCAAACCCTATGCCCAAGGCCTTGAAGATCATGTGGTTGAAATTCGTTGAAACTTCAAGTTGTCACTTGAAAAAGTATGAATTTTGAGACCTTAAACCTACAAAATCACCAAGTATTTAGCGTTTAAAATTTAGATTAGGGTTTCAACTTAAGTTAGGGTTGAAAATGGGTAAGGAAATCCAAAACTAGGCCAAGGAAAGCCAATGTTGGGGGATAAGGAGGTTGAGATGATAGATTGGGGGGAGAAAATACAAGAGGATGCCAGAAAAGTACAATATTGGAGGAAGAAAGCCCGGAAAGGCTTGACGTTGGGGTTTTGGAAGGTAGACTAAGGCCAAAATGAGAACGATTCACTTAAAGGGAATTTATTTGGGCAAGAAAAGGGTAGTCGTGTGGCCTAGGGCCCACAGTTAAGCCTTTTTAAGCCTTAAGGCCCTAGTGTTGGGCCTAGGAGGGGAGATATTAGCTTCCCAAGGCTACGACCTACCCATAAAGGGTAGAAAAGATGACGCAAAGACCAAGGAAGGTTGACGCAGGCCAAGGAAGGGAGACATTGGGCTTGGAGGAGGCAAATTTGGTCCCAGGAAGGCCAAAGACTAAACCCCTTTGTCTTAAAAAAATTTCTTCTTCCTGATTTGAATTTTTCCGTCAAATCAAAATTCTTGCAAAATTATCAAGAAGATAGGTCTTACACTCAAGGGCCTAGATCTAACTCTTCCTTCACTTAATCCATTGATCCAACCTGCAAAAAATAGAAATACAATACCCAAACCCAAAATATATACAAAATAAATCTAAAAACCCCAACCCAAGTTAGAAAAATAATTTACAAATAAAATTACAAAATTATTTTACAAAATATACATGAGTTTTAAAATAGATTTTGAAAACGCATTTTTTTATGATATTTTTCCCTTGAAAGAATGGCTAAAACGTTTCAAAAAAATTCATGTTCACTATAGCCCTAGCAAATATTTATTCCAACATATGAAAACTAAGGATCCAAGCAAAGTAACCCTTGCCCACAGTCTGTGAACTTGGAGACCAAGGATTGGGTATCTACAAACACTATGTACTATCTCAAAATAATAACTATAGAGCACCACATAGGAAGCCCATAGTCAATACATACCACAAATCAATGAACAAGAACACCTTGAGTTTCACCCCAAAGTATTTTATTATAGTAGAAAAAACAGTTCCCAGTGAGACAATGGTTTACAAAAATGCTTCAGTAGCAATTCTGGCCAGAGATTAAGATGACTATCTAATTTATATATAAATCCTCCAAAGGAAAAAATAATGGCTATTTTCTTTGATCCTTGTCAACATAATCTTGGCCTTTGATAAATACTTCAAGATCTTTTAATCTTGGCCCTTGACTTTTTATTTTTGAGGAATTTTTGAATTTATCATTTAATTCCATTTTAATTAGTTCAAAATTAATTATTTAGAGCCAGTTCCCTAAAAAATTTGACTTTGACTTAACCACCAAGGTCCAAGGGTCCAAATTTCTTAAAATATACAATATTAACTTGGTGGAGGACCTTTAAAAGTTGACTCCTTTAAGACCCACAAATTTTTCGATTTGGGAAATTTATTTTCCTAAGACAATATAATTTGACTCTAATTAATTAATTTTATGGCTTAGGATTTAATTTATTTTGCTAGAAAAATTAATTAATTCATATGAGGGGATTTAATTATTTTTCCAACCCTCTAATACATAATATTTTTCATTTACAAGACTCAAAGATGGAATACACTTTTGGCTTAGATCCTCAAGACACATAACCCATCTGCGACTCAATATGATCTAGTAAACCAAGTGATTTGTAATAAAATAATTTAGCCAATTAGCTTAAATTATGTTGAAAATGCAACAAGATGATGGAGCTCAGTGGAAAGGAGTTGCCTTCACTAAGTGGGCCCGCATGGTATTTTTGGCGCAAAGTCTATTTTTAGACTATGTCTATTTTTAGACATATGGATCATGGTCTATGAGTTGCAGTATGCTGTTTATGGATGATTGGTCATGTTGGGAAAAATAGATGGACTTCTATTTTTGGATCACAACAGAGTGATCAGAGTCTATTTTTAGATTGCCAGGCTAAAAATAGAAAAGTCAAATATTATTGTCTCATAATAATATTTAGACTATAAACATTATCTTATCCTCTTGGAGCACTTTAGTTTGATCTACAGATGTGGCACATGCAGCTGTCAGAAGGAAATACGCTTTTCTTGTGGGTTAGTTGAGCTATTGCATGCAGGACTTCAGTTAGAACTCAAGCAGTTGAGTTTGGTGGAGTTGATGGAGTTGTGTTCAATTTGACTTGGTTAAACTAGTTGTATTTAGTCTAACTGCAAATAGACTAGTGATGAGTTGTGTGAATTAATTATTAACTCATAAAGCAACTAAAGAATACATCAGTTAACTCAGTTGCATGTCAGCGCATGTACAGTTCAGTGGAGACAGGTGTTAGAGGTTGAGATTGCTATCAGTTGTGACTATAGTTGTGCATGAGATCTTTCACAATCAATGGATTGAGTATGCCCATGAGAATTGCACAGTATATGCCCAGTGATATAGCCTGTGCTCACTTGATTTTCAGTGTGAGTGATTTTCACTTGGTATTGTGCAATAGAAGCAGGCAAAGCAGTGGAGGAGATTTGAATCTGTGACTTGTTCGGATCTGAGCTAGTTTTGTCTGTAACATGTGGAGATAATGTTGGATACTTGTGAGGAGTATTGTACTATGTAATGTTACATGTTCTCAATCATTAATATATATATAGTGTGGGGTTTTCAGCTGTAAGCTTTCCCCAGGTTACATACTGTGTTAATGTGTGCATGCGATTGATGTTTCATTGTTTTTGATGCTGCTAAATTGATGATCAACGTAGAGGAGATTATGTATTATGCATGTATTCCACAACAGTCTATAATCGGGATAATCTCTGCTGAATGAGTGTTTATTATTCAAAATTTCTACATGGTATCAGAGCTGTTGATCATTAGATCTATTATTCAGAAAGTGTTTACATATTATTTCTTCAGGCAGAGTCTGTAAACGGGCCAGGTAGCCTCCGGATTCATCCTTCCTTTTGAAGGTGAGATATCCGGTAAAAGCCCATACAGTCAATCTCTGTACGAGAAATATTTTGTTCTCACGAATTCTAGATCAGAGGTGGTTGAGTTTGGAGTTGGTGGAATTCGAATTTGCAGCAGTGTTTTCTTGGTATCAACGTGGCAATGTCTTTCAACGGATTGCGATTGGAGTATGCTCTTGAGGGCAGCTCGAACTATATTGCATGGAAGGACAGGATGGAGGCAGTGTTGGATGATAATGGGTTGAAGGATTTCATAGAGGCTGATGTCCCAAAGCCTATTGATGCTGCGCAGGTTGATGCTTGGCAAAAGAAGACAACAAAGTGTCAAAGGATTCTGTTGGAGGGCGTGAAGGATCACATTGTGTCCAGCCTACATGGAAAGGCTTCTCCATACTTGATGTGGAAAGCGTTAATAGATCTATTCCAAAGCAAGAGCGATCAGAGGAAGCTGGCACTCAAGGATAAACTCAGAAACATTAAATGTGAGAAGGGAGACAGTATGCCCAAGTATCTCACGAAGTTCACTCAGTGTCGAGATGAGTTGGGAAGTGTGGGGGTGATTGTCGATGATGAGGACTTGGTGAGCTTGGCTCTAGTTGGTCTTCCGAAGAGTTGGCATTCATATCAGGACTCTGTCAATGGTCAGGAGAAATTGCCAAGATGGGAAAGACTTTGGTCAGATCTTGTGCAGGAGGAGATCAGGCGGAATACCAAGGACGGATCTTCATCAAAGGGAACTGATGAAGAAAATTGCGCTTTGGTTGCCAAAGCAAAGAAGGGGAAGAGCAAGAAAGCTTCTCAGTCTGGTGTGAAAGGCAAGAAGCAGGATATGTTCAAGGTGAAGTGTTTTCATTGTCACTAGCACGGACACTATGCCACTAATTGTTCGTAGAAGAAGAAGAACAAGCAAGCTGCTGGATCTGCAGCGGGAGAGGCTCTAGCCTCGCAGTTTGAGCTTGATTTTTCATCGATCGCATGCTTGGTTTCAAGTGTGATGGGATCGGTGTGGTTCTTGGACAGTGGTGCGTCTTTTCACATGACAGGAGATCGAGATTTGTTTTCTGATCTGGAGGACAAAGATCTTGTAGTGCACATCGAGATGGGCGATGATGGTAGATAGAGTGCGACCGATATTGGTACCATTTCCTTTGAGAGGGAGTCTGGTAAACCCTTCGTATTGAAGGAAGTGATGCATATTCCAGGATTGAAGAAAAATCTTATCTCTGTGGCGATGTTAGAAGACAAGGGATATGATGTTGTTTTCAGCGAGGGAAAGGCTTTCCTGCACAGTAAGACAACTGGAGAAACCCAGAAGATAGGGGTTCGAGTGAGGAACCTTTATCAGTTGCATGTAGATGGTTGCGCAGCAATGGCATGCAAGGCAGAAGGATTGGTGAGCCGGGATGATGGTGAGCTGTGTGTTACAGGGAAAAGTGTCTATTCAGAACTGCTAATCCCACTAAGGTGTGGTAGCTACCTTAGAAACAAACAAAGTAAAACTACTTTCGTTTTCCTTTATGAAAGATAGATGAGAGAAGAATAGAGGAGACCAACCTCTGTCTTGCGCTTGGTTCCTTGCTCGATTCCTCTCTCTTCTGATAGTCCTTTGCTACTTGCTTCCTTGTATACCCAGCTTTACAGAGTACCTGTAGAATCAAAGCAGCATAACACTATACGAGAACATGGATCTATTATCATAAACAATCTAGGATCATATGTAAATTGACCATACAAATGCACAAAACATAGATTACACAAGAGTATGGAGGAAAACTTGAATAGCTTTATTGATAATCAAGAAAGAGCCAAGAGAGTTACAACCAGTTGTTCTGACCCAGCATCATCCTCTCAGCAAGTAAGCCCTTCTTCGCCTCATGCAAAGCTTAGATCACCCAACACTATGATGTTGCCTCAAGAAGCCAACAACAATTCCTTATAAGATGCAAAATTCCAGCCTTTGGATCTCTGGGATGAGGGATCCATATATAGATATCTGTGAGGGAGATGAGTCAGCTTGTGATTTGATTAGTGTCTTCCCTCTGATAGTTCTTGCTTCCACTTGGAGATTGATGATCTCTTACTCATCCTAGGTCGAATTCAGAAAGGCAAGTGTCACAGGAGAAGTTTTTGGAAGATTCCATGCTTCTCCACCTCGCGGATTGATACTGCCATTTGTCTCTTCTCGCCCATCGCACCCCATATAAGGGCTTTTTGAAATGCAACGCACCCACTGAGTGTACTTAGGTGAGATGCAATGCACTTTGCCCATGGAGCAGGTGAAATGATCCTGTTTTGACCAGTTCTGAGTAGTTTTTCATGGAGAAATTCTGGGAGAAGCTGTAATCAGTTGACCTTGTTCCTTTAGGGGTTGGAACAACACTTTTAGGGACTTAGGAGCCCTTGGTTTATGGACATTTTATGCTTGGGGTTGCAGTGCCCAAAAATTTCTATAACAGTTGCCCCCTAAAGCATGAGGTCGTTAATCTTTTTTGATGTCGGGTGAAATGCTTTATCATGAGGATCCGAAGTTCTTTCAAGCTAGGAGGAGACCTGTAATAAGATACAATACAATACGTTATCTTCATAATATTTTCATGATCTAGCTGAGGCAGGCATTCCCATGCTCAACTTTATAAATTCATTTTCATGTACATAGGACGGACAATCGTCTGAGTGTAGACTGATGATTCTGGTAGAGCCATCATCCCATAGATTGGATGATTATCTGTGCAGCAATGATGTACATTTGATGTCTTTATTTTCTTGAATATATATCGCAGCCCAGATGGATGAAATTAGATCCGGGGTCTTCAATCTCGTTCGATCTTCACTCAAAGTACAAGTCGATCCATGTGAGAGATGTTCTGGAGTCGAACATGGAAAGACATCGCCTGATTACCAGCCAATGATGTAAGATGTTAACAGGCGCGAGAGGAATCACCGATAATGATAATGATCCTCAAGGTACTACAGTACATTTCACGTGGTGTGAATAAGGGACTTGGCGTCGAACACCACGCAAAATCTTTCGGTCGAAGGCCATTGATGTAAACCTATCGCCGGAAGTGAGAAACTTTCCATTGAGGCATGCAAGCTTCAAAGTACTGAAAGGGGTGTCCCTAGATCGACTTCTTGGATAATGAGTTGATGTCGACAAGAAGCGATCTGTCATAGGAGGGCCTTAATGAATCCCACATCAATGACATGGAACGAAGCAAATGATTTTAATGGAGGTGAAAACGATCTGGTGATATAAGGTTCAGGGTGGCGGTCATGAAAGAATGGAGCGTAAATGTATTGCAGCGGGTGAGACACAGGTGAATTCTCTGAGTGACTTCTCTTGAACATATCGGCGACACTGACATGATGGATTGGTAGCATTAACCCCAAATGTGGATGGTGTGATGTGACCATGGTGATGTGACCGATGGATGAAACAACCCAACCCGACTTGGATGCGGAGTGAAAGTGTCATGTTCAAGAGCGACTTGCTACCAACAAAGTTTCTTCAAGTTTTCTTCCCAATTTTTCCCCAGTCATTGCTGACCAGTACCTCTTTATTTTTGTCAAGCTTGAGGAGGATAACATATGCTTGTTATATAATTTTCCATTCGGGCAAACCCATCGTTATGTTTTAACGAGCCTAGCGATAGTGAAACTCGTTCTTGTCTGCTATGGACAAGTTTGTTGCTATTAGGTTTTAACGAGTTTAACGACAAAGATAACTCGGTCCTTTTCAATTTTAGAGAGTCTGAAAAGGGACGTAAAGGAAACTCCAAAAATCCTTTTTTTTCATCTAATCCCTTAAGTCCTAAAAGTATAAAACAATACAGAAGGGATGAATTTTCGATACTTTTAACGAGCCAAACAAAACAAGCACTCGATCTTTTTGTTTAATAATCCCTCAGGTCCAAAAAGATTAAAATCTAAAGGAGGGATAGCACTTCCGGTCCCTTTAACGAGCTGGAGAGGCTAATGGCTCGGCAATCTTTTCATATTTTATGAGTCAGTTGAAAAGAGCTTAAAGGAGACTCGTCTTTGAGGAATGAGTGATAAAAATGGGTAGCAGCTGATTCCAGGTAAGGTTTGGAATTTTCCAATCATGGTAGTGTTACAAGGATGGCTAATAGGATCACTCTTCGCAGTTGTTCCTCAAAAGGGGTGAACAATCAAATGGAGGTGAATGATCGACCAATACAAAGTGGAGGTGATGATGGGAACACAACTAACGCTTTAAAGGCTGAAGTACTACATTCATGATGATTATTTACCGGGAATTGGTTCATTTTTTATTGAGCTTAAACGCTGGGGGAAAAATTTGCTCATTGCTTATGTTTATTTTTTAATGAGCATGAAGTCTGCGTTAAAACTGCTCGATTAATCCAGTCGTATAATAAGAATGTCTCATAAATGAAAACGGCAATTTTTAAAGTTTTGCCCCACATCCTTTCTTTATGCAAGTTAGGAAACGACCAATCCTACGAGTTTAAAGGGTTAGAGGACCTACAAATTTAAAAAAATAAATGGTCGCTCTTCGCTTGCACACCAAAAGGTTTGCATGCCCCCAGGTATAAAATAGAGTTTCAAGGTCACCTCTTATTCTACTGACAAAACATTTGTTTTATCGGGAAAGGTTTACCTCTTTCAGGTTACCAAAGATTGTTTTATCTGCAGCGCAAACAAAACACTTCTTCGGCGATGCCTACCGAAATAGACAAAGGCGGGTGGCGTAGACGCCTCCACCCACATAACTTTGACAAGGGAATCTTATTCCAATCCAACCCCCTTTTCCAATCACGGACGGGAGTGTCAGACTAGTCATATATCTCTCGCGGAAACCTATCCTATATCTGAAGTTTTCCTGCCGAAGCAGACCAGGGTGCATGCCCCCTGGGTTTCAGTCATGTCCCCCGAATCACTCACGCTCATCAGGTGGACGGACTGGGGATTGATGAGACATTCCTTGTGTGAAAAGACCATTCAGGGATGGCATATGACTATTTGCTATGCGTGAACCGGGGAATGAAAGCTGGTCTACGAGCTTAACCACTCTTCCTTCGTGCGGAAAACACATTACTCTAAAGAGTGATGAGACAATGGCTCCCATGCAATAAATATAGTCTCGTCCAAGGAGTAGATTATAATCTAGGGGTCCTTGGACTACCATTACGTTCATGTGAACAATTTTCCCTCTCAATGTTATGGGCACATTAGGAAGGATCCCTAACGGTCGACTGGTTCCTTTGTCAAAGCCTGTTAGATTTCTCATCTCAGGCAAAAGTGATGGTGAACCAAGCGCTTTCCAAGCAGTCGAGGAAAGGATACTCACAGAAGCCCCTTCATCTATGATGGTACCATCCATAACCATTCTATATACTTGAGCAATGATTCAGAATGGTACACTAGCCGGTAAACGGGGTCTGCCTAGCTGATTCCAGTCGAAGGAAACAACTAGGTTGCTTGGAGGTGGGACCGAATAGACGGTCGGGTACGACTCTGACGAACTTCCTTCCTGCGGTAAAGGAATGGGTAAATTGCCCCCATGTTCATCGGAGTCTGTGTTTACGAAAAGAATTTGGATGGTGTCATCCTTGTTCTCTTCGGTGGCTGTATCATTTGAAGATGGAACCTCTGAAGGCAAGACCGGGTCAACTACCGCCTCGACCTTTTGACTTTCGTCTGGTATGGGTTTAGATGGTTTATCTTCAATGATAGATGCTTCGGCCGACCACCTGGGCGGGTCAGCCGGATTTTCAACTAGCGACGGACTCGGCAAGAGTTTCTTATATCTAAGAGGAAGTCGTAACGGTGAAACCGGACGATCGTCCAAAACTCTTTTAGCCTCGTCTAAGAAGGGACAACGATGGACGGCGTGATCGCCTTCACACAGTTTACAAGGAAATTTTCACTTTCCTTTTTGTCCAGGGACTTCACTTTCAGTGTGTTCTCAACATGATCATCAGAGTTTGACGACACCGGGTTGTGCAAACGAGGAGGCCAGTCCCTTAAGATCCGAGGGATGCAGGGACAATCTCTATGATAGTGGTCTCCTTTGCAAATGACACATGGCAATTTAGGCCTGGTCGGTGCAGTGTGTGGATTTTCGCTAGACGACGCTTGGTTGCCCCCTTTCGCCTTTGGCTCCTTCTTCTTCTTCTCTTCCTTCTTCTTTTCCTTCTTCTTCTCAGATACTTGATTTTAGCGAAGAGGAAGGAGGAGAGGAAGAATTGGACGAAGTAGAGGGTTGGCGGGTAACTCTGGAATTGTCTAGTTGCTGACTCGATTGTTCAGGAATCACGGTGTTCTGAACGACGGAGGTTGATAAAAGCCATACGGGCAAGCCAATCATCAATCCTGGAAGTGACAATGTGGCCATGTGGGGTGCACCAACATCTCCCCAAGAGGAGAAGGGACTAGGATATTCTCCAAGGGGAACTCCTTGGTTGGTAGACTCCATTTTCTCAACCTAAGACCAACGTAGGAAAGGTGACGATTATTCCGTTTAAAATAAATTTTAGACGCTTTGACACAACTTGTTTTTTCAATTTTAAAGAGTCGAGAAAAAAAGAAAGATGACTCTAGTCGCCTTCGATTTTTAATGAGCCTGAAGTGACAAGTGCTCAGATGGACCTTTTCCGTTAAGGAGTCTGAAAAGGAACGAAAGGGACTGCTCTGGAAATCTAGGCAGAGGGATTACCAAACCAATCACAAAACTGCAGAATACTTTTTACGGTACGACAGTCAATCTTCTCGAATGTTGTGTTCAGTGCATTGCGATCGATAGGGCAGTAGAAACGGCTTCCTATGGATAAAGGATTAAGCCTATTGTGGTCTCCCAAAATATACTCGACGGTACGTGGGAGCACAAGTCCATGCTGGCACTTATCGTCTCAAAGTGAAGGAATCACCCAACCAACAGTAAGAACAATAGTTACCAGGCTTTATGACGCCAGAATATGTCTCTAGCCTAGACTTCTAAATGTTGTGCGTTAGGTTCCAAAGCGTTGTTAGATTCATTAAATTTATTTTATAGTTGATCTTGTTTAAGAAATTTTCCTTTCAGGTTCACCGCGTGATGCAGATGTACAATTCCTAAAATGCAATCTAAGGTGATAAACAGTCTTTTATCTTCTTTGTGCAATTGAAATCCTAGCTACTAAGGAAAGAAAGACATAATTCTTTCAACAAAGAGCAAAGAGCACACACTATATGCACTGTCCTAAATCAAACCAATCAAACAGTCTAAATGCAAATGTACATGCATGTATTTGTTTTCAGCCTTCTTAATATGTGAATGATAAAAAGAAAGCTAATGCGCAAATCTGAATTACTTTTCAAAGCGACAATTACTACCAAGTTTCTTTTCAAAATCAAAATGAAGACAATGACAACACTTTGCGATTTGGAAATGAAGACTTGCTTTTGACACTAGAAAAACTACTAATTCAGATCAAATACAATAGTAACAGGGTAATCGACTATCAAGAGCAATCAGACTCTCTTCTATCACTGAAAACGACACTTGTGACACTTTCAAATCAAGAAACGACAGTACAATTACGTTACTTTTTTGCAAAGGAGAACTGAAAATGACTCAAAAAATACACAAAAACATTTACAGTTCTTTGCACAATGGAGGCGGAATATCAGCAAGGAAAGGGGTTTCAAACAGAGGTGTACTGACTACAGGCAACAAAATTCTTGAATAGATCTGAAAAGAGTGAACAGAAACCAAAATTCAGGAACAATGCCTAGTCTGATCAGCGCACCTGTAACATAGTGAATTTGAAATGCAGCGCACCTACTACACTCAGGAAGTGCGCTGAATTTCAGATTCACAGAACAAAGAGTGTGCTGGGCCAGGGACGAGACTTTGCTTGGGTTTCGGGTCACAGTTTGCAGTTCAGTTCAGGGATTTTGGCCAAGCAAGTGGTAATCAGTAAATCAACAACAAGGGTAGATCTAAGGAGGTTACTAGAGCCACCACAAGGGCAATTAGAGAGTTTGTAAATCAGTTGTTTAATTCATAAACAAAACCTGGAGATTGACTGAAGCGGAATTTATCTACTTTGCACTTGCATAGAAAATGCAGTTCGAAAGCTACATGGCTCAACTTCAGGCTCCATCTGTAAGTTTATAAAGTAAACAAATGTAGATAAACAAACAACCTAGTCGCTCCCCAGTGGAGTCGCCATTTTGTTACAGGGAAAAGTGTCTATTTAGAACTGCTAATCCCACTAAGGTGTGGTAGCTACTTTCGAAACAAACAAAGTAAAACTACTTTCGTTTTCCTTTATGAAAGATAGATGAGAGAAGAATAGAGGAGACCAACCTCTGTCTTGCGCTTGGTTCCTTGCTCGATTCCTCTCTCTTCTGATAGTCCTTTGCTACTTGCTTCCTTGTATACCCAACTTTACAGAGTACCTGTAGAATCAAAGCAGCATAACACTATACGAGAACATGGATCTATTATCATAAGCAATCTAGGATCAGATGTAAATTGACCATACAAATGCACAAAACATAGATTACACAAGAGTATGGAGGAAAACTTGAATAGCTTTATTGATAATCAAGAAAGAGCCAAGAGAGTTACAACCACTTGTTCTGACCCAGCATCATCCTCTCAGCAAGTAAGCCCTTCTTCACCTCATGCAAAGCTTAGATCACCCAACACTATGATGTTGCCTCAAGAAACCAACAACAATTCCTTACAAGATGCAAAATTCCAGCCTTTGGATCTCTGGGATGAGGGATCCATATATAGATATCTGTGAGGGAGATGAGTCAGCTTGTGATTTGATTAGTGTCTTCCCTCTGATAGTTCTTGCTTCCACTTGGAGATTGATGATCTCTTACTCATCCTAGGTCGAATTCAGAAAGGCAAGTGTCACAAGAGAAGTTTCTGGAAGATTCCATGCTTCTCCACCTCGCGGATTGACACTGCCATTTGTCTCTTCTCGTCCATCGCACCCCATATAAGGGCTTTTTGAAATGCAACGCACCCACTGAGTGTACTTAGGTGAGATGCAACGCACTTTGCCTATGGAGCAGGTGAAATGATCCTGTTTTGACCAATTCTGAGTAGTTTTTCATGGAGAACTTCTAGGAGAAGCTGTAATCAGTTGACCTTGTTCCTTTAGGGGTTGGAACAACACTTTTAGGGACTTAGGAGCCCTTGGTTTATGGACATTTTATGATTGGGGTTGCAGTGCCCAAAAATGTCTATAACACCGTGGCACAGGAGATTGGGTCACCTTCACCATGGAGCCTTGAAGATATTGCAACAGATCACTACAGGGCTTCCTAAAGGCACTCTTGCGCAGTCAGATCAGTGCAAGGGGTGTACTTTGGGAAAGTTTGTGAAAGCCACCTTTCACGAGAAGGATAGTCGCGCCACGACGATCCTTGAGAGAATTCACACAGATGTGTGTGGACCTTTCTCAGTAGCTTCGACAGCAAAGCACAGGTATTATGTGATTTTTGTTGATGATTTCTCTCGTAAGTGCTGGATCTTCTTCATGCAGAAGAAGAGCGAGACATACTCAAAGTTCTGTGAGTTCAAAGCACTGGTTGAGAAGGAGTCAGGGAAGAAAGTGAAGGCTCTTAGGAGCGACAATGGTGGTGAATACATCTCTGGCGAGTTCAAGGATTTCTGCAGTGCAGAAGGGATTTGAAGAGAGCTCATAGCTCCCCATAACCCACAGCAGAACGGGGTTGCTGAGCGGAAGAACAGAACGATCGTGGGTGCTGCACAGGCGATGTTGCATGATCAGGGCCTACCCCTTCACTTGTGGGCGGAAGCATGCAATACTGCAGTATATGTGCAGAACCGTTGTCCTCACAGGATACTTGGCATGAGTACACCCGAGGAGGCTTATTCTGGTAAGAAGCCTGATCTTTCTCATTTGAGGATTTTTGGTGCTAACGTTTACATGCATGTGACGAAGGATGCCAGGAAGAAGTTGGAGCCGACCGCAGAGGTTGGGATATTTGTGGGGTACATTGATACGCCCCACAACTATCGTGTGTATTTTCCAGACAGTGGCAAGACTGTTGTGCGACGGGATATAAAATTTCAGGAGGAGAAAGCCATGAAGTGTTCGCTTGAGAGGGAGCCACACTTGCATGCAGATGAGGAGCTATTAGTTCCTAAAGATGAGCTTCAGGACGTGGATCAGCCACAGGACGAAGTTCATGGAGTGGAAGAGACCACTCATGTAGCGCCAACCATCAAAGGGCGAAAGCGCTTGACAGAAGCTGAGCGACTGGCTCAAGATGCAGAGAAAGTTGTAGGACCACCTACAGCTCAACGCAGGCAGAGACAGTCACCTGATCAGTACAATGGATACATGGCTCTTGTGAGAAAATGTGTTGTGACTGAGCCATCCTCTTTCGAGGAAGCTGTGGAGGATCTCGCATGGATAGAAGCCATGGTGGAAGAATATGATTCGATTGTCAGAAACAGTGCATGGGAGATTGTTCCTAGACTGGAAGGGAAATCAGTGGTGGGTTCGAGATGGATCTACAAAGTTAAGCAGGTAGCTGACGGGAGTGTGGAGAAGTACAAGGCAAGATTTGTTGCCCGAGGCTTTTCACAGATAGAGGGGATCGATTATGAGGAGACCTTTGCACCTGTCGCAAGGTATTCTTCCATACGGATGATTCTTGCTCTCTTAGCGCAGATGGGGTGGCACATTCATCAGATGGATGTGAAGACTGCGTTCCTCAATGGAGTCATTGAGGAGGAGGTGTACATAGAGCAGCCCGAAGGTTTCGAGATCTTCAGCAGTGAGTCGCATGTGTGCAGGCTCAAGAGAGCACTGTATGGGTTGAAACAAGCACCACGTGCTTGGTACACACGGATAGACAGTTATTTCACCGGACTTGGATTCTCCAAGAGTGAGGCAGATCCTAACCTATACCAGATTGTGGTGGAGGGTAAGTTTCTTATCATTGTACTTTATGTAGATGATTTGATTCTAACGGGTGATGAGTTGTTGATACTTTCATGCAAGGATGATCTTGCTAAGGAGTTTGAGATGAAGGACTTGGGCCTCCTTCATTATTTCCTGGGATTGGAAATTTGGCAGTGCAGTGATGGACTATTTGTTTCTTAGGGTAAGTATGTTCGGGAGATACTGGAGAAGTTCGACATGCATGGCTGCAAGCCTGTTGATACTCCTCTTCCTGGAGGTTGGAGGAAGGAGGATGCCACTTCAGCAGAAGAAGTGGATGCCACTGTTTATCGACAGTTGGTGGGGTTGCTTATGTATCTGGTCAATACACGACCTGATATATGCTATGCTGTTAACCAGCTTTCACAAGCCATGGTTAAGCCAACCAAGCTCTTCTGGAAGGCAGGCAAGCATGTATTGCGTTATTTGAGAGGCACATCGGGATATGGATTGTGGTACAAACAGGAGGATGAGGTGAAGCTATGTGGCTTCACGGATGCAGATTGGGCAGGGAGCCCAACGGACAGAAAGAGCACATCGGGAGGGGTCTTCAGTATCGAGTCGACATCAGTTTCTTGGTACAATAGGAAGCAGAGATCCGTGGCACTCAGTTCAGCAGAGGCCGAGTATATGGCAGCAAGTTTGGCTGCATGCGAGGCTATATGGATGAGGAAGATCCTGGTCGGGTTGTTCAGTTCTTACTTGGAGCCTACTGTGATTTACTGTGATAACCAGAGTTGCATTAAACTCTCAGCTAATCCTATATTTCATGATATATCTAAGCACATTGACATCAGGTACCATCATATCAGAGATTGTGTGTAACGGAGAATCATGTTACTTTCATACATTCCAACGGAGGATTAGGGTGCTGATATCTTGACGAAGGCGCTCACCAGGAGCAAATTCGAATACCACCGAGGCAAGATAGGGGTTGCTGATAATCCATATCTTGTTGAGAGGGAGTGTTGAGAATGCAACAAGATGATGGAGCTTAGTGGAAAGGAGTCGCCTTCACTAAGTGAGCCTGCAGGGTATTTTTGGCGCAAAGTCTATTTTTAGACTATGTCTATTTTTAGACATATGGATCATGGTCTATGAGTTGCAGTATGAAATTTATGGATGATTGGTCATGTTGGGAAAAATAGATGGAATTCTATTTTTGGATCACAACGGAGTGATCAAAGTCTATTTTTAGACTTCCAGGCTAAAAATAGAAAAGTCAAATATTATTGTCTCATAATAATATTTAGACTATAAACATTATCTTATCCTCTTGGAGCACTTCAGTTTGAGCTACAGATGTGGCACATGCAACTGTCAGAAGGAAATACGCTTTTCTTGTGGGTCAGTTGAGCTATTGCATGCAGGACTTCAATTAGAACTCAAGCAGTTGAGTTTGGTGGAGTTGTGTGAATTAATTATTAACTCATAAAGCAACTAAAGAATACATCAGTTAACTCAGCTGCATGTCAGTGCATGTATAGTTCAGTGGAGACAGGTGTTAGAGGTTGAGATTGCTATCAGTTGTGACTATAGTTGTGCATGAGATCTTGCACAATCAATGGATTGAGTATGCCCATGAGAATTGCGCAGTATATGCCCAGTGATATAGCCTGTGCTCACGTGATTTTCAGTGTGAGTGATTTTCACTTGGTATTGTGCAATAGAGGCAGGCAAAGCAGTGGAGGAGATTTGAACCTGTGACTTGTTCGGATCTGAGCTAGTTTTGTGTGTAACAGGTGGAGATAGTGCTGGATACTTGTGAGGAGTATTGTACTATGTAATGTTACATGTTCTCAATCATTAATATATAAATAGTGTGGGGTTTTCAGCTGTAAGCTTTCCACGGGTTACATACTGTGTTAATGTGTGCATGCGATTGATGTTTCATTGTTTTTGATGCTGCTAAATTGATGATCAACGTAGAGGAGATTATGTATTATGCATGTATTCCGCAATAGTGTATAATCAAGATAATATCTATTGAATAAGTGTTTATTATTCAAAATTTCTACAAATTATTCCCAAACCACTTTTACATTAGACTCGACTAAAAACACTATAACTCACCTAATAATTCGATAATAAATTGCACCCTAGCTTTGAGGTTTAAGTTGGAGGGAAAAAACTCTTCTGAGTAGCTGTGTCGAAAAACATGGGTAATCAGTGAGGTTAAAAACCTCCTAGGATGAAATTCTTCATCAAATTATAGGGTAGGTTGTAACATAGACTCAAGGTTTTACTAAGATCATTTACAATATATAACTTGCAGAATGGGATGACCATGACACATGGACTGTTGATATGTGATCTGATCCTTGTTGAAAAAAGTTGGTACTTTCACTTCCTTCGAACTTTGACAATTTGAGTGCAACATCTAGCTCCATATGGGGACACATTTCTTTCAATAAGTAACATGAGAATCCCATAATCCTGCATCCAAGGAAACAAAATTCCATCAAATAGATAACCATTTAACATCGAAATCATCATGCATATGTAGAAAATACCTTTGGAATAGAAAATATACTCTAATAAACTGGAAAATAAAAAACATAATATAATTGCATGAAATAAAATATCTAGCGACATGAAATAAAAATGGAACAGGGTTAGAGATACTATACAAAAAGATGCCCATGGCATCAAATGTCATTGGTGAATAACAATCTCGGGCATCTATTCGCTAACTAGTAGATCACTCAACTTGTTTTTAGATGTCCCTTGCTGAAGTTTGACCCTCTGGTGTGATTGCTCATCACTGCGTTGCATATGTTTGTCAATCTGAAACCTTCTTTTATTTCTACTTAGTGAAGTGGATGGGTGGTGGAAAAAGTGAGATATCTCTGATCAAAAGGAGGCGAATGTTCCTGTGGCACAATCTGTTCACCATTTTACAACTTCTTTGGAACTTCCACATGGTATCTTCTCTCTACTTCTCTATACAACATGAACATGCCAACTGCAGTTGTTGGAATAGTGGCATAAGATAAATCCATCTAACATCCACCTAAATCAATGGAAAACTACTGGGAGAGAAGCATCCCCCATATATATGGCACATCAATTACTGCTATATCCATGGCGATGATTTTGTAAGGATAATATGCTAAGGAAACTTGTAAATCTTTAATGACACCAAGGACTTCAACCTTTCTAAAGTCCATTGAACAAATGCTATGATATGGTATAGAAATTCTTAATTTTAATTGCTCCATGACTTTCTTGGTCATAACATTCTTAGATGCACTAGAATATAGCATGCAATTGCAAGTAATATGTCATTTATGTCCAAAGTAAGAAATAACGGTTCATGATTTTCATTAGTCATGAAAACGTTGATATCCTTTAATTTATTTTCTTTGTCCTAATGATTAATTCCATCATCCTTTTGTTGAAGAATACCTAAAGCCCCGAAGAAAGATGCCCTTTGAGATAAAATATTTAAAAGTTCAAGTACAGAGACAAACATTTTAATATTATTTATCCGTGCGACCCAATCCATGTTCAAACTAGATTTGCATCTTTAAGTGGGAACCTGCTTGTTCTGACTTTGACCTTTATCCTTCCTTTGATATGCATAGCCCTTACTCTTTGCAAGTTCTAGAACTTGTTCCTGAGTTGTTTTATTACCATATGTCTGAGTGATGGGGTCCTTTTCTTCATGGAAAGTGTTTACTGCAAATGTTGAAGAAATCATATTAGCACATGGGCTTTCACTTGATTTGATTTGACTTGCATTATTACTTTGTTGATATCTACTTTCTTCTATTATCCTTCTAGTAAATGCACATGTACTTTCTTCATGAAAACTATCATAGGTAGGTTGTGGGAAGGAGGCCAACAGGAAGAAGTCTAGGGCCCGATTAATGATATCTTTTGTTAGGCTCCTATCACTCGATGCCTTTGATGTTGCAGAGACTTAGACTAGGCATTTAAATAAAATTTACCAAGATCACTACATCTCACATAGGTCCAGGGATTTGCATCTCATATAGGTTAGTCAATCATTCAAGAAGCGGGTGTCCATCTAGTCATTTGGTTCCAATTTATAAGAAGCACAAATTTGTGACTCCATTAAGGCACTGGTCTCATAATAGAAAATCTAATCTAATCTATAATATTTCTTTATTTCAACCAAGTGGCTAGATCACTCATTCGTGTTTCCCAAGTAAGTTGGTTCTCAACTTGATTTCCTTCACTTCATTCCATAGAGACTATCCCCCATAGCCTATTGTTGGGAGACAAATAGAATGAATTGGACTGGGATCATAGTGACAGTCCCCGTCTTGAGCATTGTTGCAGCGCTTGCACAATCTAGGCAACAACAGGATCAACATTTCTTCTTGTGAATCCCAGTTTCACCAGATAACTATCTATGTGGGCATACCATGCTCTAGGGCATTGGTTTAAACCATATAATTCCTTCTTCAATATGAAAACATGTGTATTTCAATTCTCTACTTCAAATCCTTATGGTTTCTCAACATACACTTCTTCTTATAACATGCCATGGAGGAATGCAGTCTTCACATCCATCTGATGAAGGGTCCTTCCTTGACTTGTGGCAAGGTAAACTATCAAATGAATGGTTGTATATCGAGCCATAGGTGCAAATATATCATCATAATCTTCTCCCTCTTTCTGAGAGAAACCTTGAGCCACAAACCTTGCGTTGTATTTTTCAATGCTACCAACAACTCCATGCTTGATATTGAATAGCCACTTCAAAGTCACCAAATATTTCCCTTTGGTCTCGACACAACATCCCATACACCATTCCTCATAATTGATTCATATTCTTCAGCCATAACATCTTTCCGTACTTTTTCTTTTACGTCTTCATCGAATGTGGAAGGTTCGACTTGAATCATAGTACTCATGACTGCAACAGATCCCTGGTTCCTGCATGGCTGCTTCCTTTCTCTAAATGATCTTTGAACGAGAACCTATTTCTTAGCATCCTATAGAGTGTCACGTAGCCAAATTGGTCTCTTCCTATTAATAGGATCACTTCAAGGAGGATCTAACAGATCCACAGGCTCCATGGGATCATCAAAAATATCATTGTCAAACTTAGGCATGAAAGGACCATCTAGAATATCCATATCATCATTCTTCTCAAGAGGAGGAGGTGGAGGAAGTTCCCTTGCTTTTCCAAATCATCGAATGTAACATCTTTGCTAATTTCAAAATTCCTTTGACCAGGAATATATATTCTAAATGATTTAGAGTTTTCACAATATCCAACAAACACACCTTTTCTTCCTGTAGCTTCCAATTTATTCCTTTTTTCCTTTGGCACATGGAAATACGCGGGACATCAAAATATGCGGAGATGACCAATGTCGGGATTGACACCTATAAACACTTATTTGGGGGTCTTGTTTTCCAAATCTTGATTAGGCACCCTGTTTTGGACATATACGACAACATGTGAAGTTTTAGCCCAAAGGAACTGAGGCAACTTTTGATCATGGAGCATCGCTTGGGTAGCTTCTACTATAGACCTATTATTCCTTTAAGATATACCATTTTGTTCGGGAGTATATGGCACAATTGTTTCCTTCTTGACACCTTCCTTATTGCAAAAGTCAATGAACTTGTTTGACTTGTATTATCCACCATTATTGAACCTAAATATTTTGATCTTCTTTCCTATTTGATTTTCTTTTTTTTTTTCTAATAGGAACGATTGAATTTTATTAAGAAGTAAGGTTGGGCCTGAGCCAAACAACTACTATTACATTCAGCTGTATGATTTCTGGCGATTCAGAATCCTCATAATCTGGCTTTTTCATTGGAATTTCGCTGTTACATTTGATTCTTTTGGGATTTCTTAGAGTTCCTTGCTTTGCGCTTAGCGTCTAAAAACCTAGCTTTTTTCTTTTTTCTTTTCTTTGGTAGGATAAGGCGAACCTGGCTTGCCCATAATCGATTCCAGCAGCTCGATAACTGTAGCCTCTAATTATGAAAACATTGCTATGCCTATTATTTATCTCGTTGTTTGAGAGCTAAATGCTTAAGTGATCTCATTAGCTGTGTCTAGCCAATTGTGTGGTTCGTATTATATTGCTGGAGCAATGATGAGTCATTATCTTGCTATGACTACGATGATCATATTTTAAACAAAATTTTCTACCTGTATCTAGGCCGAGGATCAACATCGATCCTCAGCGTTCAGATGAGATTTGGATGTATGCTGCGTTCGCCAAGGTTTGAACATTCATGGAGACAAATATTGCATAGGGAGTGCGAGACAGAGACATTGCCTTGGCTGCCCTATCCATGCTCAGTTGGCCTTCTCTGTTAAGGAATTGGATGCTTTTATGCTGCTACATTGTTCTTTGACAGAAAACCTTGTGCTAATAGACATCCCTTATTTGCCATGATGTCAACCTCCTTATTCATATTTCTGAGGATATGGTAGAATGAGCAAGAAGTGAAGTTCTACAACAGCTTTCTTCTTCTTTCAAGGGTCTTATTGAGCACTTAGCTATTGAGTTGATCACCAATGTTTAGGATTTTAATCAGGATTTTAGAATCCCCAAAGATTTGAAGGTTTTCCCTTCTGTTCCCCTATGCAAGCTGACATGCTTTGAGCAGTCTGAGAATCTCGGCCTGGTTTTTAATGCTCTGTCCTAGGCCCCAGCTAAATTTATCCTTCTTGTGCCCGTATGTGGAGTAGATTGTTCCTCTTACCCCTGATATCCCCGGGTTTCCTTTTGAGGCTTCGTCGAAGAATATCGAGACTCTGCCCTGATCTTTCCACCACTTTTGAAAGTCTGACTCAGAGATCTGAAGCCGCCACTCTAGATTGAGGCAAGGCCAGGAGAGGTTCTTTTTATTGCTGGCCCACCTCAGGGACTCACCTAGCCAGCTGAGCTCTTCGAGAGAGGAGAGAATTGTCTGACTTATGAGGTCTATTTTTGTAAGTTTCCAGCAATAGAAATTTGGCCTTGGCAGTCACTATATTAGTGGATTGTAATCTGTTGTTTAAGATGGCTTCATTCCTTGCTAACCAAATTCCCTAGTAGACGTATTTTGGAATTGCATTCCACATTTTAGCCAAAGTTGATTTTATCTTTAGAGTGTGAGGATAACTCTCTTTCCATGAGACAAAGAGACTAACTACTGAACGCTGCTTTGGGATTTGGGCGTTGAGCCCCAACATTGCTTGCAACTAGACTTCTTGAGAGAAGAGGCAGTCGATGAACAGATGTTCAATTGTTTCCTGATCCATGCAGCATAGTGGGAATCTATGGGGACCAATAATTCCATGTTTCTCTAAGTTATCTCCACTGAGGACACTTATGTGCATGAGAATCCAGTAGAAGAAATTGATCTTTCGGAGACCAAATTGGTCCCAAACATGTTGCCAAAGCTTTGTAGAGTTAATATGAGGTTGTTGTTCTTCAAGAGCTACAAAGCCCTGTCGTGCTGAGTAAGTTTCGGCCTTCCCCCAGCCCCATTTGTCCCTTGAATGGAGATGCACAGGAGCTAGACCAAAGAGCTTAGCTAGAAAGAGATGGAGTTGAGGGAGCATCCAGTCAGGAGGCGATGGGGAGCCCAATTGCTCCAATTCCCATCAGAATCCCATGTGCATATGTCAACAAGTTTGTGAATACCTTTCTAGATGAGCCAGTTACGCAGATCTACAATTTTCGGTGTAAGTTTTCGGGGTTGGAGGCCCATGATCTTTTATTCCCACAACTCAATTCTTTTTCTTTTTCCTGGGATTATGTAGAGATGGTATTTACAAAACTCTCAACCTTGGTTGCAAATCTTCCATAACGTGGTTCCTTTGTGGGAAGCTCCTTCTTCCATATTATTTATTGAGAGTCCGTGTAGATACTTTTTAATTAGAACTTGACTTACACGATGTCTTTGATTTGAGAAGATTTTCCAAAGAATCTTACCTCCCAAAGCCAGATTGGCCAACCCGGGATCTCTTACTTGTAGTCCGCCTTCAGATATTGGCCTTTTCACTATGTCCCAACTTACAAGGTGAAATTTTTTTTTGGTTCCCCTTTCCTCCTTGCCATAGGAAATTTCAAATCAACTTAGATAGTTGTTCGGTGATCCTTTTTGGAGCTAACAGAAATGAAGCCTGATAGATAGGAAGGGATGAGAGAACTGACTTAACAAGAATGAGCTTCCCAGTTGTGGTAAGCCACTGCTTGCCCCATGCAGTCATTTTTGCCTTGATTTTGCTGATAATTTCCATCCAATGATGAGCCTTGTTGGTTCCCAATATTAAAGCAGGCCTAGGTACTTGAATTTGTCCCAAGAGACATAGCCGATGAAGTCAAAGGCTTGGGAAATCCTGAGAATAGTTTGCTGGTCTACCGCCCAACCATACACTGCGCTTTTCCTCTTGTTGACCATAGCTCTAGAGACTCTGCAAAAGCTTTGGATTACTCCATTGAAGGCCCTTGCAATTTTAACGGAGGCTCCTCCCATAAAGATAGAGACATCGACGAACAAGGCTCAGGGAATCTGCCATCAGAATGTATAGGAAGGGGGACAGAGGGTGGCCTTGCCTAATGCCCCTCGAAGCTTTGAATTAGTTTGTTGGCCTGCCATTCACTAGAGGGGCTATCTAAGGTTCTCCAGTACATGTTTTAATCAATTTTATAAATTCAGAACTGAAACCAAATGCAGAAAGAACTCGGAGGAGGAAACAGTGCCTTAGTCGGTCAAAGGCATTCGCCATGTCCAGCTTGATGAGCATACCTTGCTCTTTGCATTGATGGTTGGAATGGATGATTTCCTGCACCAGAATCATGTTGTCTAGGAAATGCCTGCCTTTGACAAACCCACCTTGGTTGGGAGAGATGAGTTTTTCCAGTAGCGGCTTTATTCTATTTGCAAGTAACTTGGTGAGTATTTTGTAGGACACATTACATAGCGAGACTGGCCTGAAGCGGTCGAATGCCATTGAGTTTGCTTCTTTTGGGATTAGCGCTATGAAAGCAGAGTTTGTGCTTCCTCCCACTTTGGCTTTTCAGAGGAAGCCTTTGATCATTTGATACAAATCAACCTTGATGATGTCCCAACAGATTCTATAAAAATGTATGGAGAACCCATCGAGTCCTCGAGCTTTGTTTGGTTCCATCTTCCATATGACATTGCTGATTTCATCTTCAGTGAAGGGCTTCAGGAGTATTGAGTTGTCCTTTTCGTTAACCAGCCTTGGAATGTGCTTGAGGAAGTCTTGTGCTTCCTCATCATCATATATACCTTATTCTTTGTACAACCGCTGAAAATGAGAGGTTACAACCTCTTTTATCAGAGTTATGCCTTTGATAACAACCCCATCCGACAAAGTGATTTCAACAATGTGATTTCTAGAAAGACGAGTTCGAATTTGCTTGTGAAAGAAGGCTGGATTTTTGTCTCCAGATACAAGCCAGAGATTACGTGATTTGAGCCTCAAGGATTCTTCCTCCTCTCTAAATGATCGGAGGGTGCTGATTTGGCGTTCTTTCTCTCTCTGTATTTCTGAGCAGGTAATGTCTTGAAGCTCCATGCCCCTTTACATATCTAGTAGCATCTTTATATTCTGTTTTCTATGACTAGTGGGGGAGTCTGTGAGCCTTTATCCATTCTTTCAATGTTGTTTTGGTTGCCTTTAGCTTTTGCTCCCAAACATAACTGGGTGATCCAATAACATGGATGGACCAGGCCTTCTTGATTGTATCCATAAACATTCTCTGTTTTCCTAGAGAGGGCTGAACCAGAAGGGGATTGGCCCCAAATTTTCTTCTTCTTCCAGCTGAAGAAGAATGGGTTTATAATCTGAAGTCAACTTTGGTAGGATTTTTGTGGAAATGATCTTCTTCTTGGAGAGGAAGGTGCTCTAAAGTAGGAATCTATCCAACTACGCTGAAATGTGATTCGCCCTGACTCTGTTATTTGTCCATGTGTAGAGCCCTTTTTTTGGCTTAAAGTCTAGTAAATCCCATTGTTGAATCAGGTCTTCCACTAAGGGAAGGGAGTGGTCCTTGCTATTGGTTCTGTTAGTGTCGGTCTTGAGCCCTCCATCAGTGATCAAAAAACTCTTTGCATATGCATAAGTAGGTGTCTCATCGATGTCAGTTTTGCATTCCATTAGGCATGCCATAAAACTGATGGAGGAGCTGGTCCTTGTTCCCTTCTTGGCTTTGCTGGATCAGGTCATATCAGTTAATGAACTTGTGTCACGCTTGTTTTGTTTTGTCTTGAAGTCCAAAGTCTTAGGTCTAGGGTTTCAGTCAAATGTCATTGCAAGATCATGAGTCAGAGGTCCATGGGTCCCCAGCAAGCCGGAAGGAGGTATGTAAATATGTTTCATTGATATTTTCATCAGGTACAGCTCATTTATACCTTGGATTTAAAAACCATGTTTTTAAAGCCAAGGTCATGTCAATTTTGTAAAAAATAAGGAAATTTCAAAAAATTCTTCACAATGCCGGCAATAACCCTGGTCTCCTCGCCAGAGTCCATCAGATGGTCTACCTGCAAAAAGAACGGAGTTAAAGCACTCAAAAAGTCAAATTCAGGACAAAAGTAAACTCAAAACAGTGTTAAAAGAAAGTGCCAAAACAAAACATTAGAAAGTGGGTTTGGTAAGTAAATTTTTCAAATTGGGCTTATAAAGAGTCAAATTCCCTCTACAACACCCTCATTGTGCATCTAAGAGCTCGCAAAGAAGAGTGAGAGGGCGAAGAAGGCGAAAGGAGGCAAAGGGCAGCAAATTTGAACCATTTTCAGGTGCGCGACCTGTCAGAGGGCGTGCGCGACCTGTTGGGCAGTGCGCGACCTATCAGGCGCCCCTCCGCAGTGCAAAAACTCAACGGGCGCGACCAGTCAGGCTGTGCGCGACCTGTCAAAGCCTGTGCACGACCACTCAGCCTGTCACTCACAGAACCACTTCAAATTTTCTCAAATCGCCCTCTTGCTTGCTAAATTGATCGAGGTAGGGTCTATTAACCTGCTGGATGCTTGAAATATGAATGATGGGCTTGTGTTCGTATATATTTGCTACCAAGGATGTAAAGAGAAATGGATTTTAGTTATTGCTTGTCAATGTAGGCATAGTGCTAGGGTTGGTGTTTTTTCAAGGTTTTAAACTCCCATTTATTCCCTCCATTGTTTCCCATTAAACTCACAATTGTTATGATATGTCTCTATCTTATCTCATTTGCAAAGAGTATTAAATTTCCTATCTCCCAATTTCTAACCCTATCCCCCTCTCAAATACATTCCCAAAACCCTAATGCCCTCCACACAGCAAGAACAAAAAAATAAACACAGCAAGGATTAAAAAAAATGTTGTGTAAAAAGAAAAGAGCAATATAATGGTAAAAAAAAAACAGAGGCAATATGGCTGTGTATAGCTATTACAAAACAGAGAAAAGATGGCTGTGTATATTCAAAACAAAAACAAAGAAATGTAGCTGTATATATTTATAAAAAGACATACTGCTCTGAATATTGTTTACAAAGGAATGTTGCTGTGTCTCCCAAAAGACAAAGTCCTGTTTTCCCTTTTATCCCTAATATCCCTGTTTAAATAAAATTCCTTTTCCCTTATGACCAAATGTAAAAGAAGCCTTGTTCCTCTATGACTAAATGTACATGAATCCCTTTGAAAACAGAGTTTACCTTATGATGTACATTAGAAGACAAAAAATCAAATGAACAATGCTGTCCCATACCCCTGTTGAAATGCATGTCCTTTCCCTTTATTATTCTCATACATGTTTTCCCTAATAAAAATATTTCTTTGCAAATGATTTCCCAATGATGTAGATGAGATTATATGCTTAACATTTTGTGAATTGTCCCTTGAAAATTCCCTGTTTTTACATATTTTCCATTCCCTATTTAAAAAAAAAAAAAGTCCCTCCCTTAACATTTCCTTCATGATTTTGTTCCCCTTGAAAACAGCATACAACTCAGCATTTTTGCAGGCAAGGGTAGCAGTTTACTTTATCTATTTTCTCCACTTCGCTCAAAAGCACCATGTCAACCACTGAAACCTATGAGCAAGGTGATGATCGGTCTTCTTCCATAGAGGTTGAGGTACAGCGGAGGCCTCGTAGGGGTGGCAAAGGTGGTCATCATAAAAGAGAGGAGCCCACCTCTTTGGCAGAGTTGTAGGCCTGTCCTATGGCAGTGAATGGTTTCCGTTATATGTCATGTTTTCAGTTCTGTGAGAGGCTTGCCCAGATTCAGCACCACAGGGAGTTGGCCCGCTTATTTGTTTTGCACCTTCATGATGGGCAGGTCACTCTTGCAGGGGTGAATTTTGTGCTATCTCCGAAGGTGATTCCCGCAAGAGGAAGAAGAAGACCAACCCGCTCCGTATCTTGGCTGAGGCCTCTCTCACTCACCATGATACTCATTAGCATCCTCCTAGTAGCAAACCCAAGAAATTTTGAGAGTTTTGAAGCATTTTTGGCATTTTTGGGAATTTTACAGGTTTTGGCCATTTGACGGGTCTCACCCCGCGCGCGACCCTACATGGGGGCAACTCAGAACGGGGAAAACTTTGCATTTTTGGATTTTTCATGCAAAGTTACATATTCCCATGCATTACCTTGAGTTTTCATGGAGTTTTGGGCCTCCAAAAAGTCAAAATACAGCCAAATTTTGACTTTCTGCCCCTTTTTTGAGTTGCAGAAAGCTGTCTTGGGAGAAATGACTTTTGAGGGGTCAAATCAACTCCAAATTCAAAAATTCTGGTGGGGTTGGAAAGTAGACTCGTAGACCTTTCCAACGAGCTATCTTGCGCTTGATTTGGACACCGGGAAGGCCCTCAAACAGAGCTGTGAATGTGCGCGACCTGTCAGAGTGATGTGCGCGACCTGTCAGGGAAATTTCCCTGTTTTGACCAGTTCGGCCAGCAAAACACTGTTTTCATCTTGGTTGACTTTTGAGGCATGTAAATGATGGATTTTTGTGTAATTTTCATGGCACTTAGATACTTTTACTCTCCTTCATCACTTCTAGAAGATTCTTTGATGTAAATGGTAAATATTTAATGCATGGATAGGTTTCCTAAGTTTTAGAGGCAAGTTGTTTTGACTGCCTATTATCTAGTGCTCAGTTTAGAATTAGTTGAAACAGCTCCTAGGAAGCTGAGCTCGACCCCTAGAGGTGGGGAAAGAGGTTAGATCATCTATATTATGCCTTCTCTTGCTCATTTTCATGGTTGGACTTTTGAGGGAGAAGCTCCTATTGTATATTTTACTTGTATCTCTGCAATTTGAGGAAAAGGAAGACCAGGGTTTTGCAGACATCATTGGGATTCTTGTGGACTCTTGTGTTGATGGTGTGTTCTCTTATTGTAATTGTAAGTGTGTTTATGTGTTCCATCTCTTTCTTTACTGCAACTTATTAAACAAATGAAGTGATAAAGTTTGAATTCATGCTTGCCATGCTTAGCTTTCAAATTTGTTTAATGTTTATGTTTTCCACTGTCTAGAGAGGATTCAAAGTCATTGTTTGCCCTCTTTAGCTTCTCTTTTTTCTTCCTTGATCATCCATCTCAGCTAAAGGCATCAGCACAAACTCCTACCTTGCCCCAAAGACCCACCTGCAGAAACTGTGTCAAATCCCCGCACCCTAAAATTGCAGATCCTCAATTTGCCACCAAAAAACCCCAAAAATCCCCAAATCAACCTTTTAATTAGTTTACTAGCCTAATATCAGTGTTACCTTTGATTGGTCATCTCACCCCATTGAAAATTTGCCGAGATAGACCGAAGAGAGCCTTCTCATACCCCGTAGGGCTAGCTACGAGGTGAAATGGTTTGATGTTGCCTTGAAGGTTTACCTTCCTCAGCCTAGGGTGAAATCTCAAGCGCTAACAGGTTCCTCCTCTTTTTTCTTTTGGGTTGAGGATTAGATTGAAGTCTCCTACTAGAATTATATTCTGGAGGGAGTAAGCTTCAAGGAAATTAGTTAGGGTTTGCTAGCAGTCTTTCTTTTCTGCATAGAGGACATGTACGTAGAGATTAAAGAGAGCAAAGGTAATCTTACTAGGAAGGTGTCGAAGTTCGGTGTAAATCCAGTGTTGCGTCTGGAAGGAGCTCTCAAGTTGAAACTTGTCATCCTCCTAGAGTGTGGCTAGCCCACCGCATGAACCCCTAACACTTACAACTTTTCCATCTTTTGTTTTCCATATTATTTTGCTGAGTTCCAGAAGGGCTTCCCCTTCTATTTTAGTCTCTTGGAGCATGAGGATCTTAGGAAATTCTGATTTCAATACGTTCTTGACTGCTTTAGCTTTTGAGGGATTCCCTAGTCCTCTGCAGTTCCAAGAGACTAATCGCATTATTACTAGCAGTGGGTGGGGAATTACCTCCCTTGGGAGGTCTGGTTCTAGTATTTCTACTAATGGACATCTCAATTGTGGGCTGGCTACCTTGCATTTTTTGTCTCTCCACCTCTTCTTCTCTGGCCTCTCTGTGAGATTTCCTCCCTACTCTTTTCGAGGGCCTCTTAGTTGTCTCATTTTTCGAGGATCCCGAGATCTCTGGAGTCTTCTTCCTTGTCATTTATGCATAGGTTGGGGATCTAGAGACACCTTTTGGAGTTCTGGTTTGGAGAGGGCCTGTTTCCTCCTGCCTTTTGTCTTCTTCCATGATGATGGCCTGCTGTTCAACCTCTTTTTCTGCTGATTCTGGGGGTTTTTCTGGTGTGCTGAGAATTTCAAAGGGATTTGTGGGTATGTCTGCTCTTGGAGGGAGTGAGCTCCCCTCTGCTTGGACTATGGGAGGAGCACCATTCCCCATGAATACTCCTTTACCTTTAATTCTGTTGTTCTACTTAACTATTCTTGATTTCTGGACCTGAGTCCATTGGTCTCCTTTCGCGTTCTCTGCCCCCTCCTCTAATTTCTTTTTATAGTGCCTGACAAAGTACCCATAGCCGTGGCAATGCCGACATTTAAATGGTAGTTGTTCATAATCTAACGCTTGGATGTGAGTCTTGTCAGCCACCACGAGTTTTATAGCTTCAAGGAGACCTTCTTCCAGGTCTACTTCTACACAAATTCTCACACAGAAGTACTGATCCCTCATTTCTGCTCGATCGATGTATTTTCCAAGTTTATTGCCTATTGTTTCTAAGGAATTGGGGTTCTAACAATGCAGAGGTAAATGAGGCAAGTGCACCTAGACAGGGACAGTTGAGGGCACATCTTGTGTCAGATCGAAGTCTGGAGTCCATTTATTCAAATACAAACCCCGAGGCCCCATGAAATATGGGCCATTTCTGAATATGAGGTTCTTGTCTTCTATCACTTCAAATACAAATACAAAGAAGCCTTTGTCGACGAAATGACTTTTGATTCCTTCCTTGACAAGAGATCGCCAGTTCCTTTGCACCCAGGCATCTATAGCTTTAGGCGAGGGCCATAGCCCAATAAACTGTCCAATAAGCCTTCTTTCTGCTAGGTTCAACGCTGCTTTGTAGGGTTCTTCAGTCGGCAGAGCAACTATGGGAATGGAATCCATCCTTTTGACAAACTTCTGTTGCTTTTCGGTTGTTGGCCATTTATTGCATGACGCTACCAGTTCCAGGAACGTAGCTCGCTCAGGTGGTAGAGAAGGATCCGATTCACAGCCCCCTCCTGAGGCCATACCACTGGTGCTGCGCGCAGTCTCACACTGTGGCTGAGTCGGCTCCTCTCACGTGCGCAGAGTTGTTGGACGCTGCTCCTTTCCTAGTTTATTTTCAACCAATGCTTTGAACTCCTTGAATATTTCAAAGGCTTCATCCTTATGCTTTAAATAGTATATCCATATCTTCCTTGAAAAATAATCAATGAATATGATGTAGTAGAGATGGCTACCAATAGATTGCACGAGAATCAGACCACATATATTAGAATGAATGAGATGGAGGACGTCCTTTCTCTTGTTCTCACTAGAGGGGAATGGTACCCTTGTATTCTTTCCGCTTTCACAACCTAGAAATACTCCTTCATGTTGGGCTTGAACCTTTGGAATCCCTGAGACCAATTTTTCTAATTTTGGAAGAGCATCATAATGTAGATGCGCCAACCTTTGATTCCATAATTTTCTTAAATGGTCAATATTATGAACCAATGCTAGTAGTATTCTTCCAGTGACCCTATAGAGTCCTTCATATCTCGATCCCAATGTGAATGCATCTCTCATAGGTGATACAACATACCAAGTAAGAACCTTTCCCTTGATGAACGCAACCCTCATCCATTTGTCTTCTAAAGAGGATATTGATACCAAATTCTTCTTCAACCTAGGCACATATATCACATCATGTAGCAAAATAGATTCCCCATAATTCAAATGAAATATGATGGACCCAAAACCTTTAACAGGATGAGTGGAGTTGTCTCCAAGAACTAGTTTCAAAATTGACTCCCTCTCTACCAAATTACAGAGAAATTCCTCAAAATTGACTCCCTCTCTACCAAATTACAGAGAAATTCCTTATAACCAGAGAAGTGATGAGTGGCCCCACTATCAACCAACCATCTCACGAATTTGGAGGAGATGAACTAGTAAGGGCAGACATAAGAATATATTCAGATTGATTTGCAACATAACTATCATACCTGGAGAATTTTGACTTCTTTTGAGGATGAAAATCTTGTTCATGGTTGTTCAATCAATTTAATGTCTTAAATTGCTAACATAAATTATCGACCAGGGTTAGTAAACTGATGAAGTGTGGTGCACAATATGTGCTTAGTTAACCTTGTTTCTTACTTTGTTGAATATGTTTTCATGTTGTTTTGGGGTTTTGTTTCTTATGCCTAAGGAAATTAATCTAAGAAATAAAAGTTATGCTTCTAGATGAAATATTTAAATGTTAATGGACAAAATCTAATGAATTTTAATGTTGAAAACTAATTTCTAAAGAAGGAATAAAAGGAAATGTTTTGATGAAAGAAACTAAACTAGGAATTACTCTAAATGAAATGATTAAACTATGAAAAAGAAGGAAGAAAAGGAAATGTACATGAACTAATCTATGAAAAACAGAGCATTAATCTAAATACAATTGCATTCATATGACAAGACGAAAATGAAATCACTTCCTTTCTTATCCTTGAAATCTCTTGATCAAAATCAAACTAATCCTATTCATGGACTGAAAGAAAAATAACAATGACAATCTAAAACAAATGGAAAAGACAACTATGATCTATTGTATGATCAAATACCCATGAACCATTCAATTTAGGAAGAAATCTTCTTGAAGTGATTAAGTACTTGATTATACATTAAATGAAAGAAAACATGATCTAGGAAAGCATAAATAAAGCATGTAAAAGAAAACATGTAAAAACTTGAAATGACTGTGTAATCTAATATATTTAAGCAATCAATTTCGGAAGGGTTACCTTCTTGAAATACTGAACATGAGATGACACAATAAATAAGAAATTTAATCTAAAAAGCATTATAAAAGCATGAGAAAGGAAACTAAATCATTGTTTGTTCTAAATGCCTCAAGCAATCAATTTTGGAAGAACTACCTGCTTGAAATGCTCTACATAATATTAAACAATGAATGTAAAACTTAATCCTAAGAAAGCATTATAAAAACATGTAAAGGAAAACTAAGATCACTGTATGCTCAAATGCTTCAAACACAATCCAATTTTGGAAAAGAGAAAATTCTTTTCTTGAGATGCTTTGATTAGCATAAGATTACACAGTGATTAATAAAGCAATAAATCTTAATCTATGAAAGCAAATAAATCTTAATCTATGAAAACAAATAAATCTTAATCTATGAAAACAAATAAATTTCACACATTGTAGATGGCCAATCCAAAAGTATGAGGATGGAAAGTTGAGAACCCCAAATTCAAGCCTTCTTCTTTATTCAAAACATGAACAATTCCCGAACTTTACACATAAAATGATAGGAAAAAACTTCCCCTATTTATACAAAAAGATGAGAAGCTATATCATTAATGAAAGTCCATGAATCTCTCCCTATATCTCTAGAGTTACAATCAAAATAGGAAATGATAAGACACATATCTTCTTAGAGTTTCAATACAAATAGGAAATGAGACACCTATCCTTATGATCCTATGCTCTTCTCCACTCAAATTCGAATTTGGCCTTAGGAGGCCAAATAAGGGTCTTTTAGAAGCTTCCTTTTGACCTACACATGTCAACAATCTCATCCCACTTGTTAGGTATAAGCATATGCACATTATTTTCTAAACCATAAATTCACTTAAAAATGCTAAGAATTAATAAAGTTTGGAAAAACATAAATGTGACCCAATAATGATAATGGTAAGGTAAATGTAATGAAATGGAGGTGAAGTGAAGGTGACAATATGGAAATATAAGTGAAGATTTAGTGGAAGTGAATGACAATTTCAAGGCCCAACAATGGTCACTTGGAGAATCTCTCCCTCTTCTTTCATCTCTTCCATTGCGGTCATTTCTTCGGTCATCTCTTCCTCTTTGATCATTGAGCATGTTTTTGTTTCTTCTAGTATTATAACGTGGTCCATTGCTCTTTTTGGGGAAGTATAGAGCATAGTGGCCTTTCTTGTGACAATTATAGCATTTGATGCTCATGTATTCCTTTCTTCTACTTGGATTTCAAGGAGGAGGCTCTTTGCCTCAATTAAATTCTTTCTGTCCATTTGAAAAGAAAATTGCACCATCAACTAGTATACCACTGCCAGAGATTACAAAAAATGAACAAAACACATTGTTGAAAAAGATTGTCAAAACAGATAGCTTGATTTATATCCCAGTGGAAGTACAAGTCAGAAATGAATGGATTTCAGTAGATGCATTTGTAGACACTGGAGGATCAAATAATCTAGCTAGACCATCTTTGTTCAAACCTCTCTGGAAACCATTAAAGAATATACTAGTTTCAGAAACAATTGGAGGATCTGTCCAGCTCACACACTATGTAGACAATATTTCTTTAAAAGTTGGGGGGAGTATTGTAAAAATTTCAGCAATTCAGCATTATGACCCTTCAGCCAGTTTGATGTTAGGCATGCCATTTATAAATTCTGTGCTCCCAGTAACTATCAGCCAAGACAAGCTGATAATAAATTTGAAGAAAAAAGCTATATCTGTGCCTAGGCTAAGTATTGCAAACTCTGAAGCTAGGCGCGAGAATAGCCAAAAGAAAGTAGGAACCAGAAGGCCGACTAAAGATTCAGATGATTGGCAAGAAGTCCTACAGATTTATGAGAATAGAGCAGAGAAAGTAAATAAACAATCGGCATGTATTGAAGAAAATTGGTCTACAGAACAGAGAGACATCTACCAAAGACTTCTAAAAAGTTGTTCGGACAACCCGCAACAGTTCTGGGAAACTGAAAGTCCGATGCAAGAAATAGTCACCTTACATGACAATGGAGTGAAAGGAAATGTGATTCCCTGTACACCAGCTGATGAACAAGAGATGAGGAATCAAATTCAAGAACTACTAAAAATGCAGCTTATAGAACCTAGTGAATCTCACTATGCATGCTCTGCATTTTTAGTTAGAAATCATTTTGAGATAGTAAGAGGTAAACCACGGATGGTTATAAATTATAAACCTCTTAATGCCATTACTCAGAATTTTAATTACCCATTGCCAAGACCAGAAGTGATTATGGAAAAATTCAGCATAGTAAGGTGTTCAGCAAGTTTGATATGAAGTCGGGTTACTATCAGATACAGATTCAGCCAGAGGACAAACATAAAACAGCTTTCATATGTCCAGCAGGATTCTATCAGTGGAAAGTTGTTCCATTTGGTTTGAAGAATGCTCCAGCCTTCTTCCAAAGAAGGATGGATTATATTTTTGCTAAATATGATTTTATAGTTACATATATAGATGATATTTTGATTCATAGTCCAGATGTACATACTCATTTGAAACATCTAGAGATTTTTCTTGAAGAAGTTAGAAATCATGGAATTGTTTTGTCAAGAACTAAGATGTCCTTATTTCAGGATAGCATTGATTTTTTGGGGATAAATGTTGCAAATGGTTCTATTCAAATGCAGCCCCATGTGCTAACAAAATTGACACAGTTTCCTGATGAACTGAAGGACAAAAAGGCAATTCAAAGATTTATTGGAGTTCTGAATTACTTGCACAAATACATCCCAAATCTCTCAGAAAAGACAGCTCCTATAAGAAGATACACCAACGGAGGATGGTCAGAAGAAGCTACTGAAGCAGTAAAGAAGCTCAAAGAAGAATGTCAGCATCTACCAAAGCTTCAACCACCAGGTGACGGTTTATTAATTTTACAAACTGATGCTTCACTTGATTTTTGGTCAGCTGTACTTTTAGAGCAAAGAAGAAATAGTAAAGGAGAGATTGAAGAAAATTTGTGTGGATATGCTTCTGGGGAGTTTACAGCAAGTCAGAAAAACTACTTCATAGCTGAAAAGGAGACATTAGCTATCTTCAATGGAATTCAACGTTTTGAGGTATATCTAACCCCGGTTAAGTTTTTAATCAGAACAGACTCCAAAAATTTTAAGTATTTTCTGTCAGCAAAGATTTCAAGACAACTTGCAAAAGGCAGAATTTTGGCCTGGAAAATCTGGTTTCAGCAATTGAATTTGAGGTAGAGTGGATACCATGCAACTCAAATTTCTTGACAGACGTTCTAACCAGAGACATGAGTAAAATGTTCATTGTTGGAAATAATACTGAGAGGGGGGGGGGGGTGAATCAATATTATCACATCAATAAAACTTTTTCATTTCCATATTCAGATTCATATATGCTACTTCCACAACTTCTTATGATTCAGTTAGTTGATCCTTAATGAGTGCATTAGAACATTATCAACCATATTAACAGTTATCAGATGCAGTAACATAGAGTAGATCATCACACATAAGGCACACACATGAACACCATGATATAAGGTGGAAACCCAATGCGGGAGAAAACCACCTGCTGCAAGTCATCTCAATCTTCTTCTTAATAAGAAAATCCTTTTACAATATTTTGTACTGGTGCAGTCTTATACCAGTACGGGAGCTACAATTCCCTTTGCTCTTGTACTAGCCGATCCATTTACTAGTACGCAGGCTGCTACCTGCTCCAATCTTCTCTCCTCTAGGTACCACGTTTCATCAATTTTCAGACTGGATACACTGAAGCACAACACATAATCTGAAAGGCCACATTTCATCCAATTTTCATACTGGACCCAACAACAACATTGAAGCTCATAATCAAACAACCTTCTGAATCACCCAATCACTAGATCAATACATATGCAATGAGAGTTATCAACCAGATCTAGTCCACCAAATCATACAAGGATAAGTCATTATGAACCTGATCCATTCATCTATCAGTACTGAAGCTAATCATAATCATTCAATCAATCACTACTGTTATCAGAACATAATACCATACATCACTTCAAAACCCAGAACACAACAATAATAAACAGGGGCAGCTAGATAGATTTCATGAAAAGTCCGCAGCTTCACCCATAGAACACCTGCGTACATCCGCACTGTTTCCAACTGCTTTCCTGCGTACCCATGCACTGTGTCTCACGGACTTCCTGCGCACCTCTGCTCTGTGTCCAATGGAATGCCTGCGCCCCTCCACATCTTCTGCAATTCTGCACCTGCGAACCTGCGCACCTGCAGCGCTTCTGCGCCTGCGTATCTGCGCACCTGCAACGCTTCTGCGCCTGCGTATCTCCGCACTTTTCTTTCACTGCACTTGCGGTCCTGCGGGTATAGACAATTTTCAGACTTCAAGGATAACCCAGACTATCAGATCTACAGATCTGATCATGCGCCAAGGAGATATCAACCCATTAGTAGATCCGACTTGTAATTCTCATGTTTCTCCTTGATATTGATTCAACTCTCTCTCACAAACTGATTACAAGAATTTCAGATCTAGCTTCTCTTAAGATCTTCTAATTTCACAAGTGTCTAGCCAAATGATCTCCTTTGCTTTATATAGGCAAGCTCTTGCTAAAACCATGAGTCAATACCATAGATAACCAATACAAGGGGCCCAAAAACATGGGGCTCAATAATAATAATAATAATATAAAACAATACCACTGACCAAACCATAGGATCAAATACGTCGGGCTAAATACTATGGTCCACCATTGGATTCCCACGTGAGAATACTTTTTCACTGCATGAAAGTGCGTGAACTAGGGTCCGCACCTTTTACATGGTGTACCTGCGGGTATGTACGCACTTTATCTATGATATTCCTGCGGGTCCGCAGCTTTTGTACGGTGTACCTGCGTACCTCTTATTTTCTTCATTATTTGTGAGCTAATCATCAATCTCTGCTACTGACCTGATGTACAGTGATCCATCACCTGTAAGAGTTGCCATCAAGGACAACACTTTAGCCATAATGCCAACAATCTCCCCCTTTGGACTTGATGGCAAAGCTTACTAAGAACTTGCCATTTGATTCCTTTGAACTGTCCTGCATCTATGTATTATGTCACATCTGATATCTCTTCTGTAGATTCATCTGAATGAGATGTTCTTCTATGAGAGGGTTGCCATCAAGTACAACACATGCATCATAATGCCAACATTATGATTTCAAGACAACTTGCAAAAGGCAGAATTTTGGCCTGGCAAATCTGGTTTCAGCAATTTGAATTTGAGGTAGAGTGGATACCAGGCAACTCAAATTTCTTGACAGACGTTCTAACCAGAGACATGAGTAAAATGTTCATAACATGTAAATATTCAGTTTTTGAAATTCCGGGCAAAAGCCCTGCAGATGATAGTTTTGCCACTTTTGTAGACAGATTTAGAATTTTAGAAAATCATGCAAGCTGTGTGACAGATGAAATCAAGAAAGTGGTCGGTTTCAGACTAAGGAGAAATTGGTGGATCAGAAGATGCCAAGCATGGCAGTCAAAGAATTTGGGCATATCTTTAGGCCTTGATGAAAACTTGGTAAAAGTCTTTTCTTTACCAAATATGAAGGTTAAGCTTTTCTTCAGAAGCTTATCTGATTTATGGTCTAGTGTCTACACACAAGAAATGATCTGGACACTCAGAATTTTGAACTATTATCAGATCATAGGAAGTGTTGATTTTGCCCTAAGTCTTTTCACAGGTGCCAAGATTTTGGATCTAGAAGAAATTCCCATAAAAGAGGAAATGATAAAATATCTGCTTTCTTTAAGAATTCCAGATATATTTGAAGAACTAGAATCCTCTTTCCTTCAAAGGATTGATGAGAATTATGCAAATACTGATACTTTTCCTCAGTATGAAATATTTGAGAATTTTGCAGATTGGAGAATCCAAGAAGGAGAATGCAGAAAAATCCAAGTTACCAGAGTATCCCAGTGCATACAAAGATCCTTACAGTATTTGAAGACATATGCTTATCAGTGGGATTTTCATAGTTTAAGAATTAGAGACAGCATAGAACCAAATCCTTTTTCTCAAGTATTCAGTCATGAAAGGATTGGTAATTCTGAAACTGGTAACAATCAAGAGTTAATCAAACAGCATGCTGAATGGTTCCACGAGTTTGGAAATTTAAGACTGGTAGAAAAAATCCAAATTCTTAATAAAATGGATAGTCTACAAGGACAGCCAAAAGCTTTAAAATTTGCAATTAATCAAAAGGCATTAATCACCATCTCAGTCTTATCTCCAAATTGGAACAATAATGTCATCCACATTATTAGTTTAATGATCTCAAAAAGGATATGCACGTCAATGATTTTTGAGTTAGGATGGCAGCATAGAGATTGTTTGAGTGAAAACTGCAGGTTATGGATTCAACACGCTATCGAGAGCTCAACCAATATGTTTCAGATATTCAAATGGGAATCATTAGATGGTGTAGAGTTGGCAGTACAAAGATCACCTGCAACACGCAATGCTTTTAAAGATTCTTTCCTTGATATTGAGATAAGTGCTCTTCCTTTTTTGAACAAATGGGAAAAGCAAGAATTGATGCATACACCACAACAGCCAGGACTTCACAAGATCAAAACGAATATCATAAAGGGAGAATCGTCATCTACAGCATCTCGCCGTGCAATAATGCCACCAAAAGAAAAAGGAGAAATGACAGATGCACAAGATCCAAATGAAGGAATCGAAGAGCAATATGACCGACTTATGAATAGATACCATCAACAGCTCATCGATGAGTACGAACCATCCGCCGGATCGTCAGAAGAAGATTTATGGGAGACCAGGAGTCCGATGGGACCATGGTAAAAGAATCTCTTGTCAGCAATGTGATAATGTTGGTCACATGTTGTGACAAGAATCTTTGTACAAAAGAAAGATTGAGTAGACACCGTCGGTGGAAAAAGATACCGACAGGACCCTCAATTATTTCTACTTTATGTCATGTCTTAGCTAAGTTTAGATTCGTTTTAGGTCTATTTAAGAAGGAGTCTTCATGAGTTCAGATCATCGTTCGATTGAGAGCATGTGTGTTGTAATGAACTCTGAGACACTTCTGTTGTAATAAGCTTTGTATTCTGTTCTTGCTTTTTATTAATATCGAAGCCTACTGGGCCGTCTGTCTGAGGACAGTTCTGCACGTCTGAGGATAGTTTCTGAAATCCGAAAGAGGTTGAACTGTAAGGCGCTGGAGTAAAGACCCGTGGAGAGAGGTCGTGTAAGACTCGTGCATGTTCCCTGAGGAGAAGAACTAGAGAGTCAGACTTTTATTTCCAGAAAGCTGCGAGATTTTAAGAAGTAAGTTCTGTATACCAGCTTCATCTTGTTTATATTCTGTTGAATTGCTCTGTTGAACGGTCACCCCCTATTTTGGTATCAGAGCCATACCCCGTTCCTAGGAAAACATTTCTGTGACGAAATACATTCTATAGACAGAATCTGAAGAAAGCCAGGAAGCCTTTGAAAAGCATCTTTGTTTTACATTGTGCTGAGTAGATAAAAGCTCCTTCAGTCGATTTCTGGAATAGAATTGTATCAGTCTATTATGGCTAGATTTTTTAGATCCTTTTCTACCATAGATAAAAGATCAATATCTGAAGTAGAAAATAGATCTGTTGAGTCAGATATAAATGAGCATGAACAAGTTGAAGATCCAAAAAGCTGGAACCCTCCTGCCTTAGATACTAAAGAAGTCTATCCGGTTCCAATAATGTTTAAGCTTTCAAAGAAATATTACTTCAAAGAAGTTGAAGTTAAGATCAGAATTAAAGGTCCACATGTACAGATAATAGGATTGAATATATTTTCAGAAGGTGAAATAAAAAAGTTTAAAAAATATGCTAAGGAACGAAGATTTCATTATTTACATTTTGGAGCAATAAGGATTGGTTTGGCTCCTCTGTTTAGACATGGATTAAATACTCCCTGCATAGCAGAATTGTTTGATTCAAGGCACAATGAATATGACCATGCCAGAATAGGAACAATACTTGGAAATCTGATGTCTGGTTGTCAGTATGGAACAATTTATCCTGATTATGCTATCAGTCTGATAGATATTCATCTTAAAGAATGTTGGAAAGCCTTGATAGGAGTACAAGGATTGTCTATGGCAGATGAAAGTGAATTTTTGTCTGTAATTGTTCAAACTTCCTTTCAGTTAACAAATACAGTACATCCTAAACTAAAACAACCGGTGTTGAAAGATTGTGTGACAGTCGGGATAGGAAATGCACAGATTGAAGGTGTGCATTATGATAGGGAAACACTACCCGATCACTGGTACATCCAATATAAGTCTTTGGCTTCAGATAATGCAAGCAGTAAAATTAAAAGATTGGCTCTTGAAGATGGAGGGGTAAAAATTATTCCAAATCAGTCTATTTACCCAAGAATTCCTAAGCCAATAGTCTTGCCAGAGAAACATGTATTACCAGTAGAAAGTCCAGTCCAAAGTGGAAGAAAGTCTTTTTACAGACAGTTGACCATACCAGAGGAACAACCTTCTACTTCCACAAGTACACCCCGGTCTGAAAAACAGTTGTATATACCTGAAGAAAAACCATTTTTAGCTGTAAATAAAATGTTTAGAACTCATGTACATACTTTTCCACCTATGGAAGAATATAAGTATGCTAACAAAAGATTTGTTAGAGGGGGAAAATGGCCACCAAAAACAAAATTTTGTGTCTCTTCATCATTGTCAAAACAACCCGCTACAAGAGCAGACTGTGCACCTTTGCTAGAACATGACTCTCAAGATCCCAATGACTTGGAGCAGGTCTATCAAGTAGGAAATTATTTGACTACTTGGTGTTCTCATGCCGAAGATGTTCTAGATAATTTAGGACAACAAGCAGAATTAATAAATGCAAATCTAAAATTTTTGTATGAAGAACAACAGGAAGAAAAGAGAGAACGAGAAGAGAGAAGAAAAAGAAAAATGAAGAAAAAGGCCAAGAAAATCCCTAAATTTCATGTAGATATGTCAGCCCCAAACTACTGGGATTTAGAAGAAGAACAAGAAGAAGAAGCACCAGAAACAAGTGCTGGAGAAGGGACTTCCAGAGACACTGGAAAATTAACCAGTGGATCTTCTAGAACGTTCAAGGCAGAAAAACCTTTTGAATCTAAGAAGGAAGTCATGACTTTAGAACAAGCTGCAATAAAGTTTCCATCCTTTATTATGCCATCAATAAAAAATCAAAATAAAGCTCACATCCTAAAAGAAGCTGTTAAGTATCCTAGAATCGAAGAAGATCTATTTGCTACAAATTCTAGTGGTTACATTCTAGATCTAGATAACTCATCCAATCCAGGAGAGTCTATTAGAATCTAGATAGGAGCCTTATAATAAATGTAGGTCACAACAAAGTTAGACAATGTGTCTATCATGATTCTAGCAGAAAAGAGGATGGCAGGAATTGTGTTTGATTGGTGGATGGGAGGTTCAGAAGCAGAGAGAATAGCGGTCATGGAAGCTGGTTTAGCTACACTAGAAATGCTGTTGAAAACTCAATTTTTGCCAGAACCAATAGATGAAAATAAACAGCTATTAACTGACCTTAGCCGTATGGAATTAAAAGATCTAAAATATTTAGATCAATTCAGTAAAGATTTTATGGACCTCCTTTCCCTTTCTTATTCTTCTTATTATAAGTGATGAATGCAACAGGCTCTCCTTCTTCATGATTTTGGATTCTTCCTCTTGATATCATCCTTGAATCTTCTTGAGTGAGATTTCCAACAATTTCATCAAATGAAGGTGGGAAATTGTTGTTGCTTATGGTAGTAATGAAGGTTTCCCTAATAGGATGGAGACCACTTAGTTTCATGATTAACAATTCTCTGTTAGACAAAGATTATCCAACTCTTCGCAATTGATCTTTGAGATGAGATATCCTCATTATGTAGGATTGCACAAACTCTCCTTTTTTCATCTTGGTGTCTTTGAGTTGATCTTTCAAGGAGATGATTTCATTCAAATTGTTGACTTCATACATGCCAACTATCTTATCATACATGTCTTTAGACCTTCTCAAGTTTCCAACATATGCAAGTAAATTATCTTGTAAACCATCAACTATAATTTTCTTTTCTTTTAACTCACCTTTCTTATGCTTGTTTTTGGCAGCAGCGGAAGCATTCTCTAGAGGCTCAGGTACTCTTCCTTGAATGTAGTCCAAAACATCATTGTTATCAACTATGATCTCCAACCTGACTTTCCATGCAGCAAAATTGGATGAGTCACCCAACTTCTCATCACTCTTGAAGAAGGAAGTCATCTTGACTTTGACTAGATTGGCTCTTTCAACTTTCCAAAGATGATTTGCTTCAAAGTTGGTCTCCTTTTGGGATTGTCCTTTACCTTAGCTCTAATACCATGCTAATTTTTCAGATTCTTCTATGTTGTATCAATTACCTTAGCCTATTTCCACACTTCAATTAGCAATATTTCCAATTACAATTAGTGTTTTCATTAATCAATAGTAACTGAACATATAACAATAAATGCAATGACAAATGAGACATTCAACACATCAACAAGAGACACCAGGTTTGGTCAAAGACCAGGGAAAAATCCACAAGCAGGAAAACCCTTTGAAATTCTTCTTCTATTAGATTGTCATAAAATGTTCAGAAGAGAGTACAATAAGCCCAATATAATATCTAACAAAATAACCCAATACAAATATGAAACAGACTTGTAGAATCACTGTGGTACAAAAAGAAATGCTTCAGCTTTCGGTCGACTGTGGTCAACTTCAGTCAAATGAAAAATCATAGCTCAAAAGCCTAGTTGCTCCCTTTAGGTTGATATGCGTGTTGTTAGGGGTCCTATATTAAATATGACAAGCTGACTATTTGTTGCTAAGTTTAATATATGATATGTTGTAAATAATCTTTCATTTTGCAAGTTATTTCCAAAAAGAAAAAGAAAAAAAAGGAGAAAATGAAGAAAAAAAGGGGGGACATATATGTGTGTGAAAAGAATAAAAAATAAAAAGATATGAAAAAAATGAAAATGAATGAAAAATACCCCAAAGAGAATAAGTGAGCAAATCTAATGCCACTTCAAAATACGAAAATGTATCAGTAATACCTTAGAAATTTTGAATAATGTGCTGCTAGTCAAAATGCCACATTGAAGTAAGAAAAGTAGATTAGTTATTTTAATCACACTGTTTAAGCATGATTATGATGGATTAAATAAAATTAGTTTAGGTTAGTGAACAATCAACCGCACGGTGTAATCGTGGGAATATAATTAATTAACGATATTTGATCTGAATTGGATTCATGAAAATTTCAAAGTTCTATGACTACATCAAATCATGACAGATTTCAAAAACTTGTGAACAATGAGCTATTAGGAAGACCTCTGAACAGTGGTAGTTTGTACCCAACAAAGAACGACGAGGACCTCAGTCAAAGCACGATGACTGAGGCTCATGGAGACCACACAGGACGCAAATTAGCAGTTAGGAAATCCGGATCAGAAAATAGAGGCCGTTTCTGATGCGCGATTAGCGCTAAGCGTGTGTTAAACACTAATCGCGCATCACTGGGCAAAACCCCTCGAAATGGAAAGGCCCTGAAGTGCTCGGTCACAAGGGAAGCCAGAAAACCATGGGAAAAGCGCTAAAGCAAAAGGCGGGTCCCTCGCTCCAAAACCAGCGGAATATTGGAGGCGTTTTGGGTAGTAAGTGGAATTGTCAAGAGACGCAGTGATGCCATACAACGAACGATGCGTGCCCATGGATGAGAGAGAAAACTGCCTCTCATCGCGGGCTAACGTCCAAGCAAGTCAACCGCGTGATAAGAGCGAACACCATAGGATCTGGGGGCTCTTGATCTAACGACAGAGATTGCGCCTAATGGGAAACCAGATTCAGAGGTAGGAAATAAGCCACAACGTATAAAGTTTTGAAGTCTAATTTGACTGCTGAGTTGGCGGATGAGTCATTTCACAATGTAACTAAAAGTATCGAACCGTTTGAGGAAGAGCTAGCGCAGTTCGTGAGAGGACAAGTGGCCACTTCGTTGTGAGACATTACATAGTGGCTATGACGCAGAGGCAGGGAATTCCAAGCGAACAGAAGCAAGCGATTCGAAGAGGTGGAAGAGGAAGCGAACAATCATGAGACAGTTTGGCTTTAAGCCACAAACAAATGAACATACAAAGATAGAGAGGACAGAGGAGAAAGGAAGAAAGATACAGCAAGACAGAAGCAAGATGCAGAGAGCCGAGCTGACCTATAGAGCTAAGGCAACATCGAGCAGACAAAAGGCTTGAGAGGTTCAAGCAATCCCTGTGAGGATATCTGTCAGGAACTGAGTACTAAATTAGACTCGTCCCATCAAGACCAGTTGAGGTCGAGACTTAGTAAGGGGGAGTCTGTGCACTCTAGTGGCTTGGGGAATCCAAGAACCACCCTACTAAGCACCATTTGTTTCAGGAGACTCAAATGGAGCTCCTTATTGTAAACACTCTGCTTTAAAGACACAATAAAAGAAGGCCACCACTGAAAGTTGGACCAGAGACATAGCCCAGGAGGATTGGGTGAACTCCTTATTAATTTGTTGTGTTCTTGTATTTGCTTACTGTGTTTCTCTTACTGTTTTCCATTTTCCAGTGTCTGTGTATTTTGCAATCTGATCGATCCGTTGCCTAAGATAACATAGACACACACCAGCACATGAGTCTGTAATACATCCATTCATTAATTAATTAACTGATATCAATCACGAGGTATTTTCAGATCAAGAGGTATCAGAGCTCTAAGCTGTTAAGGTTAGACAAGCTTGTGTTGGATTTAGATGTTGAATGTTAACTAGATCAAAGCTCAAATTAGGAGGAGAGTTGGTCGAAACTAATCCTGAAACTGGGAGAGTCTATCCTCAGAAGAAAATGTCAGAGGAAGGTTCTGTGGGGCCAGACTCTCAATTCTTAGATAGTTTCCTAGCCCTAAGGTCCATGGTAGAGGAAATGTATAAGGACTTTAGAAAACATAAAGATGAAGATTCATCAGGCTTCAAACAAGACAAAGGAGAAGATGAGTCTCTCCTTTGTGACCACTCAAAAGGCAAAGGGAAAGAAGAAATCTTTCTCACACCTCCTAATAGCCCTGAACATAAAAGGAAGGCATCTTTGATTAAACTAGACGTTAAATTTGATTTACCTATATATGATGGAGAGTTGAATGTAGAAAAGTTGGATAATTGGATTAGACAAATTGATGTTTATTGCAGAGTGTAGAGTATTGATTCAGACAAGAGTAAGATTCAGCTGGCAAGCCTATGCCTTGGAGGCACCGCCTTGGTTTGGTGGGAAGGCAGGACCCAAGCTGACATGAAGAGACATGGTAAGACCATTTCTGTCTAGAGTGAATTTGTTTCTGCAATCAAAAAGCAGGTCTATCCATTGACATACATGCAACAAGCCATGATGAGCTGGCAAACTCTTCGACAGTTGAAAGGGCAAAGTGTACAAGGTTACACCCAAGAATTTAGGAAGAGAGCATTGATTCTAGGAATCTCATTAGACTCACCTGAGACTCTATTGAAGTACATTGGTGGTCTACACAGTTGCATGAGGCACACTATCCTCATGTTTAATCCCATTAGTATAGATAAGGTATCTATTCAAGCTACGCATCTAGAAGCCAGAGGAAAGAATGGAAGTCCAGAAGTTGGGGGATCATCCCAACCCATTGCAAGCAAGAATAAGGAGAAGAGAAAACAAAAATGGAAAGCAAGGAAGGCTAACACTGCACAGAAGAGCAAGTCTTCATGCACTCACTATAAGAAGGATGGGCATGATGATGAGCACTGTTGGATTCTGCATCCAGAGCTGAGACCTAAGAAGTTCAAGGGCAAGAAGAAGAAGACTGCTGCAGCTATTCAGAAATATTTGGGGTCAGACTCAGGAGATGAAACAACTATTGCAACCACAGGTATAAAAGGTTGTCCGCTTTAGAGAACGCTGAAATCAAGAAGCAGGTGCAGGAGTTGCTCGAGAAAGGGTTCATTAGACCTAGCACATCACCATGTGGGTCACCAATCGTTTTGGTGAGAGAGAAATATGGCTTGTGGAGAATGTGCATTGATTATCGAGCACTGAATAAGATAACAATAAAAAATTGTTATCCCCTTCCTCGCATAGATGATCTTTTAGATCAATTGAAAGAAGCTATTAATTTTTCCAAGTTAGACTTACATAGTGGATATCACTAGGTCAGAGTTGCAGAACAAGATGCATGGAAGACTGCTTTCAAGACAAAGCAGGGATTGTATGAGTGGCTGGTTATGCCTTTTGGCTTAACTAATGCTCCTGCTACTTTCATGAGACTAATGAATGATGTACTCAGACCTTTTCTTGATGATTTTTTTATTGTGTATGTGGATGACATTATGATATTTAGCAAAACATGGGAAGAACATTTAAAGCATGTTAAGCAGACACTAGATGTTTTGAAAAGAGAAAAAAATTATGTTAAACTCTCAAAATGTGAATTTGGAAAAACATCTCTGAATTATTTGGGACACATAGTAGGGGGTGGTGAATTGAAGATAGATCCCTCTAAGGTGGCAGTCATTGTAAACTGGCCTAAACCCAAATTTTCTACAGAAGTTAGGAGCTTCTTAGGAGCAACACCATATTGGAGAAAGTTCATTTCTAACTTTTCCTTAATTGTAGCTCCCTTACATGCTTTAATAGGATTGACCAAGGTGTTTTAGTGGGGAGGAAAAAAACAGAAAGCCCTCAACATCTTGAAAGAAAAGATTAGTACAACACCTATACTAGCTTTTCCTGATCTTCAAAGACCATTTGAGATCCAAACGGATGTCAGTGACTATGCCATGGGAGCAGTGTTGACACAGCACGGTAAACCCATATGTTATCATTCTGAGACATTTAATTCTGCAGTAGTTAACTATCCTACATATGATAAAGAATTGTATGCATTAGTACAGAGTGTGAAAAAGTGGAGACATTACTTAATGGGCAAAGAGATAGTAGTACATACTGATCATCAACCACTTCAATATCTACACTCCCAAACTAAGTTGCAACAATCAAGACACTATAGGTGGATGGGTTTTCTACAACAGTTTCATTTAGTCATCAGATATAAAAAGGGCATACACAATAAAGTTGCAGATATGTTATCTAGACCCATTATAAATTCATCTACTATACTTAAGCATAATTCAGTGTTACATGAGAGCTACGTTGAAAAATATGCTCAAGATATAGACTTTAAAGATGTATATGCAACTTTAAGTCAAGGCAAACGAATAAAAGAATTGGATCATCATGTAAAGGACCGACTCCTATATCATTGTGGGAAGCTTTGCATTCGACAAACTGAAAGAGTAAAGATAATTCGAGAAGCACACACTTCTCTAATATCAGGTCACTTTGGGGTAAGTAAAATAGTTGCACAACTACAAAGATTTTGTTATTGGCCAAAAATGAATGAGATAGTTACTAGATATGTAAGAGGGTGTACTATGTGTGCTAAAAGCAAGCCCAACAATAGAAAACTAGGCTTGTACACTCCATTACCAGTTCCTTCTCACCCTTGGGAAAGTGTTTCCATGGATTTTGTTGGAGGTCTGCCTAAATCTAGGAAAAATGTGTTATTTTATACCTTGTAATAAATAGATTACAGATGAACAAACTGCAAAACTGTTCTTTCAAAATGTACGGGTTCGTTTTGGATTACCCACTTCCATTGTATTTGATCGAGACACCCGATTTGTGGGAAAGTTTTGGTCAAGTCTATGGGAACTGATGGACACCAAACTGAAGAAAATCATAACCTTTCATCACCAAACCGATGGCCAGATCGAAGTAGTCAACAGGACAGTGATCTAGTTGCTCAGAGGATATTGCAGCAAGCATCCTAAGCTTTGGGATGAACATTTGTTTTATGTGCAACATGCTTACAATAGAGCAAAACATTCTTCTACACAAAGATCTCCTTTTGAGACCTGTTTTGGTTTCACACCAAGGTCTCCTTTGGATTTTGTCTTTGGTAAAGACACGACAATTGAGGGACACAGTGATGTGGATAGGGCAACTAGGTTCATTGAAAAAATCCAAGAGATCCACCAGGCAGTACAAGAACAACTGGAAAAGAGCCAAGCCAAATACAAGGCAAGGCATGACAAGCATCAGATGGAGCATAGTTTCCAAGTTGGTGACCAAATCTGGCTGTATATCACCGAGGATAGAATGCATGGTGAAGGTAAAAAGCTAAAGCCTATCAGGCATGGACCTTTCAAGATACTTAAGAAAATTGGTGAGAATGATTTTCGCCTTGATCTACCAACTTACATGCACATCTACTCAGTCGTAAATGTAGATTGCTTGAGACTATTTGAACCTTCACTAATTGAGGATCCCAAATAGCAGAGTCAATTTCCTTCTATTGATGACCTGTTACCTAAATATCTTAATGAATTGCAGGAAGACACAGTTCTGGACAGGAAGGTGAGGACGACATGCAGGGGAGATGTTCAGTACCTCAAAATTGGGCTCAAGGGTTCAAAGCTGAGTAGTGCAAAGTGGATAGAGATTGGAAAAGTGAGACAATTGTACCCTCACTTAGTCGATGCTTGAAAGCCAAATTTTGGTGGTCCAAAAGCTTTTTCAGTGGGAAGGTCGTGATCCAAATTGGATCCATGAAAATTTCAAAAGTTCTATGACTGTATCAAATCATGACAGACTTCAAAAACTTGTGAAAAATGAGCTATCAGGAAGACCTCTGGATAATGGCAGTTTGTAGCCAGCAAGGAACGATAAGGACCTCGGTCAAAGTGCGCTGACCGAGGCCCATGGAGACCGCACATGACATAAATTAGTAGTTAGGAAGTCCGGATCAGAAAATGGAGGCCGTTTCTGAAGCGCGAAGCGCTAATTGTGCATCACTGTCAAAACCCCTCGAAATGGAAAGGCCCCGAAGCGCTCGATCATAAGGGAAGCCATAAAACCATGGGAAAAGTGCTAAAGTGAAAGGCGGGTCCCGTGCTCCAAAACTGACAGAATATTGGAGGCGTTTTGGGTGGTAAGCGGAATTGTCAGGAGACCCAGCGATGCCATACAGTGAAAGACGCGTGTCTAGCGGATGAGAGAGAAAAACCGCCTCTCATCGCAGGCTAACGTCCGAGCAAGTCAACCGCGCGATAAGAGTGAAAACCATAGGATTTGGGGGCTCCAGATCTAACGGCAGAGATTGTGCCCAATGGGAAACCTGATTCGAAGGGAGGAAATAAGCCACGACATATAAAGTTTTGAAGTCCGATTTGACTACTGAGTTGGCAGATGAGTCATTTCACAACGTAACTGAAAATACTGAACTGTTTGAGGAAGAGCTAGCGCTGTTCATGAGAGGAAAAGTGGCCACTTCCCTGTGAGACATTACATAGTGGCAATGACACAGAGGCAGGGAATTCCAAGCGAATAGCAACAGGCGATCCGAAGAGGCGGAAGAGGAAACGAACAGTCATGAGACAGTTTGGCTTTAAGCCACGAACAAATGAACAGAAAAATACAGAGAGGATAGAGGAGAAATGTTGTGGGGAAAAATGCCTATGCAGGACGATCCTATCCACCTAAGGTGTGACAGTGCCTTAGCAACAAACAGAGACAGCTATTCTAGTATTCTTCCTTTATGAATTAAGAGTGAAGAGAGATGGATGGACTCACCGGTATCTTCCGTTTGTCCCTTGATCCAGATCCTCTTCTCTTTGGGTGTTCACAGCTACTTGCCTCCTCGCTTGCCCAGCTTCAAGAGAACAGCTACTTGATTCCTGCGAGATCACAAGAGAACAGCTACTTGCGACAAGAGAACATCTACTTGCGACAAGAGAAGAACACAACACAAAGATAGATATTCACATTCATAAATGATTCAGGATTAGAAATAAATCAAATACACTAATGCAATCATACATCAAGAATACATCAGCATATAGGAGAAAACAAGATAGCTTTATTGATGGATAACAAGGTTCAGGAAGAGATACAACCCAGAGGGCTCCAATCCAGCATCTCCTTCCCAGCAAATGAAATTCCTATCTTCACCCCCTTCAAAGCATTAAGCACCCAATGATTCAAATCTCAAACTAGCAGCAATTCTTTGCAATCACAACATTCCAGCCTCTAGATCTCATGGAGGAGAGATCCATATATAGATATTTGGAGAGAGGATGAGTCAGCTTGAGATCTGACTAGTGTCCTCTCCCTCTGTCAGTTCTTGATTCCACTTGGAGGTTCTTGCTTCCACTTGGATATTTGGAACCTCTTACTCATCACCAATCGAATTCCCTGAGGCAAGTGTCATTTTGGAAGCTTCCTGGGTTTTGACACCTTGAGGAATGAGCCTGCCACATGTCCACTCTCGCTCAGCGCAGGTAGCCAGTGTTGCCTTTGACATTCAACGCAGGTAGCCAGTGTTGCAGTTGACATTCAGCGCAGATGGTCAATGGAGCCATTGACATGATCCTGAATTGACTTGTTTTTGAGCAGTTTTTGGTGGAGAACTTCTGTGAATTGCTGTAGTTTGTTAGCCTTGTTCCTCTAGGGTTAGGAACAACATGTTTAGGGACTTTGGATCCCTTAGATTATGGAGATTTCATGCTCAATGCTGTAAGGCGCAAAAATGTCTATAACAGTTGCCCCCTAAAGTATGAGGCTGTTTATCGGGCGAAATGCTTTATCAGGGGGATCCGAAGTTCATTCATTGCCGGGAGGAGACCTGTAATACAATACAATACAATACATTATTTTTCATACTGCTTTCATGATCTAGCTGAGTCGGGCATTCCCCATGCTCAGCTTTGTAAGTTCATTTTTCTGTACATAGAACAGACAATCGTCTGATGGTAGACTGATGATTTTGATGAAATCATCATCCCTTTTTGTAGGATGATTATCTGCTGCAATGATGTACATGTCAATGTCTTTATTTCCTGAATATATATCGCAGCCTGGATGGATGAAACTAGATCCGGGGTCTTCAATCTCATCCGATCTTCACTCGATGTTCAAGTCGATCCATGTGAAAATTTTCTGAAGTCAAACATGGAAAGACATCGCTTGATTACCAGTCAATGATGTAAACTGTTAACAAGCGCGAGAGGAATCAACGATAAGGATGATGACCCTCAAGGTACTGCAGTACAATTCACGTGGTGTGAATAAAGGACTTGGCGTCGAACACCACGCAAAATCTTTCGGTCGAAGGTCATTGATGTATACCTGTCGCCGGAAGTGAGAAACTTGCCATTGAGGCATGCAAGCTTCAAAGTACTGAAGGGGTTGTTCCTAGATCAACTTCTTGGATAGTGAGTTGATGTCGACAAGAAGCGATCCGTCAAAGGAGGGCCTTAATGAATCCCACATCAGTGACACGGAACGGAGCTAATGATTTTGATGAGGTGAAAACGATCTGTGACATATGATTCAGGGTGGCGGTCGTGAAAGGATGAAGGATAATGTATGGCAGTGGATGGGACACGGTTGACTCTTCTGAACGACTTCTCTTGAACATATGGCGACACTGATGCGATGGATCGGTAGCATTACCCCAATATGTGGATGGTATGGCGAGACCATGGTGATGTGACCGGTGAATGAAACAACCCAACCCGATTGTGATACGGAGGAAAAGTGTCATGTTCAAGAGCGACTTGCTACCATCAAAGTTTTCTTGTTTCTCCCAATTTTTCCCCAGTCATTGCTGACCAATACCTCTTTATTTTTGTCAAGCTTGAGGAGGATAACATATGCTTGTTCTATAACCTGCCCTTCGGGCAAGCCCATCGCTATGTTTTAACGAGCCTAGCGATAGGGAAACTCGTTCTCGTCTAAAGACAAGTTTGTCGCTATTTAATGATTTTAACGAGTTTAACGACAAAGATAACTTGGTCCTTTTCATTTTTAGAGAGTCTAAAAAGGTACATAAAGATAACTCCAAAGTTCATTTTTTGTCATCTAATCCCTTAAGCCCGAAAAAGTATAAAACAATATAGAAGGGATGAATTTTCGATAGTTTTAACGAGCCGAACTAAACAAGCGCTCGATCTTTTTGTGCAATAATCCCTCAAGTCCAAAAAGATTAAAATCTAGAGGAGGGATAGCTCTTCCGGTCGTTTAACGAGCTGGTAGGCCAAAACTCAGCAATCTTTTCATATTTTACGAGTCAGTTGAAAAGAGCTTAAAGAAGACTCGTCTTTTGAGGAACGAGTGATAAACAGGGCAGCGGCAGATTCCAGGTACGGCTTGGAATGTTCCAATCACGGCAATGTCACAAGGATGGCTTAGTGAAATCACTCTTCGCAGCTGTTCCTCAAAATGGGTAAACAATCAAATGGAGGTGAATGATCGGCCAATAGAAAAGTGGAGGTGACGGTGCAAACACGACCAAGGCTTTAATGGCTGATAATTTTACTTTCGCAGTGGTTATTTACCGGATAGTTCATTTTTTAACGAGCTTAAAGACGGGTTGAAACACTTGCTCGATCTTATGTTTATTTTTTAACGAGCATGAACTATGCGCTAAAACTGCTCGGATCTTTGCGTTTATTTTTTAACGAGCATGAACTGTGTGCTAAAACTGCTCGATACATGGTCTACTTTTGATCATATCACTGTTTATTGTTTTTATTCATAATGTCCTTGTGCTTTATTCTATCAAGACTTTAATCAAACTCATGTGTGCTTGTAGATGTTGGTCCTGTTCGTCCAGCAGTTCGCCCGAGAGCGCCAGCCCCTGCCCCAGTAGGAGAGGCTGCCGGGAGGGTTATTCTTTGTGACCTTGATGTAGCCGAGACCCTTACAGCTATACAGGAGCAGGTTGAGAACCTTACTCTTGGCATTCCAGATGTGAGGATCGACGAGTTACCTTTATAGTTGCGGCGGCATACTACTGGTGTGCCTAGACGATGGACTCGTCTCTTGCGCATGATTGCACAGGCCGTGACGTGCTATCATGAGCATCACTAGACTAGGGTGCCCCCTAGCATTTTTGAGTTTTTGGGTCATGTGACCGATTTTTTCTTGGTTACAAAACATTATATGTAAACCATAAACAGCTTTTATATATATATATTTTGATTTTCGGGGTTTTATTCTGGTTGAGTTTTATGATCCATATGTACAACATTGATGATGTGTTTCTTTTTATAAATGTTGCAAATGTCTATCTAACACATAGTTTGCTAATGAGTCGGTTAATGTGTTTAAGTTCCTGGAAATATGTTGGTATTGAATTGAATCAAATTGTCTTTCCAAAATCTTAACCCTTAGGAACATGCGATAAATAGCTGGGTTGCAGACGGAATATATACCATTGAGTTGTAGTATTACGAGCTGTGAGTCTAGCCTGACAACTAGTCGGCGTATACCATGGGTGATGGCATCAGAGAGCAGCTCTATCAACGCGCTATATTCAGCAATGTTATTCGTTGATTGACCAATACACACCCCTCTGAAACTTACTAGCTCGCCGCTTGGATAAAAAATGGCCCAGGCTGTGGAGGATAGGTTCCGTGAACTACGACTCGCTCCGTCGGCATATCCCACACATGTCTCCAAAAGGTTCGACATCTGCAATGAATGTAAAAAAGGTGGATTACTCGACCAAACAACCGCTTTAGCGAAAACAAAATACAACAAAAGCATGCTGGTTACTATTTAAGCATAGTAACGCTTGAGGTACAACCCGTTACGAGGTTGCGCCAGTGGAATCCCGTCATAATCCATTAACTTGTAGGCTCCTTTTGCTAACACTCGTTTGACAATATAGGGGCCCATCCATAAAGAATTAAATTTACCTGCTCCCAATTTATCGGATTCTTGGTCGTAAAGCAAGACCAAGTCACCTTCTGAGAAGACACGGGGTTTGACATTTTTGTCGAACTGCGCCTTGACTCGTTTCTTATGGGCTTCGTTAGCCAAAGCGGCATCACGACGGGTTTCATCCAATTGGATTAATTCCAAGAAACGAGCCTCTTCTTCTGAAGTTCCGGGGAGAAGATCAATTGCGAGTTTAAGAGACGAGATTTCGCACTGGATTGGTAAGACTGCTTCCAGACCATACACCAGTTGAAAAGGTGTGAATCCGGTTGCGTTTCTTACCGATGTTCGGTAAGCCCACAAGGCTACGTACAGGATTAGGTGCCATCTTCTTTTGTGAACCCCGATCATCCTTTGCAACATACGTTTCAGGACCTTGTTGATTACTTCAACTTGTCCGTTGGCTTGCGGATAATACGGAGTAGAGCTGTCGTGAGATAGCCCTAGTTTGGCAGCTAATTCAACCATCATGTGATTGCAGAAATGCGATCCATGATCTGTAACTATAGCCTGTGGTACGCCGAACCTGGCGACTACATGATTGAAAAAGAAAAGGGCATCTGTTTCACCAGTATTATCTAATGTAGGCATCGCCTTGGCCCATTTGGTAAAATAGTCAACGGCGACTATGATATACCCATGCCCCCCGGTCGAGGTGGGGTTACATTGCATGAAATCGATGCCCCATTTGGCAAATGGCCCAACTGCAATTATCGGTTGCAGAGGTGCGGGTGGTCTTCTGGTTTTGCTATCAAAGATTTGACAAGCATGGCAACTTCTGACTGCAGTTATGCAATCTTTGAACATGGTTGGCCAGAAATATCCTGCTCGTAAGATCTTTTGTGTTGTAGCGAAACCAGATTGATGCCCCCCACACGCGCCTAAATGACACTCATTCAGGGCTTTTTCGGCTTCCTCATGGGTGAGGCACCTCCTCAGAACTGTATCGATACCACGACGGTAAAGAGTATCACTGACGATCATGTAGTCTTTTGCTTGGTATCGAATACGTTTCTGTTCAGAGTGTGAGGTGTTTGGCTGAAATTTTTGGGTTTGGAGATAGATGATTATATCTCCATACCACTCATTGCTTGTAGATATCAGAAACAATGTCTCATCCACGATCGATTCCTAAGAGGTTTCATCGTTGGACGACGATGGGAGATCGCATAATAATTCTGCGAATACTAGAGCTTTCTTTGATTTGGATTTCACAAATTCCAGATCAAACTCTTGAAGGATTGCTATCCATTTTTAATATTTGCCCCCCAGCAACTGTCGCGACAATATATAAGTCATGGGGTTGCAATCTGACAGAATGGTAGTTTTCCGAAAGAGGATATAATGTCGAAATCTCTGTACCACTTGAACAGCAGCAACTGCTAGCTTTTCAACGTAAGAATATTTACTTTCTGTATCATTTAAGTTTCTACTTAAATAATATACAGGATGTTCAATTCCATCGACTTCTTGAACTAAAACCATCGCAATGGTTGTATCCGCTGCAGCCAGATACAGGTTAAAATCCCTAAGGTAATCAGGGGCATACATTAATGATGCTTTTACTAGAGACTCTTTCAAAGCGTCAAAGGAAGCTTGCGCAACCTGGTCCCAATCGAAGGGTACATCCTTTTTCAAAAGACGTGTATAACCTTTAGCAAGTTCTGTGTAATTTGGAACGAACCTCCTTAGAAAGTTTGCTTTCCCTTGGAGTTTCTGAATCTGAAGAAAATTTGAAGGTGGAGGCAAATTAATGATTTCCTAAACCTTACACAGGTCGAGACGAATCCCATCCTTAGAGACTACAAAGCCAAGTAAACGACCAGAATCGACGCAAAACACACATTTGTGTGGATTGAGTCTTATCTTGTAGTGTCGGCAACGTAGAAATATCGCTCTTAAATGCTGTGGATGATCAGTCCGCTTTCGCGAATGAGCCGGAAGGTCATCGAGATATGGTTGAACGATGCTCTTGATGTCATGGAAGGCATAATTCATCGCCCTCTGTAACGTCGCCCCTGCGTTCTTTAAACCAAATGGTAATTTTCGATAAGCGAATGTGCCCCACGGACAAATGAATGCAGTCTTTGACTGGTCCTGTGGGCGGATATTAATTTGATTATACCCGGAGAATCCATCCATAAATGAAAAGATTTCACATCCGGCGCATTCATCAATTATCTGGTCGATGAAGGGTGTAGGGTAGTTGTCCTTTGGACAAGCTTGATTTACATCCCTATAATCGACACACACTCTTATTGTTCCTTGTTTCTTCATAACAGGGACAATATTCGATACCCAATCGGTTAGAGGAACCGGGTAGATGAAACCAGCATGTAGGAGTTTTTCAACTTCTGCTTTAATGGCAGCGGCTTTCTTGGGGTGCACCTGCCTAAGCCGCTGTCTTACCGGTTTGACATCTGGATACATCTTAATTTCGTGTTCAACGATACTCGAGTCAATGCCTGGCATTTCATCATAAGACCAAGCAAAGACATCTCTAAATTCGCGAAAAAGAGCGTTATATATTTCCAGTTCTGAAGGAGAACAACCTTTGCCAACATGAATATTCTCTACAACATCTGTTTTGGTCGAGATATTTATGGCTATAGTCTCTTCAATATTGGATAGGTTTCGCTCGGAATCCACCGTATTTACAGTATTTGAAAGGAATTCAAAGACTGAAGGGTGATAGAGGTCTTCTTGAGTATCATCTTCACCATTTGGAAGAAGGGAACGATGGTGGTAATCATTCCATGGTTTTCCTTCAATCATCATTGATTCTATAATTCCTTCGTCGGTTCCATGCACTCGCGACCAAGGATCTGAAGGGGTACCATATTCTCTAGACCTATCTACCCAAACGCTTGATGTGCATTGATTTGGGTTCGCCTCCCATGCCCGAAACATTGATTGCTACAATACTTCTATGGGGCTTGGAGTCAAAACCATTGCATGATCCATGTTGATATCGTCTTCTAAGACCCTTGTAGAAGATATCATATTGCAGGCTCTTACCAATGCTACTTCTCCTATATAGATCGGAGGTGGAAGTGCGAAAGTTCCCATTAAGGTGGGGTCTTTCAGTAGGCGTACTCCAATATCTTGAAGCGAATGGTTGCTTCCATGGATCATGGGAATGCTTCCTGTAACTTGTGAACCATTAGGGAGGAAGTTTTGTTGGTCAACGATCGTAATCCCCTCTTGAAAAGGGAATGCGATTTTTCTAAAATAGGTTGACACAACAGCTTGCATGGCATAAATCCATGGTCTTCCCAGTAGGATGTTGTAATCAAGATTCCCATCGATGACTTCAACATCTATTTCTACTGTCTTTCCCCCTAGTTCAACTTTCAAGTTATTTAGGATACCATATGGGGTATATGTCCTTCCGTCGAATGCTTTCAATGTTGTCGAGGATCGCGACAAGGTTGGAGATCCTAAAGTTTTCCAGCAACTCATCGACATAATACATGTCGATGCCCCCTCATCAATAATTGTTCGATGAACAGTTTTGTTGAGGGCTTTCACTTGTATAAGGAAAGCTAGTTGAGCTGGTAACTGAGGATTGTATCCTTTGTGATCAAAAGATACAAGATTGGAATCCTTGGGATCAACCCCACCAATGGCCGATAACAACGCCTGCCTTTGGGATGGACAATTTTGTAGTACTTCAAGAGTCGACATAGCGGATGGCGATTGGGCCAAATCTTCCACTACGTTATAATGCTGCGCTGCTCTGGCGCGAGGATTAAATGTCGACTTGTGTACTACTCCCTTTGGCGGTTTTATTGTTAATTCAGGAATGATGGGTGGTACAACTTCTGTCAAAGTTGTTGTCGAACTGCTTGGTTGATCTTTTTCCTTGCCGTTCGACAGCTTCGGATTCCCGTAATCTTTGTTCCTTGTCGAAATCAAAGCATCATTTTGTTGCTTGGAGATCGACAACATTAGCACTTGCGACGGGGAAGCATTTCCACTATCAACCAGATTTTGACCTAGATTTGGAAACGGGTCAGTTAGCACAGCTGAGGTTTGTGAACTCTTAAAGAATCTTTTAAGCTCAGCTTTGTATGGACATTCTGATGTCCAATGCTTTTCATCACATAGCTGACACCCTGATGTGGGGAGTTTCTTATTTCCAGGAGGGTTCGAAGAAGTTTTTTGAGGAGATGACTCTCCTTGTTTCTTCTTCTTCCCTTTGTTTTGCTTCTTCTTGCTTCCTGGTTGATTGGTTTCTTTGCCCTTATCTGCCGATATGGCATTTACTTCTGAAGCAAGAATTTCTTCTTTTGCATCTTGATTCGAATTCTTACGGGCCTTCTTGGAGTTGGCCTTTGTCGATTTCGCGTTTGCCGTGCCAATCACGCCATCGCCGGCATGAGAGTCACTATTTGATTTAGGAGGAGGAGGAATTGAAAACTCCGGTCTAGGGGTGTCAGGTATTTTGTCGTAGAGCGTGCCAGACTGAGTATAAACCAAGTCTAGATATTGCGCACGAGCTATGACTTGCTCTTCTGTTACGACTCCCCCTTTCGCCACATCTTCCGTTATGGCCGGAAGTAACGACTTGATAAACCATTCAGCTAATAGCTGATCGGGAACGTATGTTTTTACCATCCTACGACGACGTCGCCACTCATGTATATGATCAGATATATGAGTAGCCGTTGTCTGTTTGAAGTTGGTTAATATTTCCGTTCCCGTTTCATACCTTATTAGTAATTGAAAATGGGTTAAGAAAGTCGTGGCTAAGGAGCTAAAATTGTCGAACGAAGCTCTAGGTAATTCAATATACCATTTTGCCGCTGGACCCGTTAACGTCCTCTGAAAAAGGCGAAGCCTTATCGAATCATCATTTAGGGTGTTTGATGAACACCATAGATGAAATGTCATCACGTGATTCGACGGGTCTTCACCCGGATTTCCATTAAATTTAGGAATGTCGGATGGAAGTTTATGTGGAATTGCCGGCCACCATGGGGCGTAAGCAATCGGATCGTTTGTTAACCGGTGTAGATCAGGTAACTCTAAAGTCGCCACGAATGGTAACTGCTGATTCAGGTTAGGCGAAGCGTACCCAGGATACGATGGAATCACCTGAACAGTTGGTCTTTGCGTGCCAGCATAATGTAGTTGATGCTGGTAGGACTGATAAGGTTGGTGGACATTACCATTGTAAAGTGGCTGGTTTTGACCGTTTTGGATGTACGGCTGTCCACTGTTCGCAAAGATTTGCTGCTCAGAGCCTTGGTACACTTGCTGGAATTGTGGTTGTTGGTACTGCACCAGCCACGGTTGTGAGGCCATGGGCTGTTGTGCTATACTAACCGTTGGACCAAGATGTGGGGTAATTGTACCCGTTTGGACCTGTGTCGCCCCACCAATAGGCGATTGTGGTTGAGTCGCAGGATCAAAGGGCTGTTGCATTACAACCTGAGAAATCTGAGGTTGACATACAACAGGCATCGTTTGAACTTGCGACACGGTTACAATAGCCGGCGTAGTTGGGATGTTCGTCACAGGTACACATTGTCGCATAGAATATACAACTCTTGGTTGTTGGGGTAGCATAGGTACCCAACTACTTGTTGCAATTCCAGTATAACATGAATATGGTTGAGAACTCCCGTATGGGTACCCTCCCGGAGGGGGTAATGAAAGGGCATACTGCCCCCCATACGGTGGTAATCTGGAACTCAAGGGAATTGATTGCCCTTGTGGACTGGATGGCCCAAATTGACTTCCAAATGGATCAATTTGTCGAGTCTCAACATAAGAGTTGCCGGATATTATTCCGGAGGAACAAACAGGAACAGACCACACTGTCGAAATAGTCCCTGGATGGACTCCTTCTAGCGGTTGAGAGCTAGTCGGGACAGATGGTATGCCGGCAAACATTGTCGGATTGACGACAGGGAGTTCTGCTGTCGCTGTGTCATTTGACACAGTCCTAGATGCTGACGGTTGTTCAGAAATTTTGAGTGTATCCAATTGATTGCCTAATGATTCCACAGGAACTTCCACTGGTGATAGACTAACTTCTGATGTAGCAGGAAATAGAGTGACCCCTACTCCAAAATGTGTTGGAGTACTTGCTTGCGGATCTTCTACAATTTCCTCTATCGCAATCAAACCAGGTGGAAGAGGAAGACCGTCAGGTCCGTAAAATATTTCTGGTGCCGAAGAAGGGGTTGAATCGACAGCGACAGATGTTTGAGGAGCAAGACTCTCTGGACCGGTTACAGATGGAACTGGTTCAGTGACACAAGTGTTTGCTCTCAGACTAGGATCAGTATCACTGTCCCTCTGTGGCTGTTGAACTTCTTCTATAGAGGCAGGGTTTCCAGAAATGTTTGGAGTAACCGGAGTCTCAGATGTTGTTGGAACACTTGTTCTAACTTTGATAGGAGATTTTGAACCGGTTAAACGAGTTCGCTTTGTCCGTACTGTTTTCGATTCCGGAGACAAAGACGGTTGACTCGTAAGCCTCCGCGAATGATGGGGTTTCAATTGAATTTCTTCCACGATTGCGGATTACTCGATCAACCAAAATACAAAAGGGGAAAATATGTTTCCGAATTAAATGAATTTTTAGACGCTTTTAGACACAACTTGCTTTTTCACTTTTAAAGAGTCGAGAAAAAGCTAAAGATGACTCTAGTCTCCTTCGATGTTTTAACGAGCCCGAAGTGACAAATGCTCGGATGGACTTTTTCTGTTATAGAGTCTGAAAAAGGCCAAAAGAAACTGCTCTGGAGTTCTAGGTAGAGGGTGTGCCAAACTTTTCGCAAAACCGCAGAATACTTTTTAAGGTACGGGCGGTCAATCTTCCCGAATGCTGTGTTCAGTGCATTGCGATCAGTAGGGCGGCCGACACGGCTTCCTATGGATAAAGGCTTTATTCCTATAGGGGTCTCCCAATATATACGCGACGGTACGTGGGAGCACAATCCGTACTGATACTTATCGCTTCACCGTGGAGGAATCACCCAACCACTCAACGGTAAGATACCAGGTTTTACGACGCCGGAACACATCTCTAGCCTAGACCTCTATGTTGTGCATTATGTTACAAAGCGTTGTTAAGTTCATTCAGTTTATTTTAGGTTGATCTTGTTTAATCTACTGTTTCAGGCCAAATCAGAAACACAAGCAAGGTACAATCAAAGGGATGCTTTGAGGGGGTACTAAGATCTATCACAAAGGATCATCAAATCATTTGTGAGTCTATTGTTTAGATCATAGACAAAATCCAGTGAAGGATCAAGGCAGCAACTATTTACTTTGCATCCGAGAATGCAGTTCGATTGTTGTTGTTGAGTCTATGAAACAAACAATGATAGAAACACAAATAAAATGACTAAAACAAATCTCCCCAGCGGAGTTGCCAATTTGTTGTGGGGAAAAATGCCTATGCAGGACGATCCTATCCACCTAAGGTGTGACAGTGCCTTAGCAACAAACAGAGACAGCTATTCTAGTATTCTTCCTTTATGAATTAAGAGTGAAGAGAGATGGATGGACTCACCGGTATCTTCCGTTTGTCCCTTGATCCAGATCCTCTTCTCTTTGGGTGTTCACAGCTACTTGCCTCCTCGCTTGCCCAGCTTCAAGAGAACAACTACTTGATTCCTGCGAGATCACAAGAGAACAGCTACTTGCGACAACAGAACAGCTACTTGCGACAAGAGAACAACTACTTGCGACAAGAGAACGGCTACTTGCGACAAGAGAAGAACACAACACAAAGATAGATATTCACATTCATAAACGATTCAGGATTAGAAATAAATCAAATACACTAATGCAATCATACATCAAGAATACATCAGCATATAGGAGAAAACAAGATAGATTTATTGATGGATAACAAGGTTCAGGAAGAGATACAACCCAGAGGGCTCCAATCCAGCATCTCCTTCCCAGCAAATGAAATTCCTATCTTCACCCCCTTCAAAGCATTAAGCACCCAATGATTCAAATCTCAAACTAGCAGCAATTCTTTGCAATCACAACATTCCAGCCTCTAGATCTCATGGAGGAGAGATCCATATATAGATATTTGGAGAGAGGATGAGTCAGCTTGAGATCTGACTAGTGTCCTCTCCCTCTGTCAGTTCTTGATTCCACTTGGAGGTTCTTGCTTCCACTTGGAGATTTGGAACCTCTTACTCATCACCAGTCGAATTCCCTGAGGCAAGTGTCATTTTGGAAGCTTCCTGGGTTTTGACACCTTGAGGAATGAGCCTGCCACATGTCCACTCTCGCTCAGCGCAGGTAGCCAGTGTTGCCTTTGACATTCAACGCAGGTAGCCAGTGTTGCAGTTGACATTCAGTGCAGATGGTCAGTGGAGCCATTGACATGATCCTGAATTGACTTGTTTTTGAGCAGTTTTTGGTGGAGAACTTCTGTGAATTGCTGTAGTTTGTTAGCCTTGTTCCTCTAGGGGTAGGAACAACATGTTTAGGGACTTTGAATCCCTTAGATTATGGACATTTCATGCTCAATGCTGTAAGGCACAAAAATGTCTATAAAAAGAAAGGAAGAAGGAGACAGTGAGATAGAAGCAAGATGCAGAGAGCTGAGATGACCTGCAAAGCTAAGGCAGCATAGAGCAGACATAAGGCTTGAGAGGTTCAAGCAATCCCTGTGAGGATATCTGTCGGGAACTGAGTACTAAATTGGACTCGTCCCATCAAGACCAGTTGAGGTCGATACTTAGTAAGGGGGAGTCTGTGCACTCTAGTGGCTTGGGGAATCTAAGAACCACCCTACTAAGCACCATATGTTTCAGGAGACTCAAATGGAGCTCCTTATTGTAAACACTCTGCTTTAAAGACACAATAAAAGAAGGCCACCACTGAAAGCTAGATCGGAGACGTAGCCCAGGAGGATTGGGTGAACTCCTTATTAATTTGTTGTGTTCTTGTATTTGCTTACTGTGTTTCTCTTACTGTTTTCCATTTTCCAGTGTCTGTGTATTTTGCAATCTGATCGATCCATTGCCTAAGATAACATAGACACACACCAACACATGAGTCTGTAATACCTTCATTCATTAATTAATTAACTGAGATCACTCGCGATGATTTTCAGATCAATACTGTTTAAACATGGTTGATTGACAATCAAAAGAGAAAAATGATGAAAAACTTAGAAAAATAAAAATAGGCCTGCATGTTTAAATGCACCTTTAGAGGTTAGTTAGAAAGGTCTAATTAATTACTAAGTTAATCGCAATTCTAATTTGTAAATAAACTTTTGGATGCGACATGTTTTGTTGCTATGCAATAAAATGGGCACATATTTAAATGACCACAATCCACCTCGCCTGGATCAACGACAAGGGATCGTATTCAACCCGCCTCGAGCCCCTTCGATATTTAATCACTAGGGGGGTCCAAAAAGGTAATTTTTTTTTTCAACGTGGTGGCCTCTGGGCATTTCTTCAACCCCTTGCCTAAAACCACTAACTACCCCTCCCCCCTCCGAACACTACCATCCCACTCTTGTTCACACTTACCGTTGACCCCCCTCCGCTCCTGCGCCACTTGTGTTCTGCCAGGTGGACCTTCCGTCTCCACCTTGCTGCTATGTCATTTCTTTCTCCCCCACCACCTTTCCGCCACCTCACATTGACGGACCCCACTTCCCTTCCGCCAAGCAACCTCCCATCACTACTTCTGCCCCAATATGATGCTACCATTTGGCACTCCTGCCACCACATCAACAGACCGTTGAGTAAATAAATGCTATCCTACTCTCGTGACAATAGACCCGATCCATTTAAACGGTTAAATAACAACGGTAAACTCTCTTTCTCTTATATAACCCACAAAAAATTGTTCGATCGCCTCCTTTCATTGTTGCATGATAATAGGAAATTAGAAACCCCAACACCCAACCAATGATCCATGCCACCTCTGTGACCAGTCAACACAACCAGTCACTACAATCAAGTTCCTAGCCATCAATTTGCATCCAAATACCAGTTTTCACCTATCTTTCCCAAGTAATTCTAAATTCCTTGTTCTTTTCTCTTCTATCATGGAACCTAAAGGAAAATCCAAGGCCTTTGATGAAAATCATATGTTTCCCCCTACCATAGACTTAGATCACCAACTACTGGTAGACCAAAACTATAAAAATGCTGAAACTGATTGTGAATTCGACTTGTTTGAGCTTCACAAATGGTTAAAACAAAACTTATTGGACCAAAGCAATGAACTGAGCCTCTGGGATTCTCTCCTACCACAATTCATATTTCTCCAAACACCCCACTTCCCTGAATTCGTCTGCTGGTGTCAATTTAGGTATATCCCTAGTCAGAGGGAAATTGTGGCCTAAAATAGTGACATCCTCTTCACCATCGCTGCAGAATCCATCTCCCAAAGACTCCAACTACCAAATTTTGAATCTCTGCAACAATTTTCAATAGATTCCCTTATGGAATTCTACAAAAACTTAACCTTCCCACAAATAGCCAAGATTTTTGAGATTTTTCTCCTTGAGGATGCCCAATTACCCAAGAAGAATCCCCCATACTCATCCTCTATGTTCCCCGAGATGACTAAACAAGTGATTTCAATTATTTCATGTATACTTAGCTATCGATCTAATCAGTGGGTTGATGAGGACATTGTTGGCTTCTTATCAGTTTTTGCAACGGGTGAGAAACCCCCCATTTTCAATTATAGTGAGTTCATTGCATAATCAATTCATGACGAGTTCCTCGAGTTTTCTACTGAAGGGATTTTAAAATATTCTCTAGTGTTGGTTTATTTGATTCTTTATCATTAGACAAATAGTTTTTCATTCCCTTTGCAGAAATTAGATGAGCAGGGTAATCAACAGCCAGTAATCCATTGGACATCCTTGGTGAGGAAAAATTCCACTGAGTACACCTTCTCTGATTATGTTGATAAATTTTTACACACAATATCATGTTTATTAAACCACAATATAGAACCTAGGATAGGACCAGAGCTACAAAAAATTCTTCATCTCAGTGAGAAGACTAAGATAGGAGATTGGTACTTGTACCAAAATTATACCGGGATCAGAGTTTATGGGTGTGAATTGTCACCATACAGGCTGCCAAAATTTGTTCCTATGAGGATCTTCTCATTGGAATACATAAGGCAGATGATTCAGATAGATGACCTTTATTTTGATGCAGCAAAACAAAAGTCTCAGTTTAAAATCAAGGCACAAGTTGGACCATTTATTTGTAACACTAGAGCGGCAGGTAAGGAGGCAGATTTTCTCCTTAAGCAGATGAACTTCAAGTTAAGTTTCACCTGGTCATATGACTCTTTTGGCATCATTTCTAAACTGAGAGTGGAGCAAAAGTCCACTCCCTACACTCACATTCCTAGACCATAGATAGAGAAGTTCATGAATGAAAGTCCGTGGGAGGAGAATACGCTACAGGAGGTAGAAGAACATGGGATATCTATGACTACCTCACAAAATCCAGTACCTCAAGAAAAAAGGGAAAAAAGGCCAAGGGATGATGATTGCCCTTCAATGATAGAGATCGAAGTCAAAGAATTTATGATATACAAGAAGAAGTAGAAGACTAATACTAAACCAATTCTTCCACAAGAGGATAAGGAGTAGGCCACCATAGTCCTAACAGGGCCTCATGTTTCTACAAGGGTACAAGATATCCTCACTGAATCCCCAACTTCCTCATCTTCCCAAGATCCCCCAGATACAATTCAAACAACATAATTGGTTCAAGACTAGGATGAACCAAATATTTTTACAAATTATAGAGAAATTAAGAAGAATAATGAGTTGCTCAAAGCCACCACATACACCCAATTCTGGAAGAAAACAACCTCTTCATAGCACAACCTTCTTTCAATCTTCGATACAGAAAATGGGAAAATGAAAATTGTATTCCTTCAAGCACAGGTTCCATTTTTAGAGACTCCAGCTGACTACAAGACATCTATATTTTCCTTTGATGCTGAGGAGATTCACCCCATTGACCAAATAGACCTACATAAACAAACCGGTGAAATGTTGTACTCTACTTTGACCAACACTGCCATGAGAAATTCCAAGTTGCAGGCCTCAATCAAAAACATAAAATCACAATTAAAACTTGAAAATATCTCATATTTGGCTAAGGATACTAGGATCAAATCATTGGAGGACTTGGTAATCAAATTAGGGTATGACCCCAAAGATGTAAAAGTAGCATAAGAAATAGTGAGGAGGAAAAGTGCAGACATAACAACATTGAGGAAGGAACTAATACTTCCGTGCACTGAGGATCCCCAAGCTAAGGAAGTTGGGGATCTTGGGAAATAAAAAGATAACATGTTCAAGATAATAATTGAGCAAGTAGCCAGATTAAGGATATGGAAGTGGAGATGGAAAGAATGCTCAAGGAAAAGAAGAAATCATCACAGCTATCCATAGTTCCTCTAACAACAATGCCTATTTCATTTTCAACCACAGTAGGAGCATATACATCGACAACAACAGAAGCACAGGCCACAGATTCCTCAAATGAGTTGGTTGAAGCTATGGAAGACTTGTCCATTAGAGGGTAGGAAATTGAAAGATAAAAGAACCAAATTAAAACTTTGGAAGATTGGAAATTGAAGATAGATAATTCATACATAGCAGAGTTGCAGAAATATCACAGGTTAGCCTAAAGGATTGAGCAGCTAGAGAATGACTCTGTGATGGCTCAAACACTAGCACATGCTAAAGAATGCATATGGGTTGAGATAAATGAGGCCATCACAAAAATATGGCCTTCAATTGAAATAATATTTGAACAGGATGACTTAATATAGAGATCAAAGGAGTTAATGGAAGAAGTCAGAAACAACTTGGGATAGAGGCCAGGGGAAGCTAACACTTTAATTAAAATTTTGAATTCAAAAACCAAGGATGAGTTAGAAGATTTTGAAATTGCAGATAGGACAGAGACTATCTTGGAAGTCAGGAGAGTCCTTACTAAAATGAACTTGCTAGTACAATTGGAAAACAAGTGCCAACATTTGGAGACCAACATCCAGAAGTTTCATAAGAAATTCAATGCATTACATTTGAAAGGACTACCAAGACTAAAGGGTATTGGAGACCAGTTAGTGCCTCTAATAGATTATCGAAGAAATTGTACTCAATAACCTGAGACAAATCAAAGTTTTCAACTATCAAAGGTTCAATCATAGGAAAATCTTTCATGGAGGCTTTGGAATTCGATATTCATATCAGAGTTGAAACCAAGCATTTATTTATGGTCAAACCAACTTTCCATAAATATATCGAGATAGATGAGACTTACAGAAAATTGGTTAAAATTCCAATTCCAGATGAAGACAGGTGGGACCAGCTATGTCAAATTTTGGAGTAAAAAATTGTTTTACCTTCAGTAATAGAGAAACACTTCTTCAGGCCCAATCATAACCAACAAGCCTCAAAGATAGTGCCAAATCATCACAATTGCTTCAATTATCTATATTTTTGTTCTATTTTTACAAGTAATTTAGGATATTTTGTAAAAGATCTTAAGGTTTTCACTCAAGATATTTTTTGATAATTTTGTATAAGTACTTCCCAAGTCAAAGTACAAATGTTGGGACTTCTAGCAAGAAATAACTACCATTTGATGTAAAGTTGTTCACCGAGCTAAAGTGATCATTTTTCATTAATACAGATAGTGTTATAGGATTCATGTTTCATAATTAATTGGTGATGTTCATTCTACTTGTAATTTTGTAATATCTTTGCTTTTTCATATGTGTTTATTTCCTCTATTGTTCAAATGAAAATTATGGGCTAAACTTTTTCAATTACACTCTATCTTGGATTTTAAGCAATATATATGTTTTCCAACTGATGCTAATATAGAATTCTTAAATGCTCTATGTTTAATTAATCCTTAATCTTTTCCTCTGTCTCACTTCACAAAGCTCATAGGATCTGATAGCCTTCCTACCTTGCCTTGTTACACTTGTTTGTTAACTCTGCAGTTGATCTACTTAAAGCTGATTGACTCCATTTCCCAATGGCTTCATATTACAGTTTCAACCAAACAATCCAAAAATTCAAATTCTGAACCTTACATCTAGCCTAAAATCCCACTACAAATAAATCTAAATCTAATAGAGAGATCTATCTATGAGTTTAGAAGGGCTAGCTTCTAAATTTAAAAGTGGTTCCGTGGTTACCATTGGATTTCTTCCACAACCTTAAGAAATTACGGAGTGCTAACATCCTGGCTATCATACTGGGGATCAAACCTAGAATCTCTGGTTTGAATTAATTAATTAATTTATTTTCATGGTAAATTTTTGTTTCAGAACTGAAAACTATTTCTAGTTTTTGTGGCTCAGAAATAGATTTTGATTTAAGGTTGTATTCCACTTCAAAATTTGTATATATCTTATCTTTGAATACTTAATAGTAGATCTAAATCCTAAAAGAATTTATACTAGAGCTAATCCAGATCAAAATCCACCGAAAATTGTAGATAATCTAGAAAAAATAATTAGAAAGAAACCTGTATCTGAGAGTGAATCAAGTGAAGGTCCTCTGCCTAGGGTTAATTCCCTTCTAGAGAATTTTGTCACTTTAGAAGATATAGAATTTTATCTAGATTTTTAACATAGTCTTTTTAGAAGTAAATATGAGAGCTTTGTGCCTAACGTTGTGATTGATGAAAGCCTTGCTACAGCCCTATAAATCAGATTCTCCTTATGATGAACTCAAAAAATTTGACCAGCTTGAAGCTTTGGTTAGTCAGTTAGATCAAGCAGCGCATAAATCCTTCCTTCATCGATCATCTAAACCTTCTTCTTTTTCTTTTGTTGCTTTCTCTCCAACCTCAAAAATAATTCCATCTAGTTTTTCTATTCCATTTGAAATCCCTGTTGTTCATACTACCCCTTTAGAGATTCCTACTATTTCTGCCCCTCTAGAGTTTCTTGTTGTTTCTATTCCTCTAGAAATTCCTTCTATTCCTACTGCACCTCTAATAATCACCCCCATTTTCACTACACCCATTTCATCTTCAACCACTACCACTTCTACATCAACACAACAAAGTGTAATTATACCCCCTTTCATACCTTCCATACCCACACCTATTGTAGTCCCATCTACATCTCAAGCACCAATCATGGCAGCTCGATATGCCCCCTTGGTCCTACCTCCACAACTCAATGCCTTAAGATTACCATAGTAAGATTCCTCAATTTGATAGCATTGGGCCCATAACTGCTCAACAACATATTGATAAAATGACTGACTACTTAGAACTCCAAGAGATAGATGATGCTGATGTGAAAACGAGATTTTTTTGCTCAAATTCTCACTGGTGAGGTTAAAAAATGGTTTAAAGGGTTACCAGCCAACTCTATCGCATACCTTGCTCAATTTCATGGCACCTTCCTCAGAAGATAGGAAATTAAAAAGAACCCCTACAAATTTTAGCAAAGTATGAAAGTATCAAAAGAGCCCTAGGTGAATTAGTCAAGGACTATTGTATCAGATTTAACAATGTCTATAACTCTATCCCTACAAAAATACAACCTCCTCCGAGGCTAGCCCTGATTAAATTCCCAGATGATTTTGACCTTGATATGTCTTACCAATTAAGAGAAAGAAACCCTGCAACCCTTGAGGAAATGCAGAGAAATGCAGTTAGTGTTGAAGCCAATCTCTTAGCAAAGAGAGCTAGACTAAAAGCTCAAAGGAGAGTTACTATAAAAGAAGAACAGACTTCTTCTTCCTCTAACGTTAAGTTCGGTACTTTAGTAAGAACGATGAAGAAAATGATGGAGATAACTTTTTATAGCTGATAGAACTCCTCTAAGGGAAAACCAAGGTGGTTCCAAAATTAGAAATCCAAATTTTAGGAAAAACTAGCCTCATATTAAACAAAGAGAGCAGAGAGGCTAAAATGATCATGAACATGTTAGACCTCCATTCCAAGAAAAGATCATGAGGAAAATCAAATAAATTTGTTTGAGGAAATTGAAGTTGACCACATTTTCTTGACTAAGGAAGAGCAAGACATTTTCCTACTCTCACAGTCAGAAGCCACTCCTTTAGACTCCGAGGACTACAAACAAGGATATTAGAACACAATTATGGAATTACATAGAATATATAACTTGAGGAGAAAAAATAATGTTGACACTCCTCCCAAGAGGACCCAAAATAATACCCCTTCTACTAGTTAGCCTAAATATGATTATTAGAAGGAAACTTCTAAGAAACATGATGAAACTACTAAATAAATAGAGAAACCTCCTACATCTTTTAGCATTGAAAATGAACTAGCTAAAGTAAAAATTTCTATTCCCCTCACTGAATTAATCAACAAAAATGCATACAGATCACAAGTCATAAAAGCCTTGAAGATAGGGGAAGGTTTTGACACAATCAATTTGACTGATAACCGACCTAAGTTATTGTTTGGGCCCGAGGTCAAAGGAAAATACCAGGATGGGAGTGTACCCCTTTCTACATTAGCTTGAATATTCATGATGAAATTCTACACAATGCTATGCTTGATTATGGAGCCTCACACAATCTAATGCCTAGGGCTATTATGGAGAAACTAGGCTTAAACATAAACATGCCCTACAAAGATTTATATTCATTTGATTCAAGTAAATTAAGATGCTTAGGATTAATCAAATATCTATGTGTTACTCTAGTCCAAATACCAACAAAGAGCTTGGTAATGGATATTGTAGTAGAAGCCATACCTCCTAAGTATGGAATTTTCCTCTCTAGATCCCGGGGAGTGAAATTATAGGGCACTTTACAAATTTATATGAATTATGCTACCATTCTAGTGTTTGCTCAACCAAGAAGATTATACAGGGAAACACTAATAAAGCACATGGTTAGTAGTCAAGACAAACCCAACAATTACCGCTTGTACTCAATACATTCCGACATGGATTCATTTATCTTGTACCATAACGAATGTGCAGAAAATGAAGTTTCACATTTCGAAACTGAAATCAGTAATACAAAAGTAATAAAATTGGATACTGAAGAACAAGATGTAGAGGGAGAAGCTCTTTGGAATATGGATTTTGATGGGGCTGTGAGTAAGGATGGAGAAGGGGAAGGTGTTTTCATTGTAAACTCATCCACAAATATCACAAAGGGACATGGTTACAAAATTAATTTTCAGTGCACTAATAAAATAGTTGAATATGAGGCACTGATATTGGGGTTGCAAATTCTAAAGAGATTATGAGAAAAACAAATTTTTGTGCACGAGGATTTTGAGCTAATAATCAATCAAATTAAGGGTGAATATGCTGCTAAACACCCTATACTAAGAGCTTATAGGAATGCAACTTTAGACTTTTTGCAATGATTTTTTGAATACGATTTGTCTGTTATCCCTAGAAGCCAAAATATTTTAGTTGATGCCTTGGCTGTTTCAACCAGCACTTGCAAAATGCCTTTTCATCCCAATAGTAAATATGTGGTGGAAGTGAAACACAGGCCAGTTGTTCCTGATAATGTAAGATATTGGCAAGTTTTCGGTAATGATAAACAAATAGAGATTTTTTTACAAATGAAAGATGAATTTGAGTCTATAAATATTGATATAGAAAATGATATAGCTAAAAATAAAAGAGAAATAACGTTGAATGAAATTGATGATAATCAAGAAGAACTTGAGGTTCTGTAATTAAAGGACAATGTGTTACCAAGAGGATTGGTACCATTAGAAGAGATTTTTGACTTTGATGATGTAGCTAAGAAGCCAAAAATAGAACCTTTAGGAGTTGAGGTAGAGGTCTGTAACATAGGAACTATCGAGAACCCCAAAATTGTTAAATTGTTTAAATACTTACCTCCTAAAGGAAAACAAAAATATATTGATCTTTTCAAAGAATTCTCTTATGTGTTTTCCTGGAGCTATGAAGACTTAAAATCTTATGATACAAGTATCATTCAACACTCCATTCCCATCAAGGAAGATCAAAATCCGTTTAAACAGAAATTGTGGAGAATAAATCCAATTTTACTGCCTTTGATAGAAAAGGAAGTCAAGAAACTTTTCGATGCAAAGATAATTGTAACCCTTAGATTTTTGAAATAGGTCTCAAACTAATACCTACTAGAAAGAAAATAGGTGAAATTAGGCTTTGTGTAGATCTTAGAAATCTCAACAAGGTTTCTCTAAAAGATAACTATCCCCTACCCAAAATGGATCACATCCTACAAAAGGTAGTTGGTTATAGCAGAATTTGATTGTTGGATGGTTTCTCAGGATACAACCAGGTTCTGGCCCATCCTACAGATGACCAACACAAGACAACATTTACTACAACATGGGGCACTTTTATATATGTAAAATTGCCTTTTGGCCTTATGAATGCTAGGGCCACTTTCCAAAGAGAAATGGACATAAACTTTGCTGATAAAATTGGTAGGTTCATTGTGATTTACCTAGATAATATAAATATGTTTTCAAAGATAGATGAAGAACACTTGCTGCATTTAAGAAGAGTTTTTGAAAAGTGAAAAAAATATGATATCTCCTTAAACCCTAAGAAAACTCTTTTTGGTTTAGAGGAGGGAAAAATTATAGGTCATATCATTTCCAAAAAGGGTATTAGAATTGATCCTAGCAGAGTTGAAGCCATACTGAAAATTAACCCTCCTAGAAACAAGAAAGAAGTTCAATCCTTCATTGGTAGGATAAATTTTCTTAGAAGATTTATTCCTGACTTGGCTAAAATTTTAAGATCCATTACAAATATGCTAAAGAAAGACATGGAAATAAAATGGAATACTGAAGCCAATAAATCCTTTAGTGAAGTAAAGTTATCTTTAACTACTGCTCCTAGTTTGATAAGCCCCAACTTTACAAATAATTTTATCATTTTTTCTTTTGCATTTGAGCATACTATTGCAACTATTTTATTGCAAAAACACAGTGAACGCCATGAACAACCCATAGCTTTTTTTCAGCAGAGCTCTTACGGATGCATCACTGAGATACAATATAATGGAGAAACAAGCCTTTTCTTCGGTAAATGCATTAAAGGATTTTAGAGTGTACATCCTACATTCTCATATCATTACATTTGTCCCAAGTGCTGTGGTAAAAAATATTCTCCACAAACTAACCCAGATGGCAGAAGAGGGAAATGGATTACCGTGATCATAGAGTATGACATTGAGATAAAACCAACCAAGCTCATCAAAGGTCAGAGATTGACAAAGCTAATGGGCGAGTCCAATTTTCATGGACTGAATATCAATTATATTGTTGCACTGGATGAACAGGAAGGGTGTTTGGTCAATTTAATGTTCTTAAATTGCAAGCATAAATTATCGTCTGGAGCTGGTAAACTTATGAAGTGCAAGTGCACTATATATGACAGAATCCTTTCTTTTAGTTTGTAAGATGGTGATTATATTTGTTTTGGGGATTTTCATTGTTATCTAGGTTCCTATTTGTAAGCATTAGATTAGAGTTAGATTTCTACAAATTAATGAGTGTAAGTTGAGCTATTTGTTAGACTAATCTACTAGGTCATATCTATATTGGGTATCGTTCTAAAACATCTTATGTTAATCATTATAAAATTATGAATCTATCTTAAAAACCTTGCTACAATAAAATAGAGTATTGAAATTCAAATGGTTCTAAGAGCAAGAAAACAATATTTAAAAGCTATATGCAAAGTATCTACAAATTCTGATTCTAAAAAGCATGAAGGTAATATTCTAACGCTGACTACAGAGTATATACAAGTTTTGATTCTAAAAGCATGAAAACAATATTTTAACACTAACTGTAATTAAGCAAAAAACATTGAAGAAACTAAACCATTAAATGACTATGAAGAAATTCAAGTGCAAACGAAATAATGAGATTTAACTGAGTTATAACGAAATGATGAAATAGTGAAGTAAGAAAACTAAGCTAGAACGAAATGACAATGTGATATCAGAAAGCGATAAAATGAAACAAACTAAACTTTGACTATTTGCAGGGGCCCTCTGCATACAGTAGGTGTAAATCATGCTCACATATGCATGGAAGAACAGAAAGGTAACTTTAATTCAATATGAGAACAAAGGACTGTTTCACACAATTTCTGTAGAGATTAACTATTATTTTCTTTGTATCCTTTACAGAGGATACATATTTATATATAAAATGCGTGCTCAACAGTTTGTGACTTCGATTCATACAGGTATTTTAATCAATCCTTATTCAAATTTGAAACTTAAATAGTAAAAGCGTTATCTCAACAATTTTCTATTTTGAAAGCAAATCGGAGAAACGTGATGCATTCAGACTTCTAATGCTACATGTTTGACTGTTGCCTTTGACCGCACTACTGTGTGATTCCTTTAGTGAATTGGCTCAAGTGAGTAGGAGGAGATCCATGAGGGGATCGATCCTCAACTGCCCATGTGTTTCTTTGCTTCGTTGGCGCACCGGAATCCCGCAAACCATGGAGATAGCTGCAGATTTACAAAATAGCTGTAGAATCATGTAAATTCTATAACTAATGCAATATTTAACATAATAATAAGGCACATTAACAAATATGAAAAATAATACATATGAGAATTTTAACCTTATCAAAATCTATAGTTTTACTATTTTTATTGAGTTTATATCGATGATGAAAAGAGGAAAATGGAGGAAAAAGGGTGTCAAAACAAAACATTTATGGAACTCTACATTCACCCACACTGAAGATTTTGTATGTCCTTGTACAAAACAAAAAATTGATATCTTTGTTGAACTATTGCATTTTCTTGGATACTTCTGCCAGTACATCTAACTTCTTCCTTTTCACTTTCTTACCAGTCATTGCCATCCTTGGTTTTCTCATGAGGATCTTGTATTTCAAGTTTATAACATGTCTCTGTAAAGCCCCATTTTTCTTCTTTAGTTTCTTGTTCTTATTAAACCACAGACTTATATGTAAAAGGAGGTTGTCACTCTTAGCTATTTGGATTTCATTTTGTGCTTTCAAGGCTTGATTTTCATTTTTAATGTATCTGTTTAATGTCTCTAGTTCGAATATTTCCTGTTTCAATACATTGATTACTGGAGGTTCTTGTGGTTCATTAAACTGGACTTATTCTTCCTCTTGAATTGGAATTGATGTTCTTGTTGCATCCCTTTTCTCCAGGGATTCAATATAATCATAAATCTCTTGCTGCACAGGATCAATTTCTGGCATTCTTCGTCTTGGACTCCGAGGAGGCGAGGTGAAAGTTGGTGATGAAACTCTTGGAGATGTTCTTGGAGAAATTCCTGAATCTTCTTTTGTTTCTTCATTAATATTCTCTTTGCTTTTTTAGGGTAATTATTTTGTTGAGTTGAGTCTGGTACTCCTTCTTAGACTTGTGACAGGGGTCTTTTGAGGTTTCTTCCTTTCTATTTTAGGCTTCTTTGTTTGAGGTGAAATCTCTGTCTATTTATTGGAATTCTTTCTTCTAACATCTCTTTTGTTTATTTTCTCTAAAATTTCTACAAGAGGGATGTCATCCTCTGAAATTTCTACAAGAGGGATGTCATCCTCTGATAGTTGCTGTGTTTGTTGTGGTTCTTGTTCCAGTGTCCTATCAAATTTTATTTTCCTTCCCCTCTTAGGTCTGTTGCTATTTGGCTGCTCATGAGTATCTTCCTGAAAGTGATTCCTTACTAAAATGCTTTCCCAATTATCACCTATGTTTTGGAGATGAAATTCAACAAGTATTTTGACTAGACCATGGTGATACATTATATTATCTATGAACTGAATTCTCCTTTGAACATTCCCTGACATATTTCTTAGACTATTCAGCAAGAAATATGGAAGATTTATCTCATTTTCTTCAAGAAAATTCATTAGCAGCCAAATATGATAGAAAAAAATACATCCAAACCTTCCTTCGTAGGTAACAAATTTTTGGATTATTAGAAGCAAATTCCTCCACTTACTTTTTAATGCCATGCTTGGGATGCCCTTCTTGAAAATGATGGTGTCCATGCTTGGTTTCTTTAGGAAAACCTTCCAATATTCTCTTTCAATACCTCTACTTTTGAACCATTTTTCTCCAATCTACAACAGTCTAGTAGCTTCAGCTATAAACGACTGTCATTATGAATTTGATGTCTCCTGTGTCCACTTCGACTCCATCAAAAGCCCTGGTGAAGGATTTGGTCACTTCTTTATGGAAGCCATCGAATTTATTTATAAATTCTAGCCACTGCACCCTCTGCAACAATTCTTTTGTCTGTGGATACCCATCCAAAAATTTCTTCCCCATTGGCTCTGTTCTGACTATCACTCCCTATTGACAAGGTTAATCCTCTCTGCGGACATAGACGATCCCTCTAGCCCAATGAGTGGGTCTAGCAACTAAAATGACAAACAACTAGACATCTTCCTAGGTTATAATTGAAAAGTAGAATGAAAGAGATGACCTACCTCGTTCTGATGCTATTCCGATTTCCTTTGTTGAGGGCCTTGAATCGCTTGTGTCATGGACTTGTTTCAGCTTATCTCAATGCTTATGTACTTGCACAAGTGATCAAGAGAGAAAAAATCACGCCAAAACCAATAGCAAGTCAAATAATAACCTATTTAACTGATTAGGGAATGCCAAGCTAATAAATACATGAACATATATATTTTGGCAAGATGAACCAACAATTGTATATTATTTAAGGAATAAATGGAAGCTTACAACCAAAGCCTTGACATTGAAAGCATCTCCTTGAGTGGTAATCCAAGTCCAAGCCAAGAAAATCTCGAAGCACTCCTTCTCCAAGTCTAATGAATAACCTTTAGGCACAAGCTCAACATAGGGGTGCAAATAGACATAGACCAACCTAGCCTCTAACCTAACCAACCGTTTGGGAATGGGAGAGGCTGAATATATAGGATGGGAAAGGGAGTTAGAACTTCTCTAAAGATAGGATTAGGCCCTCATCCCAAGGAGGTAGCTCATAGGGATAAGACCTAGAGGCCAAGTTGGGAGAATTCAACCTCATCTATGCCAAACAACCTCCAGCTCGCCGCTCTGGAAGCTTCTAGATCATAGAGCTTCTCATCCTCTTTGGGAAAATTGCCTTTTTGGGATCATCGCGGGTATGTAAGTGTTGACGGTGCTAGACCCGCCAACATGTCAAGAGGATCTCCCCGGTAAGAAGTCCCAATTAGACCTCAGACCGTTTAGTGTAGGAGTCCCAGCAGTGGGTCATAAGGTAATGCCTTGATCGTGATGTCACACAAAGGTGAGTAAGATAACTCTGTCAATAGCAAGGGTGTGACTATTGTGGTGAGTCAAGGAACGTGTATGAGAGGTTCTAACACACAAGGGGGAGAAAAGGGTGAAGGTGAGTTTCAGGTTGAAAGGGATCAGTCCCAAATCGACTAGGAACACACAACACAAAAGGAAATACATAGCTTCTAGTAGAGTAGTCCACTCGGATGCAGTAGTTACAACATACAAGGTAAGATAACACATACAACACTCACGGATAAGTCCGAACGAGTGCAATGGTTGTTACAACAAGGTTCATGTGAAAGGTATGTCTGGTGTCCAGCAGAGCAGTCGACATGGACGAGACAAAATTAATAGCATATACAACAGATTTGCAACAAGATTCATATAATTGCATGTGAATTAGTTCATACACAAATACGTAAGTTAAACAACATATATCATTAAGGCAATCAGAGTAGTCCAACTATAATAACAACATATGCATGAAAATGTGTTGGCCCTTATTATATAAAAGTGTAAGTTCTAATCATACAATACATCCATGTAAACCTGCTAGCCCCATCAGTGAAATAGTACAACCACATCTGCCTGCTCCTCCAGAGAGATGTACTAGCTCCGTGTAGTGGAGAAGCCAAGGCATGTTACAATACTATCCAAGGTTTCTTCAAGATACTCTTAATAGAAGCTTGGCTGACCAAAATCCCTTACAATGAGTAATGAGGGACTTTTTATAGCAAAGGGTGGGGTAACCCTTGACATTCCCCTTTGTGACAGTTCAACTACCCTCATGACTCTTCACCTACTCTATGACTGTTACATCCAACTATTGACACTTGACTTACACTTGACATGACTCAACATTACAATGCACATGTACTCATGTGAGACAACATGGCTTGAGCAGCCATGCAAGACATCACTGACACTTGGTCTGTTGTGATGAGACCAACTCTTTGACATGCTTATGATAGTGAAGTTGGTGAGCTGATGCAAATCTTGGTCATCTGTGATCATGTGCAGGCACCTCATGGTGACATTCTGTTGAAGCGAACTCTTGCCTCTGTTGCAATTGATGCATTAGTTCGGCTCCTTCATCCAACTTGTCTGCTAACATGCTCATGGTCTTCTGGGTGCAGATGAGTCAGAAATACACTGATGCATAGTGTCTGTGCTGATCTTCAAGTGTGTGCTGGTGGTCATGCGCATCAACTTGCCGAAGTACATGTTCAACTTCAGTTGGACTTGCTTCTTTTCTTCGCCTTGGTGAGTTTGCGAATGGGTTGGATCATGCACACAATGAAATGCATGCTACTAAATCCCTTACGTGCGATCAACAACACTTCCCACCATGTTTGCTCCGTGTCAGCTACTGGGATGGATATTTAACCTGTACGGGCACAGTTTCATCTATGGGTGCACATTGTGCCTGTTAGTGTCAGTCTTTCCAGCCTTCCTCCAATGATCAAATATGCTCTTACAAAGTGGTTTCAGAGTGTCAAGGTCAAATTTTGTCATTTCAAAGAGTTTTCAAGCAAAATTTGGTCACTAGGCATTAGGTCTAGGGTTTGCTCTCACTCTTTTCAAAGTTGCCTGAATGCCAATCTATGTCACTATTCAGCTGAGTCTATCATCATTCATAGGGTTTTCATTATCATGTCAGTGTCTAATGAGTCATTTTACATCTTGTTCATGCTTCAGTTGTGCCTTAGCAAGTTCATTTCCCTCTCCTAGGGTTTTGAAGCCAATTTCTCTTGGACGGTCAAATCATCAGAAACACTTGTATCCAGATGTTCATACATCTTCCCCTATCCTTAAAGTACCTTATCAAACACTTCCCATCCCTTAGATCTGCCAAATTCCTCATTTTTGCACAAACCCTAGTTTCTAGCTACAACCTGGCAATTTTCTAGGTTGGGCCTGTGTTTTGCCCTTTTGGACCCCTTCCCCTCACTCAATCCCTAAGATTCCACTTTCCCCTGGTTCCTAACATCCCTCCCTACTTCCAAAAATTTCCCCAAGAATTTAGAAGCCCCTTATCCCCTTCATTTCGCTTCATTTCGACAAAATTCCTTGTTTCACACATCGGGACAAGTCGCACTCAAATGATGTTTTAGAGAAGTAAAAGATGAATTTTGGAAAAATGAGAGATTTTTTTGTCCACAACATGCCAAGGAAGAAAAACCTCCTTCACTTTTTTCACAGGTGTCATGGTTTGAGAGAAACGTCAAGAATACCGTTGCCTCAGGAGAATCAAAGGCACCTCTGAAGTGACCTTGGGAAAATCACGTTTTCTCCTAGATTGGTTGGCCAAATGATTTTCTTGATGGGTAAAATGATAACTAGACACAAATATATTTCCAATGAGCTATCATGAGCTCAATTTGGGGTTGAGGAAGGCATTCAAAGGTTGACTGAAACAACACTCTTCCTTGAGGCAGCCTTATTTGGCACTTTTTTCCTAGTCTTGGGAGATTTAATTTTTTACAGGACAAATCAACTCCAAATCGAAAATTTCTAGTTGAGTTGGAAAGTAGACTCAACGACCTTTCCAACGAGCTATCCTGCGCCCAATTCTGACACCGGGAAGGCCTCCAAAAGCCTTCTGCAAAAGCGCGACCCGTTGGGTGGTGCGCGACCCGTCAGAGGCTCTCCCACAGTTCAGAAAAACAACGCGTGCGACCCGTTGAACCGGCTTTCTGCAAACTTCAAAGAAATTTCCCAATCTTCCTCCAAATCATCTAATTTGTTCAAGGTAGGCTCTTTGCACATCATTTTTGTGGTTGGTGATGGATGTAAGCCCTCATGCTATGATTTTAACCTCAAATCTTGCAAATGAATAGACTTATATGGCTGCAATATTAATGAGCAAACTGTGCTAGGGTTTATGGTGTTTCAAGCTGTTTTTCCCTTTGGTTGGTTTCCTTCCCTTCCCTTTTGCCCACACTCATATGTACATTTCTTTTCCCCATATTATTTTATAAATAAAATACAAACCCTCCCTTCTCCCTAATCACTAAAAGTGTAAACCCTACCCCTCTCCCAAAATTCAAAACCCTAATCTCCCTCCACCATATGCATGTGTAAACACTAAAAATTGTTGGTGAACATGTAAAAGGTTTTGTGCATATGTTTCCCTATCTTCCCCTGTAATGCATGTTTTCATATTCCCATATGTTCACTTTCATACATGTTTTTTCCCATATGCAGCGATCTTTGCAAATGATTTCCCAATATCCCTGATTATAAATATGTATTCCTATATGCATAATTGTTTGCAAATTTTCCTTAAATTCCCTGTTATATTTATATATTCCCAATTCCTTGTACAAAGGTCCCTCCCCTAACATTTCCCTCATGTCATTGTCCCCTTGAAACAACATAGAATTCAGTACTTTTTACAGGCAGAAATAGTAGTACATTTTGTCCACTCTGCTCTCAAAACCATGTTAGAAACCGAGACCGACTATGAGCAAAGCGATGACCGTGAGTCAACATCAGAGGTTGAGGTACAAAGGAGAAAAATCACTATTGGGCAAGGATGCATGTATGCAAAGCCAAAATGAAAGTGTTTCAAAGGAGGTTGACCGAGACTCAAAAACGGAGAAAGAAGCCAAATCCCCTCCGTATCTTGGCTGAGGCTTCACTCAAGGATCATGGCACTCATTAGCCTAGTCACAGCTCAAATCCCAAAAAATTCTGAGAATTTTGGGTAATTTTGGCAATTTTTGGAAATTTACAGGTTTTGGCTCCTCAACGGGTCTCACCCCGCGCGCGACCCTTCATCAGGACAACTTCATTTTGCAAAAACAAAGCATTTCTGGATTTGTCATGCAAAGTTACATATGCTTGTGGATGGACTTGAGTTTTTATGGAGTTTTGGGCCTCCAAAAGGTCAAAATACATGCAAAATTTGACTTTCTGCCCCTTTTTTGAGTTGCAGAAACCAGTCTTGGAAGAATTAAGTTTTTACAGGGAAAATGACCTCCAAATTCAAAAATTCTAGTTAGGTTGGAAAGTGGACTCACAGACCTTTCTAACAAGCCCACTTTTTCTCAATTCTGATACCGGGAAGGCCTCCAAACAGAGCTACAAAGGTGTGCGACCCGTTGAGAAAAGGTGCGCGACCCGTTGAGAAAATTTTGCCAGATTTGACCAGTTCAGCCCAGAAAACGCAGTTTGGCTCTAGTTTGACTTTTTGAGGTTGATGATGGTCCTCTTGGATGTAATTGTGACACTTTTTGGATACTTTTACTCTTGTTTAACTCTTCTAGAAGATTTTCTCATGTAAAGGGTAAAAATTGAATGTATGAACTGGTTTCCAAGTTTATAGAGACAAGTTGTTTTGACTGCCTATTTTGTAGTGCTTAGTTTAGAAGTGGTTCAAACAGCTGCTAGGATAGTGAGCTCGACCCATGGAGGCAGGGAAAGAGGTTAGATCATCTATATTATGTACTTTCTTGCTCATTTTCATGGTTGGACTCTTGAGGGAGCAGCAGCTCATTGTATTATTTTACTGTATCTCTGCAATTTTTGGCAAGGAAGACCAGGGTTTTGTAGTCATCTTTGGGATTCTTGTGGGCTCATGTGTTGATGGTGTGCTTCTTCAAGTCATTGTAAGCTCTGTTATGTGATTCATTTTCCTTCTATACTTCTGCATATTAAACAAATGAAGTGTTAAAGTAAGAATTCATGCTTGCCATGCTCTGCTTTTAAGTTTGTTTAATTTTGATGTTTTCTACTGTCTAAAGAGAATTCAAAGTCGTTGTTTGCTCTCTTTAGCTTTCTCTCTTTCACTCTTGACCATCTATTTCAGTGAAAAAGCATCAACACGGTCTCCTACCTCGCCCCAAAGACTCCCCTGTAGAAACTGTGTCCCATCCCCGCAGCCAAAATTGCCCTCTCCTCAACTTGCCACCAAAAAACCAAAAACCCCAAAATCAACCTTTCTAATCAGTTTACTAGCCTAATATCAGTGTTACCTTGTTGGTCATCTCCCTAATTGAAGATTTTCCGAGAGAGACCGGAGAGAGCCTTCTCCTGCCCCGTAGGGCTAGCTACGAGGCTGAATGGTTTGATGTAGCTTTGAGGTTTGCCTTTCTCAGCCTGAGGTGAAATTTCAAACGCTAACATACTGGCGACCATACTGGGGAGAACAAACTAATCATCTGCTCATTGACGTGTTATTTCATAAGTCTTAGACGGAGCCTGAAGTTACCCCAGGTAGCCTTCGAAAACGCTCTTGTTTTACATCAGCGTTAGTAGATAAATGCTGCTTCAATCTATCTCCGTGAGCTTGTGAACATAGCGCTTCATTGACACTTTACTCCAGTACATGTATCAAGTTCAGATCTGATGGTTGATGGTGAACAACGATCAGACACTTGAAAGGCTGAAATCATTCACTTGGCGACTCTAAATCATTTTTGAGATCAGATCCAAAGACTCCACTGGAGGATGATCCCGACCAGCAGAAACATGAAAGGACAATATGAACATATCAGGTACTCAAGTTGGAATTTCATCCAAGACATTTTGTTCTTTGTCATAAATTATTTCTTCTCTTTTCCCAAGAATGTCAAGATTGCGTTGCAAAGTATACTATGCTTGAGAAGAGATCCTCGGCCTGCCGTTGATTCTTTCCCTTTGAAGATTGTGAATACCAAATATTTGCATGCTTTTGAGCTTGATCAAGATCCTTTTTCCGAATTTTGTGATGACCATCTTCAAATTGATGAATCCCAAGCAACCAAGACTAATTCTATACATGTTGTACATACCCCTACACCTTGTAAAATTCCAGATCGGTATAAACCTCTTGTTTTACCTTCTGTTCTCCATGCTTTCCCCAAAAACTATGATTTATACTTGCCGAGGTTTGACGGTGAATGTAAGAATGTCAACGCTGAGCAACATGTGCAGAATGTTGAGAATTTTCTAGATCTTTTTGAAGTTGATGAAAAAGATGTTAGTATAAGGCTTTTTGCTCTTTCTTTGCAAGCTAAAGTGAAGAGTTGGTTCAAAACCCTGCCTGATGCAAGCATTTCAGATTTCCAGCAGTTTGTCAAAGTTTTTCTCGACAGGTGGATGATCGGGCAGAACCTTTTCTTGATTGTAGAAGAGTATAACCATCTGAAAAGACTACCAGGGGAGACAGTACAACAGTTTTCAGCGAGATTTAATCAAGTTTACTATTCAATCCCAGTTGATAAAAGGCCTACTCCTAGATCTGCTCTCTTTCACTATCCGGGTGCCTTTGATCCGGAGATGGAGTTTCAGCTAAGAGAAAGAGATATTGCAACACTTCACGAGATGCAAAACAGTGCAGTAAATATAGAAGCGCATCTGCTGATCCGACGGGCAAGGATGAAGGAAGAAGAAATGAAAAACATAGATCCGGCCGAATCAACATCTCTAGAGGTAAAGCTTAACATTTTGGTAAGTGCAGTGGAAAAGATGATGGACAAGATCAACACAAGGAAGGATTATGATGTTCAAGCTCATGGCTCGCTGCTTGAAGAAGAACAAGTTGCTGATCCAAAACATTTTGTTTCTTACCCTAGTTGTCGTAGTGATTGTTTTATAGATCATTGTGAAGAAGAGAGAGCTGTTGATATGATGTGTATGTTTGATGATGATTTGCGTCATAATGATCAGTATGATGATGATTATGTTCTCCAAACAAACGCTAATCTTGCAGACAAATCAACAGCTAGTTTGTGGGAGGAAGAAGTTCACTTTCAGCAGCTTGAATACAATGTTCAGCCATCACATATCAGCTATGACATTGATGAGGAAAGTGCAGCAAAGTTTGAAGTAAGTGAAGAATCTTTTCCTCTTTGTTTTGATTCGTTTCAGTTCATCAGAGAGAATTACCATGCAATCAGAAATCAAATGTCAACAAGTCTTGATTTGAAACATATTGAGAGCAATGAGAACCGTGTACAAGACTTCTCATATTCAGATTTGCAGCCCCCGAAAGCCATTGATTGTCAAGTTGCAGCTGAAGACTTGGAAGTGGACACACATGATCTAATGATTCAAGGTGACTCCGTACCATTCTGTTTTGAATCATTTCAGTTTTTGAAGGGTAGATTGCATAGTAAATCTTCAAATGAACAGCCTATCACAAATCAGCAATCTCTCACTGTTAATGTTGAGGATGAGACAGATAACAAAATTCTTGAGCAGCCTGTAGCATTAAATTTGCAGCCACCAAATGAAATTGAAGGGCAGATTACAGATGAAGCTGTGGAAGATGATTTGATGATGCCGGAAGATTCTATACCCTTTTGTTTCGAAGCATTTCAGTTTATAAGGCAGAATCTTCATAAAATCTCTCAAGAAAAAGATGAACAGCTAGAAGGATGTCATACATTTTCAATGGATACATTGCAGCAGTCTTTTCAAGTTTTTTATGATCCAATAGCTGATGTTTTAGATGAGGTTTGCAGTCAAAGTTTTTTTCCATTGATTACAGGTGAGCTTGAAACATGTGCTGATATGAATTCGATCCAGCAGCCGGTTTCTTTGTCATTTTCAGCAGAGGTCTCATCACAAGGCTTAGATCAACATTTGCATTCCTGGTATGAGGATAAGAGAAGTAATCCATTGGGTGAGCTAAGTTCCAGTGTGCTCGAATTTCATGATCCTTATGCAGTGTTTTTGGAGGCGGACAGAGACTTCATATCATTCAACGGATCTGTTTCCAAGTTGTCATGGGAGTTGCCTTTCAGTAGTTCTCTCTTGTTGGTCATAAGTGAGAACTTGCGGAGATTTCAAACAGCAGATGGGATGCTTACTTGGTTGCATTGGTTGTTTCATTTCACTTGATCAGGTGATGAATGAAACTGTTAGAGTAGGTTGTGATGAATAAGGTCCACTTTGAGCATCATTTTCAGTTGGTCGATTGTGTTTAAGTATTGAGTCAGTTTTTAGTTGAGTCATGAGTCCTTTGTTAGTCAATTTTCAGTCTTGTTGTTAAGTTAGTTTGAGTCGGTTTTCAGTCATGCATTTCAGCTTGAGTTATTGACTCCATTGCCCAATGGCTGAAAGCACTGGTCTGCTCTCCCAGAGGTCTAAGGTTCTTGGTACCTCCAAGGAGCTACCATTCCCATTGGAGCCAATGTTAGTGTTAGTCTTTCCAACCTTCCTCCAGTGATCAAATATGCTCTTACAAAGTGGTTTCAGAGTGTCAAGGTCAAATTTTGTCATTTCAAAGAGTTTTCAAGCAAAATTTGGTCACTAGGCATTAGGTCTAGGGTTTGCTCTCACTCTTTTCAAAGTTGCCTGAATGCCAATCTATGTCACTATTCAGCTGAGTCTATCATCATTCATAGGGTTGTCATTATCATGTCAGTGTCTAATGAGTCATTTTACATCTTGTTCATGTTTCAGTTGTGCCTTAGCAAGTTCATTTCCCTCTCCTAGGGTTTTGAAGCCAATTTCTCTTGGACGGTCAAATCATCGGCAAAACTTGTATCCAGATGTTCATACACCTTCCCCTATCCTTAAAGTACCTTATCAAATACTTCCCATCCCTTAGATCCGCAAAATTCCTCATTTTTGCACAAACCCTAGTTTCTAGCTACAACCTGGCAATTTTCTAGGTTGGGCCTGTGTTTTTCCCTTTTGGACCCCTTCCCCTCACTCAATCCCTGAGATTCCACTTTCCCGTGGTTTCTAACATCCCTCCCTACTTCCAAAAATTTCCCCAAGAATTTAGAAGCCCCTTATCCCCTTCATTTCGCTTCATTTCGACAAAATTCCTTGTTTCACACATCGGGACAAGTCGCACTCAAATGATGTTTCAGAGCAGTCAAAGATGAATTTTCGAAACCTGAGAGAGGTTTTTGTCCAACACATTCCAAGGAAGAAAAACCTCCTTCACTGTTTCCACAGGTGTCATGGTTTGAGAGAAATGTCAAGAATACCGTTGCCTCAGGAGAATCAAAGGCACCTCTGAAGTGACCTTGGGAAAATCAAGTTTTCTCCTAGCTTGGTTGGCCAAATGATTTTCTTGATGGGTAAAATGATAACTAGACACAAAGATATTTCCAATGAGCTATCATGAGCTCAATTTAGGGTTGAGGAAGGCATTCAAAGGTTGACTGCAACAACACTCTTCCTTGAGGCAGCCTTATTTGGCACTTTTTGACCAGTCTTGGGAGATTTGATTTTTTATAGGTCAAATTAACTCCAAATTGAAAAATTCTAGTTGGGTTGGAAAGTAGACTCAAATACCTTTCCAACGAGCTATCCTTTGTCCGATTCCGACACAGGGAAGGCCTCCAAAATCCTCCTGCAAAAGCGCGACCTGTTGGGTGGTGCGCGACCCGTCAGAGGCTCTCCCACAGTTCAGAAAAACAACGCGCGCGACCCGTTGGGAGGTGCGTGACCCATTGAACCGGCTTGCTGCAAACTTCAAAGAAATTTCCCAATCTTCCTCCAAATCATCTAATTTGTTCAAGGTAGGCTCTTTGCACATCATTTTTGTGGTTGGTGATGGATGTAAGCCCTCATGCTATGATTTTAACCTCAAATCTTGCAAATGAATAGACTTATATGGCTGCAATATTAATGAGCAAACTGTGCTAGGGTTTATGGTGTTTCAATCTGTTTTTCCCTTTGGTTGTTTCCTTCCCTTCCCTTTTTCCCACACTCATATGTACATTTCTTTTCCCCATATTATTTTATAAATAAAATACAAACCCTCCCTTCTCCCTAATCACTAAAAGTGTAAACCCTACCCCTCTCCCAAAATTCAAAACCCTAATCTCCCTCCACCATATGCATGTGTAAACACTAAAAATTGTTGGTGAACATGTAAAAGGTTTTGTGCATATGTTTCCCTATCTTCCCCTGTAATGCATGTTTTCATATTCCCATATGTTCACTTTCATACATGTTTTTTCCCATATGCAGCGATCTTTGCAAATGATTTCCCAATATCCCTGATTATAAATATGTATTCCTATATGCATAATTGTTTGCAAATTTTCCTTTAATTCCCTGTTATATTTATATATTCCCAATTCCTTGTACAAAGGTCCCTCCCCTAACATTTCCCTCATGTCATTGTCCCCTTGAAACAGCATAGAATTCAGTACTTTTTACAGGCATAAACAACAATACATTTTGTCCACTCTGCTCTCAAAACCATGTTAGAAACCGAGACCGACTATGAGCAAAGTGATGATCGTGAGTCAACATCAGAGGTTGAGGTACAAAGGAGAAAAATCACTATTGGGCAAGGATGCATGTATGCAAAGCCAAAATGAAAGTGTTCCAAAGGAGGTTGACCAAGACTCAAAAACGGAGAAAGAAGCCAAATCCCCTCCGTATCTTGGCTGAGGCTTCACTCAAGGATCATGGCACTCATTAGCCTAGTCACAGCTCAAATCCCAAAAAATTCTGAGAATTTTGGGTAATTTTGGCAATTTTTGGAAATTTACAGGTTTTGGCTCCTCAACGGGTCTCACCCCGTGCGCGACCCTTCATCAGGACAACTTCATTTTGCAAAAACTCAGTATTTCTGGATTTTTCATGCAAAGTTACATATGCCTGTGGATGGACTTGAGTTTTTATGGAGTTTTGGGCCTCCAAAAGGTCAAAATACATGCAAAATTTGACTTTCTGCCCCTTTTTTGAGTTGCAGAAACCAGTCTTGGGAGAATTAAGTTTTGACAGGGCAAATGACCTCCAAATTCAAAAATTCTAGTTAGGTTGGAAAGTAGACTCACAGACCTTTCTAAAAATCCCACTTTTGCTCAATTTTGATACCGGGAAGGCCTCCAAACAGAGCTGCAAAGGTGCGCGACCCGTTGAGAAAATTTTGCCAGATTTGACCAGTTCAGCCCAGAAAACGCAGTTTGGCTCTAGTTTGACTTTTTGAGGTTGATGATGGTCCTATTGGATGTAATTGTGACTCTTTTTGGATACTTTTACTCTTGTTTAACTCTTCTAGAAGATTTTCTCATGTAAAGGGTAAAAATTGAATGTATGAACTGGTTTCCAAGTTTATAGAGACAAGTTGTTTTGACTGCCTATTTTGTAGTGCTTAGTTTAGAAGTGGTTCAAACAGCTGCTAGGATAGTGAGCTCGACCCATGGAGGCAGGGAAAGAGGTTAGATCATCTATATTATGTACTTTCTTGCTCATTTTCATGGTTGGACTCTTGAGGGAGCAGCAGCTCATTGTATTATTTTACTGTATCTCTGCAATTTTTGGCAAGGAAGACCAAGGTTTTGTAGTCATCTTTGGGATTCTTGTGGGCTCATGTGTTGATGGTGTGCTTCTTCAAGTCATTATAAGCTCTGTTATGTGATTCATTTTCCTTCTATACTTCTGCATATTAAACAAATGAAGTGTTAAAGTAAGAATTCATGCTTGCCATGCTCTGCTTTTAAGTTTGTTTAATTTTGATGTTTTCTACTGTCTAAAGAGAATTCAAAGTCGTTGTTTGCTCTCTTTAGCTTTCTCTCTTTCACCCTTGACCATCCATTTCAGTGAAAAAGCATCAACACGGTCTCCTACCTCGCCCCGAAGACTCCCCTGCAGAAACTGTGTCCCATCCCCACAGCCAAAATTGCCCTCTCCTCAACTTGCCACCAAAAAACCAAAAACCCCAAAATCAACCTTTCTAATCAGTTTACTAGCCTAATATCAGTGTTACCTTGTTGGTCATCTCCCTAATTGAAGATTTTCCGAGAGAGACCGGAGAGAGCCTTCTCCTGCCCCGTAGGGCTAGCTACGAGGCTGAATGGTTTGATGTAGGATTGAGGTTTGCCTTTCTCAGCCTGAGGTGAAATTTCAAACGCTAACATACTGGCGACCATACTGGGGAGAACAAACTAGTCATCTGCTCATTGACGTGTTATTTCATAAGTCTTAGACGGAGCCTGAAGTTACGCCAGGTAGCCTTCGAAAACGCTCTTGTTTTACATCAGCGTTAGTAGATAAACATTGCTTCAGTCTATCTCCGTGAGCTTGTGAACATAGCGCTTCATTGACACTTTACCCCAGTACATGTATCAAGTTCAGATTTGATGGTTGATGGTGAACAACGATCAGACACTTGAAAGGCTGAAATCATTCACTTGGCGACTCTAAATCATTTTTGAGATCAGATCCAAAGACTCCACTGGAGGATGATCCCGACCAGCAGAAACATAAAAGGACAATATGAACATATTAGGTACTCAAGTTGGAATTTCATCCAAGACATTTTGTTCTTTGTCATAAATTATCTCTTCTCCTTTCCCAAGAATGTCAAGATTGCGTTGCAAAGTATACTATGCTTGAGAAGAGATCCTCGGCCTGCCGTTGATTCTTTCCCTTTGAAGATTGTGAATACCAAAGATTTGCATGCTTTTGAGCTTGATCAAGATCCTTTTTCCGAATTTTGTGATGACCATCTTCAAATTGATGAATCCCAAGCAACCAAGACTAATTCTATACCTGCTGTACATACCCCTACACCTTGTAAAATTCCAGATCGGTATAAACCTCTTGTTTTACCTTCTGTTCTCCATGCTTTCCCCAAAAACTATGATTTATACTTGCCGAGGTTTGACGGTGAATGTAAGAATGTCAACGCTGAGCAACATGTGTAGAATGTTGAGAATTTTCTAGATCTTTTTGAAGTTGATGAAAAAGATGTTAGTATAAGGCTTTTTGCTCTTTCTTTGCAAGCTAAAGTGAAGAGTTGGTTCAAAACCCTGCCTGATGCAAGCATTTCAGATTTCCAGCAGTTTGTCAAAGTTTTTCTCGACAGGTGGATGATCGGGCAGAACCTTTTCTTGATTGTAGAAGAGTATAACCATCTGAAAAGACTACCAGGGGAGACAGTACAACAGTTTTCAGCGAGATTTAATCAAGTTTACTATTCAATCCCAGTTGATATAAGGCCTACTCCTAGATCTGCTCTCTTGCACTATCCGGGTGCCTTTGATCCGGAGATGGAGTTTCAGCTAAGAGAAAGAGATATTGCAACACTTCACGAGATGCAAAACAATGCAGTAAATGTAGAAGCGCATTTGCTGATCCGACGGGCAAGGATGAAGGAAGAAGAAATGAAAAACATAGATCCGGCGGAATCAACATCTCTAGAGGTAAAGCTTAACATTTTGGTAAGTGCAGTGGAAAAGATGATGGACAAGATCAACACAAGGAAGGATTATGATGTTCAAGCTCATGGCTCGCTGCTTGAAGAAGAACAAGTTGCTGATCCAAAACATTTTGTTTCTTACCCTAGTTGTCGTAGTGATTGTTTTATAGATCATTGTGAAGAAGAGAGAGCTGTTGATATGATGTGTATCTTTGATGATGATTTGCGTCATTATGATCAGTATGATGATGATTATGTTCTCCAAACAAACGCTAATCTTGCAGACGAATCAACAGCTAGTTTGTGGGAGGAAGAAGTTCACTTTCAGCAGCTTGAATACAATGTTCAGCCATCACATATCAGCTATGACATTGATGAGGAAAGTGCAGCAAAGTTTGAAGTAAGTGAAGAATCTTTGCCTCTTTGTTTTGATTCGTTTCAGTTCATCAGAGAGAATTACCATGCAATCAGAAATCAAATGTCAACAAGTCTTGATTTGAAACATATTGAGAGCAATGAGAACCGTGTACAAGACTTCTCATATTCATATTTGCAGCCCCCGAAAGCCATTGATTGTCAAGTTGCAGTTGAAGACTTGGAAGTGGACACACATGATCTAATGATTCAAGGTGACTCCATACCATTCTGTTTTGAATCATTTCAGTTTTTGAAGGGTAGATTGCATAGTAAATCTTCAAATGAACAGCCTATCACAAATCAACAATCTCTCACTGTTAATGTTGAGGATGAGACAGATAACAAAATTCTTGAGCAGCCTGTAGCATTAGATTTGCAGCCACCAAATGAAATTGAAGGGCAGATTACAGATGAAGCTGTGGAAGATGATTTGATGATGCCAGAAGATTCTATACCCTTTTGTTTCGAAGCATTTCAGTTTATAAGGCAGAATCTTCATAAAATCTCTCAAGAAAAAGATGAACAGCTAGAAGGATGTCATACATTTTCAATGGATACATTGCAGCAGTCTTTTCAAGTTTTTTATGATCCAATAGCTGATGTTTTGGATGAGGTTTGCAGTCAAAGTTTTTTTCCATTGATTACAGGTGAGCTTGAAACATGTGCTGATATGAATTCGATCCAGCAGCCGGTTTCTTTGTCATTTTCAGCAGAGGTCTCATCACAAGGCTTAGATCAACATTTGCATTCCTGGTATGAGGATAAGAGAAGTAATCCATTGGGTGAGATAAGTTCTAGTGTGCTCGAATTTCATGATCCTTATGCAGTGTTTTTGGAGGCGGACAGAGACTTCATATCATTCAACGGATCTGTTTCCAAGTTGTCATGGGAGTTGCCTTTCAGTAGTTCTCTCTTGTTGGTCATAAGTGAGAACTTGCGGAGATTTCAAACAGCAGATGGGATGCTTACTTGGTTGCATTGGTTGTTTCATTTCACTTGATCAGGTGATGAATAAAATTGTTAGAGTAGGTTGTGATGAATAAGCTCCACTTTGAGCATCATTTTTAGTTGGTCAATTGTGTTTAAGTATTGAGTCAGTTTTTAGTTGAGTCATGAGTCCTTTGTTAGTCAATTTTCAGTCTTGTTGTTAAGTTAGTTTGAGTCGGTTTTCAGTCATGCATTTCAGCTTGAGTTTTTGACTCCATTGCCCAATGGCTGAAAGCACTGGTCTGCTCTCCCAGAGGTCTAAGGTTCTTGGTACCTCCAAGGAGCTACCATCCCCATTGGAGCCAATGTTAGTGTCAGTCTTTCCAGCCTTCCTCCAGTGATCAAATATGCTCTTACAAAGTGGTTTCAGAGTGTCAAGGTCAAATTTTGTCATTTCAAAGAGTTTTCAAGCAAAATTTGGTCACTAGGCATTAAGTCTAGGGTTTGCTCTCACTCTTTTCAAAGTTGCCCAAATGCCAATCTATGTCACTATTCAGCTGAGTCTATCATCATTCATAGGGTTTTCATTATCATGTCAGTGTCTAATGAGTCATTTTACATCTTGTTCATGCTTCAGTTGTGCCTTGGCAAGTTCATTTCCCTCTCCTAGGGTTTTGAAGCCAATTTCTCTTGGACGGTCAAATCATCGGCAAAACTTGTATCCAGATGTTCATACACCTTCCCCTATCCTTAAAGTACCTTATCAAACACTTCCCATCCCTTAGATCCGCCAAATTCCTCATTTTTGCACAAACCCTAGTTTCTAGCTACAACCTGGCAATTTTCTAGGTTGGGCCTGTGTTTTGCCATTTTGGACCCCTTCCCCTAACTCAATCCCTGAGATTCCACTTTCCCCTGGTTCCTAACATCCCTCCCTACTTCCAAAAATTTCCCCAAGAATTTAGAAGCCCCTTATCCCCTTCATTTCGCTTCATTTCGACAAAATTCCTTGTTTCACACATCGGGACAAGTCGCACTCAAATGATGTTTCAGAGCCGTCAAAGATGAATTTTGGAAAACGGAGAGAGGTTTTTATCAAAAACATTCCAAGTAAGAAAAACCTCCTTCACGTTTTTCACAGGTGTCATGGTTTGAGAGAAATGTCAAGAATACCGTTGCCTTAGGAGAATCAAAGGCACCTCTGAAGTGACCTTGGGAAAATCACATTTTGTCCTAGCTTGGTTGGCCAAATGATTTTCTTGATAGGTAAACTGATAACTAGACACAAAGATCTTTCCAATGAGCTATCATGAGCTCAATTTGGGGTTGAGGAAGGCATTCAAAGGTTGACTGCAACAACACTCTTCCTTGAGGCAGCCTTATTTGGCACTTTTTGACCAGTCTTGGGAGATTTGACTTTTTACAAGTCAAATCAACTCCAAATTGAAACATTCTAGTTGGGTTGGAAAGAAGACTCAAATGTCTTTCCAACGAGCTATCCTGCGCCCCATTCCGACACCGGGAAGGCCTCCAAAAGCCTCCTGCAAAAGCGCTACCCGTTGGGTGGTGCGCGACCCGTCAGAGGCTCTCCCACAGTTCAGAAAAACAACGCGCGCGACCCGTTGGGAGGTGCGCGACCCGTTGAACCGGCTTGCTGCAAACTTCAAAGAAATTTCCCAATATTGCTCCAAATCATCTAATTTGTTCAAGTTAGGCTCTTTGCACATCATTTTTGTGGTTGGTGATGGATGTAAGCCCTCATGCTATGATTTTAACCTCAAATCTTGCAAATGAATAGACTTATATGGCTGCAATATTAATGAGCAAACTGTGCTAGGGTTTATGGTGTTTCAATCTGTTTTTCCCTTTGGTTGGTTTCCTTCCCTTCCCTTTTTCCCACACTCATATGTACATTTCTTTTCCCCATATTATTTTATAAATAAAATACAAACCCTCCCTTCTCCCTAATCACTAAAAGTGTAAACCCTACCCCTCTCCCAAAATTCAAAACCCTAATCTCCCTCCACCATATGCATGTGTAAACACTAAAAATTGTGGGTGAACATGTAAAAGGTTTTGTGCATATGTTTCCCTATCTTCCCCTGTAATGCATGTTTTCATATTCCCATATGTTCACTTTCATACATGTTTTTTCCCATATGCAGCGATCTTTGCAAATGATTTCCCAATATCCCTGATTATAAATATGTATTCCTATATGCATAATTGTTTGCAAATTTTCCTTAAATTCCCTGTTATATTTATATATTCCCAATTCCTTGTACAAAGGTCCCTCCCCTAACATTTCCCTCATGTCATTGTCCCCTTGAAACAGCATAGAATTCAGTACTTTTTACAGGCAGAAACAACAGTACATTTTGTCCACTCTGCTCTCAAAACCATGTTAGAAACTGAGACCGACTATGAGCAAAGCGATGACCGTGAGTCAACATCAGAGGTTGAGGTACAAAGGAGAAAAATCACTATTGGGCAAGGATGCATGTATGCAAAGCCAAAATGAAAGTGTTTCAAAGGAGGTTGACCGAGACTCAAAAACGGAGAAAGAAGCCAAATCCCCTCCGTATCTTGGCTGACGCTTCACTCAAGGATCATGGCACTCATTAGCCTAGTCACAGCTCAAATCCCAAAAAATTCTGAGAATTTTGGGTAATTTTGGCAATTTTTGGAAATTTACAGGTTTTGGCTCCTCAACGGGTCTCACCCCGCGCGCGACCCTTCATCAGGACAACTTCATTTTGCAAAAACTCAGCATTTCTACATTTTTCATGCAAAGTTACATATGCCTGTGGATGGACTTGAGTTTTTATGGAGTTTTGGGCCTCCAAAAGGTCAAAATACATGCAAAATTTGACTTTCTGCCCCTTTTTTGAGTTGCAGAAACCAGTCTTGGGAGAATTAAGTTTTGACAGGGCAAATGACCTCCAAATTCAAAAATTCCAGTTGGGTGAGAAAGTAGACTCACAGAACTTTCCAACAAGCCCACTTTTTCTCAATTCTGATACTGGGAAGGCCTCCAAACAGAGCTTCAAAGGTGCGCGACCCGTTGAGAAAATTTTGCCAGATTTGACCAGTTCAGCCCAAAAAACGCAGTTTGGCTCTAGTTTGACTTTTTGAGGTTGATGATGGTCCTCTTGGATGTAATTGTGACACCTTTTGGATACTTTTACTCTTGTTTAACTCTTCTAGAAGATTTTCTCATGTAAAGGGTAAAAATTGAATGTATGAACTGGTTTCCAAGTTTATAGAGACAAGTTGTTTTGACTGCCTATTTTGTAGTGCTTAGTTTAGAAGTGGTTCAAACAGCTGCTAGGATAGTGAGCTCGACCCATGGAGGCAGGGAAAGAGGTTAGATCATCTATATTATATACTTTCTTGCTCATTTTCATGGTTGGACTCTTGAGGGAGCAACAACTCATTGTATTATTTTACTGTATCTCTGCAATTTTTGGCAAGGAAGACCAGGGTTTTGTAGTCATCTTTGGGATTCTTGTGGACTCATGTGTTGATGGTGTGCTTCTTCAAGTCATTGTAAGCTCTGTTATGTGATTCATTTTCCTTCTATACTTCTGCATATTAAACAAATGAAGTGTTAAAGTAAGAATTCATGCTTGCCATGCTCTGCTTTTAAGTTTGTTTAATTTTGATGTTTTCTACTGTCTAAAGAGAATTCAAAGTCGTTGTTTGCTCTCTTTAGCTTTCTCTCTTTCACTCTTGACCATCCATTTCAGTGAAAAAGCATCAACACGGTATCCTACCTCGCCCCGAAGACTCCCCTGCAGAAACTGTGTCCCATCCTCGCAGCCAAAATTGCCCTCTCCTCAACTTGCCACCAAAAAACCAAAAACCCCAAAATCAACCTTTCTAATTAGTTTACTAGCCTAATATCAGTGTTACCTTGTTGGTCATCTCCCTAATTGAAGATTTTCCGAGAGAGACAGGAGAGAGCCTTCTCCTGCCCCGTAGGGCTAGCTACGAGGCTGAATGGTTTGATGTAGCTTTGAGGTTTGCCTTTCTCAGCCTGAGGTGAAATTTCAAACGCTAACAGTGCCCACTGCTATTCCTGATCCTACTGCAACTCATTCGTTTGCCTGTGCAGGTTCATGTTCTTCCTTGAGTTGCTACTTCGGCACATGCAACTCCTTCTTTGTTCCATTCTCTGTCTTTGTGCGACCTTCATGTCACGTCGTCACCTCATAGCCTGAGTCTCCAAAGTTTATTTCATTATCGGTGGATCTTCTTAATCTTGCAACTTTGTTCTGCCTCTGTGTTGTCAACAACCTTCTTCTTGCATTCGTTGCGTTCACTGCGTTCGCTGCATTTGGTATACTGCCTTCAACTGATGTTCATGATGCTGCTACTTGATGTCCTTGTCTTCAAACAACTTGATGCCTTCGTGAGTAGGAAAGCTCATATACACTTGATTGACTACATCTCTAGGTGTGCTTTGAACGGTGTCTTTGACTTTTCTCTCTTGGAAACCATTGTACCTGCACTGCTGAGAGGCAGATGAGCACCTGCAATACCTGGGGACATGGCAACACTCATGGCAAGAAATTTGTCAGTCGAAAACCAAAATGAACTTTGAGAACTGATTTGCAACATACCTGTGTGACTGATCACGAAGGTTGCGCAATTTCGATCAGGAGGTCGGGAGACCGACTACCAAGACTGCACAAGACAAAGTCTGGGATGCTTGGAGACTGACTGACTACTAGAACTATGTAATGCACAGTCCAATCTAGCTGCGGACTGCTGGGATTGTGTAATGCACAATTCTAGCTGGGAAGGGCTGTTGGCCTAGGGACATATTTGTGCAATTTCTTGGGCCGAGCAGCCATTGTCCTCCAGAAATGCGCAAAACAATTGTGGAGGCTAGTGCTAGGTAGGAATGCACAAATATGGAGAGGAAGGTGAACCTTCCTTCCCCAGATTGCGCAATGCAGCCTTGGTGAAGGCAGAGTCCGGGCCAAGGTTGGCCCGACCCGTCGACGGGAAACTGAAAGCAACTAAGAAAGTAAATGCATTATGACACTAAGTGATAGTATAAGCGATTGACAATGCATGAAAAACATGAATGAAAGATTCAACAAATAGATCAACATGCATGTGGGTGAGGCAGTTCATCGGTTGGGTGAAAGTCCGTGCAAAATAGTTTCATGCATGCGACAACAGTGGGATAGAAACGAAAACTAAAATAGAGCTAGGAAAAGCTAATATACATGTAAACGACAACAAGAGTTCAAAGAAATCAAGCAAACAATACTCCCACAAGTGAAAACATAAAAAGCGATAGAAATGCAACACAAGGCATGGGAAGCGGGCTTACCCAAAAATAGCCGAGATGAATATGTTGACTTCTCCTAGATGTGATGTGGGATGTCAAAGATGCAAGGTTGATGTCAGGAATGAGCTTTGTGGCGTCCGGTTGATGAGTTTTGATAACATCAAGGTTATGACACACATGCCACAAATCTAGGGGAAGCAACACCTGGTGGGAGGTTTCTGAATGGCTCCTTGCATGTAACCTCCAACTGCTAAATATAGATCCCTGAGACAAGGGATGCCTTTGCATGCTGCCTTAGGAGAAGTAGCCTATGCGTGCAAGTCTACTTTGCTTGGTCTTGGAGGGAACCAGTCAACTCAGCTGCACATGCAAGAGGCTCTTCGACTGCTTAAAGGAAATGCACATTTCTGGCTAGGAGTTGGGCTGACTGCCTAAGAGATTTGCGCAATTTCTGGGCAGAGTAGCTGACTGCTACCCAGATTTGTGCAAATTCTGGGTTGAGAAGCCTTATTGGGAAAATTTGCGAAAATCCTACTGGGAGTGTTGGTAGGCAGGATTGCTTAATCCTAGAGCCCAGCAGGCTGCCAGAGAGGATTGCACAATTTCTAGAGGGAAGGCTAGTTGCCCTCCATAAATGTGCAATTTTCAAAGGGAAGCTGCTCAACCTGTAGTTGGACCAAGTCTAGGTGAACATCCTATGAGGGGAATGGATTAAGCTGTGACCGACAGGCTGCCTTTGTGCAAGAAAGACACTGAAGCTTGTGAACTTGACGAAGTAAGGCAAGCTGCTGTGAAGGTTGGAAGGGAGGCTCCAAAATGAGGGTAAGGAAAAATTTTGGAGGGTGGTTGTAGCCGCTACAACAACAAGTAAACAGGGTGTTGAGTGTGGAGCCTGATTATCTTCTGTATTAAAAAGTTTCAACTAGATGTATACCCCAAGAAGGCTATACACCCCTCCACACGGGGCGGTGCGGGGGGGACTTGTCCAGGGGGCTAATCCCCCCTGGCTGGGGGGTCCGGGGGCCAGCAGTCCCCTGGCGAGGGTTTGGGGGCGCTGCCCCCGAAGCTAAAAATAGATGTAAAATTGCTTTGTAAAAGTCTAGTAATTTCTAGTCAATATGGGTCGTTCATTAGGCAAATGATCTGACGGTAGAAGTTATGTTTAATTTATGGCTTTTTTTCCCTAGAAGGCAACCCCTCACTATATATGAGGGAATTTTATTGCGTCTATGGATATCTCTATAATCTGAGTGAGGAAGAAAGAGAAGATTGAGAGCGAAGAGGGTGTTACAGCGGATCTACTGTAGGTTGTATCTCTTTAGTTTGCTGGATAATATAAAAGGAAGGACTGGTTGTTTATCTGTGGACGTAGCCCAAACTGGGTCAACCACGTATATCTGTGTCTCTCTTGTTTTGTGTGTTTTCTATGTTCATATTTCTGCAATATTTTATGTGTTCCATTGCTCTGTAATATATAATTTTCTAACAATTGGTATCAAAATCGAAGGTCTATTTGGTTGATAAACTGGCAGGAGAGAAGGGTTCCTAGTTCGAGTGGGAGCAATGGCAGAAGATGGTAGGTTTAGGGTTGAAAAATTCAACGGCCAAAACTACCAGCTGTGGAAGATGCAGATGGAAGATTATTTGTATCAGAGAGATCTGTACCTACCATTGAGCGGAAAGATAAAGAAGCCGACGAGTATGACAAACACAGAATGGGATATTCTCGTCAAAAGGGCACTTGGAACAATACGGTTGTGCCTAGCGGTGTCGGTAGCATTTAATATTTCAAAGGAAACAACAACAGAGGGTTTAATGTCGGCATTGGCCAAACTACATGAAAAACCCTTGGCCTCAAATAAGGTATTTCTTATGAAGCGTTTATTTAATATGAAGATGTTAGAAGGTGGATCTGTTGCAGACCATTTAAATGATTTTAATACAGTTACAAGTCAGTTAAGTTCTGTAGGGGTAAATTTTGATGATGAAGTTAGGGCTCTTTTATTTCTGTGCTCATTGCCAGAAAGCTGGAATGGTTTAGTTATGGCCATTACTAACTCTGTCTCTGGATCTAGTACTTTAAAGTTTGACGATGTTGTCGGTGCAATCCTTAGTGAGTAAATGCGACAGAAAAGCTCTGGTGAGGCATCAGGTAATGCCTTAATTGCAGAGACTAGGGGAAGAAAAATGGAAAGAGGAAAGAGCCCATGATACTGCAGTAAGTCGAGAAAAGGCAGATCCAAGTCCAGATCAGGGATAGTGTGCTGGAAATGTGGGAAGAAAGGACACCTGAAGAAAGACTGCAAGTCTCGTAAGGGAAAAGAAGGAGACGCGCAGCAAGAAACTAATCATGAAGTGAATGTAACAGGTGATGTGTTGCAAGATGCTTTGATCCTTTCATTAGAAAATATTATTGATGCCTAGGTGGTAGATTCGGGGGCCTCATTCCATGCCACACTTGATAGGAAACATTTTTATGATTATGTTCAAGGAGATTTTGGACAGGTTCGATTGGGTGATGATAAACCTTGTAAAATCATTGGAATTGGTATAGTTTTCATAAAAAACAAAATGGAAATTAGTGGCTATTGAAGGAGGTAAGGCATGTTCCAGATCTGAAGAAAAATTTGATTTCAATAGGGCCGCTGGGAGGTGAATGTTGTGTAACCACTTTCAAGATAAAACCTGGAAGGTCACTAAAGGATCCCTGGTAATAGCGAAAGGAGGAAAGGTTGGTACATTGTATTTATGCAATGGTATTTCTAATTCTGTTAATGCTTTAACCTCTACAGGAGAAGATACAGAATTGTGGCATCATAGGCTCGGGCACATGAGTGAGAAGGGGATGCAGATTCTTCACTCAAGAAATTTGTTGCCAGGTTTGAAGCATGTTGATTTAAAATTCTATGAGAATTGTGTTTATGGAAAACAGAAGAGAGTCAGATTCCTTAGAGTTGGGAAAGAAAAGAAGAGCGAAAAATTAGAGCTTGTGCATACAGATGTATGGTGACCTGCTCAAGTATCATCTCTTGGTGGCTCTCGTTATTATGTTACTTTTGTTGATGATGCAACCAGAAAACATGGATTTATTGTATTCGAAATAAATCTAGTGTATTTGATACTTTCAAGAAATGGAAAGCTTTGGTTGAAAATGAGACAAGAAAAAGGTTGAAGTGTCTCAGATCAGATAATGGAGGTGAATATTGCAGCAAAGAGTTTGATAGGTATTGTTCAGAGAATCGAATTCGCAGAGAGAAGACAGTTCCAGGAACACCACAAGAAAATGGTGTGTCAGAAAGGATGAATAGGACAATCATGGAGCGTGCAAGGTGCATAATATTGCATGCAAGATTGCCTTTAAAATTTTGGGCAGATGCTGTAGATACTGCTATTTATCTAATAAATAGAGGGCCTTCAAGTTCCTTGGATGGTGGTATTCCAGAGGAGGCATGGATAGGTAAAAAGGTAAACTACTCTTTTTTAAAGACCTTTGGTTATGAAGCCTTTGTCCACATTAACAAAGAAAATAGAACAAAGCTTGAGGCAAAATCAAAGAAATGTACCTTTATTGGATATGGTGTTAATGATTTTGGTTATCGCTTATATGATTATGAAAATCACAAAATCATTAGGAGCAGAGATGTAATATTCAATGAAAAGGTCTTGTATAAGAATCAGTTGCAGGAAAAGAAACAGGAAAAAAGACAGAGAATACACAGTGCATGATGATATCACAGGAAAAGTGATGGTGCCTGAAAGTCATAATGATCAACAACTAGAACAACAACCACAACAACAACAAGCACCTCAAACACCTAAAAGTGGTGTTAGAAGATCTACCAGGATAAGTAGACCCCTTGAACGATACTCTCCTTCATTATATTATGTATTGTTGACAGATTCTGGTGAACCAGAATGTTATGAAGAAGCAGTGCAGGTAGAAACCAGGAAAAAGTGGGAGAAAGCCATGAAAGAAGAGATGGACTCCTTAGCACATAACTAGACTTGTGACTTAGTCAGGTTGCCTGCAGGTAAAACAACATTACAGAATAAATGGGTTTACAGGCTGAAGGAAGAATATGGAGGAAAACAGAGGTACAAAGCTAGACTTGTGGTGAAAGGGTTTGCACAGAAAAAGGGTATAGACTTTGATGAAATATTTTCTCCTGTTGTGAAAATGACTTCAATCAGAACTATTCTAAGTCTAGTAGCAGTTGAAGATTTGCATCTTGAGCAGTTAGATGTAATGACAACCTTTCTCCATGGGGATTTGGAGGAAGACATATATATGCAACAACCACAAGGATATGAGGTAAAAGGGAAGGGGAAACTAGTGTGTAGGTTGAAGAAGAGCTTGTATGGTTTAAAATAGGCTCCAAGGCAGTGGTATCTAAAATTTGACAGGTTTATGTCTGAACAAGGTTATACTAAGTGTCACTCTGATCATTGTGTTTATCTCAAAAGACAAAATGATTGTAGCTATATTATATTGTTATTGTATGTAGATGACATGCTTGTTGCAGGTTCTAACATGCAGGAAATAAATGTGCTCAAAAGGAAATTGGCAAACTCATTTGCAATGAAGGATTTGGGTGCTGCAAAACAAATCCTTGGTATGAGAATAACTAGAGACAGGAAGAATCACAAATTAACATTCTCTCAAAGTGAGTACATAGAAAAGGTGTTGAAAAGGTTTAATATGTGGAATGCAAAATCAGTTAGTATACCTTTGGCTAGCCATTTCAAATTAAGTAAGGAGGTGTGTCCCAAGACTCATAAAGAAATGGCTTATATGTCTAAAGTTCCATATAAATCAACAGTTGGAAGCTTAATGTATGCAATGGTTTGCATAAGGCCTGATATTGCACATGCAGTGGGAGTTGTAAGCAGGTACATGAACAATCCAGGAAAATAACATTGGATGGCGGTGAAGTGGATTCTCAGGTATTTGAGAGGTACCACAAATCAAGCATTATGCTTTGGTGGTTCAAACATTGCTCTACAAGGATATGTTGATGCAGATATGGCAGGTGACAGAGATAACAAGAGGAGCACTACAGGATATGTATTTACTGTAGGTGGAACAACTGTCAGTTGAGTTTCAAAAATCCAAAGTGTTGTTGCACTTTCAACAACAGAGGCAGAGTATGTTGCTGCTACAGAGGCTAGTAAATAAATGATTTGGTTACAAAGGTTTCTGGATGAATTGGGTAAGAAGAAGGAGTTGGGCAGGTTATATAGTGATAGCCAGAGTGCCATACATCTTGCAAAGAACTCTGCATTTCATTCCAAGACTAAGCATATATAGCTCAAGTACCATTTCATACGGTTAGCGTTGGAAGATGGACAGTTGAAGTTGGAAAAGATACACACTAGCCAGCATCCTTCAGATATGCTAACAAAAGTTGTAACTAGGGAGAAATTGAGACTCCGCTCAGTTTCAATTGGTCTTCAAGTATGATGAAAAAGATGAGAAACAGTCAGGTCCAAAGTGGAGTCATTGTCTAGCAAATGAAGCAGTGGTGGAGTTGCTATAATTAGTCTCCAAGTGGGAGATTGTTGGGTGTGGAGCCTGATTATCTTCTGTATTCAAAAGTTTCAACCAGATGTATACCCCAAGAAGACTGTACACCCCTCCACGCGGTGGGGTGCAGGGGCCAGCGGTCCCCCAGCGAGGGTTCAAGGGAAACGCCTCTAAAGCTAAAAATAGATATAAAATTGCCTTGTAAAATTCTAGTAATTTCTAGTCAATCTGGGCCATTCATTAGGCAGATGATCTGACAGTAGAAGTTATGTTTAATTTAGGATTTTTTGCCCTAGAAGGCAACCCCTCGCTATATATGAGGGAATTGTATTGCGTCTATGGATATCTCTGTATTCTGAGTGAGGAAGAAAGAGGAGATTGAGAACGAAGATCGTGTTACAACGGATTTGCTGTAGGTTGTATCTCTTCAGTTTGCTAGATAATATAAAAGGAAGGACTGGTTGTTTCTCCGTGGACATAGCCCAAACTGGGTGAACCATGTATATCTGTATCTCTCTTGTTTTGTGCATTTTCTGTGTTTATATTTCTGCAATATTTTATGTGTTCCATTGCTCTGTAATATATAATTTTCTAACACAGAGTGATGCCATCGCGGGTCTGGCATAATGCAACATGTGACCATCGCAGTTTTTATCCTCATAAGAGCAATGATTCTTAAATTAGGGTTTTAGAGCTATTTCTTTCAGGGGAAGCTCAAGGCATTCTCGAATCAATGTCTTAGAAAGGCTATGAACTACATATATGAATGAGTACACTACATTATGGTCATGTTTCGAGCACTTCAGGGTATGTCATAGAGAAATGTAGGAGGTCTGACAAAATACTGTGTAAGAGATGTCCCCTAAAGCATGAAGGCAGAACAAGGAGTGATGGCTGAGATTCTTTACGATCTTTTGCAAGGATGAGGACACACACTATCAGGAGACCTGCAAATCAAGGATGCATATACATATACATATCTGATGTCAAAACATGAATCCACGGTATGGATGCATCCATCTAGATAATAAGGACTTATGAAAATATCCATGGCATGGGTGTAGCCATCCAATACAAAAGGATCATTTGTAATCTAAGATCCAAGGCATGGACGTAGCCATCTGATATATAAGGGTCATCATCATAAATATAAAGTCCCACGGTATGGTCACAACCATCTGTATAGCAGAAACATGTGTACAATCATGAATAACATATAACTCCACGCAGCCTGAGGCATATCAGACAGGACTCGGGGCCTTGCACTCCATCCCGACCCAATCAAAGTACAAATCCTAACATTCAAATAAACCTGTTGAAGTCGAACATGCCATAAAACCACCTGATTACTAGCCATTAATGTCGACTGTTAACAGGCATGAGAGGAACCACCCATAATGTCAATGGCTCTTAAGGTACATCAATATAATCTGTGAATGTGATAACAAAGATGAAGTCGAACACTCGTGAATCACTTGATCAAAGGCCAATAGTGAAAACCTATCGTCGGATGTGAAGAATTTGCTATTAAGGCATGTAAGCTATAGGGTACTAAAAGGGAGTTTCTAAGTCATCTTCCTGGATAATGAGCTGAAGTTGACAAGAAGCAACCCGTCGAAGGAGGGAAATGATGAATCTATCATCATCAACACGAAACAAGGAATAAAGTGGAATAATTTTCAAGAATGTAACAACGACTCAAACAATGTATAGGTAAATAACTGCAGATTGGACTTCTCTTGAACATATTGGCGACACGACTCTAGAGTTTGGCAACATTTGACTCAACATAGGACCAAGGTTCAAAATGAGGAAACATAATAGTCAAATGAGAGGAAAAAATGGATCACCCAAACCCAGGAGGACAAGTCACTGATATCTCAAACCCAACAAGAGAGCAGAAGAGTGTCATGTTCAAGAGCGACATGCTGCATATACAAAGGATGTTACATGTTCATTTTTCCTTTCTATTTCTAGCGAGTACCTCTTTACCTTTACACAAGCTTGAAGAGGATACCATATGCTTGTCATATAAGTTCATCCTTCATATGAATCCATCCCAGTAAGTTTTACAAGTCCTAAGATGGAGAAACTAGGGCTCATCATGGTGATGAGTCTTTCGTCGTGTTGAAGCCCCGAAAATCGGGTCTACAACAAGGGGGATACCCACCCGGTCCGGACCTTGGTTAACAACTCTTTTTCTGTTTGGTATAGTGGGTCCGACTGGGGATATGGGACCAGTTTCCCATTTTATGTGTGTGTGTGAAGAATTGATATTTCCTTTCTAAAAGTTCCTAAGTGAGATGCTCTAATTCTAACTCTAATCTAATAACATGCAAATTGTATTCTAATAAGCAGAAATATCTAAATCTACACTAACCCGGGGTGTAATCCTTCTGTTATGCAATCTAAAATGATTTCAGATAACAATTGATAATAAAGATCATTCAACTGTTATGAGAAAGAATTCAATACAGATAAACCACTTCGTATAAAAAGTTAGACGAAACAATTGTGAAAGGCATATCGCATAATACGCTACTCATACATTAAGCATAAATAAATATCTATCACCATACAAAAGTGCCAAATGATAACTCAGACATTCACGCATCAATATATAAATAGCTGAACATGAATATCACTTTTAACACAAAGGCAGAAATAATTAAGAGATAGAAGTACCATTTATAACTAGTTCTACTCATGAGCTTCAAGCGATAATGATTTATCTCTTCTTAATCCAACATCCACTAAGAGTACATAAGTGCAACATCAATAGCAGATATTAAATATAGATATCAATAAATCCTGTTCCATTCATTCATCAAAACCTCCTTGGAGGGTGCAAAAGTGCATGTTTTGAGGACAAGTTTTTGATAAATTTCAGGACCCTTCTCTAAACACATGAGAAGGGTTTAAATACTAATAACGAAATCTAAAAATAACTTATTACAAAAATGTAGGATACGGTTTAAATGACCGTCCTTTTTTCAGGCAAAAATAAAGCAAAATTAATACTAATATTGAATCTAAAACTAACAACTAACTATTTCTGTATCTGATCCTTGAAATCGCAAGCATTCAGCATTTGCTTGAGAAGAGTCGGCTGACCGACTTTAGACTTTAACTGTCCTGCAAAAACGGAATCAGCGAGAGATGGCGCCATCTTCTCGGCAGAATTGATGATGCATTTGAGAGTCATACACTGGCTGTGTGGCTTTACCAAATACGCCCAGTAAGAATCCCAATTCAACTTAGTTAATCTTTTGATTGATTATGCCTTTTCTTGAGCCTTCTGTCTCCAGCCTGTTTGCAATTGCTGTTCATATGTACATACCATATTGAAGATGTTTCAGACAATTACTACTGGTTTTAGGATTCAAGTTTTACTTTTTATTTAACCTCTAGCGTTCTTTTTACAAATTTCTGGGCTTACAGGTGACTGAGCAATTAGAAGCTTTCCTTTTCAAGAAGTTTTTCCCATCGGAAACTGCCTTCGTTTCTTGATCCGGGCTTCCTTGGTGCATTTTTCGCCTTTTGCGCGTTTTCTTTTAGCGGATATAAAGCTCAAATTTTGTGAAAATAATGATTCCGTAAGATCTTGACCCTGAGTTTTAAATTGTCTATTTTTGATGTCAGCGCTGTTCAGCATAAGCGGTCTTTGATGCATGCGATGCGATATATGTTTTTTTTTTGTTTAATATGTAGTCTCGCATCGCGATCTCGCAATCTTAGAATTCAGCTTGCAAGGAGGTATCCTATTATCCTTTTTGCGATGCGATTTTTCTTAAGGAAAGATTTTGTCTTACCTTATCATGAAACTTAAACTTTTTAGATTTTTCAAGGGTATTTTCCTAAGTTTATGATGGTAAGTTTTATTAAAAAGGAAATACAAGCACTAATTAATTTTTAAATTTTTGACTAAGGGTCCCCACTTATTTAGTATTAGTAATAACACCAAATAAGAAGGGGGGTTGTTGCTGGCCACAACAATTGGTGATTCACTTGGAAGAACCAGTTATCTCTGCTTTTTTTTTGGATTTTCTAAACTTCCAAAACATAAAATTTTCCAGAAAATTAAACTTTATTATAGAAAGACAAAGTACATTATGCTTTTACCTATCAATGATATTTTGTTTCTTCTATTTTCAACTTTGATTATTTACTCCCTCAAGCTAGTCCTTGTATCTACATCAGTCATTACATGGTTTATAAAGATAAAAACAAAGCCTTCTCTGTAAACCAGTTTTGAATATGCTCATTTGTCATAGGTAGAGCCTTTGCTACCAGCAAACGTTTATAGCCTCGACAAGGTTACCTGTTACCCAACAATGATCCTGTATCCTACTTAGAGAAATTTACAACTTTCAAAGAGAAATCCATATCCACACTTATTGCTTTCTTTTTCTTTTTCTTTTTACCCTTAAAGAACAATGTCTTGGTTTGATAGCCAATTTATGACATAGTCATTCACTTGATTTATGGCTTTGCTGAACAAGCTGGCTCGTGATGAGACCCCTTGTCTTTTGATTGCAACAATCTTGAGTCATTGCCCTGTTGTGGTATGCAGTATTGGCAAAGTCAGCAAGCTATAATATCTATGATCATGATAAGCCGGCTTGTGATGAGACCTCTTACTCTTTAAGTTAAAGTGTATCATTGGATTATTCTCTGAACATTGAAGTTTCCTAGGTGGGGAGGAAGTCATTGTTTCCTTAAGACAGCTCTGGACGACAATGGTAGAGTTTTTTGGAAAGAGCTTTTCTACAGAGAATCTTCATTTTTGTTATTGATACCTTTCATTGGACTGATATAAAACAATTTCCCACTAAAGGTCGTTTTTTTTGTCAAAATTTACAAAGTTGAAACTAGTATCATTTCTAGGCCTAGAGTCTTTAACTGTATCTTTCAATAATAATGATCAATTTTCTAAAAGAATTCTATTTATACAAGTGAAAAAACAAAATCTAAAAGAGAATTTGTGTCTTTCATAAATCTCAAATGTAACTATTTACAACCGGTTTTATTATGGCAATAAAAACTAATCTACAAAATAGAAGGATGATCTCCTATGGAAAATATTTTTTGAGGATCTGTCCATTAACAAGTAAAGAATCTCTTTTTCCTGTTAAATCCTGTAACATAAAAGTGGATGGACCTATGACTTCTATGATTTGGAAAGGCCCAAGCCACATTCTTTGAAATTTTGTATGTTTCCATTTTTCCTCATGGGCCTTGTCCCAATTTAAAACTAGATCTCCCATCTGAAAGTTTTTTCTGGATATCATGTTTGAATCAAAAGAGGCTTTTACTAATGCTTGATGATGAGCTTGAGTTATTTTGGCCTGTTCTCGTTGTTCTTCTAACTTAATTATTTCCAGCTGCCTTAGCTGTAAGGAAGAAGTTGGTGCTTCATCAATATATTGAACCAAGGCTAAAGAGGGAATTACCAAATGAGTTGGAAGAACGACTTCTTTTCCATAAACTAAATTGAAGGGGGAAGTGTCGATGGAGGCTTTCTGCGTTATTCGATCTGCCCATAAAGCATATATTAAAGATTTGTGCCAATTTTTATGATTTTGGTCAATGGTTCGCTTAATAATTCTGATTAAGTTTTTATTTGTAGATTCAGCTAATCCATTCCCCTGTGGATAGTAATTGGTGGAGTATTTAAGCTTGAAACCCCTTTTGAGTGCAAATTTAGTCATTGCATTACCAGAAAAATATGATGCATTATCAAACATTAAAGTAGAAGGCAACCCAAACCTGGTGATTATGAACTGATCTATAAACTCGATGATATGTTCAGCATTAGCCGTCTTGAGTGGAACTGCTTCTACCCATTTAGTAAAGTAATATGTTGCTGTAAGGATATATCTATGCTGTTTAGAAGAGTGAGGAACGATCTCACCTATTATGTCCAATCCCCACTGATCGAAAGGCTGCTCAATGTTAACTGGTTGTAGTGGAAAGGATGGTTTCTTTTGTCTCCTAGCAGTGGTTTGACAGACTTGACATTTCCTCACGTAGTTATGTGAGTCTTTGAATAATGTGGGCCAGTAATAGCCTGCGCGTAAGATTTTATGAGCAGTAGTGTCTCCAGCATAGTGTATGCCTGCTGGCCCATCGTGAAGTTCCTACAAGACTTTTTTAGCTTCATATTTCTCAAGACATCTAAGGAGAACATAATCATAATTTATTCTAAAAAGAACATCGTTCACGAGTTGATATTGTTTGGCTTTCAACCTTAGAGCTCTTTTCTTGGTATGATCGAGGTTTGAAGGAGCGTATCCATTCTTTAGATAATAAATGATATCAGCGTATAATGACTCAACATCGTTTAGGCTTACCTCGTACATTTGTATCTCTGTAGATGGAATTTCGGACATAAGCAATGCTCCGGCCAGCATTTTGCAAAAGCCTTGACCTTTTACAATACTTGCTGGTTTGATTTCTATGTCATATTCCTGTAAGGCAGTAACCCAATTGGCTCTTTTCTCACCCACATCCTTCTGTACTAGAAGATTTCTTACCGCTGGAAACAATACTATGATTTTTGTATGTGTTTTGAGTAAAAAAGGTCTGAAATATTTAATTGCTTTGAAAACAGCATAAGCTTGTTTCTCCACATTTGAATAATTTAACTTAGCCCCTTGTAAATTGGAACTGAAAAAAGCAATTGGGGCTTCTGCCTTTTCTTGATTTGCTTGAGTGAGTATCGCAGCATATGATCTATCAGAGGCAAATGTATATAAAATAAAAGGATCAGAAAAATTTTCAGTTGATAAAGATGGAGCATGAACAATTGCTTGTTTGATCAGATTGAATGCCTCATATTCATCTTGGCCCCATTTAAAGTTTGAGTTCTTTTTAATCATTACTTATAAAGGAGACACGATTCTTGAAAAATCTGGAACAAATCTCTTTACAAAGTTAATCTGGCCAAGAAAAGATTGCATGGCTTTCTTGTTGTGAGGTAGGGGTATTGCGGAAATCTCCTTGATTCTGTCAGGATCAATGTGAATTCCAGATTTTGACACTATGAATCCGAGAAGTTTTCCTTCACTTAATGCGAAAAAGGATTTTTTCGGGTTAAGTGAAATTCCATACCTTTGACAACGTTGGAAGATTTGTTTTAAATCTCTAAGATGATTGTTTCGTTTCTTGGAATATACAGTTATATCATCCAAATAGATTACCACTGATTTATTAACTAACCCCTTGAATGCGATGTCCATGGCTCTCTGAAATGTGGCACCAACGTTAATCAGACCAAATGGCATCTTTTGATATGCGTATGTGCCCCATTTAGTTCTGAATGTGGTTTTTAATTGATCATTGGGATGTACCAACACTTGATTGTATCCTGAGAATCCATCCAAGAATGACATTAATTCTGACCCCGCGACTGCCTGCAGTATTTGTTCCATGGGAGGAAAAGGAAAAATATCCTTTTGGCAGGCTTTGTTAAGATTTCGAAAGTCAACGTAGATTATAATGTCTCCGTTTTTCTTTCTAACAGGGACCATATTGGAAACCCATTTGGAATGTCGAACGAGAAAAATTATTTTGGCTTTCAATAACTTATTGAGTTCAGATTTGATCTAGTTTTCTAGATTGGGATGGATCTTTCTCAACTTTTGTTGGACAAGTTTTTCATCGTCTTTCATTGGAATAGTATGTTGGATGATGGAGGTGTCGTACGTTTTGAGTTCATCATAATTCCAAGCAAAGACACTTTTGTATTGTCTCAAGAGATGAATATATGCTAATTTTTCTTCAGGATCTAGACCAAGGCCTAGATTGATATTCTGTGGTTTGGTATCAGTTCCTAGATTTACTAATTCATAGTTCAAAGTTGAACTTTGGAGTTTTGAATTGGTAGATCTTTTAAACCGATCTTTAAAATCATAAAGGTCTTCTAACTTGACTATTGACTTAGGTATGGCATTGTTAGTGCTATCTTGTTGCAATTGTCGGTCATGTTGGTCTTCGTCAATTATTTGATTGGTGAAGGATCCTTTAGATGTGAGTAAACTCATGATATCAGGATCGTCATTGAAAATCCTCCAATTGGTAATGTTATCAGGAATAGATGGTCTAAAAATTAATTCAATTGAAAATCGATCAGGGCTAAAATCTTTTGAAGGAATGAGCTTGGAAGCTACGTTAGCTAAGAGGTCTGCACTAGCATTCTGGAGTCTGGGAATTGATGAAATATTAAATGCTATAAAGTGTTCAGTCAGATCTTGAACTAAAGATTGGTAATGTTTTAAATGACATAATAAACAATGTATAGTATTACGTACCTGTCTAATTACAATTTCAGAATCTCCGAAAACTTGAAGGTATTTGACGTCTAATCCAATTGCTTTGTATAACCCTTGGACTAAAGCCTCGTATTCTGCGGTATTGTTGGTGCAATCAAATTCGAGTCTGCAAGTTAGCATAGTTTTATCTCCCTCTAGACTTATTAACACGCATCCTGCTCCTGCTCCTTCGTTAGACTTAGAATCGTAAAAAATAATTTCCAAAATAAAGATTTATTTACAGGACTATATATGAAATTAATACATTTAGAACTATCTGTTTGAGAGAAATTTTCTACTTGAGATAAAACAGAATTTTCTAAGTAAGGTGAAGTATGAGCATTAAAATTTCCTAGGAAAGAATCTACTGAGTAGTTGCCAATGATGTTATTGCTGTATGCTACTGGTTCATTTTCTCCCTCTAGTTTTGTTACTATGTATTTCTAATGTCTTTCCCGCTCAAGTTTTATTTGATTTGGTTTACCATTGTAAGGGAGCCACATGTGCGACCAGTCAACTGCAAAGTATCCATGAAGTTTTTCTGACCAATCTCTGCTAAGAATTAAGCCATAAAATTCCAGAATATCAGCAACTAAAATGTCGATAACTTGACATACCTTTGGGTTCGATGAAAACCTATGGTAACCTGATTTAATTCACCAATCACTTCGACTTGCGATCAATCTAATTGAACTATGCACACAATGGATTTTTGTGGTTGAACATTCAATTTTGCACATATTGACTTTGGTAAAATATTCGATGAAGCTCCAGAATCCACTAAGCAATTATGCAAATTTTTATTGAAAATTTCATAAGTAAGAAGAAATGGGGGAGTATGAGATCTCGATCTTCCTCCAATTAAGGTGATATCGTTTGGATCAACTTTATTAATCGCATTAGTTGGAGGTCTTCCCATGTCATGGGAAGCTTGAGAGATTACAGCGGTGGGCAAAGGTGCAATTGGTACAGCATGTAATTCTTTCAAAATTATCTTTTGCTGGTGTTTTAACTTTCTCAATTCGTAAAAAGTGATATTGGCCCTAGTCTTTTTCATGTCTTCTATGATATTATACTCCATTTCATCCGAAACAATCAGCATTTTAGATGGAGTTTATGGGTCTGTTTGGACTGGGCTGGTTTCAGTCGCTTTAGGTGTCGTTTTCTTGGCTATGAATTTATCCTTAATCATCGAGCTTGCGCTCTTTGGCTTAGGTGTAGGTTGAGGAGGATCAAGTTGATTTCTACTGCGAGTACTAACCGGGGATGCCTCTTGATCCTCTTCATTTGGGAGGATGAAATCCCACATACCTTGTAACTCTACAACTTCTTCTTCATCGGTATGTTCTTCAGTAGCGATTTCCTCTTCTTCTTCTTCAGATTCAACACTTGTAATAGCGTTAGGGGGTTTGGAATCGGTCGAAGGGTTTCTTTTAAAAGGTCTGTACGGCTTTTTAGAAGAAGTTTCTGCCACTTGTTTCTTAATGTCGATCATCTCGTTAGACATGGTCTTCAAAACTTTTTGTAATCCTTCTAAATCGAATGGATCTTTCGATTGTTTTTTCTTGGGATCTTCCTTGAAAGAAACCTTCTTGGATTTTCGTTCTTCTATCGCGTTTTTCTTTTCTAGGGCTATAATACGTTTCTCTACTGCTATTGCTTCTTTCATATTTTCGGCTAAAGTTGTTTTGTTAGCCCTATCAACAAAGATTTCTATGTTTGATGGTAAAGCAGTGATGTACCATTCACTTCGCACTTCTTCGCTAGGCTTGGAAGCAATAGGAATTTTGTTTAAGAGTTTATTGAAATGTGAATTGAAATCTTTGATAGGTTCTTTTGACTCGGCCCTAAGGTTAGACAGGTCGTTGATCAATGTTGTCGTAGACCTATCATCACCAAACTTAATAAGGAATTGTTCTTGGAAGATATCCCAACTAGTAATAGATCCAGATGGTAATGAAAAATACCATGATCCGACTGCTCCTTGCAGAGTATAAGGAAAAATTCGAACAACAGTGTCTTCGTTGGTAACTCCATTGAGATTTATGGATAACATAAAGTTATTTATATGTTCTTACGCTAGCATGCCTACCTCAGGATTAAACTTAGGCAGCCATTTTTCAGGATGGGCCGGTAGCTGACTCAAGGGTGCAGGCATTAAGACTGCCCCTCGGTTATTCCATGGAGATTGGGCCATCGCTGATCTATTAACAGAGGAAAGTGCAGAAGATGATCCCTACAGTTGAGAAGATGAGGATATTACGACTTTAGATGATTGAAAAGGAGATGTGGGAGTATCGGTGGATTGATGGACAATGATCTGAAGTGGAGGAGTGGATGGTTGACTTCGCGGTGGAGAGGTTGAGATGGATGATGATGATGAAAGAGTCTCGCTATCGGACCCTTTAGGAGATTTCCTTGCTCTCTTCCTTGTGGGTAGAGGTAACTCGGTTGGCTGAATGCCAAATTTTTCACTCTTTAATCTGGTAAGAGGATGAGCAGGGTTATATTGCGAAGTCACGCTGCCTTGAGATTTATCAGATCTTTGAGGAGATATAGAAAATCATTGAAGTTTGTGAATCAAAGATTCAACTTTAGGAGGTTCAATAGTAGATTGTTCTGAAATGTCAGGGTTTGTAGTAGTGGTTTTTGCTCTTGCGACTTCTAGCTCTGGATTTAAGGATTCTAAATGCAATGGAGAAGTCAAGGGAGATGGTGAGGGTGATTTACTCTCAGAATGGTATTTAGATTAGACTTGCTTGCCATTCATAGTTCGAGGCCCTCTTTCTAGTGCCAAATATGTTGAAGCCTCGAAAATCGGGTCTACAACAAGGGGGATACCCACCGGGTCCGGACCTTGGTTAGCAGCTCCTTTTCTGTTTGGTATAGTGGGTCCGACTAGGGATATGGGACCAATTTCCCAATTTATGTGTGTGTGTGTGAATAATTGATATTTCCTTTCTAAAAGTTCCTAAGTGAGATGCTCTGATTCTAACTCTAATCTAATAACATGCAAATTGTATTCTAATAAGCAGAAATATCTAAGTCTACACTAACCCGGGGTGTAATCCTTCTGTTATGCGATCTAAAATGATTTCAGATAACAATTGATAATAAAGATCATTCAACTGTTATGAGAAAAGAATTCAATACAGATAAACCACTTCGTATAAAAAGTTAGACGAAACAATTGTGAAAGGCATATCGCATAATAAGCTACTCATACATTAAGCATAAATAAATAGCTATCATCGTACAAAAGTGCCAAATGATAAATCAGACATTCACGCATCAATATATAAACAGCTGAACATGAATATCACTTTTAACACAAAGGTAGAAATAGTCAAGAGATAGAAGTACCATTTATAACTAGTTCTACTCATGAGCTTCAAGCAATAATGATTTATCTCTTCTTAATCCAACATCCACTAAGAGTACAGAAGTGCAACATCAGTAGCAGATATTAAATATAGATATCAATAAATCCTGTTCCATTCATTCATCAAAACCTCCTCGGAGGGTGCAAAAGTGCATGTTCTGAGGACAAGTTTTTGATAAATTTCAGGATCCTTCTCTAAATTCATGAGAAGGGTTTAAACACTAATAACTAAACCTAAAAATAACTTATTACAAAAATGTAGGATACAATTTAAATGACTATCCTTTTTTCAAGAAAAAATAAAGAAAAATTAATACTAATATTGAATCTAAAACTAACAACTAACTATTTCTGTATATGATCCTTGAAATCGCAAGTATTCAACATTTGCATGAGAAGAGTCGGTTGACCGACTTCAGACTTTAACTGTCCTGCAAAAATGGAATCAGCGAGAGATGGCGCCATCTTCTCGGCAGAATTGATGATGCATTTGAGAGTCATACACTGGCTGTGTGGCTTTACCAAATACGCCCAGTAAGAATCCCAATTCAACTTAGTTAATCTTTTGATTGATTCTGCCTTTTCTTGAGCCTTCTGTCTCAAACCTATTTGCAATTGTTGTTCATAGGTACATACCATATTGAAGATGTTTCGGACAATTACTACTGGTTTTAGGATTCAAGTTTTACTGTTTAGTTAACCTCTAGCGCTCTTTTTACAAATTTCTGGGCTTACAGGTGACTGAGAAATTAGAAGCTTTCCTTTTCAAGAAGTTTTGCCCATCGGAAACTGCCTCCATTTCTTGATCCGGGCTTCCTTATTGCATTTTTTGCCTTTTGCGCGTTTTCTTTTAGCGGATATAAAGCTCAAATTTTGTGAAAATAATGATTCCGTAAGCTCTTGACCCTAAGTTTTAAATTGTCTGTTTTTTATGTCAGCACTGTCCAGTACCCATTTAACCATGTCTGTGTATGGGAGAATTTTGGGCCTCGCCGCTATCCGGTGTAAAAACGAACAAGCTAAATCTGCAATTGATGCCTCAGAAGACCCTTGTGAACCTACAGTAGCCGTAACCTCCATCACCTTGGGGTTCTCTTCTTCAAGTAGATTATACATGCCTTCCCAAGTAGTAATGCCAGCATCTCTGTTACAGGCAGTGTCCATATATAGGGGCGTCATTTCTTTGTCGTCAGAGCTCGGAGCTTTGCCTTTCTTCCCCATAATATCCTGTATACTGCTTTGTATAATTCTTTGTTCTTTGTTCCTGCAGTTTACAAGTAAGGTGAGATTAATGATAAGGAAAGGTGACGGGAAAGCTTTAAATGCTGAAGACATATAAGATATACCACCTTACATGAACTAGCTTTTCGATAAGCAAAAAACCATATTTCATTAACAACTGGCAACTAACTCATTAATTAGCATTAACGCGCATAACCTGGTCTTGGTTTATGGAAACAATTTTCTCGAATAATGAGCCCTAAAGATTTGCGACGAAGCGATTTTGCAATTTGCTTCACAATATCGTAGATCGCTGTGTTGCAATATCGCAATATCGTTCTATCGCTTTACCGGTAATATCACTTTGTCACTCTATCGTAAAATTGCAATATCGCAATATTTCTGTTAAAGTGTTTTATGCGAAATGTGATTTTGCGATATATGCCATCGCATATCGATGATTTAAGATTTTTCAGCGTAAGCGGTCTTTGATGCATGCGATGCGATATATGTTTTTTTTTTTTTTAATATGTAGTCTCGCATCGCGATCTCGCAATCTTAGAATTCGGCTTGCAAGGAGGTATCCTGTTATCCTTTTTGCGATGCGATTTTTCTTAAGGAAAGATTTTGTCTTACCTTATCATGAAACTTAAACTTTTTAGATTTTTCAAGGGTATTTTCCTAAGTTTATGATGGTAAGTTTTATTAAAAAGGAAATACAAGCACTAATTAATTTTTAAATTTTTGACTAAGGGTCCCCACTTATTTAGTATTAGTAATAACACCAAATAAGAAGGGGGGTTGTTGCTGGCCACAACACATCATAAAGTTTTAACGAGTTCAACGTAAGACAAACTTGACATCTTTTTCATGTTTAGATAGTTTGAAAAAGAAACAAAAAAAAACTCCATCATGTCCCTTTTCGTAATTTGTCTCTCGAATCCAAAAATCTAGAAAACAATATCCGAGAGAACCTCTTAACCATGTCGATCAAGGTGTTACTTTTTCATACAATAGTCTATCTTAGTCCGGAAAAGGGTTAAAATTATACTGAGTAGATGTCAATTCACTTACTTTAACGAGTTCTAAATGACAAGTACTCGACAATCTTTTCATATTTTTGGAGTCTGAAAAGAGTTGAAAGAGGACTCCACCTAGAGGAACGAGAGGTATGAAAGGATAACAACTAGTTTCGGTCATGATAGAACTGCTCAAAACATGTAATGGTCAAGATGTTGGCTAATAAGACCACTCATCGTAGATGTTCCTCAGGCACAGGAAAAACAACCAAGTGAAACCATATGATCGACCAAAGAGATGGTGACGATGGAATGAAAGAACCAAGGCTCATCTAGAAAAATATCGGCTGATAAAAATGGAAATCACGAGATGTAAAGTGGGAATGGTTTCATTTTTACACAAGCTTGAAATGGATACAAACTATGCTTGGATTTGGTTTCATTTTTACACAAGCTTGAAATGGAAACAAAGTGTACTTGAATTTGGTTTCAATTTTACGCAGATTGAAATGAATATAAACTATGCTTGAGATAAGTTTGCATGATAAGTTTTCATGCCCCCAACATAATGACTCAATTCGAGGTACATGCCCCCCAATCTTCATTTCATTCACCTAAGTGGATGGAAAGAAGGTTCACTTACGAGATCAAGTGAAAGACTCAACTGGGATTTTACGAGATCTAATCAAAGACTTGAATTGGAAGGGGGTTTGTTTCATTTTTTAATGAGCTTGACACATGAAAAGAACCATGCTCATGATACCTTGTTTCATTTTTTACCGACTCGACACAAGTAAAACAATTCTGCTCATGGATACCTAATTCATTTTTTAATGAGGTTGACATAGTGAAAGAACTATCCTCAAGGTCCTTGTTTCATTTTTTAATGAGGTTGACGTAGTAAAAGAAATATCCTCATATCCTTTGTTTCATTTTTTAAGGAGCTTGACACAAGACAAGGAACTCTGCTCCATGTCCTTTGTTTCATTTTTTAAGGAGCTTGACACAAGACAAGGAACTCTACTCCATATTCCTTCATCATAAACCAAAAGAGGTGATGGCTTCCAAGAGTTTCTCATCAAATGGGAGAACAACACTCTAGAAGGGATACATGTCTAGGGATCCAAATGAAAAATCAGGTTTCAATTCCCCCAATACATGATGTACTACTTCACCTACTGTTACACTAAAATTTGTCACCATGACTATTTGCAGTTAGTATGGCTCCATCACCTGTCATACTATCCTCCTTGGCAAGTCTTATACCTCTGCTCCTCATGTCAAACTCCAAGAAAGAGAGAAAGTCCTTAAAAAGTCAATAAACTCTGGTTACACAGTTTCTCTTATCCTTACCTACGTGTGCACACCCCAAGTTCATAAAACCTGCGTACTGGTACGCTCTGTATGTAAAGCCATGGGTGCGTACTCTTGTAAAGATCAAAAGGCGCGAGTTTTACTTCAAAAAAGTTACTTGTGGTCAAATCTAGAGCATTCTAGAAGATGGTTTGATGTGTATTGAGCGCTTCCAGATGGTTCATGTATCCCTATGAAAGAGGAACTTATCCCATGAAGAGGGGAGCTATCCCATTGAAAGAGGGGCTTATCCCATTCATGGTGGACCTGATTAACTTCCTCAAAAGCACTATAAATATAGGCATTGGGCCAGAGGGAGGGGAGGTTGAAAGCTGAACATTCCTAAGGGTAGATGCTGCTGAAATTAGGACTCCCTTATAGAGCTTGAGAGGAGAGATTCCCATCCTTTCTTAGCTTCATTTGGAAGTGGGTGAGCTGATCAAAGTAAAGGAGAACTCTTGCTGGACCCTAGGAGGGACCTGCACAACACCAAGGCACTAGTTGTAATGGTTTCTTTTGTTTCCACTTAATACAATTAAGCTCATTTTTCTCAACAAGTTGTTATTTATAATTTGTTTCATATACTCCTTGGTCTTTATGATGAATATGTTTTATTTTATAAGTTATTCAGGTGCTATGTAATCGTTTGCTTGTTAGTGAATGTAGGTTTCGAAGAGAAGGAGGAGCTCATCCGGATCGGCGAGGCTGGACTGCTACAAACAACGTTGGACTAAAGGTATGCTTTAAACACCTAATTGCTTGTATTCTAAATGCATATTTAGGGAAAGATAGTGTTTAATTGTCTTGTTTGTCACTAGAAAGCCTTAGCTTCTAGGGAGGTCGGTTTTGTCCCCAAAATTGACTCTTTCCGCATGACAAAATGGCAACTTCGCTGGGGACTCCATGGATTTGATTGATTTCTCTTTTGATTGATACTTTGATTTGAGAAAAGTCGATTTCTTTCTGGTTTTTGGCTGTTTGACAGTGAATTTGGGTGGAATAGCTTAGGGTTAAATTAGTTTTTATTTTTCTTGGTTTTGCTAGCAGTATGCACCCTCTGCGTTAAGCACAGTGCGTACCTGTATGCACTGCAGCTTTGTACACAGAGCGTACACGCACCTGTGTAAACAGTTGCCTGCGTACCTTGTCAAAAGTTGAGAAAATTTCAATTTTTTCCTTTTTGCCTTTTAGATTTTATTTATAATTTGTTTTTGCTGCCCAGATCCATTGGTTACCTGTCAGAAGTCTTCATCTAAGCTTGTTTCATTAGTGTCAAGGGTTTTAGTGAAATTCATAGAAGTTCTAGTCCTAGGGTTTGATTTTTGCATTGGTCTTGTAGTGACTTTGGCTTTAGAAGTTGTAAAACCTTGGATCTCCCTGGTCATTTTAGTCTTCTTAGGAGTCAGACCTTTCATAAAGTCTACCTGTGTGAGAAACCTACCTTTGTGTTGTCTCTTTGCGGAATTTCGAGAGAGCTTGTTGGTTAAGCTGTGAATTTCATTCTTAAGAAAAAGAACAAAAGATTTTGTTTTTGTTTTTGACTGGTTTATGATTCTGCATGAACTAGTCCTTGGTTGAATTGTGACTGAGTAAAACATCCTGGAATTATACTTTGTAGGCTTTTGCTTCATTAGATTTGCTTTTAGGTGAATTTCTCTTAGATTTGCTTTTAGGTAAAATTGATTTGATTGTCATAGATTTTTTAAACTTGATTTTTGTTAAGTAGTTTTACATGCTTTGTTAATATAGGAAAAAATACAAAAACTCTCTTTTGAAGAAAAGTTTGTTTTAGTAGCATTTGAAGTCTTTGAAAAGAAAAAGGAGTTTTCGTGAAATAATTAGTGGTCATGTGTTGTATGCTTTGGAAAAGATAAAGAGTTTGTTTCTTTGATTTTCATTGCCAAGAAAGTTGTCTTTATATCAATTTTGCATTCTCCAACTCTCTTAGCTAGGGAATTCATTGAAAAAGGAAAGATAGTATAAATCATCATAGGTGCATCTTTTTAGTGGATTTGAGTCAAGTCTACACACCATCAGTTTCATCTCCACTACCTTTTGTCCTAAAGAAAAGCCATAAAATCAACGCTTAAAGTAAAATTAACTTAGTAACTTTTATTTACTAGGGCTCTGAAACACCAATATAGATCAGGCTAGTGTCTTGGAGTAGGAGAGTAATTAACTCTCCAAGACAGTAAAACCAAACAAGTAGCTCATCTTGTGGTAGGATAAATCCAACTGTTACATTTATACTCTGGGAAAGCTCCTCTTAAAGGAGAAGCACGAGCTCGTGTCCGAACCAGTGAGGGGATCAATCCTCCCTCGTTGGGAACGACGCCAGATACGCACGTACTACAAACGGTAAACCTCGGATTAACCATTGTCGAGGAGCCTGGGGTCACTTGTCGGTAAACCTTGGATTATTGTCAAGGAGCCGGCAAGGGGATTGAGCTTGATACTCTGCCCTTGCGTGCTGTCGGAGCGTAGACTGTTCCCCCAGGTGTATTTGTTGCTGTTGGTGACCTTAGTGACCATTATCTTTAGGATTCTACCCAAGGTGACGGTGGAGGGAAGATCCCACTGTACCTGGAGCAGACGTCGGCTAGACTCACTTGGATTTTCCGGGGGGTTCACTTCACTCGAGACGGTTAAAGTGGAGGAACTTGTGCCAGTCTATTCATTAAGCAAGTTGTCGGGGTAACTGTTCCACCCGCCACTTCTGTACTGAATTCGGCGATGTTGGGCTTCATCACCAACTAGTGTTTTCGGTCCGAAAGGCTACTGTTTGTGGATGGTTTGACACCCTAGATTCTTTAGGCGTGTGTTTCGAATTTGTTTGGTTCTTTAGAGACTTTAGGTAGTTTGCTTTGAGATTTTACTTTGTTTGCGTGTGCAGTAGTTAAAAGTTTTTAACTGTGGCTGAATTACCGAGACAGTCCCGTAGACTTCGGGGCCAGTCACCTGAGATTGTCACCGTGGCCGATTTGTTGAGGAAGTCCCGTAGACTTCGGGGTCAACCTCCTGAAGACGTCCTGGGTCATTACGAAGGTTTGAAAGTCCTTGTAACTCCTAGTGGCAGTAAAGTAGGTTCACCTGAAGAAGGAGAGTCTTTGTTGGTAGTCCATCCAGATTACCAAAGTCTAGAAACAGGTTATAATCCCGAAGCTGTTGTAGTTTCCGAGCTTGCTGGTAGTTTTTCATCTACTAGTGATATAGGCGAAGAACCTGAAATATCTGAACCTGTTACTCCAACTTCTAGTGCTCCTGATTCACCTAGGGTAGAACGAGTCATCACCGAAAATCTTCCTTCTGGTTTGATAGCTATTGAAGAACTTGCTCCAGAAGAAGAAATAGGCGTCCCTATCCCTGAAGATCAACCTACTATTGATCTAAGGGAGAGCGAATCCATTTTTTACAGTCCACCTAGAAGTACTACTTGGTATCTTTCGTTAACTAATTATTTGGACAACTCAGGGTCAAGTTTTTATCCACCTCGTATTCCTTATCCACCTGGAGGTTTTCATACTCCTGTAAATATGTCTGGTCAGTCATCCATGTTTACTCAATCGCCTGAATCTTTCTTGTACGACGGTCCTTCTGTTCCCTCTGGGTATCAGTCACTTTCTGGTACTTTTGCGGGAGCATCTCCTCAACCCATTGAACATGGGTTATTAACTGGAAACAATGGTAATAAACCGTTGGGTGTAGGAGACATTTACATGATGTCAGGTTCAATTCCCAGTTCTCAACCTCAAGGTGGCCAGTTACTGCCTGGGGAGCAGCCTCAATTAATGCCTGGGGGGCAACCTCAAGGTACACAAGTTGCAGCTGGGGGGCAACCTCAAGGACAGTATGTACCCATGGTGCAATACATTCCTCAAGGTCAACCCCAACCTCAATATGTACCCCAAGGTCAACCTCAGTATCAATTTATACCTCAAGGTCAATCCCAGTATCAGTATTTACCTCAAGGGTATCTACCTCAAGGTCAGTACTCGAGTCAAGGTTATCAACCACCCCAAGGTCAATATTATGTTCAACGTACGGGAAATGTGCCTTTCAATTATCAATCCTACCCTCAATCCGGTTATGGATCTCAATATCCTCAACCTGTTATGGGTCAGTACCCCAGAATGAACATAGTGTGGGATCCTTCGCAAGTTCAACAGGTTTTGCAGCCAAGTGTACAGTTGTCATCTCAAGCTGGACAACCCTTAGTTTCTGGTTCACCCCAGCAACCAGTCCAGTCAAATGTTCAAACTTCTGTACCTTTGGTAGTTTCTCAGTCTGGGCCTATTGCGCCTAGTACTCCATCTCAAACAACTGCTGCAACTACCGCAACATCTGTTCCGTCTACCACACTTACTTCTGGAGTATCGACAGCTCCGGTTTCTACTGTCTCTGCGACTACTCCTCAGACATCTTTACCATTGTCTGGATCTACGATTCAAACTACGGTTCAGATGCCTGTAGGACAACCTGGTTTAAGTACGGTTGTCACTAGTCAACTGCAATTCACTTATCAACCGTATCAGGGACAGTACCAATACGGGCCTGCCGTCCAGCAGCCAGTTTACCAGTATCAACCGTATCCTGGGTACACTTATCAACAACCTCAACAACCCCAGTACGGTCCGGTTAATCCTGGTTTTTCGGGAGGATACAATATCCCGAATGCGATTCCTATTCCAAGTTATCCTGGATATCCTCCTCCTGGGACTGGTCTTGTCACCCAGAGTTTTAGGGATCCTAATCGGCAATTACAGTTTATCGCAACTTTGGATTTACCAGACTTGTCGCGCCTAACGAACGATCCAATCAATTATCTTCCGTTTTGGCCGCCAATGCCGAATAAATTGCCCAGTGACATACCCAAGTTCGAAGGTAAGTCTGGAGAGGACCCGTCGAATCATGTGATGACTTACCACCTCTGGTGTGCCTCTAATTCCATCTCAGATGATTCGATCCACTTACGTCTTTTCCAGCGTACACTCATTGGTCTCGCGGCCAAGTGGTACATTGAATTGCCACGGGCCTCTTTTTATAATTTTAGCCAGTTAGCTACCTCGTTCTTAACTCATTTTCAGTTGCCGGTCAGATATGATAATGGCACGGAGTTACTAACTTCATTAAAACAATAGACGTCCACTTATATTTCCGATCATATTCATGAATGGAGACGTCGAAGGCGGTTAGTGAAAGTTTTTATCCCGGACCAAATCTTAGCTGAATGGTTTGTTAAATCATTGTTACCGAAGATTACTGAAGACATAGCTAAGGCCGGAGTAGTTACTGAGGAGAAAGTGATTGCTCAAGCGCAGTACCTTGACTTATTTTATACTCAGTCAGGTACGTTACACGAAAAGATCCCAGATCTTCCTAAGTCAAATCAAATCGCTGCTGCTCCTTCGGGGTCTCATGTCGCTGATGGTATGATTGGTACGGTAAATACTAAAAGCAAGAAGAAATCCTCAAAGAATTCTTCTCCTATTATAACCTTACCAGACTCCCCGACAGGAGAATCTTCTGCTGAAGTTTCCGCTGATATTCACGCTATAGAGTCATCTACGGCTAAATCAAAAACTAGTGGGAAGAAGAATAAAGCAGACAAAACTCCAAAGGAGAAAACAGAAAAGTCGGAAACCAATGACGAAAAGCGCAAACCTCGATATCCTTTTCTTATTTGTGAAGAGGATCATTTTACAAGAGATTGCCCTCATCGGGCCGAGGTTGTGAAAATAGTCAAAGGTTCCCCAACTCCTGCTGTTTTGAAAGATCCATTTCCAAAGCAGGAGAGTAAGATGATAGGTTCTTCCTCGAGTGCCAGTGAAGAACCCATATTGATGATGTCTCATGTAAGGATTGCGACTCGATCGCAAGATTATGGTAGTAAGAATCCTGTTGATGGCAAAGAAGTAGAATCTTCTCATTCTAATCCATCAACCTCAGCTCCCGGTTCCGATCCACTACAGATCGAGAAAACTAACCCGGACTTAGTAATCAAACCGCCCGCCAAGGGTGTACTTCGAAGGTCTGCTTTCAATCCACATGCGAGAGCGGCCCAGAATTACAACATTGTTGAGGATTTAGCTGTTTCACCCTCAGCAATGTCGGCTTTAGAAGTGCTGCAATCATGCCCAGCACAACGCAAATTACTTTTGTCGACTATCGGAGTTGTTGATGTTCAGGACCCGAACCTAATAATCTTTGATCTAGAAAATAGTACACCGCATTTACCTCATCAGATGGCTTTCCAGATCCCAGTGATAGTAAAAAACAGGCCTATTCATCGGACTGTAATTGATGAGGGGGCTTCCACGTGTATTATGTCGATACAGTGCTGGAGATCGCTTGGTTCTCCTTCACTAAATCAATCCCCGACAATTCTTAAGGCCTTTGATGGCCGTGGGTTCCATCCGTTTGGCATTCTACAGGATTTGCCTATAGGGGTTGAAGGAAAAACCGTTAGTCTAGATGTGGAGGTGGTTGATGCCCCTCTAGACTACAACCTTCTCTTGGGTCGAAGTTGGTCTTACGCTATGACAGCGGTCGTTTCATCGGTCTTCAGAGTAATAAAGTTTCCATATAATGGCAAGATCGTAACAATAGACCAGCTGGTTTATTTTTCATCCGATCCAGCCTCTTCAGAGAGTATCCAGCATGTCGGCAAAACGACTATCCCTTATAAGGATGTTGGAGTAGGATTAGTTAAAGATGCTGGTTTACTGGGAACTTTTCCTTTTCCTCCAATCAACGTCGTGTCTTCATTTGCATCTATTCATATGATTACTTCAGACACCATTGTTTACGACGCTCCTTGGATCGTTCCTTCTGAATCTGAGATAGACTCATTTGGTGATGCTATGCCTTTGAGTCCATATGAAATTGCTTATGAAGCCGTGCAGTCTTTTGCCGACCCGCGTTCAACCAAAATCGACCAAATGAATGTGGTCCGTGAGGAATCACTTTTCGCGTCAACCTCGGAGTTAATAGCGTTTCCCGAAGTTGTGTCATCTGATGAGCAACTTTGTGAAATCCTGTGTGTAGACGATTTACCATGGGAAGATCTCCATCACAGATCTTCGTTTTTACCTGAGGTTGATCGTTTTGAAAACGATTTCTCATCAATCTTTACAGCTGAATATGTCAAAGAAGCTCAAAATCCAATGAAACATCCTGATTCAGAGCTGAATTTGGGAAACATCTCTCGCATTATTCCCATTGACATTTCAGTCAAGCCCGGAATTGTTGAGCACATTCATATAGGTGCCTCGTGTTCAGATGACGAAATTCAGACATACAAGGCCCTATTTCAAGAATTCCACGACGTGTTTGCCTGGTCCTATGAGGAAATGCCAGGAATTGATCCCGCCATTGTTGTCCATGAGATCAAGACTTACCCGGACGCTAAACCCGTCCGGCAATGTTTGCGTCAAATTCACCCACGCAAAGCGGCTGCAATTAAAGTAGAAGTTGAGAAGCTGTTGAAAGCAGGTTTCGTTTATCCGATCCCGTTAACGGATTGGGTATCGAATATTGTTCCGGTTAACAAAAAACAGGGAACAATAAGAATATGCATCGACTATAGGGATATCAATCGAGCTTGTCCCAAGGACAACTACCCAACACCCTATATCGATCAAATAATTGATGATTGTGCCAGCAGTGAAATATTTTCCTTTATGGACGGTTTTTCTGGTTACAACCAAATCAATATTCTACCTGCTGATCAACCAAAAACGGCTTTCATTTTTCCATGGGGGACATTTGCTTATTGCAAATTACCTTTTGGGCTTAAGAATGCCGGAGCCACTTTTCAAAGGGCGATGTCTTATGCGTTTCATGACATCAAACACATTGTGCAACCGTATCTTGATGATTTGCCTGCTCATTCCTTACATCGAGCTGACCACCTTGTCCATTTACGAGCAATCTTTATGAGGTGTAGGCATTATCGTATTCGGTGGAACCCACACAAATGTGTCTTCTGTATAGAAGTGGGACGATTGCTGGGATTTGTAGTTTCAAAAGTCAGCATTCGCGTCGATCCCTCGAAGGTCGAAGCTATCATCAAATTGCCTCCTCCTTTGAGTCTTCGCCAACTCCAAAGTTTGCAGGGGAAAGCAAACTTTTTACACCGATTCATTCCTAACTACGTCGAGGTCACTAAGGGTTTCACCCGGTTGTTGAAATAGAACGCTCAATTCTCTTGGGATGAGATAGCTCAGAAATCTTTTGATGCACTCAAGCACGCGTTGACCCATGCACCGTTGCTGCATCCTCCCAACTACAACCAGGAGTACTTCTTATACCTCGCAGCTTCGCATTCCACTATTGGAATGGTGTTAGTTCAGGAAGACGATTTCGAAACGGAACATGTGGTATATTACCTCAGTCGAACGTTAAATCCCACTGAGCTCAAATATTCACATGTGGAGAAATTGGCTTTGGCAGCCGTTCAAGTTGTCCAACGTTTTCGTCACTACATTCTACTCCGTAAAACTACAGTCATTTCGGATTGCAACCCTATGATCTACATTTTGACTAAACAATTGCTAGGGGGCAAGTACTCTAAATGGATCGTTATCCTGCAAGAGTTCGACTTAGAGTTTGAAAAGTCTAAGTCTAAGAAATCCTTAGTTTTCGCAGAGTTAATGTGTGACTTCCCGCGTGCTGACACAGAAACTGTGGAAGAGGAGCCCATTGCGGACGAATCTTTGTTTCTTATCAGCACTTTAGATCCGTGGTATGGGGATATAATCGTCTATCTCCAGACCCAATCCTTTCGGCCTGACGTTTCAAAGTTGGAACGTTGGAAAATTCGATTCCAGTCCCAACAATACAAAATTATTGGAGATACTCTTTATCGCCGTGGGGCGGACTTGGTTTTTCGACGTTGTTTAACTCATGAAGAAGCTGAAAGGGTTTTGAATGACTGTCACTCTGGAGCGTGTGGCGGTCATATGTTTGGGTATGCCACAGCCCAAAAGATATTGCACGCTGGCTACATCTAGCCGTCCTTATTTAAAGACTGTATTACTGCGGTCCGGAAATGCCACAACTGTCAAGTGTTTGATCGCAAGATGCGCGCACCACCTGCTCCTCTCCACCCTATAATTGCCGTTGGTCCTTTCGCCAAATGGGGTATCGATTTTATTACATGTAACCCTCACTCGGCCGGGGGCATGCGTATATCATCCTTGCGGTTGATTATTTTACTAAGTGGGCTTAGGCGATGCCTACATTCGAGGCAGACGACAAGACAACATCAATTTTCGTATTCAATCACATTATTGCTAGGTTTGGTGTCCCACAAGCGATAATCACTGACCATGGGCGTCACTTTCGAAACGTTATGATGACAGAACTTACAGGCCAGCTTGGTTTGCGCCACGATAGCTCAACTCCTTATTATCCACAAGCCAACGGTCTGGTTGAGTCCATCAACAAAGTTCTAGTTATCATGATCCGACGAATCATTGGTATTCATCGGTCGAATTGGCACATGTTATTTTCCGCGCTTTGGGCATACCGAACCTTAGTGAAAACATCAACAAGGTTCACTCCTTTCCAACTAGTTTATGGTTTGGAAGTTGTGCTGCCCATTGAATGCGAAATCCCGTCACTTCAAATGGTTGTCGAATTACTTCCAGCTACTTCTGAAGAGGAGAAGCGTTTATTATACTTAGCTCAATTAGATGAGACTCAACGTGATGCTGCATTGGCGATCGAGACTCACGCAAAACGTATGAAAGCTCAGTATGATCGAAATGTGACCCCTCTAAATTTTTCGGAAGGAGACCTAGTGCTATTATATGATCAAGCTAATGATAAATTAGGTGCTGGAAAATTTGTTCCTGTGTGGCATGGGCCCTACATTGTCAAGCGAAAGCTAGCGAAAGGGGCCTATGAGCTGGTTGACTTTGACGGGGACTCTTTGGGTAAACCCAGAAATGGACTTTACCTAAAGAGGTATTATGCTTAAATGATGGGTATGGAGATTTTAGTTAGGTTAGGTTTTTCTTTCTAGCTGGTGTGTTTGTTAGTTTAGATAGTGTGCTTAGCTTAGAAAGTGTGTTTTTTCGTCGTTATTCTGCTTATCTTGGTTTTACGCTTGATGTTTGCAGATGTCGATGCCTCTCCAAACATACATTGGATTTGCTGATGGTGCTTTTCGTAGTACACGGAATATCTCTTCCGCAGCTTGGGTTATCTATTCGCCCTCTGACGAGTTAGTTTCTATGCATGGGGTAAGCCTCGGTCAAACAACAAACAACATTACAGAATACAGTGCAGTGATTGAGTTATTGTCTGAATCTATTTCATTTGGGATTCAGAGTTTGATAGTGAGGTTAGATTCTGAACTTGTTGTATTACAGCTTAATAGAGTTTATGCCATTAGAAATCCAGTGTTATTAAGGTTATTTTTGAGAGTGCGTCTCTTGGAACGTGAATTTGATTACATTGAATATCAACATATTCCAAGGTCTCTAAATACATTAGCAGATGCAATCGCTTCTCGAATGTTAGACAGACATTTGCAATAATCATACATGTAAATTTTAAAAACTTTTCATCACACATATTTAACAAGATAAGCCGGTAATAATGATATATATAGATAGGAGTGTGTCAAAAAATACATCGTCTTCGATCATAGGTTGGAAAAACACCTTATGATCGGCAAAAATGATAAGTACAAAAAACCAAAATGTCACATGTGTCTACAATGACCATCCAATCACTGGTGATGATCTCTATATGACACCACTGCACGGGCTACCCTACACAAGAACCTCCTAAAAGGTCCTGGGACTCCAACTACATAGCGCTGAAGCCTGATAGGAATATCATCTATAGTAGTCTCTGGTATATCTGCCATCAGACACTCTAGGTCTTGTTCCAACTCAGCTAAGGTCTCTGTAGCCTCGTCCTGTTGGACCGGTGCCGGTGCAACTGGTTGTCTCCTCTCGAAAGGCCGGAGATTGGCTAGACGCCGTGGGCCTACATCTGCATTTTGAGAATTTTTGCTGTCAGTTTTGAGACGATATAAAAAACAAAAAAGTAGATAATTTAAAAACTTGTGGAAAATGAAGTACCTGTGTCATCCCATTGTTCTCCCGGTGGAAGAACCATGTCCGGATCTCCACGAAAATCAACTCCGGCATAAGGAAAATCCTGAATAGAAAATACCTGGTCCTCTAACCAGTGAAAATACTCCGGCGTAAATTGAACAACACCCGCTCCCTCATCAGGATGACGGGCCATCACCTCAACCCATCGCATCAACTTAGGCTCTCGGGGAGCCCCAACCTCAACAGTGAGATGCTGTGGGATCAGCATCAGAACCCTCTCTAGGGCAAAACTCACAACTAAAGGCCCATACCCAAAAGTCTTCAGCTGTCCGTTTTTAACCCTAGTCAGTTGGCCCTTTAAATTGGGCAACACAGCATCACACCAGTTGAAAATGGTGCCCTGATAGAAATCAATCGCCATCCGCATCTGGGATCCAGTGGCAATGTGCAAAGCGGAAGCCCCGCAAAGTCTGGTAACTATAAAGGCAATTACCATAAGTTCAGGTCGGGATATAGTTTTGATCTCTATCCCCTTCTCCTGGTTCTGCGTGTTGCACCACTCTAGTCGGAGACTAGCGATGGACTGGCCACCCGGCCTAGTCACGAACAGAGTCAAATGTTCGCCCCTCTTGGGCAAACCGGTGAGAAAGTAAATATCTGAGGACTCTATCTCGAGCTGGTGCCCTCCAATGTAAAAGCACTAATCCTGAACATTCCACCTTTCGACCAGCCACTCTAGAAAGCGCACCTGGGCCCTCATGCCAGGTATGGCCCAATATTTGTAAAGGCCGCATGCCTTCAAAGCATCAATGGAAGGTTGATGATTTATGGCGGCCAAATCAACATCTTCGTGTTCTCTCTCGTGCCATTCAAGCATGGTGGGCAATCTACACACCATAAAACATCTGTTAGATTCAATGAAATTTAAAAATTTTGGTCCAATTTGGAGAATTTGGTTTTTGGAAACCCTTTCCGCAGTGTACGCAGCCTGCCTTTAGAGACAGAGCGTATGTAAGCAGGTTCTCTTAAGGCAAGCTGCGTACGCCCAACATTTTCCCCACTGAGAAAATGTCGGGGTACGCAGGTCACCAGTGGAACACCTGCGTATCCCGAAAGGCAGACCTAGAAACCCCAAAGCCTCCAAAAAATGAAACTAGGGCCTAAAAATGAATTCTAAATGGATGAAAATGAAGAGGAGGATGTTGTGGAATACCTGAAAGAGACGGCGTTCGGTTTCGACGGTCGGATTCTCCGCAATGTCCACGGGAAGTTTCTTGCCAAAAGCCCTTTTTCTCTCCTCAACAGTAAAACGGTAAAAATGAATTGGTAAAACCCCTTTTTATAGGTTTTTTGGGTAAATGAATGGTAAATTTGTTTATTTTTCACCATGAAAAGGTTTTTTTCAAAGTATTTTTATCTATCTTTAAACAGGTATGAGTAATGTGTTGGTTTTTGTGCAGGATAAAGGATTTTCAGGGAAAATTGTCATTTTTCACAAACAAAAACATCAGAGTCACCTTTAAGCCCTTTTCTGACTCCTAAAACATGAAAAGATTGCCGAGCGTTTCTTTTACACTCGTTAAAACGGAATTAAAAGACGGTCCTCTTATAGCCCTTTTTTGACCGTAAAAACAGGAAAAGATTGCCGGATTTTTGTCGTTTCAAATTCGATACTGGAAATAAAACGACGTGTCCTTGATCGCTTTTTACTTTTCAGGTCAAAGACACTAATTATGAAATTACTCCTTGGTCGAAAGATCAAGCGGTTCTCTCAAGTGTTATTTTATGCTTTTTCAGGCTTGGGAGACACAAATTTACGAAAAATTTCAACCCTGGAGTCTTCTTAAGTTTTTTCAGATTCTCTAAAAATGAAAAACGTCGAGTTTCTCCTATACTGGACTCATTAAAATTTCACAGTAAAGGACCTGTTCGATTACAAACAGGAACGGACCACTCCTTCTTAGGGTTCGAATCAAAACTAAGTTGGACTCATCCGAAGGATGAGCTTATAATCAAGCATATGTTATCCTCCTCAAGCTTGTAAAAAATAAAGAGGTACTTGCCAGAAATGGTGGGGGAAAAGAGAGAAAAGTGAGCCTATTTGTCATCCTTTGTCTCAGAAGAAACCTTATCACCACTCTTGAACATGACACTTTTTTATTCACTTGGGTTGGGAAATCCTTTGCCTCACAGTTGATCAAACCACATTGAAAATCTTCAGCCGGTTCCGGGTATTAACTTTGGGTCAATCGTCACCAAGCCATCTGTTGTGTCATTATGTGTTCAAGAGGTCACTGCAAATAAAACATTCATCTGCAAAATACCAGTCATCCATCTCGAACATCCCTGAGTCAGTCCTTACAGCTACATTTCTTCAACTTGATCTATGATTTCGTGTTGTGGGCTTGCCTGCAACGGGTCGCTTTCTATCGACATCAGCACATTATCTAGAAAGATGACCTAGGAATCATCAATACCTTGAAATCTGCATGCATCAATGGCAGGTTTCTTGCCTTTGACGACGGTTTACATGATTGACTTTCGATCGAAGGATTCCGTGACATGTTCGACATCAACTCATTCATTCACATCTCATGGATTGTACTGGGTACTTTGAGAACCATTTACATCATTGGTGGTCTCTCTCACACTTGTTAACAGTTTACATCATTGACTGGTAATCAAGTGGTTTCTACCATGTTCGACATCAAATCATTTATTCGCATGGATAGAATCGTACCATTTCGGGAAGTAGAAGTGAAGACCCTGGATCTAGTTTCCACCATCCAGGCTGCGAGGAGTTTTGTATTCATTATACAGTAGACTAATCATAAACAGATGGCTGCGTCCATACTGTGTCTACGAGAGTCTATGACTATGATGTACTGCGAAATCATTCCTGTATCAGAGCAGTAGTTAGTTTGTTAGTTAATGTTTTCAATCTGAGTATGGGAATGCCTACCTCAGTGATGATATGATCTTACATATGTATTTTGTGTTGAATATTTGCAGGTTCCGACTAGGCTCTCCACAAGATAATCCTTGAAATGATAAAGCACTTCACCCTTCCTAGATGATATGAAACCCTAATCTACTACAGGCTTCGCACTTTAGGGGGCAATCTGTTACACTAAAATTTGTCACCATGACTATTTGCAGTTAGTATGGCTCCATCACCTGTCATACTATCCTCCTTGGCAAGTCTTATACCTCTGCTCCTCATGTCAAACTCCAAGAAAGAGAGAAAGTCCTTAAAAAGTCAATAAACTCTGGTTACGCAGTTTCTCTTATCCTTACCTGCGTGTACGCACCCCAAGTTCATAAAACCTGCGTACTGGTACGCTCTGTATGTAAAGCCATGGGTGCATACTCCTGTAAAGATCAAGAGGCGCGAGTTTTACTTCAAAAAAGTTACTTGTGGTCAAATCTAGAGCATTCTAGAAGATGGTTTGACGTGTATTGAGCGCCTCCAGATGGTTCATGTATCCCTATGAAAGAGGAACTTATCCCATGAAGAGGGGAGCTATCCCATTGAAAGAGGGGCTTATCCCATTCATGGTGGATCTGATTAACTTCCTCCAAAGCACTATAAATACAGGCATTGGGCCAGAGGGAGGGGAGGTTGAAAGCTGAACATTCCTAAGGGTAGATGCTGCTGAAATTAGGACTCCCTTATAGAGCTTGAGAGGAGAGATTCCCATCCTTTCTTAGCTTCATTTGGAAGTGGGTGAGATGATCAAAGTAAAGGAGAACTCTTGCTGGACCCTAGGAGGGACCTGCACAACACCAAGGCACTGGTTGTAATGGTTTCTTTTGTTTCCACTTAATACAATTAAGCTCATTTTTCTCAACAAGTTGTTATTTATAATTTGTTTCATATACTCCTTGGTCTTTATGATGAATATGTTTTATTTTATAAGTTATTCAGGTGCTATGTAATCGTTTGATTGTTAGTGAATGCAGGTTTCGAAGAGAAGGAGGAGCTCATCCGGATCGGCAAGGCTGGATTGCTACAAACAGTGTTGGACTAAAGGTATGCTTTAAAGACCTGATTGCTTGTATTCTAAATGCATATTTAGGGAAAGATAGTGTTTAATTGTCTTGTTTGTCACTAGAAAGCCTTAGCTTCTAGGGAGGTCGGTTTTGTCCGCAAAATTGACTCCTTCCGCATGACACCTACTAGATCATCAGTATATGTGGGCATGGAACATGCAACCACATAATTAACCTGTGGCGGGAGTGATACTGCTTGCATATTAGAACCATTTAGGGATGATGGTTGAGTGGAAGCTGATTCAAGACGAATGAATGTAAGCTGATCAATTGTCACAATGTTTCCTTCATATAGGAAACACATCACTCAAAAGAGGGAAGAAACAAGAGCTCCCATGACATAAACATAGTCACGACCAAGGAGTAGATTAAAATCCAATGGGCCTTGGACAACCATCATGTATATATAGATAGTGTTTCCTACCAAAGCAATAGGTAACTTAGGAAGGATCATTCAACGGTTGAATGGTTCCTCTATTAAAAGCTAACAAATTCTGGGTGATGGAGACAAGCTGAGGAGAACCTAAAGCTTTCCAAGCAGTCAAGGATAAAATGCTAATAGATACGCCCTTGTCTATGACTGTGCGAGGTACAGACATATGGTAAGCATGTACTATAGTCTGGAAAGGCACATAAGACAGAAGGCGATATCCTGCTAGTCGACTCCAATCAAAATAAGTGACTAAACTACTAGCAGGGGGTGTTGTAGGAACATGAGAGTTGCTCTCTTGCTCGATGGGAACATGAGAAATACTCTCATGGACTTCAGGAATGAGAGGATTTCCCTGCAGATCATTCGAAACTGAAGAAACCAGAAGAACCTAAGCAGTATGGGGTTCACTCTCTACCTAAAAGGTACGATTAACTGGAGGTGGAGTCAAGTCTATTGGTTTCTCAACCAATGATTGGTCGAGAAAAGACTCACGAGACTCACATTCAGAGAGATTGGGGTTGACCAAAGATGACTTTTGATCAATCACTGGATCAACTAGTGAAGGATCAAGGGAAACATTTTGATAACCAACCGGAAGGCGAGGTTGAGAATCTATAAGGTTTTGCAACTCTTTGTAAGCTTCATCATAAGAGGACAAAGGTGAATGGGATGATTAACTTCACACAATTTATATGGAAATTTGACTTTTCCCTTTTTTCCATGAGATTTACTAGTTGAAGGTTTATCACCAGCATGATCGCCAAAGGCTGATGACAAAGGTCGATGTGAACCTGTAGACCACACTTCTAAGACCTTGGGAATACTAGGACAATTCTGAAGAAGGTGGTCACCCTTACATAACATGCAAGGGAATTTTACTTTCTGGGGCTGGTTGGAAGATTTTTCTTCATTAGTTGCATTCGTAGCAATGGCTGCTTGGTTGCCCCCTTGCTTATTTTTCTTCTTCTTCTTTGGCCTCTTCTTCTTCTTCTTAGCTTCCTGATTACTAGAATCTAGACTTTCACCAGGTGAAGAGGAAGAACAAGGTGAAGAAATAGGCGAAGAAGCTGAGGGGTCAACTTTAGGATCAACATGGGGTTGATCTTGTTTAGGTTAAGGAGAACTTGGTTGAAAAGAAGTTTGGACACTTGGAACCACTGAGGTAAAAAACAACCAAACTAGTAGACCAATGGTTAAACCAGGAAGGGACAACGTCACCATATAAGGAGCACCAACATTTCCAAAAGAAGGAAAAGGATTCCCATCAAAGGGGTTTCCTTGACTGGTAGACTCAGGAAATGTTGCCATTGGTATCAACCTAAGATCTACTCAGGAGTATTTCCATAGGAATGATTTTATTCTGTGTACAATTAATTTTAGAATTTGAAACAAAAAATTTTCCTTTTCATGTTTTAAGAGTCGAGAAAAGGATGAAAAGATGACTCTAGTCACTTTCATTGTTTTAGAAAGCTTGAAAGGACATGTGCTCGATGATCTTTTCAAATCGAAGGAGTCAGAAAAGATTGAAACGACTACCCAAATAACTCTAGGATATACCAACAAGTCCATTCTTGGCTCCTATATCTCTAGTATTGTTGTCTTCACTCAAAACCAATGCCAAAATATGAGAAATATTTGATAATGGACTAGTGCCTCTTTCAGATCCGTCCACCTTACAAAGCTTTAGTTGTTGAATAAGAAGGGACACAACTCTCAGAAGGTATTGGCCTTTGTTTCAATTGCAAAAAGTCACAATCAAATTAGTCATGGAAAAAGAAATCACATCTGTACTTTGTAGAAAATTCATAGATGTAGTTAAGATATCCTCAATGGGAGGATTTTCTAGAGGCTTCTCTTCATAAGAAACATCTCTTCCTTTTCATTGGCATTGTCTTTGGGAACCTTAGAATTACCCAGTGACAAGGCAAGAGCTTGGGAAAGTTCATGATCACCTTCTTGCATTGGCTCCTCAGGATGACTAAAGAGCCACTCCATAACCAGTTCAACACTATTTTTTTCAACACGCCTCAATGCTTCCTCTTCCCTAGACCTTGGAAATCCCATTTCAAGCATCATAGAAATGGATTCCTCATCAGGTGGATGACGTCTAAATCATTGACCTGTGCTTCCAGGAATACTATTTTTGCTTACTTTAACTTCACCTATGGCAGTATATAAATGGGTAATAATGGAAACAACAAAGGTAATCAAATATGGACTACAGCGAAAAAACATTGGATTGCTCCAGATAGGTAGAACAACATTGAGAACTTGAGCTTGTAGAGTGCAGACAAAAACCTTTGGATCCCTTGGAATAGTGATAGAGCCTCCAACAAATGGTGCGCTAACTATGATGCACAGGGCACAATTAACTATGAAGAAGAATTCACAAGGTACTCCAAAAGCATGCAATATATTTGTAATGTGTTGTAGATCTAACCCAAAATATTATAGATCTGATATAAAAGTATAAGATAATGCAAATAAACCCAGAATAATATGAAATGATACTTTATTGATCAAACCCTTTAAGGTAGGGCAACACCATACAATCACTCCTTAAGGAAGGAGAACACTCCACAAGCCATATACCTGTTCATACAAGAATTCTTCTCTTCATCTTCATATGGAGTCTCTAGCCCTTATATAGGCTTCATACATACAATACCATGCATCATTACCATGGTTTCCTCATACCATCAACTAATACCATGGGCCCATTACATTATTATTAACTACTTGTGGTTTCTTACATGACATGGGTTAACCACCTTATTTATTACTATGGCCCATCCCATTATTACATTATTACCTTGGGTACCTCCCTTGGTACCCCATATTATCCCCCCTAGGTATATAACATTCCACCCCCCTAAGCATGTTTCGTCCCTGAAATATGGGAAGAACACAAATAATAAGATCTACTCAAAAGAGTAGTCCACTGATACCATGCACGTGCATCTAGCCATCCAAGAGAAAGGTGAACCTTCGATCTTGCTGGTGCTTCGCTCGCTTGAGATGGAAGTTGACCGTGGCAGCTCTTCTGTGTTGATGTGTTGTGGGTGGTTTGTCTCTCCTTTCTATCCATCATGTGACTACTTGGTTTCCATGATGGTTGTCTTGCGGGGTGATGTGGGTGATGATATGTTGAAGTTTTAACCCACGATGGCTTTTGCTTGACTTCACCCTGCTGTGGTGCCTGTTGTGGTGTCTTCTTTTTCAATATGACTTCAACTACTGAGCCCTCCTCTGATGTATCATCACCTGTAGCCTCTGTTTGTGTTTGATTGTTGATCATCAAAGGCTCATCATCTGACGTGTCAGTCCCTTGAACATCTTCTGCTTCAGCCTCCTTGGACTCTACCTGCTTGTTAATGGAAATATCCTGTAATGTAATTTTCTTCTTTTTATACCAGAGCTTCAGGAATTTCTTCTGCACATTAATATTGGTAGTACCCACTAATTCCATCCAAGGGTATCCCAAAACAACATCCATGTTATTCATATCTGAAGCATAAAAATCACCATGAAACACATACTTATCCATAGAAAGCTTCAAATCCTTATAGATTTGAACATCCTTATCATCAACCTGTGTATGTTCAATTTGTTTTACTGGGACTTGCAATTTTTGTGCCAAATTAACACTGATAAAATTATGTTGACAACTAGGATTGATAGAAACAATGATATTCTCTTTCTGAATCAATCCATGAATCTGCAATAAGGATATACCAGTAGGAAATAACCCTTTAGGTTCCATAGTTTCCTTCTTTTCTGTAAAAATAAAATCTTTGCTAGGCAATGTGACCCGACGAGCTAACTGGCAAGCCTCCTTCCACGTGGGAGGGTGGTGAAGTAGAACTTGAGCTTTGATGGCTTCTTTAAGACCGTTGATAAAACATTCCTTGAAGAATGGATCTGTGAGACCCCTAGTGCGGAAGGCTAAGGCTTCAAAAGCGGTAATATATTCCTCCACTGTACTAGTATGTCGGAGCCAAACGAGACGATGCAAAAAAGATTCTTCCTATTCAAAGCGATATAGGCACGCCATCACAAAAATATTGGCGAAAAATTGAAATTGTCACAGTTTCGTCAATATTGCTCAGAATCCTTATTATGACCTGTTTTTAGAAATAAAACCATCATTCTGCATCTGCCCATGTGATAGAAATTTTGATCCAGGCACTAGAATTCCAGATCTGCTCTGCAACTTTCCCGCCGTCACCCAACATTTCTGAAAAAAGAGCTGATTTTAAATCAACGATATCTTCCTCATCCGGACTCGGATTCGCCTGATTTTTTTTTTGAAATCAGGTGTTTTGTCACAAGGATTCCAGATCTACAATTAGATCTTACAGATCTGGCACCAGGACGTCCAGATCTGCGCCGCAAATTCGCTGGCCCTAAAAATTCTCTGCAACCCCACTGATTTTTAGATCAGCTATATCTCCTTCATCCGGACTCCAATTCAACCGATTTTTTTTTTGAAATCAACTATTTTTTCACAAGGAATACAGATATGCAATTAGATTCTACAGATCTTGAACCAAAACGTACAGATATGATCTGCAAATTCGCCACCCGAGAAACCCTGCAAAAATGAAAAAAAAAAAATTCTCCACGGTTTGCCCAAGAAAGTGCTCTGATACCAATTGTTGTAGATCTAACCGAAAATATTATAGATCTGATATAAAAGTATAAGATAATGCAAATAAACCCAGAATAATATGAAATGATACTTTATTGATCAAACCCTTTAAGGTAGGGCAACACCATACAATCACTCCTTAAGGAAGGAGAACACTCCACAAGCCATATGCCTGTTCATACAAGAATTCTTCTCTTCATCTTCATATGGAGTCTCTAGCCCTTATATAGGCTTCATACATACAATACCATGCATCATTACCATGGTTTCCTCATACCATCAACTAATACCATGGGCCCATTACATTATTATTAACTACTTGTGGTCCCTTACATGACATGGGTTAACCACCTTATTTATTACTATGGCCCATCCCATTATTACATTATTACCTTGGGTACCTCCATTGGTACCCCATATTATCCCCCCTAGGTATATAACATAATGCCTCTAACAAACAAGGTACATGCTCTAGCTTGTCATTTTCTATTTCCGTTCCTTTTTGTGACATAAATGATATTGCCCACAGAGAATGACCTGTTTCTTCAAAAGTAGTCAAAATACTTTTAATTATACCATGAGCATAGAAATAATTTACCACTGTTGTATTGCATATTTGTTTATGGTTTTCATATATAACTACTGTCATGTCATCCACAACTTTCCTAGGGTAGTGACACTTTGGATAAAGTGATGACTCAAACTCAGATGAGCTACAGTTCTCATCAACATCAAGACTATCATGAAATGTTTTTACAAGAGTAACCACCACACTTCAAGCTTCAAGCATGCTATGGTGCTATCCAAGCCTCCTAAATCCCTAAAGGAGGTTTTAGCAGGAATATCTTCATGACCTCTATGCTAAGAATAAGGGTGAGTGGTAGTCCATTTATGCCATATGTGGAGAGCAATGGGATGAAGTGGTTTCATGATATCTCATGTTGATGGCCTTTGTTTTCATAATTTGTCATTGTCCATGCTAGTGACACCTTGTATTTAGTCTCTTCATTCCTTTGATGTTTGAGAGGTTGAATTGTCAACCAAGTAGGTCTTGAAGGTCCTTGTAGGGCACATTGTCTATTAGTAACTACAACTTGCATTACTCGGGTAAGCATCTATGGTTTTGGTTTGGAAAAAAAGGCCGCTAGGGACTTTCTAAAGTCTCTATAGAAGCAGTGTAATCTCCTTAATATCTTGTATTAGATGGGGCACTTGAAACATGAAGTGCTCTTTAGTCTCCACCTCCTAGAAGGAGGAGTGTCGACAAATCTTGTCCTCTTAGGGAATCTAATTATACATATCTTGACACGTAAATGGTGGGAGAATGATCTTAGTTGATGATGGGAATCTTGAGTCCATGGGATTAGTGCCTTCATATGTAATTGGACAAACAATTGACTGTTAAGTTGCAAAAAATGCTTAGTGTAAAATGCTAGCTTAGACCTAAGATGTTGTGAGGGAGAAAACTAGGTGATTATAATGTACTGCCATTAGATGTCCTCCTTGATTAATTCATTATTCTACGCCTTGTGGGGGGAGAATTCAAGGGAACCTATAAAGTAGGGAGTCAATAAATGGAGATAATGGCAAAATGAAGAAAAAAAGTGGCCTCAAAGTCTCAATATTTCCTTCAACTAGAATGACCCAAGGAGACCAGACCTTTATAGGAAAGGAATGGAGAGCTAGATATGGATCTCTCTCATTCCCTAGTATTAGAAATAAGTTATAGTTTCTTCTATTTCCTCCTCGAAGCATTTTATGCAAAATTGCAAATTGGTTCCAATATCGAAGCCAAGTTACATAAGACCATTCAATTATTTTAGATGAATGGAATTTTGTACTCATTTTCTTTCTACTAATTACTCAGACCAACAATATTGGGTAGAACAAAGGAGAAACCAATTATGTATCCTCTACCCATTGTGGGAAGAAGAAATATGGCACATATCATAGGAAGCTTTCCCATTCCAACAAGGAATGTCAAACATTTAGGCCAAAGAGCTCTAAAAGGAAAAATACTTCCTTTCTAACCATTATCGAGAGGTTGGAGACTTAGAGGTTGATGTCAACAATCCAAGCTACATTTATCCAAACTTGATGCTAATGCCCAAAGATAGCCTTACCAGCAACAAGGAAGCTCTTTGTACATAGAGCTGTCAAATCAAGCACAAACTAGCATATATGGTAATTGATAATGGCAACCAAAATAACCTTCTCTTGCTTCAATTGGAAAAGGAACTCAAGTTACCAACCTCAACTCATCCCAGCTCACATTAGCTTGGATGGGTCAAAGATGCACAGTAGCTTGTGCTAATCACTTGAAAATAGATCACATTATTGCTAGAATATGGCAAGATTTTGCCCAATATCGTATATATTCTTACTAACAAAGATGAGAAGACTTATGAAAATAAGATGATGATAACAAGTGTAACTAATTGATCCTTTTCCTTGAAGTAATATAGGTGGCATTTAAAAAATAAAAGGAAGAGTACAAGAGGAATGCCACAAATGCAGATATATTGTAGTAGATAAAATCCAAAATATAATAAAGTCAATTAATGGAATAATTGAGGGAGAAATCAACATGGTCATTGGTGGTTATTTGTCTCCTCAACGCAGGAGTTGAAATTAGATGTTTACAAATACACTGATACATTCCCACTTGCCACTTGTCACCTAGTATTATGTTCACCTCTTCCTCCTTACTTGCAAGGAATTGTTCCCTAAATTAGCGAATGGAAACCATTATGTCTCCCCTCACAAGGAAGCCACATGTTTGCCATCGAAATGGGTGGCTGTGATATTTTTTTGGGTGATGAATGTGTAAGAACACTAGGACCTATCACCATGGATTTCTTGGAATTATACATGAGTTTTAAAGAGAATGAAAATTCCTACATGCTCAAAGGTTTCAAAGCAACCACTATAGAAATAATCAACTACCATTGTATGGAAAAGCTTCTGAAAAAGGGCCATTGGTTTGAAAATGGGGGATATGTGAAACGTAAGGGAAGACATATTGGTTTCCATTTTGCTGATTGACTAGGTGAAAGACTCAACTATTTTCTATACTTCCTCGTGGCTGACATGCTATGGGTGTTTTTCATGGGATCACTAGGCCCATCAAACCGGTTAGCCAAATTTTAGCCCAACATAATGAGTGTACCAAAAGAAATTTGTTGAGATGGGCCACAAGTAATGGTATGAGATGGTCCACAAAAAATGAAAAATTAGTTATTGTAAAGTGACACCAAATAAATCAATGTTGCACAAGGATTTTGTTGAGCTAGGTCTCCTGTAATAGTATTGCCAGGCCCTAGACATATCTTTTCAATTTGAGGGGAGTATTACTACAATGATGAAATTCCAAAACTCTTGGTACTACAAAATGTGTAGGAACTTTGTTACATGTGTTGCAAAAGCTATGGTTTAGAGGAAGAGGCTAGGATTTGTAGGGTCCTAAGGATAAAGGAGTGTCAAGTTCTATAGATATTAATATACTGATGTTTTCCATCAATAGTAATCAACCGAATCTTTCATTGCACAAACTAATGGTGATAGATTATACCCTTAGTCATACTACCCAATTCCCTAGTATGTGAGAGTTATCTCCCAAGTGTTATTCTCTATGTATTCATGGCAATAGGATGACTAATAGGGTCAAGTAAGGTTGGTTTCAATTGTATCAAGGGGGATTTTGATATACCTGAAGGAACATGGAAGATAATTCCATATGTACGTGTTATTTGATACAGTGCTACACAAAGTGGTGCAAACAGATGTCACAAAGGTGATCAACAAGGTGATGCCTCTATTATTTTCTACATGTATTCTTCCCCAATTATAGGCTTGCCCATTGAATGATAGATATTTTTGTTACTGAAATATGTTGAAACACATCTCTAACCTAAATAATGGTTTTCTAAAATTGGAATATGTGTTGGCGTGAGAAAGTGCTCTGGAACCACTTGTATTTGTGGTGTTTCTTATTAGTTGAAATAAAATATTTAGGGCAAAAAGGGCATAATATAAATTCAGGAAGAAATTAAATAAGATACATGGAATGCAACTGTGGAAAGTAAATAATAGAACTAAAATTGGAAAATAACACTTTAAGCAATCCTTTATTGATATTCCAAACTAAATGCAATGTTCACTTGCCTTTTCTATGGGGAAATATTCAACATGAGGAGCTCCAAATACTACAATATTCACTTAATAACCCATTACATAGCTTCTACTACTATATATATAGTTTCTAATTGACGAAAACTGTAGCCACCTAATGGACTTGCAATAATGAGGTCTCAACCACTAACTAATGGACCTTCTTTAACAAGTTCACTTGCATTTATTGATTTCACACAATACTACTATGTAGAGCCTTATTTAATAAAGATGGTTGTCAATACATTAACAATATATTCCACTAACTATGGAAATTAAGGTGGTTGTGGAACCCTAACAACAATGCAATGTTGTCACACTCAAACTTGACAAAGGCTCAACTAGCCTAGAACTAAAAAAAAACTCAATGACTTGACATGACTCATTGACTTGGGAAAGACTCAACAAATACAAATGAACCTCAAAAAACAATAAATTTAGTGCCCAAAAATATGGCGAGTCTTGATGAGCATGGAAATTTTATGGTGAGTATAGAAAGTGGTGAGTTTTTTGGTGAGTTTTTAGTGAGTGTGGGGGCTAGAGAAGACTCTGCTAGACTCAACAAAAGAGTCTTGGATGAGTCAAACTACACTGGTACAATGTGTATAGTTGTGACAGTTCTTCTCTTGCATTTCCTTGTTATGTGAGTGGTTGTCTTTTGTGCACATATCAGATCTGCAGGTTTAGAAGCTTCTAGCTTTCCAGAGATCTAGATTTTTGCATTGGTCAATTCGTTTCAGTACTATTTTGGATTGGTGTTTAAAATGCTTAGCTCTATGAATATACAATACTATGGTAGGGGTTACTCTATTCTGATTTTTGAGTTACAAAAAAATAAACTGGTCGTTTTGAAAGTTGGGCCATGTTAATTGTGGAAGGACAACCTTGGTTGAAACCATGGAATACAAATTTCAAATTTCAATCCTTTCATAAAAAAATTTGAAATTATGTAATTTTGAGTTTGACTCCTAAATTTGTTAACACAATTTTGGTATGAATCAACCTTGAAGACTATTGGAAATTTTATAAGAAAGTACCTAACAATGCAACCTCCCATAGTTGGTCACATGTCTTGTACTATTATTTTTGGAAATGAATCTTCATATAGGGCTTCCTATGAAATTCAATTTTTTTACTTAGAAATAGGGTTTAGATTCTGAAAAGGTTACCCTTCAATGTTGGTCTTGCCATGAATATGGCATATATCACTACTATTTCCCTCTCCATTGTTTATTTTTGTGTAGTTTGGGAGGTACTCCAATCCACAAGGTTCAGGGTTTGAAGGGTAAAGTGCCACAAGTAGGCTTGTGGGCTTGGAACCCAAGCATGGGGTTTTTCATCCATCGGGATTCAAGCCAAAACCATCAAGAATTTGAGAATGGGAAAATTTGAGGTGATAGAGCTTGGTGTGCCAATTCCAACGCTTCGAAGATCACCCAAATCGAAGCTCTAGAACTTGAGATATGAATTTTTGAAGGTCATGAGTGGCTTTAAACCATATGTGTTGAGGTCAGTTTGAGTTAAATAAGCCTCTTGACAAGTTGGATGGCCCTAGAATGACGTTGGAAGAATCCCTCTTGTTTAGTATAAATAAGTGGTGATATGTGATCATTTAATCATTCATTTTGTGCAACATAAGGACAACAAAGGGTAGCGTAGAAGGGGAAGAGGCCACTGATTAGCGCAAGAGACTAGGGCAGAACAACGAGGAGCAGAAGGGTCGTTTTTGAGCCCCTTGTGACTGTGTTGAGGATTATCCCATATTGCAGCTAGGTCGAGGGTGTTAAATGCTAAACACAGGACTGATATGGCAACAATAAGGTGAGTTAAACCCTGTTTTGTATGGGATGTAGGAATTAGAGCTTAACTATGGTAGGCCGCAGGCCATACCACCATAGGAAGGCATCTACAAAACGTTGTTTGGGACCATGGCATATGCCCAGAACAACAACACAATAGGTGGGCATGATCCTATGGTTAGGCCACATTAATTGGAGGTTGTTTGGGTGGTATATTGAGGGTTGTTTCCAGTGTTGCAGGAACTGTACCCCCCTAGGATCCAAAGGCAGATTTGCGTCATGTACGGATCCACCACCGATCCTTCACTAGAACTGCGGATTGGAAAATCGGATCCACGGTTCCTCTTAGTTTTTGGCAATTCCTACAAATTTGGATTTGCAGGGGCCCGATCCATGGCTCCTACTGACCGATCCGCTGATCCGGAAAAGATCGGGTGCGGATCTGTGGAGGTTCGGGCATGTATCCACTGCTGATCACGAGCGAATCCAAGAGAAGGTGGATGGTTCCGTGAGGTTTTTTTTTTTTTTGGAAATTTCGAATTGTTCTGTGAGGAACTACACTTTCTAAATACTCCCAAGATGCCCCTTGATGCTCCCTAGGCGCTTCCTAGATGCTCCTTAACGGTAATGTTAAATTCTTAAAGTAAAAGTGACATTCTCCTTTATCTTTCATTTCCATCCTTTTACTTAAATTTTTTACATTACCATTAAATGACTTAGGATGTTTGAGAGTGGTTCCAACCTCATCAGACTTCATATGGAGAAAACAGAATTTCATATCCCATTCAAAATTCAACAGACTTAACCGTTTTCAGGATCAATGGGATTATGGCATTTCATTGGACTATATCATGTATGAGGGCATGTGATTGGCATTTAATCAAGAGAAACAAGCCCTATATGTGCCCCAATGTTGGTGTTATTAGTTGTTGAACTCCTTTGTCATGGCCTTAGCAATTATGTACCCTTCACTCAAGTCAAAATCATTGATCAAGCATGTTAAGCTTTCTCTACCATATTATAAGTCTTGGATTAAGTTGTTTGATCAAAATAAGGCAATGTTGACTAAAATCCATATAGAATTGAAGTAGCGGCAAGGGCTAGACAAGAGAAGAGGAATCTAGATTGTAGAGGGTTGACATTGGAATAATTAATCATTGATGTACAATGGATGCCATACCTATCTTGATTTATGTAAAAATATGCATGTTTTCATGTCTTCTACAACTAATTTGGTATTTTGGATGTTTTTTTTTATTATAAATGCAAGTATATATATATATATATATATATATATATATATATGTATGTATGTATGTATGTATGTATGTATGTATGTATGTATGTATGTATGTATGTATGTATACTTCCAAAAAACATCCCCATTTTGTCCCCGCTTCTCGCAACATTGGTTGATCAGCGTGCAAGTTCCCTAACTAGTGGAAACATAGATATATCAGAACTGAAGTTGATTTTGCCTTGTGTTGGGTCAAAGTTTTGACCAGTATTTGGATTAGTCTAGATTATAGTTTGTTGGGAGCCATTTGTTGGAGTTTCCTTGGGCATGAACTTTGAAGGAAATCCAATAAGGAGTAGATCCTGCTATGGAGTGATGTAGGTGTCCTAGTGTGGATAGAGTCATTGCAACATGTGGAAGCCAAGGAGGTAGGGCTCACATGGCATGTTAGAAGCCCTAACCAATGGCCAGTTTCACAGTGAAGTTTGGAGCCTAGATTTGTGTAATAGCTCCTTTATTGCAGAGCGAAGGGCAGATGTGGAGAATTTTATGGGCAGTCGTGTGTAAGTATCCTAGGTGTGGGGATGCCCTAACTAGGTGCACATGCTACATCATGGACTTGGTCACTTGTGGACTGTTGGAGGGAAACATGAGAGTGGACCAAGTGTGGACGTGGATTGGGCACTTATGGTGTGCTGGAGGACAACGTGATAGTGTCCAATTTGGAGCTCGATGAGCAACACCTTGATGAAAAAAGGTAGTTGTGAGAGAGGTAGTTGTTGAGCTCAATGGTCTGATCAACTGGGAGTAGTTGTGGAGCCCAAGACTTGTGTGTGGAAAAGGACTTCTACAACAGATGATCGGTAGTCCTCCTAGCCCGTGTTCATTATGGAAGATGGACATCTTGCAGTGATAGGTGGTAGCCCTTCATGCCCTATGTTGGTCTTCATTGATGTAGTGCAAGAAAACCATAGTGGTTTGATGTCCCTGACTAGCTGAGGAGCAACAGTGGGAAGTTGAGAGTTGTTCACAAGTGGAGTTGTGAACAATTTGACAGGAGTCTCGATGTGTTGTGGCCTTGATGGACTAAGGCACAACTAGAGAGAAGATTGACAACTGAGGTTCAATGGCTAGATGGACTTGGAGCATTGATAGAGGCAAGAGTTATAGATCGGGAGCTGAATGACCAAGCAGTTACAGGGTACGACTGAGGGGAGTTGAGAGAGTCGACTACATCAACCGGATGGTCAGAGTATCTTGTTGAGGGTAGATTGGTTGTTGATGGATTGACACCAAGCCCCAAGTTGTATCTTGTACTAGTGGATGTATGAGGGCCATTATCATTGGTACGACATCACTAGATTGTTGTATTATATTTTGTTTAATATAACGAAGTTGGGTTAAAATCTGTAAAAAGTTGTCTATATTTTGTGCATGTGTGATTTACTATTGTTTATATTCTGTTGTGCAAAGTAGCATCATTTAGATTCTTGTTTTGGTAGAATTATAGATTTTAAGGCTCTATCCTAGACCCAAGATTGTGGAAATTCAACATGGTATCATAGCATACCTGAGCTACTTTGAGGGACAATGAATTAGACTGTGCACAACGAAGAAACTCAGAGGGAGTTGTGGGTGTTTGGATCATGGAGTAGAGGGTTTAGCTGAAGACATGGAGATGTGGTCTCGATAGACTACATGATCTGGGTTGGGAGTTCTGGTGGATCGGTGGTGAACCTGGTGCACTTCAGTATGTTGTGTGGCAGTTTGTAGATCATGGACTTCATATGTCTTGTCATGGATGGTTGGGACAACTCAAGGGTTTCTTTGGCATGGATGAGATCAAGTTGATCGAGATGGCTTCATGTGATGGACTAGATATTAGTAGGCTAGAATATTCATCGGATCGTGATGTTGCATATCCAAGATTGGAGGGATTTGCACGATTGGTATTTGATCCAGGAGGATGAGTGCTTACAGGACTGAACCAATGGAGATCGTTTAGGCTTAGAGGGAGGTTAACCTTAAAGGGTACAGCCCTTTGGAGGTTCGATATCTTCAGGTTCAGATGTGATGAGGCAGAGGCACTACCGAGATTGTCAGATTCATTCTACAGGGTATGCTACAATGATGGATGCCAAATGGGCTAGTGTCGCCAAATATGACGATGGTCACTTCCTAGACTTGGAAGTACCTCCCTCGCTAAGAGGGAGTGTTGATTTTTGTGTAGCTTGGGAGGTACTCCAAGCCCTAGGGTTCAGGGTTTGGAGGGTAAAACGCCACAAGTATGCTTGTGGGTTTGGAACCAAAGCATGCGATTTTTCACCCATCAGGATTTGGGCCAAAACCATCAATAATTTGAGCATGGGAAAATTTGAGGTGATAGGGCTTGGCGTGTTGATTCCAACGATTTGAAGATCACCCAAATCAGAGCTCTAGAACTTGAGATATGAATTTTTGAAGTTCATGAGTGGGTTTACCCCATATGTGTCAAGGTCGACTTGAATTAAATAAGCCTATTGACAAGCTGGACAACCCTAGAATGACATTGGAAGAAGCCCTCTTGTTTGGTATAAATAAGAGGTGATATGTGATCATTTAATCATCCATTTAATGAAACATAAGGATAGCAAAAGGACAGTGTAGAAGGGGAAGAGGCCTTTGATTAGCGCAGGAGACTAGGGCAAAACACTAAGGAACAAAAGGGTCATTTTGGAGCCTCTTGTGACTGCATTGAGGATTATCCCATGCTATAGCTAGGCCGAGGGTGTTAAAGGATGAACATAGGACTCATATGGCAGCAATGAGGTGAGTTAAACCATATTTTATGTGGTTTGTGGGTGTTGGAGCTTAACTATGGTAGGTCGCAGGCAATACCACCATAGGAAGGGATCTACGCAAGGTTGTTTGGGGTGGTATATGCCCAGAACAAAAACACAATAGGTGGGCATGATCCCATGGTTAGATAACATTGATTGGAGGTTGTTTGGGTGGTATATTTAGGGTTGTTGTAGCGTGCAAGCACCCTAACCAGAGACAACAAAAATATATCAAAACTGAAATTGAGTTTGCCTTGCATTAGGTCAAAGTTTTGACCAGTATTTGGATCAATCTATGTTACAGTTTAATGGGAGCCATTTGTTGGATATGCCTTGGAATGAAGGAACTACAACTAGGATCAGATCCCGCTATGGAGTGATGTAGGTGTCCTAGCATGGACAGATTGTTGCAGCTTATGGAAGACAAGGAGGTAGGGCTCACGTGGCATGTTAGAAGCCCTAACCAATGGACAGTTTCATAGTGAAGTTTGGATCCTAGATTTGTGCAATAGCTCCTCTATTGCAGAGAAAAGGGTGGATGTGGAGAAGTCCATGGGCAACCGTGTGTAAGGGTCTCCTAGGAGTGGGGATGCCCTAACTAGGTGGAAACGCTAGATCATGGACTTGGTCACTCGTGGACTGTTGGAGGGCAGCATGAGAGTGGAACAAGTGTGGACATGGATTTGGAACTTATGGTCTGTTGGAGGATAGCATGATAGTGTCCAAGATGCAGACTAGTGAGAAACACCTTGATGGACAAAAGTAGTTACGAGAGAGGCAATTGTTGAGCTCAAGGGTTTGATCAATTAGGATCAGTTTTGGATCCTAAGACTTGTGTGTGGAGAAGGACTTCTACAATAGATGATGGGCAGTCCTCCTAGCCTGTGTTCATTGTGGGAGATGAACATCTTGCAGTGATAGGTGGTAGCCCTCCATGCCCTATGTTTTTCTTCATAAATGTAGCGCAGGAAGACCATAGTGGGCTGAAGTCCCTGAGTAGCTAAGGAGCGGCAATAGGCAGTTGAGAGTTGTTCACAAGCGGAGCTGTGAACAACTCAATAGGAGTCTCGATGTGTTGTGGCCTTTATGGACTATGGAAGTACTAGAGAATAGATTGACAGCCGAGGTTTATTGGCTAGATGGACTTGATCATTGATAGAGGTAGGAGCTACAAATCCCCAGCCGAAGGATTGGGAAACTACAAGGTACAACCGTGGGGATCTTAGAGAGTCGACTACATCAACCAGATGGTCAGAGTATGTTGTTGAGGGTAGATTGGTTGTTGGTGGACTGATGCGAAGCGCCAGTTTGTATCTTGTACTAGTGTATGTATGAGGGCCATTATCCCTGGTATGGGAGCCCTAGATTGTTGTATTATATTTTTTTGAATATAATGAAGTTGGGTTAAAAATTATAAAAAGTTGTCTATATTCTGTGCATGTGTGATTCACTGTTGTTTATATTCTATTGTGCAAAGTAATATCGTTGAGATTCTTGGTTTGGTAGTGTCAGAGATTCTAACATTCTATCCTAGACCCAAGATCATGGAAATTCAACATCCATAACCTAACTGCTAAAGGAAAGAATGGTTTTGAGATGCAAGGAGAAGGGAAAAAGGAGAATGGGTTATGCCACAAACCTAATAAAGTGAAGGATCAAGGAAAACCCCCATCAAATACTAAAGTGAACTTGGAAGAGAACTCTAATTGGAATACAAATAAATGTAACGAAATAAAGTCCAAAACAAGAGAGAAGAAACCATCATCAACTATGAGTTCAAGAAGGAAAAATTTCAGCAAAGGAACCGCAAGGTAATAGGTACAACAAAATAAATTTTTAGTTAGGAAAAAGAGGCAGGAAAAGGAAAAGAATGTTGAGAAGAGATGAAAAAATAGTTGAAATTATGCACAAACAAAATGTAAAGTCAATTTTGAAACTTCCATACAAGTAGTAAGGGCTTTCATTGCAAAAGTTGCATCTCGAGTAAAATTATTTTGTTTCCATTAAAGAGATAGACATCCTAGATCTAAGTGATTTCTGACAAAATTGGTGAGAGCTAGAGTTCAATCTAGTATACCTATTAATTTAAATGAGGGAAAGAAATTGATCCGAGTTGACTCAACTCCCAGATTTAACCAAGATCTTTTGCTTTCGTGATGTGATTAGAATTGCAATTAAAATAGCATAAAGGAACATAAATGCATGTTGTAAATAAGAAGGAACATGACAAGAATCAGCAACATAATACACAAGACATTGATAACGGAGTTCGTCCAGGAGGGACTACGTCTCTGGGCCCCAGTGTCATGATGGTGTAGGTCGCTGCATTAAGTGTTGGAAAGAGTGATGATGTACATGCATGTGTTTTTCTTTATCATACAAGGAATATGCCCTCATGCAAGAGTGGCTCCAAGATATGTTCCATTGCAGGAACTCTCATTCAAAAAGGACTCTTATCAGTATGGCATAATTTCACATATGACAATAATGAGAATCCTGCCAATATGGCATCAAAGGGATCTCAATTCAGACATACATGGCGACAACATGAGTATCCCATCAACATGACGACAAAGGTATCTCAAACAAAACATGACGAATCATGACAACAAGTACATCCCACAGATGATTCCACGTCATATCAAGTAAGAATCATGAAACAAGTAAGAAAAAAAATATCCCACATCAAACATCAAACAGGGATCTATGCAGCACAATGCATCTCATAGCAAAAAGAAGTACATGAACACACTACATAAACCTCACATCCTGGGGCCATCTAAAGAAAAGGATGTCAAACTGCTAAAGCTGGATGTACCATCAATCACGCGACGTCGAATCTCATGGAATGACTACTCGCACGTTGAACGCTGACACCTACAATCCACTTTGAAAAGTGGCCAAAAAATGAAATGATCAAATGGAAAATCCAAATGCACCATCAGATTTGTGGCATCGAACAGGGTAAAATCGACTGTCAAATTTCTGAATTCTAACAAAGTGAAAATCTGGGGCATAAGGAATCTTTTAGATTCCCCCTAGATTCCTCAAAGATTCCCTCCTCCAGGTCATCTGAAGATCTGCTGCTAAGATCAAAATTCTAACTACGCCATTAGGTTCGTGTCGCTGAGAGGTGTAGGATTAACATAAAGTTTGTCCAATTTGGACACTGGCATAATTTCGCCCTCTTGGAAATTTGGCTCAACCATGGTTCTGTCGGCTCTTTTCCGAGGTTCATGGTTCCACCTGCAAAAATGAATTAAAAATGTTGCCTCAGTTTCCGTGCCACATTCTACCTTCCAGGTGCCCCCTTGTGAATGAGTGGGGACAGATTTAATACATGTTTTGGGCAGAGTTTCCAAAGTAACCGTTGTGCCTTGTTGGCAAACTTGGCAATTTGTTAATGGGAGGTTGGGGGATCAAATCCATCCTCCCCACAAAATCCGTGTGTACGAGTTTTATTAGGGTACAGTTTGTGACCGTTGGTGGGTTGCGGTTATAACCGTTCACATTTTCTTTTTAAATGGGGTGTGGTTACACCATTCACATGTGGTATTAAATGGAGGTTGTATTGAATGCAGTTTGCATTGATGTAGTGTGGTTTGGCATATGCCTCAGGGGGCTGCCGTGTGGGCGGGGTCGGCGGAGCTGCTAGCCGTGGGTTCAACTCCCACTGGCTTCACATTTTATATGTGATTGCATTATGTATAAGGTAATGTGGTTGGTTGGAGGGTCGGCGGGGGTCATGGTCCATCAACCCAAATTTAATATTAAACTTTGTTTTGTTGTTTTATAAGTTTTTTTTGGGTCCAATGGGGTGGTGAGGGTCATGGCCCTCCACCTAAATATTAGTTTTTTCTTTGATTTTATAACAACCACATTTTTCCAATTTTTTCTAATATAAGGGGTATTACACAAATTAACGATCCAACAAATTCACCCGCTTTTGGGAGATAGGTTTCATGCCCCGGTGTTGGTTAAATTGTAGGACACTTAAACATGGCCCAGTGCCCAACTTTGACCAAAATTTTGACTAGCACGTTTTCCCTCGTATGACCTTGGATTTGAGTGTCGTTCACACCGTTGGAATCAAGGTGACGAGCACTTCGATCTGGTGCTAGTTTTGGAGCAATATGACCACTTTGAATTTTGACTTTTTTTTTAGTCCTCTTAGACTTCTGCCTATGTCTGAAGCCACCTAGATCAATCCTCCCCACTGAGAAGCTTTTGGTCCTCCAAAGGCATGAAAAATAATTTGCAACTTCTTTGTACCCTGTCTGCACTTACAATTATCTGATATGTCACCCTTCCTTCTCCTTCACCTTTGTCCTTCAGATCCATAAGGGATGAGACGACACCTGTAACCTCCGCAAACCTGTATTACAATTCTGCAAAATACATTCTTGATTGACATAACCAACTAGTGACCCAAGAGTTTATAACACATACTGGGTGGTCAAGTTTGCATCAAAATGGAAACAATCCCCCAGCTACCAAAACAAGGCCAACATATCATTGTTGTGTCAACAAGTGATAGAAAAAAGATTATCACTACAACACATGATCTACAAAAATAAGGCCAAACACTATTGTTTCTTTAACAAGTGATTGAAACACAACATCACTTTCACAGTTTATCATGCAACTCAAAATAAGACCAGACATCATTGTTTCTTAACAGGTGATGGAAAACATCATCACTTTTACATTTTAAAATGCAACAAATGATTTACAAAAGCATGACCATGACAAGCTAACATATATAGAAACCATTTTTCACTTATCAAGGTGAATGGGTCGCCTCCTTGTGGTGATTTTGCTTGTCGAACAACTGTTTCATCTAGTTCATTCATCGAAACTTTGTCTTTAAGGCACTGCTCTAGATGGAGCCTCCAACAAGTGGCTCTTTGATGGCCACCTCTGTTGCAATTACTGCAATACATCTTCTTCCTCTAGATATGCTTAACATGTTTCTTTGCTTGCTCTTGAGAGGGTCTTTCATGTCACCTCCTTTTGTGTGTTGCTATTCTTTTCCAACACTTAGAAAATGTATGGTTATGTAATCCACAAAAGGTACATGTTTTTTGATGCCTTGATTTATGTCCATCATTAACAACATGATTATAATTGAAATGAATATTCGAATATCGAGACTGGTTATACCTTTCCTTGTTGTCTCTGATGTCATTATGACGATGATAGCTTGCCTTAGCTCCTTCCCTACAATGAGTAATTCCATGGGATGATGGGCATGTGTTCTCATCATTCTCTTTCCTTGATGATTTTGACGATGTCTCGGAAGAATATGACACCTTCGAGCATCCTCCTTCGGTGTATCTCATGCCTGCAAATCGAGGTCTCTGCACAACCTCCAATGGTTGAGTTATGCCTTGGTTATTAAAACCAATTTTTCCCTCATGTTTGTCCCTATAATTGGGATCTCTAAATCTCCAACAAAAGTCATACTATGTGAAGACGAAACTGAAAGGAAATCAACATCTTTTACCTCCACTTTCGAGTTGGAAAGATCTGATGAGGGCTTCTCATCATCTGTTGTTGGTGGTTCGCTGGCTATCTTGGTGCATTCCCCAACTTCCTTTCTGACATACCCAAGTCCTGCATGACAGGGTAATTCCTTAGCCATTAATGCCCAAGCATTTTCCTTCATAACCCATTTTCTTCAACAGTTTGGAGCCAATTCCTGTGGTATGATTTTCGAAAACAGCGAAATCATCATCAAAACACATACATGAATTTAGAGAAGTACTTTTTACCTCACATGGGTCACGCTATAGCTTTTCCATGGCCTCGTCCTTAGCTTGTAGTTGTTGTAGCAAACTCTATTTTTCCTCCTCTTCATGTAGAAGCATCTTCAATTCAATTTTCTCTGTTTAAAGATTCTATTTGTTGTGCTTGATTTCTTCCATGGCCTCTTCCTTGGCTCGCAACTGAAGCTACAATCACTCCTTTTCCCCTGTCTCTTTTTTTAGAGATTCATAAATTATTTCCACCCTTTGGGAAATTTTGAGCATGGTCTCGTACATCACTTTTTCATCCTCTGTCACTGCACGTTCCATTGTTCACGCTTGCAATTCACATCCATGCAAAGACCGCTCTGATACAAAACTTGATCCGAGTTGACTCAACTCCCGAATTTAACCAAGATCTTTTGCTTTCCTGATGTGATTAGAATTGCAATTAAAATATCATAAAGGAACATAAATGCATGCTGTAAAGAAGAAGGAACATGACAAGAATCAACAACATAATACACAAGACAATTATAATGGAGTTCATCCAGGAGGGACTATGTCTTCAGGCTCTAGTGTCAAGATGGTGAAGGCCACTGCATTAAGTGATGGAAAGAGTGATGATGTACATGCATGTGTTTTTCTCTATCATACAAGGAATATGCCCTCACGCAGGAGTGGCTCCAAGAGATGTTCCGCTGCAAGAACTCTCATTCAAAAAGGACTCCTATCAATATCACATAATTTCACATATGAAAATAATGAGCATCCCACCAATATGGCATCAAAGGGATCTCAATTCAGACATACATGGCGACAACATGAGTATCCCATCAACATGACAACAAAGGGATCTCAAACAAAACATGATGAATCATGACAACAAGTACATCCCACAGATGATTTTGTGTCACATCAAGCAAGAATCATGAAATAAGTAAGAAAACAAGATCCCACATCAAACATCAAACATGGATCTGTGCAGCACAATGCATCTCATAGCAAAAATAAGTACATGAACACACTGCATACACCTCACATCCTGGGGCCATCTGAAGAAAAGGATGTCAAACTGCTGAAGCTGTCCGTACCATCAATCTCGCGTATTTGAATCTCATGGAATGATTGCTCGCATGTTGAATGCTGACACCTACACTCCACTTTGAAAAGTGGCCAAAAATTGAAATGATCAGATGGAAAATCTGAATGAAACATCAGATTTGTAGTGTCGAATAGGTAAAATCGACTTTCAAATTTCTAAATTCTAATAAAGTGAAATTTGGGGCTTAAAGAATCTTTTAGATTCCCTGTAGATTCCTTCCTCTAAGTCATCTGAAGATTTGCTACTCATATCAAAATTCTAATTGCGCCATTAGGTTGGTGTTGCTGAGAGGTGTAGGATCGACATAAAGTTTGTCCAATTTGGACAATGGCAAAATTTCGCCCTCTTGAAAATTTGGCTCAATCATGGTTCTGCCTGCTCTTTTCCCAGGTTCATGGTTCCACTTGCAAAAATGAATTAAAAATGTTGCCTCGGTTTCCGTGCCGCATTCTGCTATCTCGGTGCCATCGTTTGAATGAGTGGGGAAGGATTTAGTACATGTTCCGGGCGGAGTTTCCAAAGAAACCATTGTGCCCTATTGGCAAACTTGACAATTTGTTGATGGGAGGTCAGGGGATCAAATACCGTCTCCCCACAAAATCCACGTGTACAGGTTTTACTAGGGCGCGGTTTTTGACCGTTGGTGGGTTGCGATTATAACCGTTCACATTTTATTTTTAAATGGGGTGCAGTTGCGCCATTCACATGTGGTATTAAATGGGTTTTGTATTGAATGTGGTTTGCATTGATGTAGTGTGGTTTGACATATGGCACATGGGGCTGCCGCGTGAGCAGGGCAGGCGGAGCTGCTGGCCATGGGTTCAAATCCCATCATCTTCGCATTTTATATGTGATCGCATTATGTATAAGGTAATGTGGTTGGTTGGAGGCTCGGTGGGGGTCATGGCCCGTCGACCCAAATTTAATACTAAACTTTGTTTTGTTGTTTTATAAGTTTGTTTTGGGTTCGATGGGGTGGTGGGGGTCATGGCCCGCCACCTAAATATTATTTTTTTTCTTTGATTTTATAACAACCACATTTTTCCAATTTTGTCTAATATAAGGGATATTAGAAAAATTAACGATCCAAAAAAATTGTCCACTTTCAGGAGATAGGTTTCATGCCCCGGGGTTGGCCAAATTGTAGGACACTTAAACCTAGCACATTGCCCAACTTTGACCAAAACTTTGACTGTATCATTCTCCCTCATACGAGCTCAGATTTGAGTGTCATTCACATCGTTTGAATCAGGGCGAAGAGCACTTTGATCTGGTGCTAGTTTGGGAGCAATATGACCACATTGAAATTTGACCCTTTCTGAGTCGTCTTGGACTTCTGCCTGTGTCTAGAGCCACCTGGATTAGAAATCTAAGAGAACAAATCATGTTTTATGAATCAATGAATCATTAATTAACAGAAAACAAGTCTATTATACCTTTGAAGTGAAATTTTTCAAGTCAACTACTGTCCTTGTTACTTTTGACTATCGTTTCTTTCATTTGGTTATCTTTCAATAAATTAAGTTTAGCGTATTAAGAACAACTAGTCATATGAGTCCTTCGCAATCAAAACTTCTAATGGGTACAAGTTTCTTGTTTTCAATATACGTTTGTCCTTGGTTTATACCTATTTCAATCTCACATTTCTCTAGCAGGAGGAGCTTTCCCATGTTTTGGTTCTTATAGTTACAAAACTTGGCTCTGTGAAGACTTGGGTGAGACCGGAGAGTAAGTGATCGACTCAAACATGGGAAATAATCAGGCAAACTAGGATATTTTTTCTTACAAGAATGGTAATTTTTTACTGACCAAGAAGCGAGTTTGACTTGCCAGCAAGTTAGTTTGGCTTGTTTTCTCTATTGGCCTGAGTTTGAATAGGAAACTATAACAACTTTTGTAACAATTATCTTGATAATGTTATCAAGTTATAAATGTATATTTTTAATGTAGTGGAAGACTAAAAGAGGAAGATGGAGATGAAAGTAAATATGATAGTAGGGTTAGTAGTTATACCACGCTAGAGAGTTTTGGCATGTCCCCAAGAATGGATGACAATGAAGAGGACTTCTTGGATCCAACTATGCCAAAAATTTCCACCAAAGATCCACTTCGAACCTCAAGGTTGACATTTTGAACATTGATTTTGGATTCCTCTTCATCCCAAAAGAAAGTACTATTTTCAACTACAACAACAATCTCTTTGCCTGGTGGTAACCTTTCAACTGCCTCAGGATCAAGATCCTTGTTGGTCATATACCTGTCAAGTCTATCCAAGGACACCATTTCTTGTGAGATAGATATTAAAGCTTGAGGAAAGTTCCTAATGGGTTCTTGAATAATTTTGAAAATTGATTTTGCAGTGAACACCTTCCCTGCTATAAGTTTTTCTCCTACAAAAAAGCATGTAGTGAATGTCACTATTGAAACAAGTGAAGGTGTGCTTCATGTAGTGAATGTCACTACAGAAACAAGTGAAGGTTTGCTCCATGTAGTGAATGTCACTACTGAAAAAAGTGAAGGCATGCTCCGTAGAGTAGTTATATTCACTGAAATAGAATACATAGTTTTGTAGAGCCATTCATATTTGGAATTCCTAAAAGACTCTACACGTGTTTGGAAATGGTCTTCCCATGCTTGAAGTTTGAAAATGCTCATATAATTCAAAAAATAATTAGTGGTATGAAGATCACACATTTTCACTAACTGGAACTTGTATCTCCTATTTCTCTTGGATCCCCAAGCTAGAATGCCCATTATTAGTGCCATGCAAACAAAACCAGACAACATAGAAATGCCCAAAACCTCAAACAAGATTGATAAAGAAACCCAAACTTGTATAGGCATCATCCAAATGTAATGAAGCTGCAACATCGCATCTAAAAGTTGTTGAGCATCCATGACCATGTAATTTACAATCTGGCCAACACCATGAGCTTGCCTAGTGGAGCTTGACAATCTTAAACCCTTCATGTATAAAGTTTTGATCAAAGTAGACCTTATCAACATGCCCAACTTTTGACATTGAAATTTATATTGATGGGAACAAAGAACCTCAACGGATTTTTCTAAAATAGTATCAATACAAGGACAAAGCCTTCATAAGGAAAGCTCTGATCTCCAGATGTAAAACCAACAAATTTTTGTATCAAAACTGGGCCAATATAGATCACACATAGTTTTTCAATGGTCGGGGATGCAGTAAGTGCAAGATTTGGCCAAAAGCATTGAAGCAATGTAAGGTGTACAGGGTGTTGGTGTTCCACTATGTTGTTAGACCAGTTTGATTTAAAAAGTTCAAACATATTTTCAGTGCTATCACCAGGTGCCAGTGCAGGAACATCTGTCAATTGCAAAGAATTTCTGTAACCTTTTTTCAATACAGGATTCAACCATAACCATGTATCCCTTGACAAAATACTTGTTGTAGCATATGGGGTTATTAATTCTTCTCAGTGCCAGAATTCAAAGTGCTACCATCAAGAATAGGTTCAAGTAAAACTTTTTCTATTTCTTCAACAATGGTGATTCTTGTAGTCCCTTTGAGGGCTAATGCTAGCAAAAATCCATGGGTAGGGAAAATTATCAATGCAAAAAGGTCATCAAGAGGGAGAATACTATATGGATTAGGAGTCATGGACATGAACCTGATGATTGTAGAGATCATGAATATTGTATTTAGAATGAAATTATAAACCACCAGAGATATAGAGACTTTGGACATGTTGTAGCTTTGAATTTATTCTCATGTCCAATTTACTACCCCAAATATAATCCATGAAAGTGCTTGGATTCCAGATAAAGAAATAAGAAATCAATGTTAATGAGGATGTCAAATCATCCAAGCTGCAATGAATTGAAAAAGAGGAGGGTCATATTGCTACTTACAGGCATAGGATTTTCTACTTATTTTTAGTACAAGCCTTAACACAATACAACACGGGAGGTTTCAGGTTCTAAATGACTCAACAAGATGTCTTTATTTGCAGCAATTTCCTTCCAAAAACTTCATAACGATGAGGCAAAATTCAATTCTTTCTTGAAGGTAAATGTTGTAACTATTGATTCGAGGAAACATCCATTTGAAATCTCATAACCCATCTAAATCTCTCTTTCATTAAAATCTGTAAGTGGAAATAGTTTTTCTACAGACTAATGTGGATCCACTTCATTATAATACATGTACTACATCCAACGTAAATGAAATAGACCAGAAAGAGAACTTACAGTGTGATGCCCAAGGCCCCAAACAGATTCATCATGAAACTTTTTCCTTAATGGATGCCTGAAAAAATTCTTCATGATGACAGTGAATGCAATGTTTTTGGAGATATCGGAAATCTCTCTATCCTGGTAAGACTAGTGAAAGGCTTGTAGAATCACCAAGCCGAGGGCTGAACAAATCCTCATGCCCAAATTGAAAGGCATCATCTTCATCTGCTTAAAACTCCTCTTTTGATTCTTTCGGCTCAAAGTCATCTTCGTCCTCATCAACTGAGCGATTCAGAGAGTAATTCAAAGATCAGAATTGTCAACATCCTTTGCATCTTCATATTCTGAATCCACTTCCATAAGATAGTTTGTCATCGATCTTGAGGGTTTCATTTGCTAAACTCTCACTCCTATGATCACCATGTTGCTTCAACTTTGAAGGATCATTTCAATATTCAGCTCGCTCAGTCTTGGCCTTATCAATTCTCTATTTCTTTTCAACCATTCCAGCACGCTTCATTTGTAGAGTAAATGGCGTTACAAGCCATAAAATAATGTATAATAAGGCTGCCAATCCTTGCGACTCCCAGCGTATGTTCTCTCCATACAGACAAAACAATGTGCCTTTGGTATGTATGTATCACTTAGCATAAGCAATAGCCATTCTTTCCAAGTGTCTCATCCTTGCACTCCCTAAAGGCTACAAGTGGGCATTAATATCACCATAACCATGTAATATCTGAGCCTTCATCAAATCATCCCAACTGCAATAAATTGAAAAAGAGGAGGGTCGTATTGCTATTTACAGGCAGAGGATCTGGTTGGGAGATTATTTCTTATTTTCTTATTATACGCTCTTGGCCTAGATAGCATTCTACATCTCCAGAATTGTATAGCTATTGTGGAGGACGCTGTTATCACTCAGGTTGTTCCCAAAAGTTGTAAGAAAGGGAATACAGCCGAGGTAACCACAGACCAATCTTTTAGATACATATTCTAGCCAATCTGCATCCAGAGAGGGCTCTCTCTTTATGATTTAGCTTTGTTTTGAAATGTGTTAGGCTAGTTATGAAGTTCAAGGGTTTTGTTTTGGGTTTGGATGGTGAGATTCAATAGAACAGTGAGGCAAACTGAATAGTTCAGTCCATTGGGCATGATGGAGTCAAAGAAGGATGGCTTTCTGGATTTGGTTTCTTAACAGAGGATGACATCACAGAGCAAGGTAGTCAAACATGGAACAAATTAAGGCTGAAATCAGATGGAATGGACTCAAATGGGTGAAGGGCAGTTAAGAATCCTTCAACATATTGAAAGAGGGAAAATGGATGATTACTGTTAAGGAGCAGTTAAGAATTCCTTAGCAAATAGTCAATATGCGAGAATCAGGAAACATGAGCAATTAAGAATTCACTGTTATACAAATTCTGAAGAAACCCAGAGAATAATAAAGACTAAAAACATAGTACAGTTTAAGAAAATTTTGAATTAATCCTTTTCTTTACCATTCAGATTATGAAACACAGATGATATAGCAAACAAGAAAACTGTAAAACATGAGATATAGGGGACTTATTGATCCAGAGTTTGATTCAAGAATTCTGTGACAAGTCCTCTGCATCAATTCCTCATCCAGTGAGCCCGACAACAGTTGATTCCAACAACTCTCTATTCCAAAAAACTCAATATTACAACAAAATCTAGGAATGCCCACCAACCCCAAGTACTTCGTTTGGGGGGGTATTTATACAAAATATCTGATGGAGATAATATCTAGTGATGACTAATCCCTTTTTTTACAAAAGATAGAGACAAACAGTCTCAAAAACAAGGAAAAGATAAATTGTTGCTGTGTTGGCTACTCTATCTTTGTCGGATGTGTTGGAGGTAGGTTTTGCGAGTCGGTTTACAGTTGTCTTCCACTGATACTCTGTGCTGGTTGCTCCATCTTTGTTGGACATTCTTTGACCCTGATCAGATACACTTCGACCCGCTTGACCCTCATTTATCTCTGTTTATCTTATCATGGAAAAATAGCCCGAAATCTACGTTTTACCCAAGAGAAATTTACAAAATTTCTAATATATCTTGCCACCATTTCTGCTCTGGCAATTTATGCCTCTGAAGTTTTCTGAGAGTTTCATCAGTCTCTGTATATCTGAAGAAATTAGGCTGAATGGCGAATAGATGTGTTACCTCGTGCTCGATGTAGAATAAATTCTCTAAGTTGTCATAGAGAACTCGGCCAGATGGAAGGGCTTTCACTCCCGATGCACTTGATGATGCGCTAGCTTGATTGCTAACATACTTATTTAATTTATCAACATAATCAATGTGTTTCATTAACTTATCATTGATGACCAAAGGGCTTGGTAGCCCTTTACTCAGCAAAACTGTGAACTTCTCCATAAAGGCATTAACTTCTACTTGCATATCTTGGCACCTTCTCTCTAAGTTCTGCATTAAAGTTCTCTTGGTTAGAACCCTTTTGATTTCCAGAATGGTGTCTGTCCTATCTGGAATGCCAAGTTGCTCCAGCTGTTTTGCATTGTGGGTGTTCAAAAAATGTATAAGCCGATTAGCTTCCTCTGGCATTTTGCCCAACTGTACTCTTGTCTGTTGAATTACCTCATGGGTTGTGTTTATTAAGCCGATCTGCTCATAGATCACTTGGATAGATGGCCATATTTCATTTATAGACTAGGTGATATTTGCCCAAAGGATTTTATGATCTTTTCTAAGGGCTTATCAAAGGTGAGCTCCTGTTCTAATGTTTTGACTTTACTTTCTAAGGCTTTAATCTCCTTAGTTTTTTCCACAACATTGATTTTGGAAATATCATAATTTCTCACTGCCTTATCCAATTGGTCTTTTACCAGTTTCAACTCTGACACTTGTAGCTTTAGTTCTTCCATGGCCTTTATCAATTCTTCTATGCTCATATTAGTACTGTTGCCTGGTGCTGCTCCTGCTGATGATGTACCTGTGATTACCTCTGTTGTGACTGCTGGGACATTTGGGGCCAATGCTGATCCAATTGTTGAGGGGACTGCAGTTGTGACTATAGGGATCACCTCAGGTGGCTAGGAGGTTGACTCTCCCTGCTTCTCTTTTAGTGCTTTTTCCAGTGCCTGCTCTGTATCAGTTAATCTTTCATTGAGTTTCATGAGCAGGTCCATCATGTCTTCCTCTGATTTCTGCTCTATAATTTCTACAGTCTGAGGGTGCCTTGAAGGAGGTAGCTTCAGCTGTTTCCTCAGGGCAGCGATGTCCTCTTTCCATGTCCCAGTTCCATGATGATCTCTTCCAACGATTTGATTCTGTTATCCTTGGCCAGAGAAGAGGCTTTTTCCAAATGTAGTTGAGTTGTTGTATTGTCCAGGGAGTTTTGCAACTGGTGGGCCAACATTGCTTTGTCAGCCAGGGTAGAATAGACCATTTCCCCAGTCTGCTTGTGAAGTTCAATTTGGTCCATTGGATGAATGTCTTTGGCTAGGACCTCCAAGTTTGTTCTGATGTAATCTGCTGCCGACTGGGGTTGCTATACCTTTGGCTTAAAATAACTCATTAACATTTTTCCTTCCTTAATGTCATAGGCAGACATTAACCTTTGCTGGCTTGAGGGGGCCATTTTCAAGTATTGATTGTACATTTGAATCCTCACAGGATCATTTTTAGCCTTAATTTCTGTGAAAGTCCGTTTAATGTCGGAGGCATGTTTGCTTTGTGGCCTAGTGGATGATACTTCAACACTGTGCTATCTTTCTAGCTCCTGCCTATGTGAGCGAGTTGATGTCTCTACCACTGGGGAAGTCTGCTGGATGACTACCCTTTATATCCTCTGGCTATCTGTGGTTTCTTCAATAATTTCATCTTCTGATGGAGGATTCAATCTTTGCCTCTTTGCACCTGGTTGTTCTGCAGGTCCACCTATGGGGGGAGTGGCTTTTCTATCTCTCTTCCTGTTTCTTTCCTCATTTAGAGGAGTTTGCAATGCTGGAATTCCTGCTGCTTTATTTTGGGCTGGAGGAATTTGTTCTTGTTGATCTGTCATTGCAGACTGCTCTGTGTTTGCCACTTCTTTTCCCTTTGAAGTTCCTGTAACTGGTGTACTGGTTTCCTGTACAGGCTGCTAAGAAGTTCCAGCAAAGGATGTACCAACTCCTGATTGTTGAGGCAGCTTGAAAGATACCTGTCCAAAAGAGTCCAGGTCAAGGGTTTTTTCAAGATCTTTCATGGCATTTTCCATCTTTTCTTGCTCACTAACTTCTTCTATTAAAGTCCCTTCTACCCATTCATCCTGATTTGCAAACTGTTCAATTTCTGGGATCTTATGATGTATATAAACTGACAGCCTGTTTCTTACCCTTCTGTCACTTATGAAACTATATGGGTCATATGGCACCCACCAAAAACTCTTCTTCAATCTAAGGTGTTCTTCTAATATCTTCTCAGCATCTTTCCATGCATCCCTAGAATTGATGACATAAGGGCCTAACTGGTTTTTGATTCTCAGTTGAGTCTTCTTCTTTGCATTACAAAAGTGGGTTAAGTCTGCATTGATGATCTGCCTGAAATATTCTAATGCAAATAACCTCATGGGAACATATCTAGGCAACTTGAAAGGGCAAAGTTCACATCCATACATTCTCATTTCTGTGTGATTCTGGTAGAGGTACCAGTCACCTATCCTGTACTGTTTAGAAAGCTGCAAAATCTTTTTCATGTCACCAGTGATCCTAGGAGGAGGATCTCCTATCAACAGAGTGGAGGCTGGGTGTACAAATAAGTCAATGAATTCACTATAGGTATAAGGGGATTCACAGGTATTATGGAAGACTGAGCTCCAAAAGATCACAGACCTCCGATTTCCTTTTGAGTCTAATTTCTTGCTGGGAAATGGAAAGCTGTCTGGCTGATAATATAACAATAGATGGTATATAAAATATGTGTATTTGAAGACTCCTTCTCTATCTAAATTTATAAATTGATCATGGATTTTGTTGGCAATAAAAGTGGCATAGTCATACTTGACAGCAGGGGTTGTCCTGGAGTAAAGATTGATAATAGAACCAGGGTGATATCATCCACATATTCACTGGACCTAAATCCCAAGATCAAGGATATCATGTCAACAATAAGTCTACCAGTTTCAATGAAAAAGGCGTGCAGATAAGGAGGAGGACCTTTAGGTTGGTGCGTTGGTATCATGAACATCTGAGCAATGCGGGTTATCTCTGACTTGGGTAATTGAGATGCTTGTTCAAGTAAAAATCCCATGGAAAGATGAGCAAGGGGCTCAGTGGAATGGAAATGTATCATCTCATTGATGGATTCAGTAGTTATGGAAAAAAGGACAGTTTGGGAAGGAGACATAATTGCTTTATGGACAGGGTCATAGTTGGCACAAAATTAGTGAATGATGTCTAGGAAAACATGGACTGAGGGAAGGAAGTACATGGGAAAGTTTGATTACCACAGTCCAAAAATATCAGAGTTGCTTAGATAACTATCCCCAATGTGGCAGAAGGTCTGAAGATGATTTCTGTCATCAAATAAATCTTTTATTTGGAAATCTCTGTCGGCCAAGGGTAGATAATTTAAGTCTTTATGAGGTGCATTTATGGGCGCGACATTCAGGGCTATGGGGGCTTCCATGTTTGGTTCTTGTGTATTCAACCTAGAATTCGGGCTTCTGTGGAAACAATGGACTAAATAGCAGGTTTGGGGGTCTTCTTATGGTAGCTTCGGAATGATTTCAACTTGAATTCGGCTCTTTGAGGTAAAATTCTTAGTGGAAAAACTGAAATTACAGGTTTGCGAAGTGAATTGGGTAAATACCTGTGTTTAAGAGGCAAATCGTGTAATTCGCAGGTTGAACGACGAACTTCAGAGCACGACGCTGGAATTTCTTGGTCGGGTGGTGGACTGGACGTATTTTGCATGGAGCACAGTCTGCAGGGAATAAGGGTGAAAATGAAATTTTCTCGTCAATTTAACGAAATTTGGTTTGGCGGGGCTTTTTTGGCATTTATTGGCGAATGACGTCAGAGCGATGGGACATCTTGTCGTTTAGCGGAGGGTGGTAAATGGTTTACCCCGCACCGCTTTTGGGGTCGGGCGGTTTTGGATGGGGGGCAAGCGATCAATGCGGGAGCACGACGCGTGTCCATGGTACGGGAGTAATACCACCGTTTCCCCGGGATTTAAAGGGCGGCAGATGGGGGGGTCGCGAAATAATTTTGGACCGTCAGATGGTGGAGCAGAGATCGGACGGTGGGCGCTGCACGGAGATGGTGGAAGTTAATGCGTGGGCCCGCAACAAAATAAACCAAGGTTTTAATGGTATTGGGCGGGTTTGGATTGGTCAGCGGCCTGGCTTTAATTAACCCGGGTGGCTAATTAACCCACAGTTTGCGCGCGGAGGTTATTAAAAGGTTTCAAATGAACCTATTAATCCCTTTTTAATCAGTGCTATGGTCGTAATCGACCGGGGTGGGGATATTAATATTTTGGGGATTTTTTATTTATATATACATAATACGGGATATGGTAAATGATTTTTATACGGGATTTATGTAATAAAGGTTAATTGTTAATATGAACAAATAAATGAAGGCGACAGCGCTAAGTCATATGGTCAAAAACTTAGGCTAGAAGGGAAAAAAGGGGTTTTATGGAGAATTTTGTTATTTTCCTAAGTAAGAAATGGGGTTTCCACTTAGGCACTTTATGAAATGAGATGGAGTGGCTTTAGTGATATTAAGCAGATCTCAATACCATTGGGAAAATTAGTAAATGTTTTGGGGGAAAAGTGTGAAGGGGAGTTAGTCATGCCTCGCTTGAGCTGCTCCAAGAGTAATGTCTGCCATGGCACTTGTGATGGGAGTGTAAGTTAACACATTTCTTAAGAGACAAAACCTATCACAAGTCTCATTTTGCAACAGCAATCTACCTACCCAGCCTACTTTGCCTAGCATTTTTTCTTCTTTCTTGGGTGCACTTGGACTGGCAAACCCTTTTCAACTTATCTTTTCTTTTCAGTGTGAGCCTACCTAAGTCTACACTTATTTCTTCCAAGGGCTCAGATTAAACAGTTGAGCTCCTTTGCTTCTCTACCTATCTACATATCTGCCAATTTTAAACAGTTTGGTCAGATTTTATTCTCTATCTCTAAAACAGGAAATTCAAACATGAACTAGCCAAGATTAAGCTGTTTGGCCATTCATCAATTGTGGCATAAAGTTCAACAAGCTGCACACAATGTTTTATTTACAGAAAATGAAAAAGTAGTGGCTTTTTGGATTTGCACACTTTCCTGGTCTTTCTTTGTTTGGGGTTCATTTCTTTCATTTTTTCTTTTGACCATTTTATTCTTTTTACCCTTTGATTTTTCTTTTAGGGCATACCCTCTTTACATTTTTTCAAATTTTTTGATTCTTTTACAATAGGGAAAACCTTTGCAACCAGAAAAGGTATGAACATATTACAGAGCTCATCAATGTCAATCATGAAATATGATACCTATTGATATAGGAGCATAATAGACGCAACTTATGCATCCTCAACCACTGGGAGAGGACCTTTTGAGCTGCTTCAGCTGAACACATAATCACTTGAATGTACATAATTGATGGTTGATGTTTTTTAATCAACCTATTCATGGATCGTTGTTGGGAGGCCATCCCTATGCTCCTCATATTGTGGGATAGCACAATCATCTTCTCACCCCTAAGGGGGATTCTTTGCTAAGGGCCCCAAGTATCATTTGTTGCCTACCTTCCAGTATTTCTCTTTCTGCGACTTCGGCACTACAAACCAGGAATGGACTGCAATTCTAAGTCTGCCAGAAGCCTGGTATGAAATAGAATTTATCTATAGTAAAATCCCTAGCTACTCAGCGTTATTGGCTTTGAGCTCTCTCCCAACCTCCTAAGGAAGAAGAAAAGTAGCGAGGAAGGGGAAGGAGGGAAATTAAATGATTAGATTTTATCAATTTGTAAATTTGTCGATTACAACGGGAAATTAAATTTTAATGGGTCAATTTTAGATTTTCGAGTGACCCAAAATTAAATTTTAATAATTTTTCCATTTTTTATGTTTCTATTATTGAGTAGGAGGTTTATTCGCATAGAGGGGCCTAAAAATGATAATTTTGGATTGAGGTATCAATAAAATTAAAAAAAAATATATTTTGAATTTTTTTTTTAGGATCCATTACATGAAAGTATAAAAGACTTCTCTAGTATGTTTATATAAAGAGGGAAAGATAATATGAGGTTTACACATAAGGGGAATATTAACGTCATAGTCTAACAATTATGTTTTTTTGCTTTGAAAGTTACAGAAATTCTGGTCATATTTTGAAAAAATCCAACAGGGATTTTTGTAAATCCAAGTAAAAGTTGTCAAACTTCATAATTTTAGGTGCCCTAGAGGTTTTTGATGGTGCTGAATCTATTTCCACCATCAAAAACATGATTCAAACACTACATCTACAATATTTTTTGAAATTTTTTGCCCGGATTCTGGCCACTTTTGGTCGTTCGAGCAATTCCTCCACCTCCTTAGACGACTCTAATATTAACTAACCTTAAGGAGGTGGAAAATATATCTAATTCTATTAATAATCTTATTAATAAATTAAAATAATCCTAGGTAGCCCATTATTTTATGTGGTTCAAAGTTCTTGGAGAATGGTAACCGTTACATCTAAGGAATATTTGTACCATGTAGATCCGCCCAAAGGATTCACTTCCTGTTGGATTAACCATGAAGCTTGACCATGATAGTGTTGAGTGAATTGAACTTGTGAACTCTCAATAAATTAGGCATTTTACGGACCATGACTCGACCAAATGAGCTAACCCCGGGGACTAAGTTCAGGGTATGTTTATTTTGTATATTTTGTCTTTTTATTTTGGTTTTCCTTCGGGTGGGCTTGGGTGGTGTGGTCAAAATGAGTTGACAGAATCATAAACAACCATTGAACAAGGGATAACCAAATTCAAGTCCATTGCCTATGTTTTGTTTAATATATTGAACATTCAGCTGAATATATAGTTTAGGAATGATATTTAGTAACTAGGGTAACTGGAAAAATAGTGCAGAGCAGAGATTGAAAGAAAAAAATAATACATACCTAAAAAATTTTGATGTCTTTCTGATTTCCCTTAGCTGAAAGTGTTTTTTCATTTACAGATGCCCAGGATAACCATGGCAGGACCTCCCAGTAGATGCCAATTGTGAAACATTAGCTCGTTGGTGTGCCGATGCCATATCAAATACACAGATCGATAAGTATTATTATTGATTTCCAAAAACAACCACCTTGAATTCTTCCTCCCTTTGATTCCTCGTCTTCGTCCTATTCTTGCCAATCCACCCACCCACAAAAACAAAAAATCTCTTATTTTTTTCCATTTATCATCACAATTCAAATGGCTTACTGAAACAAAAATTCAAACCTACACTATCTTACGACTTCGCCTTGAATTCTTCCTGCCTGTTGTTATAGACATTTTTGTGCCTTACAGCATTGAGCATGAAATGTCCATAATATAAGGGATCCAAAGTCCCTAAACATGTTGTTCCTACCCCTAGAGGAACAAGGCTAACAAACTACAGCAATTCACAGAAGTTCTCCACCAAAAAACACTCAAAACAAGTCAAAACAGGATCATGTCAACTGCTCCACTGAGCATCTGCGCTGAATGTCAACTGCTACACTGGCTACCTGCGTTGAATGTCAAATGGAACACTGGCTACCTGCGCTGAGCGAGATTGGACATGTGGCAGGCTCATTCCTCAAGGTGTCAAAACCCAGGAAGCTTCCAAAATGACACTTGCCTCAGGGAATTCGACTGGTGATGAGTAAGAGGTTCCAAATCTCCAAGTGGAAGAAAGAACCTCCAAGTGGAATCAAGAACTGACAGAGGGAGAGGACACTAGTCACATCTCAAGCTGACTCATCCTCTCTCCAAAAATCTATATATGGATCTCTCCTCCATGAGATCTAGAGGCTGGAATGTTGTGATTGCAAAGAATTGCTGCTAGTTTGAGATCTGAATCATTGGGTGCTTAATGCTTTGAAGGGGGTGAAGATAGGAATTTCATTTGCTGGGAAGAGGCGCTGGATTGGAGCCTTTTGGGTTGTATCTCTTCTCAAACCCTTGTTATTCATCAATAAAGCTATCTTGTTTTCTCCTATATGCTGATGTTCTCTTGATGTATGATTGCATTAGTGTATTTGATTTATCTAATCCTGAATCATTTGTGAATATGAATATCTATCTTTGAGTTGTGTTCTTCTCTTGTCGCAAGTAGCTGTTCTCTTGTGATCTCGCAGGAATCAAGTAGCTGTTCTCTTGAAGCCGGGCAAGCGAGGAGGCAAGTAGCTGTGAACACCCAAAGAGAAGAGGATCTAGATTGAGGGACAAACGGAAGACATCGGTAAGTCCATTGATCTCTCCTCTCTTTCAATTCATAAAGGAAGAAGTACTTAGATAGCTGTCTCTGTTTGTTGCTAAGGCACTATCACACCTTAGGTGGATAGGATCGTCCTTCATAGGCATTTTTCCCCACAACAAATTGGCGACTCCGTTGGGGAGATTTGTTTAGTCATTTCATTTGTGTTTCTATCATTGTTTGTTTCATAGACTCAACAACAACAATCGAACTGCATTCTCAGATGCAAAGTAAATAGTTGCTGCCTTGATCCTTCACTGGATTTTGTCTATGATCTGAACAATAGACTCACAAATGATTTGATGATCCTTGTGATAGATCTTATTACCCCCCTCAAAGCATCCCTTTGATATTACCTTGCTTGTGTTTCTGATTTGGCCTGAAACTGTTGATTTTTGAGCAAACTGTGACTCAGAACCTGAGAGAAACGAGAGTTTCTCCTTCAGCGCAGACACAGTGAAGGCAGTCTGCATTTCAACGCAGTTCCCGAAGGGAGTACCTGCGCTGAATGTCAAAACCTCAGTGTTGAGGTTGCGCTGAACCAGTTTGGCCTTGTGCAGCTGGGGTTCTCTGCTCTCTGTTGCCCTATTTTGATCTCTGTTTTTTGCAGCCTTTAACTAGCATAGGTACAAGTCTGATAACTCCTTTTCTCTGCTTAGATTCCACCTCCTTTTGTACAAAAAGACTTTGAGTGTTTTTATGTGTTTGTGGCATCATTCGAAGTTTTCCTTTGCAAGAGTGAAATAGTCCTCCTGTAGCCCTTGATTCAGATCTATTGATTGTGATCTTAGGAGAGAGTTCATTGGCTGTTTGCAGATTGATTATACACTTACTTTTGCTTGTGGTTTGAGTTTGTCTCTTTTAAGTGTCAAAACAAGTATTCATTTCAGAAATCGTTAAGTGTTGTAATCGCTTCTACCCTCTCTGATTTCGGAAAAGTAATCTTGTTTGTATTTGTCATTTAAAAGCAAATTCAAAATTGTACAAAAAGCTTTCTTTGTAGGCATCAATACTAAGAAAGCGGAAAACAAACACCTGCATTGTGCATTTGCATCTTGATAGTTTGCATGTCTGATTTAGGAAAAGTGCATTAGAGTGTGCTGATTGCTCATTGATAAAAGATGATGTCTTTCTTTTCCCTTTGTAGTTAGGATTTTCATCTGTTGAAAATATATATAAAGCTTGCTTATCATCTTTAGACTGCATTTAGGAAGTTGTATCATACATCTCATGGTGATCCATAAAGGCAAACTGCTAAACAAGATCAACCTAAAATAAACTGAATGAACTTAACAACGCTTTGTAACATAACGCACAACATAGAGGTCTAGGCTAGAGACGTGTTCCGGCGTCGTAAAACCTGGTATCTTACCATTGAGTGGTTGGGTGATTCCTCCACGGTGAAGCGATAAGAATCAGTACGGATTGTGCTGCCACGTACCGTCGCGTATATATTGGGAGACCCCTATAGGAATAAAGCCTTTATCCATAGGAAGCTGTGTCGGCCGCCCTACGATTCGCAATGCACTGAACACAGCATTCGGGAAGATTGACCGCCCGTACCTTAAAAAGTATTCTGCGGTTTTGCGAAAAGTTTGGCACACCCTCTACCTAGAACTCCAGAGCAGTTCCTTTTGGCCTTTTTCAGACTCTATAACAGAAAAAGTCCATCCGAACATTTTTCACTTCGGGCTCGTTAAAACATCGAAGGAGACTAGAGTCATATTTAGCTTTTTCTCGACTCTTTAAAATTGAAAAAGCAAGTTGTGTCTAAGCGTCGTTAAAATTTATTTTAAACGGAATAATCATCACCTTTCCCTCGTTGATCTTCGAAGTTAGTCTACCACCAACAGAAGTTCTTGTAGAATCGCTAAAAAATCTTTTGGATAGACTAGATATGTCTGAACAACCGTCGACATCTAGGACTGTGTCGTCCGACACAGCAGCAGCAGAACCTCCTACTGCTACTCCAATGATGTTTGCTGGTATACCATCTGTCCCGGCAAATTGTCAACAACAAGCTGGAGTCCAATCAGAGACTGTTTCGACGACATGGTTAGTTCCTATTTCTTCATCCGGATTATCATCTGGTATTTCTTATGTTGAAACTCAACAAATTTATCCAATGTGTCTTCAAAGGCCAATCTACCCTTTAAGTACTGGATTGCCACCGTATGGAGGACAATATGCCTTTTCATTGTTCCCCCCGGAGAACAACCATATGGGAGTTTACAACAAAATTCAGGTCAAACTAGAATTACATCCAGCGAATGGGTACCAATACTGCCTTAGCAACCAAGGGTTGCATATTCAATGCAACCAGTCCACCCTGTGTCGAATGTTGCCACTATACCTGGTATGGTGATTGCGTCGCAAGTACAAGCGCTGCCTGTTGTATGTCAACCCCAAGTTTCTCAGGTTGCCATACAACAGCCTCTTGTCTCGACAACTCAATCACAACCTCAGGTTAGTGCCTCCTTATCTGGAGCGACTCAGGATCAAACAAGTATTGTGACTCCTCATCTTGGTCCATCATCCAGTATTGGTCAACAGCAAATGGTTCAACAACCAGAGCTGGTTCAAACTCAACAACCCCCATTCCAGCAATCATATCAAGGACCTGAGCAACAAGTCTTTGTAAGTAATGGGCAATCGCTTTTCCAAAGCGGTAATCAACAACCATATTATAATGGTTATGCCCATCAACCTTGTCAAAGTTGCCAGCATCAAATACATCATGCCGGTATGCAAAGACCCATTGCTCAGGCGATTCCATCTTATCCTGGGTATGCTTCGCCTAACCTGAATCAACAGTTGCCTTTTGTAGCAACTCTAGAATTACCAGATCTAAACCGGCTGACGAATGATCCAATTGCTTATGCCCCTTGGTGGCCAGCGATTCCGCATAAACTTCCGTCAGATATTCCTAAATTCAATGGAAATCCGGGTGAAGACCCGTCGAATCATGTGATGACATTCCATCTATGGTGTTCATCAAACACCCTGAATGATGATTCGATAAGACTTCGCCTCTTTCAGAGGACGTTAACGGGTCCAATGGCAAAATGGTACATTGAATTGCCTAGAGCTTCGTTCGACAACTTCAATACCTTAGCCACAACCTTTTTAACCCATTTTCAATTACCGATAAGGTATGAAACAGGAACAGAACTCCTTACCAATTTCAAACAGACAACGGCCACTCATATATCTGATCATATACATGAGTGGCGACGTCGTCGTAGAATGGTAAAAACATACATTCCCGATCAGCTATTAGCTGAATGGTTTATCAAGTCATTACTTCCTGCCATCACGGAAGATGTGGCAAAGGGGGGAGTCGTAACGGAAGAGCAAGTTATCGCTCGTGCGCAATATCTGGACTTAGTCTATACTCAGTCCGGCACGCTCTACGACAAAATACCTGACGCCCCTAGACCGGAATTCTCAATTCCTCCTCCTCCTAAATCAAACAATGACTCTCATGCCATCGATGGCGTGATTGGCACGACAGACACAAAATCGACAAAGGCTACATCTAAAAGGGCCCGTAAGATTTCCAGTCAAAATGCAAATGAGGAACTTCTTGCCTCGGAAGTAAATGCCACGTCGACCGACAAGGGCAAACAACTGAAGCAACCAGGGGGCAAGAAGAAAAAGAAAGGGAGGAAAAGGAAACCCCCTGCGGGGTGTCATATATGCGATGAGGACCATTGGACGAGAGATTGTCCACATATAGCTGAAGTTAAGAAACTCTTTAAGAGTTCAAAAACCTCAGCAGTATTGACTGATCCGTTTCCAAACCCGGGAACCAAACTGGTTGCTAATCAAAATACTTCCCGATCCCAAGTGCTTATGTTGTCTGTCTCAAAGCAACAAAATGATGCTTTGACAAGGAATAAAGATTACGGGAATCCACAGCTGTCGAATAACAAGGCTAATGAACAACCTAGTAGTTCGACGACAACTTTGACCGAAGTTGTGCCACCCGTCATTCCTGAACCAATGATAAAGTTGCCAAAGGGAGGAGTACACAAATTGACATTTAATCCTCGTGCAAAAATAGCATAGAATTATAATCCAATAGAGGACCTAGCCCAATCGTCGTCCGCTATGTCGACACTTGAGGTACCGCAAAATTGCCCCTCCCAAGAGCAAGCTTTATTATCAACAATAGGTGGGATTAGCCCAATGGATTCCAATCTTGTGGCCTTTGATCATAAAGGATATGACCCTCAGTTACCAGCTCAACTAGCTTTCCTTATTCAAGTGAAAGCCATCAACAAAACTGTTCATCAAATAATTATTGATGAGGGGGCATCTACATGTATTATGTCGATGAGTTGCTGGAAAAACTTAGGCTCACCACCCTTGTCGAGATCGTCAACAACGTTAAAAGCATTTTATGGGCGATCATACACTCCATACGGGATTTTAAATAACTTGCAAGTTGAACTAGGGGGCAAAACAGTAGGAATTGATGTTGAAGTAATTGATGGAAACCTCGATTACAACATCCTACTGGGAAGGCCCTGGATATATGCCATGGCCGCAGTTGTGTCGACCTACTTTAGGAAGATTGCATTTCCCTTTCAAGGAGGAATTACAGTCATCGACCAATAAACTTTCCTCCCCGACAGTTCACAAGTTAGGGGAAGCATTCCAATGATCCATGGAAGCAATCATTCGCTTCAAAATATTGGAGTAGGTCTCCTAAAAGACCCTACCTTAATGGGTACTTTTGCCCTACCGCCTCCGAGTAATATGGCGGAAGTGGCCACAGTGGAAACCTACAATATGAAATCTTCTATATGTAATGGATTCGGAAGATTCCTAAACATTTTGTCAGCGTGGATCATCGCCCTAATAGAAACACTGTAAATACAGTGGGCTCCGAGGACGGTTCTTATCTCGTGTCAACCTCGTTAAAAAATGAAACAAGGAGTCGAGGATGGTTCTTATCTTGTGTCAACCTCATTAAAAAATGAAACAAATCCCCTTTCCAAATCTCAAAGGTAAACCTTCATTCCAACCACCAAGTTGAATGCAATGAAGCTTGGGGGGCATGCACCTCGATTTGCGTTGTTATGCTGGGGGCATGCAAACTTATCATCGAGCAGTTTTAGCACACAGTTCATGCTCGTTAAAAAATTAAACGCAAAGATTCGAGCAGTTTTAGCACATAGTTCATGCTCGTTAAAAAATAAACATAAGTTTGAGCAGTGTTTTGGCGCATTCAAGCTCGTTAAAAAATGAACCTATCCCGGTAAATAACCACTGCGAAAGCAAATTTATCAGCCATTAAAGCCTTGGTCGTGTTTGCACCGTCACCTCCACTTTTCTATTGGCCGATCATTCACCTCCATTTGATTGTTTACCCATTTTGAGGAACAGCTGCGAAGAGTGATTTCACTAAGCCATCCTTGTGACACTGCCGTGATTGGAATATTCCAAGCCGTACCTGGAATCTGCTGCTGCCCTGTTCATCACTCGTTCCTCAAAAGACGAGTCTTCTTTAAGCTCTTTTCAACTGACTCGTAAAATATGAAAAGATTGCCGAGTTTTGGCCTACCAGCTCGTTAAACGACCGGAAGAGCTATCCCTCCTCTAGATTTTAATCTTTTTGGACCTGAGGGATTATTGCACAAAAAGATCGAGCGCTTGTTTAGTTCGGCTCGTTAAAACTATCGAAAATTCATCCCTTCTGTATTGTTTTATACTTTTTCTGACTTAAGGGATTAGATGACGAAAAAGGAATTTTGGAGTTAACTTTATGTAATTTTTTAGACTCTCTAAAATTGAAAAGGACCGAGTTATCTTTGTCGTTAGACTCGTTAAATACATTAAATAGCGACAAACTTGTCTTTAGACGAGAACGAGTTTCCCTATCGCTAGGCTCGTTAAAACATAGCGATGGGCTTGCCTGAAGGGCAGGTTATAGAACAAGCATATGTTATCCTCCTCAAGCTTGACAAAAATAAAGAGGTACTGGTCAGTAATGACTGGGGAAAAATTGGGAGAAACAAGAAAACTTTGATGGTAGCAAGTCGCTCTTGAACATGACACTTTTCCTCCGTACCACAATCGGGTTGGGTTGTTTCATTCACCGGCCACATCACCATGGTCTCACCATACCAACCACATATTGGGGTAATGCTACCGATCCATCGCATCAGTGTCGCCATATGTTCAAGAGAAGTCGTTCAGAAAGAGTAAACCATGTCCCATCCACTGCCATACATTACCCTTCATCCTTTCATGATCGTCACCCTAAATCATATGTCACAGATCATTTTCACCTCATCAAAATCATTAGCTCCGTTCCATGTCATTGATGTGGGATTCATTAAGGCCCTCCTTTGACGGATCACTTCTTGTCGACATCAGCTCATTATCCAAGAAGTTGATCTAGGAACAACCCCTTCAGTACTTTGAAGCTTGCATGCCTCAATGGCAAGTTTCTCACTTCCGGCGACAGGTATACATCAATGACCTTCCACCGAAAGATTTTGCGTGGTGTTCGACGCCAAGTCCTTTATTCACAACATGTGAATTGTACTACAGTACCTTGAGGGTCATCATCCTTATCGGTGATTCCTCTCGCGCTTGTTAACGGTTTACATCATTGACCGGTAATCAAGCGATGTCTTTCCATGTTCAACTTCAGAAAATTCTCACATGGATCGACTTGTACATCAAGTGAAGATCGGACGAGATTGAAGACCCCGGATCTAGTTTCATCCGTCTCGGCTGCGATATATATTCAGGAAATAAAGACATTGACATGTAAAGCATTGCAGCAGATAATAATCCTACAGAAAAGGATGATGATTTCATCAAAATCATCAGTCTACCATCAGACGATTGTCTGTTCTATGTACGGAAAAATGAATTTATAAAGCTGAGCATGGGAAATGCCCGACTCAGCTAGATCATGAAAGCAGTATGAAAAATAATGTATTGTATTGTATTGTATTATAGGTCTCCTCCCGGCAATGAATGAACTTCGGATCCCCCTGATAAAGCATTTCGCCCAACAAACAGCCTCATACTTTAGGGGGCAACTGTTATAGACATTTTTGTGCCTTACAGCATTGAGCATGAAATGTCCATAATATAAGGGATCCAAAGTCCCTAAACATGTTGTTCCTACCCCTAGAGGAACAAGGCTAACAAACTACAACAATTCACAGAAGTTATCCACCAAAAAACACTCAAAACAAGTCAAATCAGGATCATGTCAACTGCTCCACTGAGCATCTGCGCTGAATGTCAACTGCTACACTGGCTACCTGCGTTGAATGTCAAATGGAACACTGGCTACCTGCGCTGAGCGAGATTGGACATGTGGCAGGCTCATTCCTCAAGGTGTCAAAACCCAGGAAGCTTCCAAAATGACACTTGCCTCAGGGAATTCGACTGGTGATGAGTAAGAGGTTCCAAATCTCCAAGTGGAAGCAAGAACCTCCAAGTGGAATCAAGAACTGACAGAGGGAGAGGACACTAGTCACATCTCAAGCTGACTCATCCTCTCTCCAAAAATCTATATATGGATCTCTCCTCCATGAGATCTAGAGGCTGGAATGTTGTGATTGCAAAGAATTACTGCTAGTTTGAGATCTGAATCATTGGGTGCTTAATGCTTTGAAGGGGGTGAAGATAGGAATTTCATTTGCTGGGAAGAGGCACTGGATTGGAGCCTTTTGGGTTGTATCTCTTCTCAAACCCTTGTTATTCATCAATAAAGCTATCTTGTTTTCTGCTATATGCTGATGTTCTCTTGATGTATGATTGCATTAGTGTATTTGATTTATCTAATCCTGAATCATTTGTGAATATGAATATCTATCTTTGAGTTGTGTTCTTCTCTTGTCGCAAGTAGCTGTTCTCTTGTGATCTCGCAGGAATCAAGTAGCTATTCTCTCGAAGCCGGGCAAGCGAGGAGGCAAGTAGCTGTGAACACCCAAAGAGAAGAGGATCTAGATCGAGGGACAAATGGAAGACATCGGTAAGTCCATTGATCTCTCCTCTCTTTCAATTCATAAAGGAAGAAGTACTTAGATAGCTGTCTCTGTTTGTTGCTAAGGCACTATCACACCTTAGGTGGATAGGATCGTCCTGCATAGGCATTTTTCCCCACAACAAATTGGCGACTCCGTTGGGGAGATTTGTTTAGTCATTTCATTTGTGTTTCTATCATTGTTTGTTTCATAGACTCAACAGCAACAATCGAATTGCATTCTCAGATGCAAAGTAAATAGTTGTTGCCTTGATCCTTCACTGGATTTTGTCTATGATCTGAACAATAGACTCACAAATGATTTGATGATCCTTGTGATAGATCTTATTACCCCCCTCAAAGCATCCCTTTGATATTACCTTGCTTGTGTTTCTGATTTGGCCTGAAACTGTTGATTTTTGAGCAAACTGTGACTCAGAACCTGAGAGAAACGAGAGTTTCTCCTTCAGCGTAGACACAATGAAGGCAGTCTGCATTTCAACGCAGTTCCCGAAGGGAGTACCTGCGCTGAATGTCAAAACCTCAGTGTTGAGGTTGCGCTGAACCAGTTTGGCCTTGTGCAGCTGGGGTTCTCTGCTCTCTGTTGCCCTATTTTGATCTCTGTTTTTTTCTAGCCTTTAACCAGCATAGGTACAAGTCTGATAACTCCTTTTCTCTGCTTAGATTCCACCTCCTTTTGTACAAAAAGACTTTGAGTGTTTTTATGTGTTTGTGGCATCATTCGAAGTTTTCCTTTGCAAGAGTGAAATAGTCCTCCTGTAGCCCTTGATTCAGATCTATTGATTGTGATCTTAGGAGAGAGTTCATTGGATGTTTGCAGATTGATTATACATTTACTTTTGCTTGTGGTTTGAGTTTGTCTCTTTTAAGTGTCAAAACAAGTATTCATTTCAGAAATCGTTAAGTGTTGTAATCTCTTCTTGTTGGCATTATGATTCAAGTGTTGTCCTTGATGGCAACTCACTCAGAGGTTGGTACAGGTGCTCAGAGGTTGGTACAGGTGATGGCAACTTAATCAGAAGACAGATCTCAGTACAGCATGCCAAGGAAGTTCATACACGCCGTTTCGTTAAGCCCAAGTCGCGTGTACATGCTAGTTAGATTCAGAAAAAGCGCGTGTATGTGGAAAGGTTCCTTTGGTCCATGGTGGTTAGTCCTTGGAAGTTGTGCCTATGATTTCGGACCATTATGTCTCGACGGGCGTGTCGATCCCTAGTTTTAAAGTTGATGGTATTGTGTTACTATGGTTTTGGCTCTTGGTATTGAGCAAGGCCTAAGGCTATATAAGGAGAAGAAGATCATTAGGCAAAATCATCTTTTGACAAGGCTTGAATATCTAAGAGAGAAAGAGATCTGATATGCAGGGTTCGGGTTGCTTGATATGAGCTAAGGAGAAATCACATCGGCGGATGGAAGACTAGATCTAAGGACAAATCGGGATCTAATGGTTTGAAATGCTCTATTATGATATGGTTGATTATGCGTATTTCTAGATCTGCATACTATCGCAATATTATGTTCTGGATCTAACTGATGTCTGGTACAGCTGCAAGTTGAGAGAATCTATTTTTAGATCTGTACGCAAGTTGGCTTAAGTAAAAACGCGTGTACACGCGGGTTTCGCTCATTGAAGTAGCGTATATCTCTTAAAGCTTGATTTTTGGGTTTGCAGTTGGATCTGACTGTTATTGCAGAGTTCTGTAGACTGCTCTGGGTTCTGGTATCTGGTGATTGACAGGGTTCAGTGGTTCAGTGATTCAAAGTTTGATAATTCTAGTATTGGTTGTTTTATGCTTCATGGATCTGTTATGAAAGTTGAATGAATTGGGTTCTACAGATTAGTATCTTGGTTCAGCAAGAAGCAGAGTTCGATTGCCTTATCTACAGCTGAAGCAGAATATGTGGCTGCAGCATCTTGTTGCACACAACTTCTTTGGATGATGCAGACCTTGCAGGACTTTCAAATCACTTGCACTCCACCCGTCTCTATCCTATGTGATAATACAAGTGCAATCAGCATTTCAAAGAATCCAGTCATGCACTCAAAGACCAAGCACATACCAATCAAGTACCATTTTCTTCGGGAACAAGTGCTTGAGCAGAAGGTCAAGATGGAGTATGTTCCTTCTAAGGAACAAGTTGCTGATATTCTCACAAAACCACTGCCCAGGGAAACTTTTGAATATCTCAGACAAAAGCTGGGAGTAGTTGATGCTTCATCCTGCTGTTGAAGCTTGTCTGTTCTACAGAAAAGTTGGTATACGCAAGTTACGAAAGGTATATACGCGTATACACGGGTATTTATTCTGGGAAAGTCGCGTGTATGGTGTACGCATGTTTCAGAGAGTATATCCGCGTTCATACACCGTTTTGTGCAGGATAAAACGCGTATATGGAGTTCTGAGCAGCAAGGGCAAACTCTGGAGTCCTGAACAGCAATGGGTATGTCAGAATTCTTCAAGCACGGTTTCAGGGGGTGTAGCAGGCACAGGTTCAGGGGGAGCAGCTTAAAAGTCTCATAAAGTTTTGTTGGCATTCAGATGTTTTGGTTGTTGATTTCAGGAAAAGGAGCTCGGAAAGAAATCCTGATTGCTGATCTAAAAAGATGTTTATCATATGCTGCTAGTGACTTTCATAAGTCTTGGTCTAGATCTGTTGTCTCTATGTCATGTTTCTCTCTTGTCATATCTCTTTTATGATGTCAAGGTCATGTAACGGCCTATGTTGGTTTCCCCACTATGCCTGGGATGAATGTTGTAATATAATTGGTTGTTTCTGATATGTCCCTTTCTTGGTAGGGAATATGGATGTATGTATTGAGTCTTTTGGTGATAGGAAGGTCCCTTATGGTGTATAAGTCCTGTTGAAGAACATCTTTTGCAGATCTGGCCTACTGTCAGGGGGAGCATGAGTCAGCACAGCAAGCAGAGGTATCAGCATGTCCTCAGGGGGAGTGCAGCCCTTTGCCCTTGATGTCAAAGGGGGAGAATGACTTGGTATGGTGGTTGCCATCAAGTCCAAAGGGGGAGATTGTTGGCATTATGATTCAAGTGTTGTCCTTGATGGCAACTCACTCAGAGGTTGGTACAGGTGCTCAGAGGTTGGTACAGGTGATGGCAACTTAATCAGAAGACAGATCTCAGTACAACATGCCAAGGAAGTTCATACACGCCGTTTCGTTAAGCCCAAGTCGCGTGTACACACTAGTTAGATTCAGAAAAAGCGTGTGTATGTGGAAAGGTTCCTTTGGTCCATGGTGGTTAGTCCTTGGAAGTTGTGCCTATGATTTCAGACCATTATGTCTCGACGGGCGTGTCGATCCCTAGTTTTAAAGTTGATGGTATTGTGTTACTATGGTTTTGGCTCTTGGTATTGAGCAAGGCCTAAGGCTATATAAGGAGAAGAAGATCATTAGGCAAAATCATCTTTTGACAAGGGTTGAATATCTAAGAGAGAAAGAGATCTGATATGCAGGGTTCGGGTTGCTTGATATGAGCTAAGGAGAAATCACATCGGCGGATGGAAGACTAGATCTAAGGACAAATCGGGATCTAATGGTTTGAAATGCTCTATTATGATATGGTTGATTATGCGTATTTCTAGATCTGCATACTGTTGCAATATTATGTTCTGGATCTAACTGATGTCTGGTACAGCTGCAAGTTGAGAGAATCTATTTTTAGATCTGTACGCAGGTTGGCTTAAGTAAAAACGCGTGTACACGCGGGTTTCGCTCATTGAAGTAGCGTATATCTCTTAAAGCTTGATTTTTGGGTTTGCAGTTGGATCTGACTGTTATTGCAGAGTTCTGTAGACTGCTCTGGGTTCTGGTATCTGGTGATTGACAGGGTTCAGTGGTTCAGTGATTCAAAGTTTGATAATTCTAGTATTGGTTGTTTTATGCTTCATGGATCTGTTATGAAAGTTGAATGAATTGGGTTCTACAGATTGAATGATGTGCTTCAGGAATATCCAGTCTGAAAATGTATGAAAGGTGGTACCTGAAAGAAAGAAGATTGTAGGCCAGCACCTACGTACTAGTATCTTGGCTAGTACAAGAGCAAAGGGGGTTGGAGCTCCCTTCCAAGGAAGTTTGGAGAACGAGAGAAGGTTGTAGCCTTCTGTAGGTTGTAGCCTGCGTACTGGTACAAGGCTGCACCAGTACAAAATATTGTAAACTGAAGTTTCTTATTAAAGAAAGATAGAGACAACTTGCAGCAGGTGGTTTTCACCCACATTGGGTTTCCACCTTATATCTTGGTGTTCATGTGTGTGGTTTTTGATCTGTTATGTTATACTGCACCTGCTTACTGTTAATGTGGTGAATAATGTCCTGATGAACTTAACTGAAGAATAAGCTAACTAAATTATGAGTTTTCTTCTTATACGCTGTTTTACTTAATCACAGTAGCGTGTACACGCTGGTTCACCTAACTGAAGTAGCGTATATGTTTCTGAGCATTGAAAAGTTTGATTGATCTGATAATACTGATTCACCCCCCCCTCTCAGTATTATTTCTAACACTTCTACCCTCTCTGATTTCGGAAAAGTAATCTTGTTTGTATTTGTCATTTAAAAGCAAATTCAAATTTGTACAAAAAGCTTTCTTTGTAGGCATCAATACTAAGAAAGCGGAAAACAAACACCTGCATTGTGCATTTGCATCTTGATAGTTTGCATGTCTGATTTAGGAAAAGTGCATTAGAGTGTGCTGATTGCTCATTGATAAAAGATGATGTCTTTCTTTTCCCTTTGTAGTTAGGATTTTCATCTGTTGAAAATATATATAAAGCTTGCTTATCATCTTTAGACTGCATTTAGGAAGTTGTATCATACATCTCGTGGTGATCCATAAAGGCAAACTGCTAAACAAGATCAACCTAAAATAAACTGAATGAACTTAACAACGCTTTGTAACATAACGCACAACATAGAGGTCTAGGCTAGAGACGTGTTCCGGCGTCGTAAAACCTGGTATCTTACCGTTGAGTGGTTGGGTGATTCCTCCACGGTGAAGCGATAAGAATCGGTACGGATTGTGCTCCCACGTACCGTCGCGTATATATTGGGAGACCCCTATAGGAATAAAGCCTTTATCCATAGGAAGCTATGTCGGCCGCCCTACGATTCGCAATGCACTGAACACAGCATTCGGGAAGATTGACCGCCCGTACCTTAAAAAGTATTCTGCGGTTTTGCGAAAAGTTTGGCACACCCTCTACCTAGAACTCCAGAGCAGTTCCTTTTGGCCTTTTTCAGACTCTATAACAGAAAAAGTCCATCCGAGCATTTTTCACTTCGGGCTCGTTAAAACATCGAAGGAGACTAGAGTCATCTTTAGCTTTTTCTCGACTCTTTAAAATTGAAAAAGCAAGTTGTGTCTAAGCGTCGTTAAAATTGATTTTAAACGGAATAATCATCACCTTTCCCTCGTTGATCTTCGAAGTTAGTCTACCACCAACAGAAGTTCTTGTAGAATCGCTAAAAAATCTTTTGGATAGACTAGATATGTCTGAACAATCGTCGACATCTAGGACTGTGTCGTCCGACACAGCAGCAGCAGAACCTCCTACTGCTACTCCAATGATGTTCGCTGGTATACCATCTGTCCCGGCAAATTGTCAACAACAAGCTGGAGTCCAATCAGAGACTGTTTCGACGACATGGTTAGTTCCTATTTCTTCATCCGGATTATCATCTGGTATTTCTTATGTTGAAACTCAACAAATTTATCCAATGTGTCTTCAAAGGCCAATCTACCCTTTAAGTACTGGATTGCCACCGTATGGAGGACAATATGCCTTTTCATTGTTCCCCCCCGGAGAACAACCATATGGGAGTTTACAACAAAATTCAGGTCAAACTAGAATTACATCCAGCAAATGGGTACCAATACTGCCTCAGCAACCAAGGGTTGCATATTCAATGCAACCAGTCCACCCTGTGTCGAATGTTCCCACTATACCTGGTATGGTGATTGCGTCACAAGTACAAGCGCTGCCTGTTGTATGTCAACCCCAAGTTTCTCAGGTTTCCATACAACAGCCTCTTGTCTCGACAACTCAATCACAACCTCAGGTTAGTGCCTCCTTATCTGGAGCGACTCAGGATCAAACAAGTATTGTGACTCCTCATCTTGGTCCATCATCCAGTATTGGTCAACAGCAAATGGTTCAACAACCAGAGCTGGTTCAAACTCAACAACCCCCATTCCAGCAATCATATCAAGGACCTGAGCAACAAGTCTTTGTAAGTAATGGGCAATCGCTTTTCCAAAGCGGTAATCAACAACCATATTATAATGGTTATGCCCATCAACCTTGTCAAAGTTGCCAGCATCAAATACATCATGCCGGTATGCAAAGACCCATTGCTCAGGCGATTCCATCTTATCCTGGGTATGCTTCGCCTAACCTGAATCAACAGTTGCCTTTTGTAGAACCTCTAGAATTACCAGATCTAAACCGGCTGACGAATGATCCAATTGCTTATGCCCCTTGGTGGCCAGCGATTCCGCATAAACTTCCGTCAGATATTCCTAAATTCAATGGAAATCCGGGTGAAGACCCGTCGAATCATGTGATGACATTCCATCTATGGTGTTCATCAAACACCCTGAATGATGATTCGATAAGACTTCGCCTCTTTCAGAGGACGTTAACGGGTCCAACGGCAAAATGGTACATTGAATTGCCTAGAGCTTCGTTCGACAACTTCAGTACCTTAGCCACAACCTTTTTAACCCATTTTCAATTACCGATAAGGTATGAAATGGGAACAGAACTCCTTACCAATTTCAAACAGACAACGGCCACTCATATATCTGATCATATACATGAGTGGCGACGTCGTCGTAGAATGGTAAAAACATACATTCCCGATCAGCTATTAGCTGAATGGTTTATCAAGTCATTACTTCCTGCCATCACGGAAGATGTGGCAAAGGGGGGAGTCGTAACGGAAGAGCAAGTTATCGCTCGTGCGCAATATCTAGACTTAGTCTATACTCAGTCCGGCACGCTCTACGACAAAATACCTGACGCCCCTAGACCGGAATTCTCAATTCCTCCTCCTCCTAAATCAAACAATGACTCTCATGCCATCGATGGCGTGATTGGCACGACAGACACGAAATCGACAAAGGCTACATCTAAAAGGGCCCGTAAGATTTCCAGTCAAAATGCAAATGAGGAACTTCTTGCCTCGGAAGTAAATGCCACGTCGACCGACAAGGGCAAACAACTGAAGCAACCAGGGGGCAAGAAGAAAAAGAAAGGGAGAAAAAGGAAACCCCCTGCGGGGTGTCATATATGCGATGAGGATCATTGGACGAGAGATTGTCCACATATAGCTGAAGTTAAGAAACTCTTTAAGAGTTCAAAAACCTCAGCAGTATTGACTGATCCGTTTCCAAACCCGGGAACCAAACTGGTTGCTAATCAAAATACTTCCCGATCCCAAGTGCTTATGTTGTCTGTCTCAAAGCAACAAAATGATGCTTTGACAAGGAATAAAGATTACGGGAATCCACAGCTGTCGAATAACAAGGCTAATGAACAACCTAGTAGTTCGACGACAACTTTGACCGAAGTTGTGCCACCCATCATTCTTGAACCAATGATAAAGTTGCCAAAGGGAGGAGTACACAAATCGACATTTAATCCTCGTGCAAAAATAGCACAGAATTATAATCCAATAGAGGACCTGACCCAATCGTCGTCCGCTATGTCGACACTTGAGGTACCGCAAAATTGCCCCTCCCAAGAGCAAGCTTTATTATCAACAATAGGTGGGATTAGCCCAATGGATTCCAATCTTGTGGCCTTTGATCATAAAGGATATGACCCTCAGTTACCAGCTCAACTAGCTTTCCTTATTCAAGTGAAAGCCATCAACAAAACTGTTCATCGAACAATTATTGATGAGGGGGCATCTACATGTATTATGTCGATGAGTTGCTGGAAAAACTTAGGCTCACCACCCTTGTCGAGATCGTCAACAACGTTAAAAGCATTTTATGGACGATCATACACTCCATACGGGATTTTAAATAACTTGCAAGTTGAACTAGGGGGCAAAACAGTAGGAATTGATGTTGAAGTAATTGATGGAAACCTCGATTACAACATCCTACTGGGAAGGCCCTGGATATATGCCATGGCCGCAGTTGTGTCGACCTACTTCAGGAAGATTGCATTTCCCTTTCAAGGAGGAATTACAGTCATCGACCAACAAACTTTCCTCCCCGACAGTTCACAAGTTAGGGGAAGCATTCCAATGATCCATGGAAGCAATCATTCGCTTCAAAATATTGGAGTAGGTCTCCTGAAAGACCCTGCCTTAATGGGTACTTTTGCCCTACCGCCTCCGAGTAATCTGGCGGAAGTGGCCACAGTGGAAACCTACAATATGAAATCTTCTATATCTAATGGATTCGGAAGATTCCTAAACATTTTGTCAGCGTGGATCATCGCCCTAATAGAAATACTGTAAATACAGTGGGCTCCGAGGATGGTTCTTATCTCGTGTCAACCTCGTTAAAAAATGAAACAAGGAGTCGAGGATGGTTCTTATCTTGTGTCAACCTCATTAAAAAATGAAACAAATCCCCTTTCCAAATCTCAAAGGTAAACCTTCATTCCAACCACCAAGTTGAATGCAATGAAGCTTGGGGGGCATGCACCTCGATTTGCGTTGTTATGTTGGGGGCATGCAAACTTATCATCGAGCAGTTTTAGCACACAGTTCATGCTCGTTAAAAAATAAACGCAAAGATTCGAGCAGTTTTAGCACATAGTTCATGCTCGTTAAAAAATAAACATAAGTTTGAGCAGTGTTTTGGCGCATTCAAGCTCGTTAAAAAATGAACCTATCCCGGTAAATAACCACTGCGAAAGCAAATTTATCAGCCATTAAAGCCTTGGTCGTGTTTGCACCGTCACCTCCACTTTTCTATTGGCCGATCATTCACCTCCATTTGATTGTTTACCCATTTTGAGGAACAGCTGCGAAGAGTGATTTCACTAAGCCATCCTTGTGACACTGTCGTGATTGGAATATTCCAAGCCGTACCTGGAATCTGCTGCTGCCCTGTTCATCACTCGTTCCTCAAAAGACGAGTCTTCTTTAAGCTCTTTTCAACTGAATCGTAAAATATGAAAAGATTGCCGAGTTTTTGGCCTACCAGCTCGTTAAACGACCGGAAGAGCTATCCCTCCTCTAGATTTTAATCTTTTTGGACCTGAGGGATTATTGCACAAAAAGATCAAGCGGTTGTTTAGTTCGGCTCGTTAAAACTATCGAAAATTCATCCCTTCTGTATTGTTTTATACTTTTTCGGACTTAAGGGATTAGATGACGAAAAAGGAATTTTGGAGTTAACTTTATGTACCTTTTTAGACTCTCTAAAATTGAAAAAGACCGAGTTATCTTTGTCGTTAGACTCGTTAAATACATTAAATAGCGACAAACTTGTCTTTAGACGAGAACGAGTTTCCCTATCGCTAGGCTCGTTAAAACATAGCGATGGGCTTGCCCGAAGGGTAGGTTATAGAACAAGCATATGTTATCCTCCTCAAGCTTGACAAAAATAAAGAGGTACTGGTCAGTAATGACTGGGGAAAAATTGGGAGAAACAAGAAAACTTTGATGGTAGCAAGTCGCTCTTGAACATGACACTTTTCCTCCGTACCACAATCGGGTTGGGTTGTTTCATTCACCGGCCACATCACCATGGTCTCGCCATACCAACCACATATTGGGGTAATGCTACCGATCCATCGCATCAGTGTCGCCATATGTTCAAGAGAAGTCGTTCAGAAAGAGTCAACCGTGTCCCATCCACTGCCATACATTACCCTTCATCCTTTCATGACCGTCACCCTGAATCATATGTCAGAGATCATTTTCACCTAATCAAAATCATTAGCTCCGTTCCGTGTCATTGATGTGGGATTCATTAAGGCCCTCCTTTGATGGATCACTTCTTTTCGACATCAGCTCATTATCCAAGAAGTTGATCTAGGAACAACCCCTTCAGTACTTTGAAGCTTGCATGCCTCAATGGCAAGTTTCTCACTTCCGGCGACAGGTATACATCAATGACCTTCCACCGAAAGATTTTGCGTGGTGTTCGACGCCAAGTCCTTTATTCACACCACGTGAATTGTACTGCAGTACCTTGAGGGTCATCATCCTTATCGGTGATTCCTCTCGCGCTTGTTAACGGTTTACATCATTGACCGGTAATCAAGCGATGTCTTTCCATGTTCGACTTTAGAAAATTCTCACATGGATCGACTTGTACATCAAGTGAAGATCGGACGAGATTGAAGACCCCGGATCTAGTTTCATCCGTCTGGGCTGTGATATATATTCAGGAAATAAAGACATTGACATGTAAAGCATTGCAGCAGATAATCATCCTACAGAAAAGGATGATGATTTCATCAAAATCATCAGTCTACCATCAGACGATTGTCTGTTCTATGTACGGAAAAATGAATTTATAAAGCTGAGCATGGGAAATGCCCGACTCAGCTAGATCATGAAAGCAGTATGAAAAATAATGTATTGTATTGTATTGTATTATAGGTCTCCTCCCGGCAATGAATGAACTTCGGATCCCCCTGATAAAGCATTTCGCCCGACAAACAGCCTCATACTTTAGGGGGCAACTGTTATAGACATTTTTGTGCCTTACAGCATTGAGCATGAAATGTCCATAATATAAGGGATCCAAAGTCCCTAAACATGTTGTTCCTACCCCTAGAGGAACAAGGCTAACAAACTACAACAATTCACAGAAGTTATCCACCAAAAAACACTCAAAACAAGTCAAAACAGGATCATGTCAACTGCTCCACTGAGCATCTGTGCTGAATGTCAACTGCTACACTGGCTACCTGCGTTGAATGTCAAATGGAACACTGGCTACCTGCGCTGAGCGAGATTGGACATGTGGCAGGCTCATTCCTCAAGGTGTCAAAACCCAGGAAGCTTCCAAAATGACACTTGCCTCAGGGAATTCGACTGGTGATGAGTAAGAGGTTCCAAATCTCCAAGTGGAAGCAAGAACCTCCAAGTGGAATCAAGAACTGACAGAGGGAGAGGACACTAGTCACATCTCAAGCTGACTCATCCTCTCTCCAAAAATCTATATATGGATCTCTCCTCCATGAGATCTAGAGGCTGGAATGTTGTGATTGCAAAGAATTGCTGCTAGTTTGAGATCTGAATCATTGGGTGCTTAATGCTTTGAAGGGGGTGAAGATAGGAATTTCATTTGCTGGGAAGAGGCGCTGGATTGGAGCCTTTTGGGTTGTATCTCTTCTCAAACCCTTGTTATTCATCAATAAAGCTATCTTGTTTTCTCCTATATGCTGATGTTCTCTTGATGTATGATTGCATTAGTGTATTTGATTTATCTAATCCTGAATCATTTGTGAATATGAATATCTATCTTTGAGTTGTGTTCTTCTCTTGTCGCAAGTAGCTGTTCTCTTGTGATCTCGCAGGAATCAAGTAGCTGTTCTCTTGAAGCCGGGCAAGCGAGGAGGCAAGTAGCTGTGAACACCCAAAGAGAAGAGGATCTAGATCGAGGGAGAAACGGAAGACATCGGTAAGTCCATTGATCTCTCCTCTCTTTCAATTCATAAAGGAAGAAGTACTTAGATAGCTGTCTCTGTTTGTTGCTAAGGCACTATCACACCTTAGGTGGATAGGATCGTCCTGCATAGGCATTTTTCCCCACAACACCTGTGATTCATGGTTGTCTTCACCCTCTTCTTGCCAATCCATGCACCCATAAAAACAAAAAATATCTTACTTATGACTTCTTCCTTTCTTTTTCATTGATTTTCATTAATTAATTAATGGCATATCTATTAATTTCAAACATAAACTTTATTTTTCACCTCCCTCCTCTTACTCGCTTTGGAACATGAGTCTCTTTTCATAGGTTTTGTAAATAGAGTGGCGGGAATTTGGAATGTAAGCTAGTATTAAATGGTTTTTTAAATCTAGTTATGCTATATTGAATAATTAGTATGGTGGGTTTTTATTTTCTAATTAAAAAAACATTATTTAAACATAAAATGGAAATTTTGTCCTGTAATATTAAGTTTTTTTTTAAATATTAAATTTATTTTGGGAGATTAAAAGGGAAAATGTTATTTTCCTCATTCATATTCAATTCTTACTTACAATATATTAGTTCTTCATGAATTTATTATCGATTACATTTTTTTGTGAATCAACTATTGATCGAGGTTCACAAGGTAATGATCTCATTCTCACTTTTGGATTTGAGGGCGATACAAAATGTTACATGTAGATATTGAAGATTAATAATGAAGGGTGATCCAAATAGTTACAGGATTGATAATGAAAATGACAAGAGGAACTCATCTCCTTCTCAACTCAATGGAACATACCTCAAACCCTTGTATGGTTCCACCCATAGATTGCACAAGGCCTTTGGATTGCAGAGAAAAGCAAGGAAGTCAATGATTTAAAGGGAGAAGCAGAGACACGACACATCTAAATATCACGGATTCTTGTTAGGCATTTTCTATAACCAAACTCAAAGGATTTCTCTCATGTTTTATGTGCTTTTCACAATAAGTCAACCTCATAGACCTACTTCAAAGGCACATTATCCTACCTAACTTAACAACCTTTCAATGATGGCAATAGGCATGTCTATTTTGATGATGGTGTGTCCATGTGTTTTTTGTGTATCCTATTGAGGGTGATAGGCACATGCTTTATGTTTATGGAAACCTACATGTGTATTGCATTGATGGTATTGACCTTATGTCTTTTATTGATATTGAATTGATGTATATGTTGACAGTGGTGAGCTATTCGTATGGTCTTGGATCTTTTTCTCATCATGGTTCCCAGTGGCTTTACTTTAATTCAAATGTATCTTATTGTACTATTACTTATTAGCTAGTCATATATTTTATCCTAGGACTAAATTAGTCATTTATATTAGTCGTTTTTAGTTGGGTCACTTAATACTTCTCGTTTTTGGTAGTATTTCACTTGTAAAAGTTGTGGTGACTAAATTTTTTAGTCACCTAGTCACTAATTTCTCATTTTCTACTAGTGATGCCTTTAGAATTTTATATTCCAGAACATAGAGAACATAAGGTGAAATATAGAGGTTGATAGCTAGAGTATCTTATGGTCTACAAACCTAAACAATCAAATTCCCAAGAAAAATCTCTAAGCGTTAGTTATTAAGCATCAACCATAGAAATTTATTTGGTTTGGCACTTTTCTCCAACTCTAGAAACACACACAGGCTTAAAATAAATTGCATAGCTTGCTCTCATTATAAATCCAAATGAGAATCCTTGAAGTCTATGGTCTGCTCAAGCAACCAAACACAAATAATAAAGGAAGCTTTACATGGATCAGAGGTGTGGGAGTTAATTATCTTGTTTGCAATCATGGCATTACCTTAACAACAAAGTGAGTCCGGATCTTGTCACTTTGAGCTCCCATGACTCCCTTTAAAATCATAAGCCCCAAACCTCAAATTATGTTAGCTATTTCAAGGAAGAGCCTCCGCTCCTCATAAAGAATCTACAATATTGGTGAAAACCAATGGAAGATAACATGACAACGTTAAACCATGTCTCAAAATAAAAACTAAAAATGAGTTATTGAATGCAATATAAAAACCCTGTTAATCTAAGAAATTAACTGACCTCTATAAGCAATTCTTGGGGTTGACTCATATTCTCCACTATGATAGGGCACCCCATAGTTTGAAGACCCAATTCCACTGTCAAGCTTGCACCACTTTCTGGGTTACCTTTTGAAAGAAATCCAACATCCTTATCAAGCACCTACATAGTTTCCAAGGTAATAAACAATTATACTTGACTGGCAAGTTTACAGTGATATTTTTTTTTTAACTGTTGGAAGAAGCAATTTATCAGTTGGAGCAATAAAATCACTACATGGATGGAAAATATATAAAGAATCACAAGAAGATCGAAATTGCAAATGTAAATCACCAGTATATCAAAATGGAAATGTAATATTTTAAAGCACTAGTAAACACCAAGAATGGAGTGAAATACCAGTCTAGTTGTAGTAATTGTAACTTGGTCAAGATGTTGTTATAGTTAAGTTATTGTTATAGTTGAGGTAGGATTTTGTTGGGTTCCCATGTTGCAAAAAATGTAAGGGTAGTTGTGAGGAAATGATAGCTAAGGAGTTCCAGGGCATGCTAAGGAAATAAAAGGCATGCTAACACATGCCAGACAATTTTGTGGTATGAGGGTTTAATTTAATTTTATGGTGTTATTTTTATTGTCTGCTTTGCATAGCACTATTTTTCCTAGTTTGGAACATTACATTCAGCGAGTTCCAGGTGTGCGAAGGAGGGAGTGACAAGGTATGCTATGCATTGGTGCTAAGGCATGCTAGAGTGCTAGGGAATCATACCAAGATGTGCCAAGCGCCAAGGTGTGCCAATGCATGCTAAGGAGTGTTAGGGACTGCCAGAGAAGCATAAGGGAGCACTAGGTCAAAATGCATATAAATGAATGAATAAGAGTGTGTGACAGGGAGTGTTAACGAGTTCCAAGTGTGCTAAGGAGAGAGTGACATGGTATGCTAGGTTGCGCTAAGTCATGCTAGATTTCTAGGGCGACATGATGCCAAGATGTTCCATGTGCTAGTGTATGTCAACATGTGCTAAGACGTGCTAGGGAGTGCTAGGAAAACACAAGGGAGCACTAGGTCAAATTAGTGCATGCAAATGAACAAATAATAGTTTGTGACAGGAAGTGTCAGTGAGATACAGGTGTGCTAATGGAGTAACAAGGTATGGTAGGAAGTGCTAAGGCATGCTAGAGGCCAGGGAAACATGCCAATGTAGAAATTATCACTATAGATTAAACTGGTTATGCAATGTACTAAAGCAAAATACTTAATCTACTTCTACAATCAAACTTGTGGAAGCTTAATTGATTCTGAACAAGATCAAACATAACACATATAATAGAGAAGAAGATTCAACCACACATGAAAAATAGAATAATACTCTAGGGAAAGCCTCAGCTAAAAGCCCTGCTATCTGTATTATTATACAAGTGGAAATATCTTTGGATTACACAAATATTTAGCTCACAAGCTATCCAGCTCTCAATACAATCCCTCATTGTTTCTCATAGACCGATTATACAACACATATGCCTTCCTTTAGTCCTCCAAGCCTTTTATTTCCTTGCGTAGTTTCTCCTGGGTCCTCCAGCTGCCACCTGTGTGATTCTCACCTCAGACACTGCTCTAACCTCTGTAATAACTGTGATTCTCAAATCCTTTCGGCTGCTCTATGTACACCTCTTCCTCAATCTTGCCATTGAGGAATGCAGTCTTCACCTCCATTTCATGGATCTTCCAACCCATCTATGCTGATAGTGCCAACATTGATCTGATAGATGAGCACCTTGCTACAGGAGAAAAAGTCTCAACATAGTTGATCCCCTTGACCTGTGAGAAACCACGGCAACAAATCTTGCCTTATGTTTCTCCACACTACCATCAGCAACATGCTTTACCTTGTAAAGCCAATGGGAACTCACAACTAAATTGTTCTCTGGTCTTGGAACAACATCCCAAAAACTATTCCGAACTATGGAGTCATACTCCTCCACCATAGCATTAAGCCAAACTGGCTGCTGCACTGCTTCCCCAAAGGAAGATGGTTCGATATCTACACATTCCCCAACAAGGGCCATGTAACCAGTGTACCGCTCAGGTGACCTCCTCTATTTGCACTGAGAATATGGTTCTCCCACATTCTCTCTCGCATCTGACAACAATCTATCAGCTTCTTTGATGCACTTCCGCCCATCTCTGGAAGACTCTGCATGAGTGGATGTCTCCACTCCTAAAACCTCTACATGCGAATACTCCGCATCAGTCTGAGGCTCCTCCTCCTTAGGAACCAAAATTTCCTGCTCTGCATGCATCTTGAGCTCCCTCTCAAGGGAAACTTGCATGGCCTTCAACTCATCAAACTTAAGATCTCTGAGAACCACTGTCCTCTGACTGGTAGGAAAATACACCCGATAGTTGTGGGGAGTATCAATGTACCCCACAAGTATCCCCAACTCTGTTGTCGGTTCTAGATTCTTCTAGGCATCCTTGGTCACATGGCAATAAACCTATGAGCCAAAGATCCTGCAGTGACTCACATCTGGTCTCTTCCCGGAGAAAGCTTCCTCTAGTGTCTTCATCCCAGGTATGTGATGTGGGCTTCTATTCTACAAGTAAACCATTGTGTTCCATGCCTCAACCCACAAATGAAGTGGTAGGCCTTGGTCATGCAGCATCACCCGAGCTGCTCCCACAATCGTTATGTTCTTCCTTTCTGCCACCCCATTCTACTGTGGGTTATGGGTTACCGTTAACTCCCGTTTAACTCCTTCTGCTACACAGAAGTCCTTAAACTCTCCGTAAACTCTCCACCATTGTCTCTTCGCTAGGCCCTAATCTTCTTTCCTAATTCTTTCTCAACCAAGGCTTTGAACTCACAAAACCTTGAGAAGGTTTGATCCTTCTTCTGCATGAAATAGATCCAGCATCTATGAGAAAAATCATCAATTAAAATAACATAGTACCTTTGTTTAGCGATGGAGGCTCTCAAGAATGGTCCACACACATCTATATGAACTTGCTCCAAGATTGCTTCAACTTGACTGTCTCGATCATGAAAGGAAGATTTTGAATACTTACCCAAGGTACAACCTTTGCATGTGTCCACTTGCTCAACTTTACCTTTGGGAAGTTTGGTATAAATCTGTTGCATTATCTTCAAGGCCCCATGGTGCAAGTGGCCCAACCTTCTATGCCATAACTCGCCAATATCTTGGCTTTGCACCAATTCTTCTTTGGAACTTAATGTAGCACAGTGATCTACCTCCAGCTTGTAGAGATTCTTCACTCGAATCCCAATCCTCTTGGTCTGACCCATGGCTATGTGTCTCAGGAATGCCTTTCCTTTACTGAAGACTACATCATAACCTTTGTCTTCCAACATCGTGACTGATACCAAGTTTTTCTTCAGTCCAAGTACATACTTTACATCAGTCAGGGTGAGAGGAGCTCCATGCTCCCTCTGAAACACCATCGTACCTTCACCTGAAACACGGTACTTTCCATCATCGCCCATCTCTATGCGCATCTAGAGGTCCTTCTCCTCCAAGGTACTGAATAAACTCTTATCGTCGGGCATGTGGAATGAGGATCCACTGTCCAGGTACCAAACTCAACCCACCATTGATGAAAGCATGCATGTGATGAGGGTAAAATCCAATTCGAATAGTGAGGCCAATGCCTCATGATCTGATCCTTTTGAGGATCGCTTCTTGGATTTCTTCAATGGACAATTTGTTGCATAATGGCCCACCTCATGACAATTAAAGCATCGTACTTTAGATTTGTCCAATATTCTTCTCGCCATGGGAAGAACTCGATTTGGAATGGGAAGCCTTCCCTTTCCCTTTTCGCGCCTTACTTTCTAAGGCTAGATTTTCTTCATCATCATGCTTAGATGAAGAACCATCTCTGGTGCTTTTCCTAATCTCCTCCTGCATCAGATCTGACCACAGTCTTTCCCAATCTAACATTTTCTCTCTTCCATTCACTGAGTCTTGGTAGCTATGCCAGCTCTTAGGAAGACCAAGGAGAGAAAGACTCACCATATAATCATCAGTTGCCGTGATTCCTACACTTCCAAGCTCATCTCTGCAGGTGGTGAGCTTGTTTAGATATGTAAAGATTGTGTTGCCATTTTCACACTTGATTTTCTGAATCTTGTCCTTCAGTGCCAGCTTCCTCTGGTAGCTGCTATTCTGATATAGATCCTTCAATGTCTTCCACATTGAAAACATAGTCTCCTTCCCATGGAAACTTGAGACAATATGGTCTCGAACTCCCTCCAAAATAATCCTCCTTGCTCTCACCACACATTTCTTCCATTCTGCCAATTGTTGGGCATTAGATGTTGCTGGCTTGGGGACTTCTTGATCAATGAAGTCCTTCAAACTGTTGTCCTCTACTACTGCTTCCATGCGATCCCTCCAAGCTATGTAATTCGAGCTACCATCTAGGGCATACTCAAGTCTCAAGCCATTGAACGCCATTGGCGAGCTTTGAGATGTGATAATAAATTGATTATGTACCTACAATCAAGAACTTCAAACTTCAAACTTCTCCCTTCTTTGTATACTGTTCTCCGCTTTTATTACCTTTGCTCTGATATCATGTAGAAATTCTCAGTGTAGATTAAACTGATTATGAAATGTACTAAAGAAAAATACTTAATCTACTTCTACAATCAAACTTGCGGAAGCTTAATCAATTTTGAGCAAGATCAAATAGAACACATATAATAGAGAAGAAGATTCAATCATACATGAAACATAGAAGAATACTCTGGGGAAAGCCTCAGCTAAAAATCCCACTATTTGTATTATCATACAAGTGGAAATATCTCTGGATTACACAAAGCTTTAGCTCACAAGCTATCTAGCTCTCAGTAAGTCCCTCACTGCTGCTCATAGACCGAATAGACAACACATATGCTTTCCTTCAGTCCTCCAAGCCTCCTATTTCCTTGCACAGTTTCTCCTGGGTCCTCGAGCTGCCACCTGTGTGATTCTCACCTCACACACTACTCTTAACTCTGTAGTAACTGTGCAATCCTCAAGGAATGAATTCCTTCTACATGCAAGAGATATTCACATGGGAATATTCTAGCAACTAATAGTACACTATCCCTTCCTTTAATCTCAACCAGGTCTCTGTTTGAACTGACATGCATGAGTTATTTATGAGAGAATATTCAGTTATCTGAAGTACACTAGTTGCATGCATTAACTAACTGAACTCACAATCAGTTCCACAAACTGTTTGGAAATAACCTAGCTGGACTTAACTCAGTTAACTAAGATAACTAATTACAACTCATCCTTATCTCCTTAATTAAGGGATAACATCCTCAATCAAAGGGATAACTGTTGCATGTCTTCACAAAGACTTCATGTTTGATTTTCTCCAACTAATTAACTCAAGATGAATTAATTAATTATTTTTCAAACAACTGGTGAGACTAAATTCAAATTTTAATTCTAAATTTTGATTCAAGGACAAATCAAAATTGGAATATATCCCGAAATGCTGTATATATCAATGCTATTTTTAGCATTTCTTCTTGCTATTTTCAACATCCAAGATGTGCCAGGTGCTAGGGTGTGCCAATGCATTCCAGGGAGTGTTATGGAGTGCCAAGGAAACAAAAGGGATCACTAGTTTCGAATACATGGAAATGAATGAATAAGAGTGTGTGACACGTAGTGTTAGTGAGTTCTAGGTGTGGTAAGGAGGGAGCGACAAGATATGTTAGGTAGTGCCAAGGAATGCTAGAGTGGCAAGGAAACATACCAAGATGTGCCATGTGCTTATGTGTGTCAATGCTTGCCAACGAATGTTAGGGAGTTCCACAAAAATAGAAGCGAGAACTAGTTCAAAATGCATGGAAATGAAGAGATAAGAGTGTGTGATAGGGAGTGTCAACGAGTTCTAAGTTTTCTAAGGAGGGAATGACAAGGTTATATGCTAGGTAGTGCCAAGGCATGCTAGAGTGCCAGGGCATGTCAGAGAGTGCTAGGTTGTGCTAGGGAGTGCAAAGCATGCCAACAAATGTTGGGAATTCTAACACATGCCACATAGGGCTATGGGATTGTTAGACATGCCATGTGTTATGGCTTGTCAGGACGTAAACTGCATTTCTTAGTTGTTTTATGGCCATGGTTGGATGCGAGCCTTGAATTGGTAACTTATTAAGTGGGATGAGTTGATATTGGACATGAGTATCCTAATATGTGTTATAGGCAGTTCTTAGGTGAACAAGGCATAGTCTAGTTGTAGTAACTATAACTTGGTTAAGTTGTTGTAGTCGGGGTAGGACTTGGTTGGGTTCCGCCCAAGTCTAAGAAAAAGTAAGGGTAGTTGTGAGGGCATGATAGCTAAGGAGTTTCAGGGCATGCCAAGGAATGAAAAGGTGTGATAACAATTGGAAGAAAATTTCAATGGATGGTGAGGAGTGTTAGGGAGAGTCAGGGGAACACAAGGGAGAACTAGGTCAAAATGCTTGGAAACGAACAAATAAGAGTATGTACCAAGGAGTGTTAGTGAATTCTAGGTGTCCCAAGGATGAAGTGTTTTAGAATAAGTTCAAAATAGGACTTGCAAGAGGCAAGCCTATGGTTGTAATAAGGCATGGACAAAGCAATTTCAGAGGAAGGGAGACTTTGGGTTGGGTAGAATATCATTTTGCAAATGAATTGGTTGGGTTCCCAAGTCGCAAAAAAAAGTAAAGTTATTTGTCGGGGTGTTAGTGTCAGTCAGTTCAGTCTGTCACCAATGATCAAATATGCTCTTACAAGGTGTTGTTAGGGTGTCAAGTCAATTTTTTGTCATTTCAGTGAGTCTTCAAATAAAAATTTGGTCACCGGCTAGTGTGCCTAGTGTTATTTCCACTCTCTCAAGAATTTCATATGTCAGCCACTTTCATCACTCAGTTGAGTTTGCCATCATGAAAGCATCATTAATATCACTTCAGTCACATCATCATGATCTTCATTCATCTCAGTGTCACCATTAGGTCATTAGGGTTAAGGTCACAAAATCAGTCATTTCATGTATAAGTCTGGAAAATGAGGAGTAGCAATAGGTAAATTTGTTCAATAACACTTGATTTCAAGTCTAATTTATGTTTTTAGATGTAATAATGTTCCTAAGGTTCTAAAGTTACAACAAGAGGTCCTAAGGCTACAAAACTCAAAAATAAAGTGAATTGGTGAGGTGGGCCATCCTACCTCATTATTCACTTAAACACCAAAATCAATTAATAAAAGCAAATGGAGGAGCTCATTCACACTCATTTTCACTTTTCTACCATCCTAGCATCGAGATCCTCCCTCTCCTTTGCAAAAAATTATGATTCCATATTCCTCACTGGAAAAAATTGACTCTCACTACACATAGAGAGCCTTTGCTGCGCACCTGGACAACACGCTGCGCACAGGAAGCCTTCGTTTCGCACAGGGAAAAGTTGTCCAAAATTGTTGTTTGACCACAAAAATTCATTTTTCAAAGATCCTCTTCAATCATTTCATCCTCCAGGCTCTATAACAAGTAATTTTAATCATTTTCATGCCCTCCTTTGCCTCATATGTCAAGAAAATGATCAAATACTTCTTCTTCTAGGGTTTACATGATTTCCATGGTTTTGATCCTCAAAGGATGAGTCGCTGCCCTAATCCCTATATTCCTTATCCCTACACCTATGTTTGCAGCTAATACACCATTTCCATCCATCACAAAGCTTTAACCCCTCATTTTCTATCATTTTCCTCTAAACCCTAATCTACCCTATCTCTTTCTAGGATAGGCCTATGTTTTGGCCTTTTCCACCCCCTCCCCCCACTCATTTACAAAAATTCCTTTTTCCCCTACTCACTGACATCATCCCCTACCCTCCTAAATTTCCTTACAAATTTAGCCAACTCCTAAGTCCATCATACCACCTCATTCCCTCACAGCATCAAATTTCACTTTTTTTTCTTGCCTTTGACCTAAGGTTTGAAGTATGGAGCCTGACTCATCACCATCAAAGAAGAGGAAGAACAACAAGGGAGAGAGGGGGGGGGGGGGGGGGGGGGGGGGGGGGGGGAAATAATGAGGTTTGAGCCCTCTAATTGCAATGAAATCACCTCATCCCCATTTTTCATGAAATGCTTTGAAGATGTCAATTGTTTAGGGTTTTGTCAAAGAGTGCATGAAGTAGGTTACCATAAGCATCTCACCGGTATATTTTCCCTCACCTTGAAGGAAGACAAGATCACCATTGCAGGGGCAGACTTCATGTTTTCAGTGGATGTCATCTCTCAAGCTATAAGAATACCAAACCATGGTGAAAAATGGTTCAAAGGCATGAAACTAGACCTAGAAGAGTACAAACCCTACTTGAAATCACAATACAAAGGAGCTCACTCACATGTTTTCCCATTCAGATACTTGTTGGAGATATATGCACCATTGATGAAGGTTGTCATGAATTTCTTCACATGTGAGGGCATATTTTCTAGGCTATATCAATACCACATAAGACTGCTCATGCACTTTGCAACTGCCAAGTCTCTAAATTTGTCCAACTACTTGTATAGGAGCCTAACCAAAATGTCTGAAAGGGTGAAATTGAAAGGAAAAGTGCATTATACCAGCCTCTTTCACCATAACATGATAAAGGTTATAGTAATCCATCAGTTGAAAGAGAAGAACATGATATGGGACACCTTAATTCAGGCAGCCTTGAAAATGCATATAACCTCTTCACCAAGCCAACACACAACCCATGGAGGTGGGGTCATCAAGCAAACATGATGAGGTTTCCAAGGCACCTAGGCCTGAGGTGATCAAGACATATCAAAGAGGCATAAGCCTTGTGTTTTCTCCTCAAATTGTGGAAGGGGCCAAGCCTACTACATCAGCAGAACATGGATCACCATCACATCATGAGGCTTATTTGCACGATGAGGAGCCCATTAAGCGTGACTTTCACCTGGTTGACTTGGAGGAACATGATGGGAATCAAACCATGCAACAAGTCATCAAAGAGAAGGATTCTCAATTCATGGAGCTCAAGGAAAATTTGGAAAGGGCCAAATTCAACATTTCATTCCTTGAGCAAGAAAACAGTCAACTTAAGGAAAAACAACTAATCATGGAGAAAGAGAAATTCAAGGACAAGAAACAAGAGATGAAAGGAAAGGCAGTGGTGGAACATGAGGGCATTGAGCAGCATGAAGGACATGTGGCAAGGAAGAGACCAAGGACAATGGGTCTTAGGAAGGCACTTTAGAGGGAAAGAGAAAAAAAGCCACCAATGGAAGAATTGACCTTTGAAGGAGGATTCCCATGGAAATAAATGAGGACATGGGGTTTTGGCTTGAAAAATTAAACTTCCACCTTGATAAGCTCCTTCACAAGGCCAACAGGGATAAAAAGTTGCAAAATAAAATGGTCATCCATTATTACACAAGTGATCAGGTTACCAAGGTCAAAATCAAGTAGTTGAAGGAAAAACTCAAGGAAACCCTAATCAGACAAGAGGATAATGGTTAGTTAGATTTGCTTTCTGATGCATCTATGATTGCATAAGGTACCTCATTAGGCATCTCTGGAAAAATTTTGGGAGGATTTGGAGAAACTTTTGTGTTTTGGTGCAGACTTGCAATTTTTTTGACAATTTTCTGTCTAGGAGCGGAACGAGCTCATGTTGTGCTTCTTCCTCAGGGCTCCAAATGATGGAAACTCAAAGTTTTTTAAAATATTATGACCACATCTCAAACCCCATTTTCCCACTTTCCTGGTCTGGGGCTCATTTTTTGAGAAATTTGCAAAAAAGAGGCCAAAAATCACCTTTCTGCCCCTCTTTTTCCATTTCGCTGCACACCTTAGAGACACCTTGGGAGAATGACCATTATTAGCCAAAAATGAATAATTTTGATTGCAAAAATACTCTAAATATATATACGCTCTCCCATATTTCTAGAAAAGGCTTCAAATATGGATTTGGACGTTAGAAAGGCACTCAAAAATGGCCCCCAACAACTCGTTGCAAACCTGTAAATTTCTGAGATGTTTGTAAAATTTTCACTGTGTAATGTTTTTGTAATTCCTAGTTTGACTTTGGTAAAAGTCAAAAGGGTGAAGTATATGAATGTGAGGGGTCAAAGTAAATGTAAATAATGGGTGCTTAGTCTTTGTAAGTTGTTTTAATGTAAATTTGACCTCATTTATGAGAGAGGTTGGAGTCAAAGTTAATTGTAGAAGTCGTTTTTAACTTCCCTAGACATTAGGGTTTGGTTAGAACACCTCATGGAATAGTTCCTAGAGTCATGGGTTCGACCCTGAGAGTGGGGATATGTTGTTTTGGTCTTTATGTATCAGTTTCTCAGTGATAGAACGGGTTGGATTTCATAGGAGAGAAATATTGTAGCTTGTACTTGGACATTTTCTGGATATCAAAGGACACAGTTTGCAACTATTATCTAGGAATTCATGTGTAGTAAGTTTGTGATGTTATTTTTTCTCGGTTATAGCTTTATATGAAAGGTATTCATATTCTATTTCCATTAATCAATTCTTCAATGATTTTCCTTAGAGTTTATAAACAAAATTCTTTGCATAAAGCTTTGTTTTGATGGAAAAATCATTATCATGTGTTACTTTCTTTCTTGCTTAATGAATTCATGTTTCATGCTAATTAAGACGTTTTGCTTCTTCTAAACACTACAATACACTGAAAAACCCTAAGATCCATCACAAAAGTAATTCTACCTTTATCCTTTATATCTTTGTTGTTGTAACCCTTTGATCCTCTGACCTAGCTACCTGGTTTTTCTCCCTTATCCAGCAACAAAACCCTAAATTTTTCAAAACCCACATGAGCCTAGCTATCTAGCCTAAAATCCTTTACATTCCAATCATCTCTTGGCTGTGATTTCATAGAGAGAGCCCTCTCTGGTTTGGTAGGGCTAGCTACCAATCTAAAAGCTTGGTCTATGGTTACCTCTAGCGATCTCCTCATCAGCCTAGGACGTTGTGGAGGATAACAGAGGGCATGAAAACTAGGGAGTGCCAAGGTGTTCTAGTGAATGTAAGGTTCCCAGGTCATGGAAAAATGTAATTCTAGTTGTGAGGTCATGACTGCCGAGGTGTGTTGGGGAATGCTAGGGCATGCTAACATGTGCCAGATAGTACGAAGGCATGTCGAACAAGCTAAGATGTGGCAAGTGATAAGGCATGCCAAGATGTACAAGAGTGTGACAATGCATGCTAGGGAATGTCAAGGCAAAAAAAGGGAGGAACAAGTTAAACTACAAGGAAATGAGCACATAATAGGGTTAATAAGTCCTCAATTTACCTTTTCCATGACGGCCATGCTAGGCACACCAACACTAGGTGCCAATAGGTGCCAAGTGCCAAGTGTTAATGCATTCTAAGTGCTAAATATTCCTATGTTTATGATCTTATAGTTTCCAATAGTTGATCTCAAATAACTTTAATATTAAACGATGTCAAAGCATACCAAGTCATCTCAACGCATGCCAAACATGCTAAGACTTGCCAAGTGCCAACATCTGCCAAGTGCCAATGTGTGTTAGGGAGTGTGATGCATGCTATGAAGTGGAAGAGCATATCGAAGAGTGCTAAGGTGTGCTAGAGAGTGCCAGTGCATGCTGAGGAGTGTTAGGGAGTACTAGGACAACACAAGGGAGCACTAGGTCAAAATGCATGGAAGTGAATGAATATGAGGGTGCGTTGGGGAGTGTTAATGAGTGCTAGTTATCATGCCAAGGAGGAAGTGACAAGTTATGCTAAGCAAACGTAAGGCATGCTAGGGAATATCAGGGAATGTCAAAAAATGCTAGAGTGTGTTAGGTAGTTCCAAGGTGTGCTAGCATGTGACAAATAGTGCCAAGGCATGCCAAGTGCTAAGACATGCTAGGATGTGCAGGGTGCCAGAGTATGCCAATATGCGTCAAGGAGTTTCAAGGAAACAAAAGGAATAACCAAGCTAAAATTCAAGGAAATGAACACATAAGAGGGTTAATAAGCCAGGACTTTATCTTTTTAAAAAGGGGCACTCTAGGCACACTAATAATATGTTTCAATACATGCCAAGTGCCAATGTGTGCCAAGTGCTAATGTTTGTCAATGCAATATTATGTCAAGCTGTTCCAGGGCATGCTAGGGACTACAGGGCATGCTAACACATGATAGGGGAGTGCTATGCTATACTAGGGCATGCCAACCTGTGCTTTGGTGTTCTTCTCATGGCAAGATTTTCTAGGTACAAAGATATTCCAGGTACAAAGATGTTCCAAGACATGTGAGGTGCCAAGGAATGTTAGTGTACTATTCCAAAGCATGTTAAGGTGTGCCATGAGTGTTGAGGAGCGCTAGGTCTCTCTTATTAATAAAATTGACAGAGTTTGATTATGTATTAAATAATATAGTTCCTACACACACTAGTGGAACTTTATTTAAAGGAAATTTGCTAGATAATAAACCTAATAGAGATGAATCATGTGTTGACTCATAGGAAAACTATATTCTTATGACTTGACGAAAATGATCCACACTATTTACTTCTTAAAAATTTGACTAACTATTATAACCACTATAACCTTGGACACATATTGAAAAAGACTCCACTACAATGGTCTTAAATCGTTATCTTTTGACAAAAAAATATAGTAACATGTACATAGCGTCATCAAAAACTCATTGGAATGATCAATGATGACGAACATTTTTTGACCGTCACCAAAAGTAACCAAACAGAGCATTGGTAAGGGTCAATAAAAGATCGTCAATAGAAATGTCACCAAAGAGAGAATTAGTGATGGGCCTTTAATGACCCTCACCAAAAGTGTCACCAAAGAGAGAATTAGTGACAGGCCTTTAATGACCCTCACCAAAAGTGTCATTGAAAATGGCTTTGGTGACAAACCTTAAAGGACCATCACTATATACACTTACAACAACTATTTTTTAAAGACAGTCACCATATGAGACATTGGTGACGAACCTTAAAGGTCCATCACAAGCATGAAGCATCATCAAAAACTCATTGGAATTATCAATGATGACAAAAATTTATTGATCGTCACCAAAAGTAACCAAAAAGATCATTGGTGTCGTTCAATAAAGATCGTCACTAGAAGTGTCACCAAAGGGAGAATTAGTAATGGGCCTTTAACAACCCTCACCAAAAGTGTCACCAAAGAGAGAATTAGTGACAGGCCTTTAACGATTGTCACCAAAGTTTATTGAAAATGGCTTTGGTGACAAACCTTAAAGGACCATCACTCTATACACTTACAACAACGCTTTTCTAAAGACCATCACCATATGTGACATTGGTGACCGACTTTAAAGGTCCGTCACAAGCATGACCCTCACCAATGACCTTTTTTCTTGTAGTGACATGAAATTGCATTATAAGATATCATTATTCACATGAATACTCATACCTCTTATTACATGATAATTTTATATTATTATTAAAAGAACATATGTTATGTGTTTTAACATTTTAAAAGTAGATGCAGTAGCATCATCATAAAATATGTATTTTCCTAAGATGTGTTTAGAGGATTCTAGATTTTGTAGATTTTAGAAAAAAAATTACAAATAATTTGTTTTTTGAAAGAAAAAAAAAACATTTTGATAAGCTCTAGAAAAACCAAGAAATTTTATCATGATTTTGCTCCAAAAGTAGAGGAGATGTATTACCTCTTCAAAGATCTAGATATTTGGTTCTCAAGTATAAATAAAATTGCAATCATTTGGGAGAAATCAAGAAAGTTTTTGGCCCTTTAATAAAATAGGGTTTGAGGGTTTTGATGATTGGAGTTATGCTATCATTTTAGTATGGATACCTTTGTGGAATTTTGCTATCAAAAGTAAAACAAAATGAATTTAAAACCTTACTTATAATAAACAACCAATATATTGAGATAATATATAAAAGAATATTCTTACAGATTGTGATGATTCCTCGAACCAAAAAATTATGTCATTTATTCAATATGAATTATAATTCTACTTTCTTCAAGTAATTTTCTAATATTCTATTATTTTAAAAAAAATCAAAATCAAATATTATAATTATAGTTATACATTTCATTAATGTTAATTGATATTTATTTTTTGTCGAGGAATTTAGTTGGAGTGGAATAACACATGTTTTGTATACCCAGTTGCGCCGACATGTTTTGTATACCTAGCTACAATGGATCAAGTCTTTGAAGACACTTTGTCGCTATGTGGAATCTACACATCCCTATATATATATATATATATATATATATATATATATATATATATAATTTTTTTAATGCTATATGGGAATTGATTTGACACCAAAATGTCTAGTTTTTTTATGTGATTCCTAACTATCAACTAATGTGACACCGAGAAGTCTACTTCTTAATGTGGTGTCCATTTATGAAGTGATGTGGTTGTAATGTGTCTATTCATTGTTGTGGTCTCCACCAATAAGGTGACATGGCTCCCATGTGTTAAGTGATGTGGTTCTCACTTGGAGTCCATTTCATCATTAATATTTTTAGCTTTATGTAGGAAAGAGCAGACATTTATGCCATATCTCCCTCCTATGTTCCCTATCATTATACTCCATGTAGCTTCCATGGACCCTTCTAGTAGTAATGAAATTAGTCCTCTCTACAATATTGATCTTCTTAGATCATATGGTTTACTAATATTTGAGATGTGCTATGTGTTATGTCCTTAATGAGTCCAACTTTATCTTATGTAAACTCATTGATCTTGTCAACATGAATTATTTTTCCATGTATAACTACCATTATTCCAAGGCTATAGCTACTATGTCTAACCCAATTCCATTAAGCTAAAATTAAACCTCTGCGCCTCTAAGAAACTACAATAACACACAACACTTGTATTCCATTCAACTTGTATTGTCATCTAGATACTATACATTTTAAGACTCCTCACAATTACCACATACTATACATTTTAAGGCTCCTCAAAATTTTGTAATTGTGCCTCATTAAATCAAGTCATATTTAGAGATAACCAAATTATGGAGTCCACCTAAAATCCAATCCAATAGATAACTTCCAGAGTGAAGAACCTCTTATAGGTCTCTAATCTCTCTCTCAACCCATGGCACAATGCCTAATAATTCACCCATGATGGAAATTTCTCCATGCATTTAACTCATCCTTACATCAATTTAGATCTTATTACTCTTAAGAAAACATGACATAAGGGAACGGAAGGTTTATCCATTATGTAGTAATATTTTCCTTAAGAATGATTACCCTCCAAAGAAAGCTACATGAATAATATGATTAATTGAGTATTCTTTAGGGGTCCTAGAGTTATGGATTGTTGACACAAATGGAAATAATTGTTGCAATATGGACACAGTTTTAGGTTTATAGGTTGATCCATATATTGTGGAATAATATTTATAGTTCTTCCTTCATAGCCAATTTCATTTCCCTTCTTTACAACAACAATCCACCCATCTTACATATAATATCTCAATTTTGAACTTTCGAATGTTTTATATTGACTTATGTGCAAATTATAGATATGTGATTATAATGAATGAATCCAATCCATGTGAGCTTGCATAAAATGATTCCTTGTAAGTGATGCCAATATCATTTATGAATTCCTAGTAAGAAGCTCATTCCCAAGGGTTAACTACTAAATAGTTAGGCATATAATCATGGTAACTATGATTTTTATATTCAATGAGCTAGACATACAATTTGTGTATAGGATATGTAAATTATTTACAAAATTAATAGGAAGTTCGAAAACTAGTTGCAAAGGGCCTTTCCTTTATATATATATTTCCATATGCCTTATTTAAACCTCAACCACCAATCATTATAGGAATATGGTGGTTGGTGAGGAATTCCACCTTCCTTAGTTATGAGGACATGGGGATTAAGAACAATTGTGAAGAGTGCAAGAGATTCCACCCTCATAAGAATTCAAACATCATGGAAATTCGAGCAATATATTCTTGTACACTCTTTTCTCATGAAGAAATTTAAAAGGGACACATTTTTTCATCTGTACAAACGAGTGACACTATTATTTTCACTTGAACTCTTTCATTCTTACCAATCTCATCCTTTCAATTGTTCCATTACCATTGAAACTCTATGTTACACACACATCTCTAACGTCTTGTACATGGGATTGAGTTTCAAACTTGTAGAAGACCAAATAGAGTTGTATAAGAGAATATTATGGACCTAGGAAAATAGAAGGATAGTTTTAGATGCCTATAGATGCTAGGTTTCCCAGATAATACCCGTTTCCTCTTAGATCGTTATGAAGATAGTGATCAAAGCAAAAATATCACTATATTAAGTTATATCTAAAGGAAGATAACATCCTATTTCCTATCAACACAGACTCAAGAGCACTAGATGGAAGAATATCCATAAGGAGCCACTGAGTACAACAAGAAAATAAAATTCCTGTAATGGGTGGTGTGATTGAAGAGAATACAAATGTTTTGTTATATAACACATTTGAACCCATATATGCCTTCAAGGGTTTGGGTGACAAAATTGTTTATATTCATAACTATTTCTAGCTCACTAGAGGTTTAATATACTCTCAACTTCATCTACTACTTAGAAAATAACATTCTCACTTAAATCGATGGATGCTAGGTATTTCAAGGAAACGAAACAATGAGTGCAGGAAACTACACTCTTCAACAATAATGTATCCTCAACTATGTTGAATTCAATGATTATGTTGAATTCGAACTTGAATGATATGAGAATGTGAAGTGGCCCTTTCCTAGAGTATGGGCTTATGATGCAATAGGAATTTGATATTATCATGAAAAATTGTATTCCCAAACCAAAAACGTCCTAGATTATGCCTTCACTCTGAATCATGATCACACCTATTCTATTTGATATTGAAATCCTTTAGCCATAAGTTATTGACCCAAAAAGTTTTACACCTAGGTAAAATACTTATAGAAATAAGGTATTGGCTTATTCATCATTCATAGGGTACTCTAAATCTACCAACAACAAGTTATAGATCCACCTATATCACATATAAATTGAAATTTATAGTGACAAGGTGTTGGCTCTAACCTTGATCATGTGAAATCCAAATCTTCAAATGGAAAGGCACTAGCTATATCTTTTATCATGTATAAATTAAAATCTTCTTGCAATAAGCACACAGGATTTAATCTTCATTATGTTCAAATATTCATTCCCAAGTGGCATATCACTAATTTAAGATAAATATATTGTTTACAATCCCATTAAGGCTAATGATGTGTATCTATCTAGTTTAATGGCTTTCATCGTAACATTGATGAAATTTTTTCTAGCAATAGAAGAGTCACTCATTGGAGGGTTCTCAATATCCATACTAGTGAAATAAATGAAGCTTATCTATGTATGCAAGGCTATGATGATACCCGTAGCAGAATTAGAGACTAATGTTGAGACCTTTCAGTCAAATTCAAAGGAAACTCAAAGATACAACCTTCAAAATTTCAATATTTCAATTCTAAATGTGGTATGTGATAATGATTTCTTTTCTATTTTTTAAAGGAGAAGAAGAATAATTTCTTATACCCATATTCAAGCTTGGGATAGAGAATTTCAACCAAGGCTTCTTATAGGATCCATTTATGGGAAACTTCTTACTCATTGTTGGTCTAATTTAGGGATCTAAATTAGAACATAATCTTTATACGAAGCAGATGTTCATAAACTTCAAAAAACATTACAATTTGTGACAAAGCTAAGTGAGATTGATCGTCACTAAAAGTCCAAATTAGATCCTAGACTAGGAAAGGATGAATTGAAATTTTCATGCTACTCACACGAATTTGAACACAAAAATCACCCTATCTTTAATTTTGAGTGTTACAGATTGGGCATATTTTCAAGTTCTTTACGAAGTCACATATAATATATTAAGAACCACTTGAATGTTGTGATGATAACTTAAGGGCTTCAAAAATTTAGGAGGATTAATGCACTATGGCCTTCCTTACCAATCATGGAAACTATACACTTAGTCAATCTAGACCTACTACTAATTATGATCACAAGAATATGTTGTGGCCTCTGTCAACTATGAGAGTGAAGTGATCATACACTCACAACCTTCTACTTGTCATCTTAACAGGTAGCTTCTTGAGTCATTATTTTACTCTATCAAGAAAATAAATAAAATATGGAACTATGGTGCTTTAAAGACTCTAGAACAAGATGGTATGAGTTTAAAAAATTTAGGGTTGTTTTCTCTGAGCAAGATGGAGAATGGAACTTCAGGTGTCATGCCCCTATCCTTGTGGTAGTCATCCAACCATGCATAGGCAGGTGCGGTACCACTACACTTTTTCTTTTCACCAATACCAGAGTGTATGGACTAAGCCTAAAAAAACAGTTATTTATTTTTTCCAATAATTGTCTTCAATCATGGAGCGGAATAAACATCAAGTTAACTTCTTCAATTATATTTGATCATCATTATTTAGTGGAAATCAATAACCATACAAGTATGACACACGTAAACTTGGGAGGGGAAAATCCCGTAAAGTCTGCCCGAATCAATAACAATACAACTTCAATAATTTACAAGTGTACAATATTTTGCAGCTAAGTTGTGTAGCCAACCATTTGGCCTACACACTTAGGAAAGTTACCAAAATCATGCCCCAACTGTGCAACAACATCTGTCGTTGTCCACTGATCCAGGTGGATATTTGTGGCCACCCGCCAAGCCCACTTGGACCCCCACCATTGTTTCTTTCAGCTTTTCAATTTCCTTAATTGTAGCACAATTTACTATTTTTAGCAGTTTTTTGGGTCCTGAACTTCCGGAGCCGTTTTGAGGCCCTAAACGACGTTTTTTGGGAAAACTGGGAGCAACATGGGTCTATGGACCGATGTTGCTCTTCCCAAAGTTGTAGTTCTCAGATAGATCTTTCTAACGAGATATTGTGCACGTCAAATGGAGATCGTATGCCAAAGTTACGACCCCGGGAAGTTGATGTACCAATTTACCCAAATGGGGCCCACAGTTTGGCATTTCATCTTCTAGGGTTAGGTTTTTGGATGTTTAGGGTTTTCCATTATTTCTCAACAATAAATAGGCCTTCAAACCTCATTGTAACATAGTTCAAAGGCATGTAGCTGTCACCTCTCTTCTCAGAGATAAGCTACTATTGCCCTAGCTGGCTTATTTCCATTTATGTTTGTAACCATATTTAAGTATTTTACATTAATGAAATGAAGTATTATTTCCACTGCATCTTTCTATTTACGGTTATCTCTGTAATTTGTTGTGTTCCTGTTTAAATCTAGATCAATGGTATCAGAGTGGTCTGTCTTTTCTTTGTTTTTCTTTGCATGTTCCCAATGAGGTCGGGATATAAGGAGTTAGGGCTTGAAGTGGTCGAACCTTTGCAAGACCAACCTCACAAATCTCGACGGCCTCCCATGGCGGATGAAAAGAAAGATGAGGGGGCAAGAGATCCTATCAAAATCTTTCTCGAAGAATCCCTCAAGCGAGAAAGGAACGCAATGATGGACAACTTTTCCCAGATCCTTCAGCAGCTACCCATGGGCGACGCATCGGCTTCTAACAGCTACGCTAGAAATTCCACACCATTTAAGGTACAAGTTAATTTTTAAATCCCCATATTCGAGGGTCAGATAGACGCAAATGTTGTCGATAAATGGTTAAATTTGCTAGAGGGTTATTTTTCTGTTCATGATTTTTCTAGTCGGGAAAAGATTATTTTCACTCTTCTCAAAGCAGCCCCCCATGTCAAGGACTAGTGGGAAACCTACTGCGAGCAGAAGGATGAAAGTACAGGCTCACTATTTTTAGTCGTACCCACTTGGAATTCATTCCGGGATGCCATCAAGGAGTAGTACTACCCTGTCAAAAGCTATGAGGATCAATACATAAAGTGGACCACGCTACAATAGGGAAGGGACCAAGACATGCCAGAGTTTACCAATATTTTCCATACCCTTCACACAAAGTTGGGTATCAAGGATTTAGAGCAGCATTTGGTACTCAAATACCACGGATGCCTGCACAAGTACATCCAGGAAGAAATAGAATTTCTAAACATCTCCTCGCTCGGCATGACATACCGATATGCCGTGAAGATTGAGAAAAAGTTTAAACAGAAGAAGCGAGACTTTGGATCTACGAATCTAAAGCAAGGGAAAGGTGCCCCCAAACCGCAGAACAAAGGAAAAAGCCAAGGCATTGCGACTGAAGACAACCCACCAATGCTGCAAGCAAAGAACAACGTCACGAAGATGAAAAAGGACATAGGAAAGTGGTGTGAGTTCCATAAGAGCTCCACTCACAACACAAGTGAGTGTTGGGCCAAGCAGTCACAGGTGGCTGAGCTAAAGGTTTCAGAATTAGATGCATGTTCTGACTCTGATTCAGAACCCAATAAGGGGATTGACAAAGGGAAGTAGATTATCGATGCGGAGCCCAACGCCATTGTTGCCACCACGAAGATCCAAAAGGAGGAACCCGAATATCCATAGGAGGAGGAGCGTCTCTTCCACTCCTAAATGTGGGTAAAGGGCTCCCTGATACAGTTCATTGTTGACAGCGGGAGCCAAAAGAACCTCATTTCGGTAGGGGTTGTGAAGCAGCTGGGCTTACCGACCACAACTGTACACCATTGGGTGGCTTCACCAAGGACAAGATCTTTGCGTGAGCTAGCAGTGTCACCTTCCATATAACATCAAGCCCTTCACGAATGAAGTATTGTGTGACATTGTTCCCCTTGAAGTTTGTGATATATTAGTAGGACAACCATACTTGTGGAAGCGACATGCTGTGTATGAATCAAGGACATGTGCTGTTATTGTTAATTTGGGAAATAAGTTGTACAGGATACTAGAGGTAGCACTGCCTATCGCCATCTCTTTGGTTACTGCAAAACAATGCAGTAAGCTCATTTCCAAAACTAGGAAATTTGTTTTCTTGATGATACACCCTCAAGGAAAGAAGAAGACGATGGCCACGACCTCTAGACAGGGCCCCTCTGCATGACAACTACAGATGGACAAGGTCGTGAAGGAGCACGAGGACATCTTCACCTCCCCCGCAGGGGTTCCTCTGCATTGTCAGGTCAAGCACTCCATCAATCTGACCCCAAGTGCGCCGCTTCCCAATGGGCCAATCTATCAGCACTCCATTCTGGAGAACGATGAAATCAATAGGCTGATTTAGGAGCTGCTACAGAAAGGTCACATCCGTCCGAGTTCATCGCCATGTGGGAACCCAATCGTGTTGGTACAGAAGAAGGATGGGACTTGGAGACTTTGTATTAACTATCGGGTGTTGAACGAGATCATTGTCTATAATAGGTACCTGATCCCACGGATTGATAACCTCCAGGACCAACTTAAGGGGGAGAAATATTTCAGTAAGATTGATTTGAAGTCAAGATATCACTAGGTACCAATCGAGCCCTCCAATGTGTCGAAGACTGCCTTCAAAGCCAACGAGGGCCTTTTCGAATGGTTGGTTATGCCTTTCAGATTGATGAATGCTCCTGCAACCTTCATGAGGCTAATGGATGACATCTTGTGGCCATTCACCAACTCATTTGTAGTGGTATACTTGGATGACATCCTGATCTTTAGCGAGAGTTGGGAAGAGCACCTCCACCACATCCGACAGGTTCTCTAAACACTGCAACAACACAAGTTATGTGCCAATTTGGAGAAATGCACTTTTGGCATGACCCTAGTTCAGTGTTTGGGATACATTATTGATGAACAGGGGTGCATGTGGATCCAGCCAAGATCCAAGTCATTCGGGATTGGCCATCTCCAACCACTCTGACAGAGCTCCGCAGCTTTCTAGGTCTTGCCAACTTCTACCGCAGGTTCGTGTTGGGATTTTTTCATATCGCTTGGCCCTTGATTCAAGTCACCAAGGGAGGAGCGGAAGCAAAATTTGTCTGAATCTCAACAAAAGGCATTCACAGAGTTGAAATATCGCCTCTACTCGGCACCAATGCTCACATTACCAGACTTGCAACAACCATTTGAGGTCGAGACAGATGCCTCTGACTATGCTATTGGGGCAGTCCTTACTCAACACTGGCATCCAGTGGCATATAACAGTGAGACACTTTCATACACAGTCCGGAATTATCCCACTTATGACAAAGATATGTATTCCATTGTGCAGGCCTACCGACAATGGAAGCATTACATTTTGGGGAAGGAAATAATCATCCACATAAACCACTGACCCCTGCAGTTCATACAGACCCAAGGGAAATTGCAGAATGATTGCCATCAGAGGTGGTCCACATACCTGCAACAGTTCCATTTGAATATCAACTATAAGAAGGTCAGCACCAATAATGTTGCAGATTGCCTGAGTCAACCACCGATCATGGCATTAACCACCATGCTCAACTCTTGTGGGCACAAGACTTCTGATTGGCCACTTCTCTACAAAAGCACCCAGAATTTGGCCACACATACCAGACACTCTTGGAGGGTCAGCATGTTCCAGATTTTCAACTCTAGGATGCCTTGTGTTCCTTTAAGTGAGCATGCCAAGATGATTTGGGAAGCGCACTACAGTCGAGATGCTAGGCATTTTGGGGTCCGTTGGCAGTACTGTAAAACTATTTCTATTGGCTGAATCTTCAACAGGATGTCGAGAAGTACATCAGATCATGCACTGCCTGTGTCATTGCCAAGCCAACCATCAAGAAGCAAGGCCTCTATACCCTGATGCCTACCCCGAGTCAACCTTGGGAATCCATCTCCATGGATTACATGTCAGGCCTTCCTTCCACTAAGCATGGAAATGATCACGTTTTTGTGGTCGTCGACAGGTTATCGAAGATGGCCATTATGGTGGCCTACAAGAAAAATATCACAGCAGAAGCCACTACTAAAATCTTCTTTGAACGAGTGTGGGTAAACTTTGGTATCTCACAGCCTATCATCTCAGATCGGGACAGCAAGTTCCTCAATACATTTTGGTCTAGTCTCTAGTCGATGCTAGACACCAAACTCACTAAGTCCACAACCTTCCATCCTCAAACTAATGGATAGACAGAGGTTGTCAACAGGATTATCGTACACATTCTGCGCATGTGCAACTCAAAGCATCCACACACATGGATTAGAGCCTCCTCTATGTTCAGTGCAACTACAACCGGGCTCTCCACAGCTCAACTGGCCACAACCCTTTTCAGGTGGGCTTGGGATTCTAGCCACTATGTCCCATTGATGTGGCCATGCCATTTGTAGCTACTCACGTAGATTCGGCTCATGTCTCGTCTGAAACAGATAAGGCAAACAACTTCATTGATCACATCCAACATAATCTCCAACAGGTCCATGACATTCTCGAGAAATAAAATGCCAAGTACAAGCAGCGACATGATCAACATCTGGTGCCACACAAGTTTCATGTGGGTGACAAAGTCTGGTTGCATTTGCAAAAGGAATGCCTTACTGGAGCCTATCGGAAACTTAGACCACTCCGATATGGTCCTTACACCATTACCAAGGTTGTGGGAGACAATTCATTTGAGCCCAGCATTCCCCCATTCCTTGGCCTACACCCACTATTCAATGTGGACTGCCATCGTCCATACTTTCCACCATTACTAGACACATCCGACATTGCAAAACAGCTCATACCCACAGAGTTAAATCCAGATTGCATGGAACAAGTTGCAATTTATCGGATCATGGACACACAGATCAAGCACACTCACCAACAGAATATCCAACTGTATCGAGTTGTCAAAGCAGGCCAACTCCTTCACCAGGGCAAGTGGCTCACCAGGGACCAAGTTCAGTAAAGGTTTCCTCATCTCATGAAGGAACTCAACGCAATGGGTACCATTGCTTCCTTGGGGGGCGGAATGATCCAGGTGGATATTGGTGGTCACCCGCCAAGTCCAATTGGACCCCCACCATTGTTTCTTTCATCTTTTCAGTTTCCTTAATTGTAGCACTGTTTAATATTTTTAGCAGTTTTTCGGGTCCTGAACTTTTGAAGCCGTTTCGAGGCCCTAAACGACATTTTCTGGGGAAAATTGACCGATGATACTCTTCCCGAAGTTGTATTTCTTGGATAGATCTTTCTAACGAGATATTTTGCGCGTCAAACAAAGATGTATGCTAAAGTTACGACCCTGGGAAGTTGATGTACCAATTTACCCAAACGGGGCCCATAGTTTGGCATTTCATCTTCTAGGGTTAGGTTTTTGGATGTTTAGGGTTTTCCATTATTTCTCAACAATAAATAGGCCTTCAAGCCTCATTGTAACACAGTTCAGAGGCATGTAGCCGTCACATCTCTTCTCAGAGATAAGCTACCATCGCCCTAGCTGGTTTATTTCCATTTCTGTTTGTAAGCATATTTTAGTATTTTACATTAATGAAATGAAGTATTATTTCCACTGCATCTTTTTGTTTATGGTTATCTCTGTAATTTGTTGTGTTCCTATTTAAATCCGGATCATCCACACTGGTGGAAGCCCCAAGATAGTCTCAGCACAATCGTACTACACCCGTTCAACTCTACCTGAACATGCACACTATGTTTTGCTATCAGATAGCATTTACTATGTGGTATGCCCATTTATGCACATGAACCACACTCAACATGACTCGTTGTCGAACTGTGACTCTGTTCAGAAATGTTGCCTGAATAGCCTGCAACACTGTTGTTCCGCAGTCACCCATCGGTGTGGGTACACATCCTGGACACTATGCAGCCTGTTCACCTCACTCACCTTACTCGCTGAACATGCTGCTCCTAAACATCGACCCAACCTGCCTGCAACGCAACCTTCGGTTCTTACTCCGCAGCCTTCTCCTTATGCCTCCTTCACTTGTCTTGTATCTTTGCGATGTTTTAGCGCAAGTTGATTGATGTCTCCAAGTGATTGCAATTGCCTCCATACATATGGGTAGCACCATGGTGAAAATCCAAAAGTCATGACCTTTTGGCTCCTCCAAAGGTCGGCCCACAATGTCTCCATACATCGGAATGCACATAACCGTACGTTGTCCTATATACAAATATTTCCCATGTCGTTGGCTATAAGTTGGCCTTTCAGATCGGCCCAACAATTTTGTGTCGTCGACCCATTGTATAAGTTGTTGCTCAATTGGCCAATCGAACCACACACTCAACTCCACACTTCGTCCACATATGTCTCTGTACTTGGCCGTATCAGTTAGCTTAGGTGTGCACCCACTCGGGTGTCCAGCTCAAGTCGCCCGGTTTGCCCTTCACCCAACAAGCCATCTCGTCTCACATCCGCCCGTTGCACTTCTCCAACTAGTCACATGCTTGTTGCACTTCTCCAACCAGGCCCTCGTTGTGATGGGATGGTGCTGGACCAATACTGGCACACTCACTATAAGTGTGTTCATTGGTCGCAGTTAACTGAAAGTCATTCCAAGTCATCGCACATAACGGAGCGCTCTCCACCTGAGTCAGTCAACATGGGCGACTTTCGCACATGGGTGCGTCCGCTACAACTCTGTCGCACATCACCAACTTGGGGACCTAACATCCTCCCCCACTCTAAATAAGGTTATCATCCTCAACAACACCATCATCATAAAAATGTCGCAAAGCGTCGCTAGCCCTAACATCCAATATCCACACTGTCCAACTCTGCTCTCCATTGCATAAGCCTCTATCAAGGCTAATGACTCCATGAACGGGAAAGTCTCCTCAATCCATTATCATCAACCACATCCATCATAATCTCCACGTGTTGCCCCATTATGGAAGGCCGACCCATGTAACTCAAGTTACATGCTCTTGCTGCAACATATATCATGTCGATGCATCATGTATCATCATCATGTGAACTACTACCATGATACTCCAACTCAACTCAAACATATCTCACTACACTAATGTCCCCCATGACTCGAACTAGTCGAGTGATTAGTCCAACTGTCATGCTCAAACCATGAGAATGCACCTCCTCATGCCATCAATAGTCGTTTCTCCAGCATCCTGTCATAAGATCAACTTGATCAAGAATCCATCCCATCTCTATCAAGTGTAAAGTAATCCATGCCCAGGTCCATGAAGTAGTCTCCATCTCATCTACAACATGTTGTCATCAATGCTAAGTTCCATGTGCAGTGGCAATGTACCAAACAAAAACATCCATCTAAGAATCATCATCTATATGTGAGAGGCTCCTCTCCTCAAATCAATGAAGAGTTATCCCATCAAGTCAACTCTCAATGTGCCATATCCAGGTCCATGAATAAATCTCCATCTCATCTGCAATATGCCATCCATCAACTTTGTCAAAGGGGCAAGTCTACACCTACCTCATCATCTCACCCATGTGCTCCCCATGGTCATAAACCAATCAACCACCATGTCTATCAAAAGAGGTCAAGTTTCATCAACGCAACCCATTCCCAAGTGCGACCCCAAGGCATATCCATCATTGCAACTCCATCAACTTCATCATTTGCAACTCTCTAAAGACATCATGAGCTCCCATGAACCTTCTCCATCCAACATCTCAGCAAGCATACCTGACTCAGGCTCAAGTACCACTACAATATGCCTCTGCACTCCATGTCATATGAATACTCTCATAGGTTTCTCATAAAACAACCATAGTCTTGTTGCACAAAGGTGCAGAACATCCCCATCATCTCTTTTGTAAAATGTCTCCAAGTCGCATCAACAAGTCCATCCACGGAACATCCATGCCTTAACACTTCTCTTTGGATGCCCATAGTGACATCTCTATAAGTGCTCGTGCATAATGTCCCTTCACAATGTCTGACATGCTACATCTACCCAACTTGATGTCCATGACTTTAGTTTCCCATGTCTTCTATCTTAGTATACTCATCACAACATCGATCATCACATCCTCGTCCTTAATCAGGTTTAGTGCCCTCTATCACTCAACCCTCATATAGTCATATCACATCATATCATTTCATGTCACAGGTTCCTCCCATCATTGTTTCCTCCCTCACTAAAGATCCACCAAGAATGCCTCTTGGTCTCAACCATGAAGAAGTCCACCCAAGTAATATGAGGTAGGAATTATCTTTTTTTTAATTGCAATTGTCATTTTATGAAATTTTCTAATATAGAAATTACTAATTTTTTTTTAATAAAAATTATAGTCTTTTTTTTTTCCAATAAGAATTACCAATTTGCTAAGATAGAAATTACCTTTTTTTTTTTTATAAAAATCATCTTTATTTTTTATTTTTTTCCAATAAGAAATATGAACTTGCTAATTCTTATAACAAAATATATAAAAGCTAATTGATCTTAGTATTAGCTTTGCCTTTCTCTCTATTATTTCAATTTTCCACCAAAGTTGCCTAGTTCTAAACTTGTTTTGCCCTTCCTCTATTATTATTATTTCCACCAGGGTTGGGCAGGTCCGAATTTATATTCTTCTAATGCATGAACAAAGCAAAGCTGGAATTAAAATTTTACCTTGCCAGGACGATTCCTATTCAAAAATTGAAGAGTAAGTTCAATAACCTATTTCCACCAATTCAAGGATTGAAAAGTAAATTTTTAAATTATAGAGATAACTATAAGTTTTATTAAAAAAAAAATCAATACTTTTCAATTTACATACATACAACACCATTTTCTGAATTTATAAAATATATTTAAACAATGTTTAAAAATCTGTAATTTAAAAAATTCTTATATATTTAGTCAACCATATTAGAGATCAGAGGCGCAGAGCTCTTGAACACAACACACAAACACTGAACACAAAACATACTTCCATTCATCGATTAACAGGTATATATACAAGCTGGAGAAGTTTCTGGAGATCAATTCAGGCGGTGGCTTCCTGAAGAAGCTTGCCTATTTTCAACAAATTCTAGAATCAACATTTAAATCGCTGTTGAACATTGGTAGTAGGTAGTTGGAATTACTTAGTTTCTTCCAACCATTGGTATATATCAAACTTCCAGATCTATTTACCTTATACCTTACTTTGCTTATATGGCCACTGTTCAGTGTAACCAAGCACATCACGTATTCTTTTTGGGGGCGAAACACATTCAAGTTAAGGGACGAAACAGAGTCATGTTGGGAGCGAAACACATTCAAGCTAAGGGACGAAGCAGAGTGAATGTTGGAGACAGCGAACCGAATTGGAATTCTCCGAATTAATCACCGTATCGAACCGAACTGGTAACGGACGAACTTGGTCACTATGCTTTTGACCCACTCATTTATTACAATCCTCTGGCTACGTAATTTAGCTGAGGGGTATTTATATTCTTTGCTGTTTAATTTCGCCAATAAAATTGGCAGTAAAACCACGGTTATTTCTTGTTGTAATACGACGGAACAATATAGCCACTAGACATACTTATCCAACAGTTAACTAATTAGATAACTTATTACCTCAATTGAGGGTTTGAGTACAGACATGATAATTTGAGGGTTTGAGTACAGACACGATAATTTGAGGGTTCCGGGGCTACACGAAAGAATTTTAGGGAAAACCATCCACTCGGAGGGCTGGGTCGACCCTCAACACAGGTCTCTCTTCCGTCATTTAAATGTAATTCAACTCCTGCTATAGCAAGCTTTTAAATCTAGATTGATACCCTACACTTAGGGTTCTGAGCACATGAGTTTGTAAATTCCTCCCTCGCAGAAGGCAATTTTAATTAGCAACTGTAGAGTTACAGCGTTGTTCTTTCTAGGCTTTTCCCTATTCACTAATACACAATTTTCCCCTACCTCTACAGTGCTCTGCTCTACGTCCCAGTAGGATAAGAGATGGTTTTACATGTATAAATTCCATTTCCCTTAACTGTACAATTTTTTTGTTAAGATGACCCTTACAGTATTCTTGTTTTTGTTCCTCGGTTGTTAACATGGGTTTCTAGTAAGAGTCTCTTTCACCAATGACTCAGTTTTTGATAATATATCACAACAGTGCAACCATTTAATATAGCTTACTTCCTTAATGTTTTTAAATGCTTCTAAACAGTTCAACCACTTACCTGTGCCACTGTAACTCGCAAAACACTTGAGAAGCCGAGATTACCTCTGGTCATCTGCTCCCAATCTGCCACCTGTCCATGAGATTCGTCTTTCGGGACCAGAATCTCCCCCTAACTCTCTTGCAGAACCACTGTCCGCAGCTGTCCCAACAGCACAGCCTCCTTTTTCCTCCTCCCATCCCCATTTCCTTTGGAAACCCTTCCAGTTAGGGAAACAGTTAGGGTTAGAATCACAACAATTGTCTTGCCTCCAACTTCCTCCTTGAGAAGTTGCCAGCTCTTAAAGAAACATCTTATTCTTTTTTTTTAAGAAAAATAAAATATTATTAAATTCAAATAGATAATAATATCAGTTCAGTTTATCATTTACCACAATAAAGTCAAATAGACATTACAGTGAGTAACATTGTTGGCTCCGAATATAACAATGGAGTAATAATCTACACTAAGGGTTTTTTCCTAAACTTTTTGTGAAATATTTCACCATCAAAAGCCAACTGGAGTAGTGGGGTCTCAATATGCACTATTGTTTTCCAAAATTCAACTTATTCATTCTGCAATTTAACTTTTTATTTTGTTTTTAGTTTTCTACGTAGTTTTTTAACTTCTTATTTTGTTTTTAGTTTTCTGAGAAGGATTATATGGGATGTTGATAATGTTGAAAGAATTATACAGGGCAATGATTATCTTAGACATTTAATTTTTAATTTTAATATTTTTTTGAGATTTGATAAGTTAAATCTTCGAAATGTGAATATTCAATTTATAAAATATAATTCAAATTTATTGATATAGATATGTTTATTATATTTGTATTTTATTTTAATTTTTATAATTTGAAATATTATGTTTTTATAATTAACGGGGGGATTTTTAAATATTTTTAAAATTTTATGAATATGAGGGAAGTTTAATGGTATATTTCATTAATGTTTTTAGGTATCAACATAAATATAGTGTTTTTTGAGTTTTTCTTTTTGCTTAGTAATATTGATAGCTTGATTTTATATAATGACCTAGTGTGTCATTGGTGAAGAACTCATCTTGCTTGTTCATAATAGATTAATGGTCCAAGACTCAAAGATATATGACCAATGTGAAAGCATGCCCCCACCAAATACAAATAGACTATTCAAATGATTTTATTTGAATAAAAGTGATATCTCAAAGTCTATCCCATTACTAATCCCTACCAAATTATTATTTTAGATGATGTAATTGGCTTAAATAAAAATAATAACAATTAATTAACTATTTAGAGTAAAAATATTATAGTAAAATATGTCACTAACATTGTTGCTTCTAAATATAAATTTTGTTAAGGGTTTTCTTTTCTAGTTTCTTTTTAAAGGTATTTCACAACAAAAAGTCAACTATATTTATTAGAATGTGTGAATGCACTTAGAATATGCATGAATGCAATTACAATGTTTTGTTTTTGTTTTGTTTTGTTTTTTTGTTTTTTTTTGTTTTTTTTTGTTTTTTTTTTTTTTATTTCTTTCACTACATTTCACCATCAAAATTTAACCTTATTACATGTATTTTTCCCTATACTCAAAATCTTTCCTAAATTATAATAAAAATGTATTAATATTGTTTAATTGATTATATATATATATATATATATATATATATATATATATATATATATATATATATATATATATATATATATATATATATATATATATATATATATATACTCTAAAAACTATCAACTATCAAACAAAAGATTAGAGTGTCATTCTCTTGTTGTTGGTATTTCTAATTATATGTAAATGTATTTGACATAAAACACTAGATATAAATGCAAATTTCCCACACATAATATAAGCATGAAAATACTTGATTGACATATAAATATCATTTTGAGTTTTTTTTTTTAAATATCACTTTAATGTTAATTTCAAAGAAGATTTGATTAGTTTTGAGATACTGTTTAAAAAAAACTTTAACTTTTATTTATTGGAGATACATATGTGATGGATCTCAAAGCATTATACAATATAGTATAAGATAAATATTCCTGAAAATGTTTTGTAATTTTTAGAATAATTTTATTTTAAATAAGGTTGAAATTATATTATAATAAGGATTTTAATTTTGAAAAAAAAATATTTATGAAATTTTGATATATATATATATATAGTTTAGGGAAATTATGTTATTTTAGTATTTCATATCGAATGCCATTCAATCCCATTAATGGTATTTGTTAAGATATTTCTATTTTTTAAATAGATATCTTTCCAAAATAAATAAATGACTTTATATTTAATTGATATATTCCAACTACTCTAAACTTTGTTCCTCTTTTCTCATCATTAAAATTGGTTGTGAAATTACAATTTTTATTATTGAAGTTAATTTAATGTCTTCAATAACTTCCAAAACAAGAAGAATATACACTCTAATTATTCATTTTCACAACAAGAAGAATATACACTCTAATTATTCATTTTCAAAGTGTTGGACAATTAAAATAAAAAATAAAGCACATAAATTATAAAATTAAAATTATTTTTTATTATTACTATTTTAATTAACTAATGAAAATTAAATTACAAAAAGAAATTTTATTAATTAGGATTATGTCTAACTTAGATTAATAGGGAATGTAGAAGATGACTAAAATACAAAAATGGAGTATATATTTTTCTTTTTAAGTTTATTTAGATTCTTTTCTTCCATTAGAAGGAAGGATTACATGGGGTAGTTATTATGTGCAAAGGATTGTCTAGGGTTGTTATTAGCTTCTATAGTTGACTTTAAATTTCAACTCTTTTTGATAATGGATGGTCCTAAATCCCATATAAACCAAGTGGTCTACATCATATGACCCAACTTTATACATTATAATATTAGAATTTAGTAGTAAACTTAAATTATTAAGATAGGTATATTTATTACATTTGCATTTTATTTGTTGATATGTGTTTTTTTCAATTGAAATATTATACTTTTGTTATGAGTTTATTCGCAGATTTTCAAATATTTTGGAAAGATTCTTATGAACATGAGTGTTGTTAAATGGTAGACTCTACTCATATTTGTTGAATATCAACATCAATATAGTTTCTTTGTGTGCTTCTTGTTTTTCATAACAATAGAGTGTGACCTAAACATTGATTGGTTAGGAGCTCATCTTGTTGACACATTAAAATAGGTTAATGATCTTAGACTTAATGGTATATGGTTAGATTGAAAACATGAACCTCTTTCCCAAATAAGAACAAATTATTCAAATAATGTGGTTAATTTGAATAAAAGTGATGAGTCAGAACTTAACCCAGTGTTGACCATCATTAAATTATTTTATATGACATAATGGTAGCTCAACACATTATTCATTGCAAATAATTATGATTGTCTTACAAGTAATTAATAACTAAGTTATGATATATTTTATCCCTCCTAAAAAACAATAATGATAACTAAACAAAATTACAATATACTTATTGAAATCAATATTTAATATAATTTGGTACTGTATTATTGTGAAATATAATTTTTAACAATTAATATATTGAATTCTTTAATATTTTAAAATTAAAAAAATCAAATTATTTTATAAGATATCATTATTCACATAAATACTTATACCTATTATAAGATCATTTTATATTATTATTAAAAAAACATATGGTATCTATTTTAACATTTATAAAATATGTATTTTTCTAATATATTTTTAAAATATTCTAGATCTTTGTAGATTTAAAAAAAAAAACTAGAATCTATTTTTTTTAGAAAAAAAATATTATGTTAAGTTCTAGAAAAACCAAGAAACTGAAATACTAAATTATGAGGGTGATGCAGGAGCATCCGGACACGTCGATGAAAGAAAATTAGAGGAAGGAGACATGTGGGCAGCCACATGGGCAGCCGGGCCAATCTTGAACAAGATTCGGTTATTGAACTAATTTTAGTTAAAAAAATCAGTTATGACTGAACGTATGTATAAAGAACTTAAAGATTCCTGAGTGAATCAAAAAAAAGAGAAAGAGGACGAGAATAGGAGAATCGTATGTATGGGAGAGAAGGCAAAATGTAATCGCCAGAGAAATCTGGATTAAGGCTGAAATGCCTTAAAACTGTAAAATGAGTTTGTAAAATAATGAAAATTCATCTCTATGAATTTGTGTCTTCGTGTGTTTTTCTTTTTGGTTTTCTTTTCAGTTGAAAATGGAAATTTCAATGCCGCAGAATAGGCATGTCGATGAGCATGATTTTGGTTTTATTTTTGAGAGGCAAAACAAGATGAGAGCCTCCATCGATCGGTCCCCGGTAGTCAGCCTCGCAGAGAAACATACACAGTAACTTCAGTGTGAGCGGGAGCGGTGGAGGCCAGGGAGGACAACAACAAGCGGAGGCGCGAGGTGGAGGCCATGGAGGGCAGCAACAAGCGAGAGCGCGAGGAAATGAAGCAAGGAAATGGCGTAGACTTGAGCCTCCTGGAGGCCTTGGAGAAATCCGAGGGCACAGTCCAGGTCATGGACGTCCGGGCCTTGAGGAAGATGGTGTTGGCTTTCGAGTGTCGCCTCCGTGACAACCTGGAGGCCTGCATGAAATACGTAGACCACCCGGACAAGTTTGCTGACTCGGAGCTCGAGCTCCACGAGGAGCTGTTGCGCCTGTGACTGCTAAGCGGTTTTTGACTTCCTGCCATGGTGGATCTTCACGGGCGAAGTTCCGGGTAGCTGTCCTGGCACTGGTCCAAGGCACGTGTGGATGAAGAAGATGACAATGTCGTCATCATGCTTTGTTACCTGGTTTGTTCCCACGTGGGCCTTCCTTAATTAAAATAAAGCAAGAGAGATCAGAGTGCGCAGCGGAGGCGTTTTTGGGCCATAACCCACAGGTCCCAAGATCGGCTGGTAAAAATTCTGAAAATGAAGATCACCCGGTCTTCGTTTTCATCAAGTGGTATCAGAGCGGGAAAAGATTTCCTGCGGAGAGGAGTTCTTTTGCATGCGAAAAGACAGGAGGTACGCAAAAAAAAAAGAGGTACAGCTTGTGAAGGTGACAAGATTGCAGCAAACCTGGAGCAGGAGTGCTCAATGGGTTCGAGAGGAGAGAACCGCAGAGATGCCGAGTGGACTAAGCTCAGCCGAGAAGCTTGGTAGGGCATCTGGTAGCAGGGAGGACTTACTATTGCAGAGGTTTGATTGCAGCTCACAGAAGGCAGTTCCACTGAAGAAGAGAAACAGTGGGTAGAATTGCTCAGGAAATGCATATGACCAGGAGGTCATAATTTTGTACCTCGGGAGCATATGACCAGGAGGTCATAATTTTTGTACCTCGGGAGTCTGATGGGTAGAATTGCTCAGGAAATGCATATGACCAGGAGGTCATAATTTTGTACCTCGGGAGCATATGACCAGGAGGTCATAATTTTTGTACCTCGGGAGTCTGATGCAGGAGCATCCGGACACGTCGATGAAAGAAAATTAGAGGAAGGAGACATGTGGGCAGCCACATGGGCAGCCGGGCCAATCTTGAACAAGATTCGGTTATTGAACTAATTTTAGTAAAAAAAATCAGTTATGACTGAACGTATGTATAAAGAACTTAAAGATTCCTGAGTGAATCAAAAAAGAGAGAAAGAGGACGAGAATAGGAGAATCGTATGTATGGGAGAGAAGGCAAAATGTAATCGCCAGAGAAATCTGGATTAAGGCTGAAATGCCTTAAATCTGTAAAATGAGTTTGTAAAATAATGAAAATTCATCTCTATGAATTTGTGTCTTCGTGTGTTTTTGGTTTTGGTTTTCTTTTCAATTAAAAACGGAAATTTCAATGCCGCAGAATAGGCATGTCGATGAGCATGATTTTGGTTTTATTTTTGAGAGGCAAAACAAGATGAGAGCCTCCATCGATCGGTCCCCGGTAGTCAGCCTCGCAGAGAAACATACACAGTAACTTCAGTGTGAGCGGGAGCGGTGGAGGCCATGGAGGGCAGCAACAAGCGAGAGCGCGAGGAAATGAAGCAAGGAAATGGCGTAGACTTGAGCCCCTGGAGGCCTTGGAGAAATCCGAGGGCACAGTCCAGGTCATGGACGTCCGGGCCTTGAGGAAGATGGTGTTGGCTTTCGAGTGTCGCCTCCGTGACAACCTGGAGGCCTGCATGAAATACGTAGACCACCCGGACAAGTTTGCTGACTCGGAGCTCGAGCTCCACGAGGAGCTGTTGCGCCTGTGACTGCTAAGCGGTTTTTGACTTCCTGCCATGGTGGATCTTCACGGGCGAAGTTCCGGGTAGCTGTCCTGGCACTGGTCCAAGGCACGTGTGGATGAAGAAGATGACAATGTCGTCATCATGCTTTGTTACCTGGTTTGTTCCCGCGTGGGCCTTCCTTAATTAAAATAAAGCAAGAGAGATCAGAGTGCGCAGCGGAGGCGTTTTTGGGCCATAACCCACAGGTCCCAAGATCGGCTGGTAAAAATTCTGAAAATGAAGATCACCCGGTCTTCGTTTTCATCAGAGGGGAAATACTACAATCTAAATTTGCTTATAAAATCTTGATCATTCATTGCAACAAATTATGATTGTCTTACAAATAATTAATAACTAAGCTATGATATATTTTCTCCCTTCTTTATAAAATAGTAGTGATAACTTAACAAAATTACAATATAATTACTGAAATCAATATTTAATATAATTTTGTACCGTACTATTGTGAAATATAATTTTTAACAATTAATATATTGAATTCTTTAGTATTTTAAAATATAAAACATCAAATTATTTTATAAGATATCAATATTCACGTAAATACTCATACATTATATGATTATTTTATATTATTATTAAAAAAACATATGTTATCTATTTTAACATTTATAAAATATGTATTTTTCTAAGATATTTTTAAAAGATTCTAGATCTTTGTAGATTTAAACAAAACAAAACAAAACAAAACAGAAACTATTTATTTTTAGAAAAAAACATTATGATAAGCTTTAGAAAAACCAAAAAACTGAAATAATGAATGATGAAGGGAAATATTAGAATTTAAATTTGCTTATAAAATCTGGATTATTTATTACAACAAATTATGATTGCCTTACAAATAATTAATAACTAAATTATGATATATTTTCTCCCTCCTTTAGAAAACAATAGTGATAATTAAACAAATTTACAATATAATTACTGAAATCAATATTTAATATAATTTTACACTGTAAAAATAATTGTTAACCATTAATATATTGAATTATTTAAAATTTTAAAATTTTAAAATTATTTTATAAGATATCATTATTCACATCAATATTCATACCGGTTATATTATCATTTTACATTATTATTAAAAATATATATTATCTATTTTAACATTTATAAAATATATATTTTCTTAAAATATTTTTAAATTTTGTAGATTTAAAAAAAATAAAAACTATTTATTTTTAGAAAAAAAACATATTATGATAAGCCCAAAAAAACCAAGAAACTGAAATACTGAAAGATGAGGGGAAATACTAGAATCTAAATTTGCTTATAAAATGAAAATATGATATAATGTTGAAAATTTATTATATGGAAATATAAACCCTAAGTAAAGCAAAATGAAAATACAAATAATAAGTGTGTCTCGCATGATTCAAATATATTTGAGCATATTAATGTTTGGAATTGTGATTATGAAATTTTGACACTTGCTCCTTGTATATATTAGATCTTTTTAATGTTTACAGGCAGTTATGAATGTAGAGTGCAATTAAAGCACTGTAAGAAAGAATACATTAGCTCTCTTATATCAAACCCTGACTGTATAGTTAGAAGCTTTATAGCGCAGACATGATATACTAAACTGGCCATAAATTTTGAAGGCCAAAAGACCTGCTGAGTATAGTGCCAGGACTCTGACTCTGCCAGGTGCTTTTCTTGACATCCTGCAAATAAATAGTGCCCAACACTCATTCAAATTTGTAACAAATGAGGACCTTTGACAGTATAGAAATTTCCCATGATACCAAATCTTCTTTTTAATGATTGTAAATGAGCATTAATTTATGATTGTACGTAGAAATCTACTTATTTCAGTTTAATGCATCTCAGTTGATCCCTTTATATTTATTTTTAAACCTGCAAATTAATCGTTTTAATATTTTGGCAACCAAGTGTGCCTGCTCGAGGAAAAAAACAATGTAAATTCTTTCACAGAGCGTAAAAACAATGTAATGTAATCTCTGTGAAAAACAATGTAATATAATTTCATCCCAGAGGTTAATGTAAATTAAACGGAAAATAATTTTATCACGTAAATTAAATAGTTTAACCTAGATACACTTGTCTATTTTTGTTTCCCAGAATATAGTTATTAAAATATTGTCAAGAAAATACAGTACAGTTATTAATTTTATTTTTTTCCCTATAATAACGAGTACAATATGGTTATTAAAATATTATTTATTTTTTCCTAAAATAATGAGTACAATATGGTTATTAATATTAATATTATAATTATTATTATTTAAGAAGTTATTTTGGCCAGAAAAAGAATAATGTAAATTATTTCACATGTACAACAAAAATAAAAATTTATAGCTTGGAAATCATTTTTTGAAAAGCAAAGCAAGAATCACAAGAAAACCCCTACAAATTCCAAAGTCAAGAATTGCTTATCCCATATATGCAGTTAAATACAATATCATTGAAACTACTTGCCCTTTGAAAATAATTAACTGCACTCTCCCTTTGATTATATGTGTACTTATTAATCAGGGTCATACTAGCTTAACCCTCTATATAGATAAAAGAATATAATCCTAGAAGAACTAGAGAAAATGACTAAATATGTTGTATATATATATTTTTAATTACAAAGAGAGCTCCCTTGTATGTAATAAAATATATTTAAATAAAACAAAACAACAAAAAAACAAGAGTAAAAGACTAAATCTATTGTATATACTTTTTAAATTACTACCAAACATCCCTTACATATAAATAAATAAATTGAGACAACCCAACCTATCAAGTAATAAGAAGTTAAATATACAAAATCATTAGATTGTTGAGCTAAAGTAAGCTTAAAAATAAAGAGAGCTAACCATGAGCATACCACCATTAGGCTCCATATAGATAGGACAAAATAGCACCATTAGAATAAGACATGAAAAACAAATATGTAGTATATATATTGTTTAATTGCAAGGATCTCACCTCTATATTTAAAAAAATAAATTGGTAGAAGCCCAACATTAATTTAAAAGAGTGGTTAGTAATTCACTTTTCAAATGGTAACAAGTTAAATATGCAAAATAATTAGATAGTTGATTTAGGTAACTTAATTAAATGGTGCAGGTATATTATGAAAAGTAATAAAAAAGTTAATAAGAATATACTGTCTTAACGTAAACATCAAAACCTAACAACACCTCCTTTAAAATAGGTCACCATGCACCAATAACAAATCCATTTCTTTCATAAATTCCATATGAAACATCATATTTCACATCAAAATTCTAGTTATAGCCTAACCTCACATTATTGTGAGTTGTCCATTTAAAAAAGCTGCACAAATTTTCACACCATCCTTTATATATAAATGAGGTGTATCTCATTAATTTCCAAAATTCAATAGTGATTAAGTAAAAGAAAATGTATGCATATAAATACTTAGATAAACATATCAACTAATGTATTCTTGGAACATAGAGTTTATGAGGCTTAAACAAGAAAGATGTTTAAATCTGAGTAGGGGAAACTCATTACTCCTTACTTTAAGGATCCCAAAAAAAAATAAAAATCACTTCAATGCAAATAGATGATTTTAATACCAAGTTTCTTTAAGAAATTGGAAAAATCCTACACGATTTAATAAAGCATTTGGAGAAAATAAAAATCAACGATAACCCTAAATCCCAGCATCATTCAGGTCAACGACCAGCCTAAATCCCAGCATCATTTGGACACGGTCATTTCCATAATAAAGCATTTGGAGAAAATAAAAATCAACGATAACCCTAAATCCCAGCATCATTCAAGTCGACGACCAGCCTAAATCCCAGCATCATTTGGACACGGTCATTTCCATAGGCATTATTTGAACGGGCTAACAAGATTTAAATTTTCATTTTCATTTTGTTTGTAATTTTCTATACAATTATATTTTTTTAGTATTGTATATTTTTGTTTGCACAAGACTAAAAGTGAAATAGAAAATTTAGAATCACTCAAATTAGATTTCCATTTTCTTTGTAATTTTCTACATAACATCTAGAGTGTAAAGAAAAACAAGCTTAGGATGGAAAGAGAAAGTAACTCGTAAAATTTACTAGGCATTAGGAGATCTATATTCAATCAAACATAATAGTAGTAATTTATATAGCAATTTTGATTATTAAAATTTAAATGGACATAAATTTGAGATTCTTATGTTTAATAATTATAAGCTTAAATTAATTCAATAAACATAGACTAAACGTAATCAATTTACTCATATCGATTGAATACAAAAAAAAGTTTAACCTACCATAAAAATGCCATTGATGTTACTAGTTCCCACACATTTTAAATCACATCAACTCCTATAACATAAAAGAACAATAATTTTAAATAAAAATAAAACAAAAACACACAAGAACAGAGTTGCTAAGATTTCACCTTGCTTACATACACACCAACAAACTATTGCACATCCACACAAATACATTTGAGGGCCAGCAAAGGCTTCACCCAACCTTAATATCGGGCCTAGGTTTAAAAGACAGAAGTTGGCATGTTCGATTTATATTTTGGGCCATTGGAAGCAAATCCCATGGGTGTTCGGGGTCATTGGAAGCCAATCCTATGTGTGTTTGCTTAAATTGTAAACAACAATATCCATTTTTTTAGATAGAGGAGGAATGACCTATTATAGAGTTTTGTGAACCCAATGTTTTGGACTACTAAGGTCCATCATCAGGGGATGCGTCAATAGATATTCTCCAGATATTAGTGATTTAATCATGAACTCTATTTAAGGTATATATATATGGGATTTTATAGAAAGGATAAATGAAATTTGATCGGCCATTATCATGTTAGTTTTTCATTTATTTAATTATTTATTATTATTATTTATTTATTTATTTATTGTTGAATTGAGGCTTCTGTGATCCATATCAAATTTATGAGAGATTCTTCAGCGTAAATCACATGATATTTCATTTGTCGACACGTTTCGAACCAACCAGTGTGGTTCATCGTCAGGACAAGTTGAACCAACCAGTGTGGTTCATCGTCCGGACAAGTTGAAGAATCAGATCTAGCATTGCATGTTAAATAGTTCCAGCAGAACAGCCAACGACTATAATCCTAGACCAGGCAATGGCTATATATGACTGGGAGACAGTTAGACGGACCAGGGGTATAAAAACAAGTTAATATCATAGCTAGTTAGTTATATTATTATTAAACTAAAAGTCAAAGGGACAAATAATTATCCTTGGGGTTTAAATATATATATATATATATATATATAGATAGATAAATAATAAATTAATTTTAAAAAATTATTAAGTAGATAGTTAGTTATAAAAAGTATTAACTAATTAATAAAAATATATAATATAAATATTAGAATAAGTCAAGTTTTAGAAAAATAAGATTAAATATTCATATTTAATTAATTGTTAAATTTCATATTTAATTAAATTAACAATTAATTAAATATGAATATTTAAATCTTATTTTTCTAACACTTGACTTATTCTAATATTTATATTATATATTTTTATTAATTAGTTAATACTTTTTTTTTTTTCCAAAGAAAAAAGCGAACTTTTTTATAAGAAGTAAAAAAGTTACAAGCAGATGAGTTAACATTCTGAAGTGTTCTGCCTAATAAAAGGCCAGCCTCCTCTAGAGAGGATCATCAGCACCCCTACAACGTGCTGCTCAAAAAGGTGCACAAGCTCTCGGCCTAGACTGCCGAACCCAAAGGGAAAAACATGTTCAGAAATCCGGAATCCAACTGGGCCTCCTTTCAAGAGGAAAACAACCCAGCTGATCCCATACCGATATAGAAATATCCGCAAAAAGCTCTAAAACCCAGAGCAACATAGTATAAGAAGGTGAACCGAAACTACGTAGTAAAAACATATGCCACCAGATTTCCTATGAAAGACAGAACATCTAGTGCATATAGCATAAAAAGAGAAACAGCTATGCATGTGGAGGATGATCCGACACACGGATCTGATCCTGGATCTGCTCGGTTATTCTCCACGAGCCCAAATTTTGTTGAAGACCTGCCTTAGAAAGCCCATCTGCAACCTCATTGAATTCCCTGTATATGTGTTCAATGGAAAAAACATTAAACTGCTGCTTTAATGATTGTATTTCTTCTAAAAGAGGCAACAACATATAATTCTGGCATCTGAATTTCCCAACAACCCAGTTTATAACATTCATAGAGTCTCCATAAATCTGAATAGTGAGGATATTTTTTTGAATGAGCCAACAGAGCAGAAGTTTTAAAGCAGAGAGCTCAGCGAAATTATTTGAGCCCATTCCAATTCCTACTGAAGCCTTGAGAGAGTGTGAATTATCTAAGTGAATGCAAATCCCAGCACCCGTGATATTATTTTGTGCGGCACCGTCAAAAAAAGCCCACGGAATGTTAATACTTTTTATAACTAATTATCTACTTAATAATTTTTTAAAATTAATTTATTATTTATATAAATATTTAAACCCCTAGGATAATTATTTGTCCCTTTGACTTTTAGTTTAATAATAATATAACTAACTAGTTATGATATTAACTTGTTTTTATACCTCTGGTCCGTCTAACTGTCCCCCAGCCATATATATATAGCCGTTGGAGGTTCTCCTAGGACTATTTAACATGCAATGCTGGATGTGATTCTTCAACTTGTCCTGACGATGAATCACACTGGTCGGTTCGAAACGGCTCGACAAATGAAATATCATGTTTTATATATATATATATATATATATATATGTTAATTTATAATTAATTTATTAATTTGTTTAATTAATTCGTTTATTAATAAGTTAAAGGGATAAATTAATTTTATTATTTATTGAATTAATTATTATGTTAATTAATTTTATACAAAATTAATTATTTAAATAATTTGTTTAATTAATTCATTAATTTGTTTAATTAATTAAATAATTTATTTGATTAATTAGTTAAAATAATAGATTAATTAATTAGTTTTATTATTTATTATTTATTAATATGTTTATTAATTTATTAATTTGATTAATTAATTAATTAGTAAGTTAAAGGGATAAATTAATTAATTAATTTTATTATGTTTATTACTTTTATTTAAAATTAACTTTTTAATTAATTTGTTTAATTGATTCATTAATTTGTTTGATTAATTAATTAAAATAATAGATTAATTAATTAATTTTTTTATTATTATTTATTATTATTATTATTATTATTATTTATTATTATTATTATTATTAATTTTTATTTTTTTTCCAGTACGAAAAAAAGCTTGATTTATATTCATATGAAAGATATTTACATAAGAAAGGATTTCTGTAAAGAGTTGTAACATATATATGCAGATAGAAAAGTTTGCTAAAGATATTCGCTGTGATCAGTGCCTTCATGGAGGCATAGTATCATAATTCTCTGGAACTAGGAAAAAAAAGTCAGAAGGATAGACAGATAGCGAGAAGCCATACTCATAAATATATATACCAGTCCTTTCGGGAAAAGAGTCATCCCATCACACATAAGGGACAGGGGAGAATCAACGTACCTTTATGTGAAAGAAATGGGCGATGATGCACAAGAAAGCACAAAAAAACCAGTTGGAAAACTAGGTACCCGGAAGGGAGAAATCTTCTATCTGATATATTGTAGCTTGTATTTGAACCTCCATTTTCCATGAACCGGGCTGAATTGCAAGGCCCCTCTTTGACAGGATGTCCGTGCGAGAATTCAGAGACCTGTCCACATGGCTGATTGTGAAAACCGGATTGTTGTTCCATAACATTTTTATCCTATTAATCCATCCAGTTAACATGGGATTCTTGTTTATTAACTTCCTTGAAGCCTGATCTATAATGTTTTTGGAATCCCCATATATCTGCAACATTTGTATATTCAGGAAGGAGCTAAACTGAAGAAGGCCCACCAATGCCATTGCCTCGGCCTTATTGTTTGAACCACAACCACCATTCCAATAGATGGAGAAATGAAGATCTTCAGACATCGATATAAAAACACCACATGCACACAAGCCTCTTTGAGCAGCTCCGTCAAAAAAAGCCCTTGGATAACCCATCAACATCTTAGTGTGGTTCCCTGGAATTCTAGTTTTGCCTGTAGACAACTTTTTGGGAATGGAATAGAACATCAAAGTGATCTTCTCAAGCAAAGGCAATTGTACATCTTTCCTGTCTCGAAATATAGAATTGTTCCTTCTCTTCCAAACTATCCATAAGAGCAGAAGGGGAATTGATCTGTGAGAAACATTCTGCAAGCTCCACCAGCATAAGGCTACTTGGACATCTATGTGATCCACCAGACAAATCCCAAAAAAATCTACAAGATCCCTCCATAACTGATAAGTATAGCTACATGTGAGAAAAATATGATTGTTGCTATCCTCCCCTTTTTTACATAATAGGCATATACTAGGACCTAACCAGTTCCTTTTTTGTAGATTCTCCCAGGTTAGGATCTTGTTGTGAAACACGAGCCAGGAGAAATGAATGATTTTGTTTGGCACCCCAGTTTTCCACAATGACATAGGAAAGATGTATTGAAAAGGGAGCGGGATTGTCTTTGTTAGAACTAAATAGATATCTTTTACTTTTAAATCATCCCACCTCTTTATACCTCTCCATGTAAGATAATCCTTTCCTTCAGATCTGCATATACCAGAGCCCCTCATAGATATCATAATACTGGCCCACTACTGGGCATAATCTTCACTAAGGCCCAGAGATTGAAAATTCTTCCATATAGGGATACCCCCCTGCCAATCTTCTATAAGTTGACTCCAGGTAAAAATCCTGGATCTATGCAAAGCCATTATGATAGAATGTGGAATGAAAAAATCCTCCCCCAATCCAATGATTTGATCATAACCAATAAACACATCTTTTCCATTCTGGACATTCCAGTGTAGGTTCTTGAGGAAAAAAGTTTCTACTTTATGAAAGCTTTTCCAGATTGCCGATCCCTGTGACTTTCCAATTGTGCCTTCTCTATACCAAAATATTAGGTCTTTATTCTTCATGTACTTCTTTCTGATCGTGGCGCTCCAGAAACTGTCCCCATTAATGCTCCTCCAAAATGATTTACATAAGAGAGCTTTGCCAAAGTTCCTAATAATCATGATACCCCATCCTCCCAAAACCTTAGGTAGGGAAATTTTCGAAAGATTGGTCAGATGAAATTTGCTTTTATGCTTACCTCCTCCCCAAATTAAATTTCTCATGAGCCTATTCAGTATAGCAATAATCCCTGAGGGAAAATAGTATAAGTGGGCCCAGTAAACTGTTATCTGGGCTAGAACAGATTGGGACAGAACCGCCCTGCCTGCTATGGAAAGGCACTTAAACTCCCATCCTTCAATTATTTTAAAGAAACGATCCGATAACCACATCCAGTCAGCATTTTTGTAACCTGCAAGTCTGAGATGAAAACCCAAATATTTGATGCCATCCTTTATAGGCTTAATTCCAATATTAAACAGAGCAATCAGAAAATCCAATGATTCCCTATCTTCAGCATCAGAAAAAAAGGAGGATTTTCCTTCATTGATAAAGATTCCTGAGGCTTTTTGAAAATTTATAAGAATGCCATGTATGCATTCCCAAGTAAGTCTACAAAGCATACTGAAAATCATGATATCATCAACAAATAAGCTGTGGGAAATAAAGGACCCACGACATATCCTTATTGGCCTGTGATGATTTTCTTTGACCGCACAATTGATATGTAGACTTAATGAATCCATTGCAAGGATAAAGAGAAGTGGAGACAAGGAACAACCCTGTCGAAGACCCCTGGCAGCTGCAAAAAAGTTTGTGGGAAGACCATTTATAAGGACATCAAAATTGACATTCTCCACGCAGGCCATGATCCATCCAATGCTTTCTTTTTTTAGGCGTATCTTGCAAAGAATGCATCTTAGAAAGCCCCAATCTAGGCTATCATATGCTTTCTTCAAATCCAATTGAAGGATGGCTGCATCAAACTTCTTGGAATGTAAAGAATGTAAACACTCTTGTGTATTGGCTACCGCCTCAATGATATTCCTATTCTTAAGAAAGCCATGTTGTTCTAGAGATATGTAATTTGACAAGGTGCCACGAATTCTATTAGCAATAATCTTAGAGGAAATTTTGTAGATTGCATTACAAAGGGAGATCGGTCTAAAGTCTGAGAATGCAGTGGCTTTCTTCTTTTTGGGAATGAGGGCAATATAGGTAGACGTGATATGGGGATGGAAAGACCCCCTCATCCGCGATTCTTCCACCATTGCCAGGATGTCTTTCTTGAGAAGTTCAAAGAAGCGGATATAAAATTCAATGGTCCAGCCATCTGGGCCAGGACTTTTATCTTTTTTGAAGGATTTCATTACTTCAAAAAGTGCATTCTCAGTTACAGGCTGGATGTAAGGAATACATAGGTGAAATAGGTAGGTCTCTTAATATTAGAATTAAAGAACACACTACTGACTTACGAAGAGAAAGGACTTCAAAATCAGTCTTAGCTGAACATGTTCATTCTTCCTTTCATTACATCTGCATGGAAGAAGTCAAACTGGTTAGAAGAGAAGACCACTATATTAAAAGGAAAATCAAAGAAGCCATTGAAATAGAAAAAAGGAAGAATAACTTGAACTGGGACGATGGATTAAAGCTAAGCAACACTAGGGAACCCCTCCAAACTCCCCGATTACTTCTCCTACAAATTCTGTAGGAAGTGATTTGGACATGCTTCTTAAGAAAAAATCTCTTGCTCTATGTCCTCTCACTATTCATAAACCAGGATCAGTCTCTTCACCTCATATTAGTCCAAATTCTGCTCGGAACATTACAGTCAGGAAAAAACATAACAGAGATTCTAGACACTTCCGGGGTAGACCAGAAGCTTCTTCTAGGAACTTGGACCATACCTTGATAGATATTCCTATTATTGACCTCTCTGAAAATGGGCCCCTTGGAGCAAGCATGGCCAGTGACCGTCTGCCATGACTCACATTATCTCAATGAATATAAGGGGTCTAGGGGCGGACCAGAAATTCCTCGTCCTAAAGGAGATTCTTTCTTCCAATCATCCTAATATTATACTAATTCAAGAAACAATGCATGTTGCTGAAGTCTCTATCAGGTATTTTCGTCATATGTTTCCTCTCTGGCATATAGTAGCTACTGATGCCAATGGTCTATCGGGGGGTCTTGTTATCCTATGGAATCCTTCATGGATAGTGGCGAAGGCATACAAATGTTTTGCCAGAATTCTTTTGCTTGCAAACATCCGAGGTCTTTCTGGCTCCATACATGTCTTAAACATTTACGCCCCATATAAGGATCGACGTCCCTTCTGGAACAGGTTTTTGTCCTCGGAGTTTTTGGAATTAGACTATCTTCTTATTGGTGGTGACTTGAACTGCACTTTGTGTGGTGACGAAGTCTGGGGAGGGGGCAGGAAGGTGGACCCATTAGCTGGTTACATTAAGGAGGCCATTCTTCAACACAATATGATAGATATCTCTCCCCAATCAATGGGTCCCACATGGGATAACGGAAGACTTGGTGCTTCCTATCTGGCTAAAAAGTCTGGACAGGTTTTTGATATCTGACAATCTGTTGGTTCGTATGGGTAGGCCAATATCCCACATAATTAACAACTTTATATCCGATCATAGGCCAATATCATTACAATGGGGTAAAAGATGCTATAAGAAGGGTCTTCCATATAAATTCAACAGAGTTTGGCTGGAGGACAAGGAATTCAATGACCTTGTAAAAATTTTTTTGGTCTGCTAGCTGTTCGAAGGAGATCATTTCTCCTTCCCAACACCTCCTGGACAATTTGCGTGAACTAAAGGTGAAGGTTAAGGCATGGCAGAGAAAAAAGCTAAAATCTAATAGAGATGCTTTGAAAGAGATTCAAGCGAATCTGGATGTTTTAGCTGGAAAACTGAAAGAAGGAAATATCTCTTTTTCGGTCCGTAATAGCATTCATGAATTGGAAAAGAGAAGGCACAAAATACTTGCAATTGAGGAAGCCTCTTGGAGGTTGAAGAGTAGGGCATTATGGCTGAAAGAGGGCGACAGGAACACTAAGTTTTTCCATAGATTCGCGAATAATAGGAGGGAAATCAACTCTATTTGGGAAATCCTGTCTGATAGTGGAATCAAGCTTCACTCACAAGAGGAAATTTCTAAGGAAGCAGTGTCATATTTTGGAAATTTCTACAAAAGGGATGATAATTGTAGTATTGAGGACATCTTATGGGGAATTGATCCTTTCCCTTCTATGTTTGAGGATGAACAAAATAATACCTTTTCGCATGAGCAAGGAATCACATAAACACCTTTTTGAAGGTTAGGGTTTATGGGATCCTTGACTGAGTTGAATAATTGTCTGATGGTGTTAGCAGGGGTGAAGGCTACATTAATGTTACGTTGATTAAGAATTTTAGTGATTTTGTCAGTGGTACCTTTTATATATGGAAGGGAGACCTTAGGAGTTGATAAATTTTGAACTTTAATATCTTTGTTATTCTTGTTTAGGGATAGGTGCATGGTTTTCTTCATGGTATTTCTATTATAGCCATTTAGTTCAAACACTTTGTGAAGATGGTTGAGCTCATCATTTAAATGGTCAGGATCAGATATTTTGGCCGCCCTAGTGGTTAAGGTCCTAATGATGCCAATCTTCTGTTTAGGGTGGTGATGGGAGTTTGCATGTAGATATTGTTATGTATGGGTTTTCTTTCTATAGAATTGGAAACCAAGAGACCCATCTCTTTTAGTTAGAAGGATATTAAGAAAGGGAAGCTGGTTGTTATTTTCAATTTCAATAGTGAATTTTATATGGTCAGAGAGGCTATTTAAGTGATTGAGGAATAGGTCAAGTTTTTCTTTCCCATGACTCCACTTGGCAAATATGTTGTCTACAAACCTTTTCCATTCTTCAGGGGTGTATGGAAATGACCTAAGAGCCTTTTGTTCGAAGTGCTCCATAAAGATGTTGGCAACTATGGGGGATAGAGGAGAGCCCATAGCCACACCATGAGTCTGTTCATAAATTTTTCCTTTGAAACTGAAGTAAGAGGATCTTAAGCATAGCTCCAAAAGATCCACAGTTTCTTTATCAGTGATGTTTCTCATGATCTCAATAGCTTCACCAATAGGAATCATGGTATAAAGGGATACAATATCAAAGCTGACCATCAGATCTTCATCTTTCATTTCTATGTTATTAATCCATTGAACAAAAGAATAGGAGTCTTTAATATAAGAAGGGGTATTACCAGACAGGGGTCTAAGTTTTTTGGCCAGGTGTTTTGCCAGAAGGTAAGTAGGGGAACCTATGGTATTAACTATAGGTCTGAGAGGTATGTTAGGTTTATGGACTTTAGGGGCCCCATAAATTCTAGGAATAATGGAACTATTAGGGATGATTTTCTTTTTTGTGATATCATCAAGCGATGATTCTTTGATTTTCTTAATTACTTCGCGCATGATTTTCTCACTGGGATCTTTATTAATGATTTTATAACATCCACTGTTATTTAGATGTTCTTCCATTTTATTGTCATAATCGATTATGTTCATAATTACAGTTGCGTTGCCCTTATCAGCCTTTAGGATGACTATGTTTTTATTTTTTCTGAGGTTGTTTAAAGCTCTTTTTTCTTCTACGGAAATGTTAGATGCAGGAGGTTTAGAGGTTCTTAGAATCTTTGCAATATCTTGTCTGATTTCTTCACTTTTTGCTATATCTAGGTTTTTAATAGCTACTTCAATATTACTGATGACTTCCTCCACAGGTATTTTATTAGGGGTTATGGAAAAATTTAGACCTTTTTTCAGGATGGATTCAGTTGCATAATCTAGGTGGATGTCTGATAAGTTAATGACCTGGGCTTTATTTGATGTCCTGCTTAGATTGGGCTGAGTGGTTTGAGTTTTTAAGCTAGTGGATGGGCTGTTTGTTGATAAAGTCTTGGTTTTATCCACGTTTTTGTTCAAATCTGCATTGTTTTCATTCAATTCAGCGTTATTTACATCCAGTGTTTTATACATTTGCATTTCCCTAACATCTATAGCTACGCTGTTTATAAGACTGTTTGCTAACTGCGTTCTGGAGTGACTTAGTGAGCTTTCCTGTGTGTTGATGTGCCTGTTTATGTCCACGCTGCTTGTATCAATTGCCACGCTGTTTGCTCTTATTTCAACACCATGCGTATTGCTGATCTTTATACACCCATTGCTCTTAACTTGATAACCGTATTGCATTCTGGAGGAAACACGATTAGGGTCAGCGTTGTTGGGGACCTGTAAGTCGGATTTCGTTCTGGTGCAGAGACCCTTTATATCCACTTTGTTTATATCCTGTGACATCATGTTTACTCCCATAGCATCTCCCTGTGTGTTGCTGATACACACGCTGTTCATATCTTTATTTATAACTGCGCTATTTATTTATGTTATATCATTGTTATCAGGAGATGTGGAATTTGGGTGGTTATTATTAAGCCCATTCTGTTGCGTTTGGTAAGTTTGCGTTCTAGAGGAAACATCAAGATTAAGGTTCTGAGTGCTGTTAGAGACCTTGGAATAAGCGTGGTGTCTATGAGAGCACGGGTTATACTCTTCACCAACATTGCACAAATTATTCAGCTTCTTTAATTTCTGGTTGTTGTCCTTAGTTAACCATTTATCAGATTTTATAAATGTAATCGCATCTAAGGATTGCCATAGATCATGTCTAAGATATGAGGAAAGGTATAGATGAGAAGAAAGAAGTTTCTGAGAAGTTTTTACTAATTTTGACCTAACCCATTTAATTTCATTTCTAACTAGGGTTTCACTTAATTTTTTGAAACTGGACAGATTTCTGCTCAAGCGAAGAGGATGTTTGCAGATAGAAAATTTAGGAATTAGATTGTTGTCTCTACAATTTTTAAGAAAATTTAGTTTGGAAATGAGTTTCGCTCTGGATAATCTTAATTTTTCGAATTCTAATGCGCTGTCCATCATGTCCCTTCCATGGTAGGACTTGATGTTGTTAAATAATGATTTCATACAAGTGAGGATAGGTTTAGATAGAGGAGGAATGACCTATTATAGAGTTTTGTGAACCCAACATTTCGGACTACCAAGTGAGTCCATCATCAGGGGATGCGTCAATAGATATTCTCCAGATATTAATGATTTATCCATCAGCTTTATTTAGGGTATATATATATGTGTGTGTGTGTGTGTGTGTGTGTGTGTGTGTGTGTGTGTGTGTGTGTGTGTGTGTGTGTGTGTTTAAAGAAAGGATAAATGAAATTTGGTCGGCCATTATCCTATTAGTTTTTCATCTATTTAATTATTTATTATTATTATTTATTTATATATATTTTTAATTTATTAATTTGTTAATTAATTAATTAATTAATTAATTTGTTTAATTAATTTGTTTATTAATAAGTTAAAGGGATAAATTGATTTTATTATTTATTGAATTAATTATTATGTTAATTAATTTTATACAAAATTAATTATTTAAATAATTTGTTTAATTAATTCATTAATTTGTTTAATTAATTCATTAATTTGTTTAATTAATTCATTAATTTGTTTAATTAATTAAATAATTTATTTGATTAATTAGTTAAAAGAATAGATTAATTAATTAATTTTATTATTTATTATTTATTAATATGTTTATTAATTTATTAATTTGATTAATTAATTAATAAATTAATGGGATAAATTAATTAATTAATTTTATTATGTTTATTACTTTTATGTAAAATTAACTTTTTAATTAATTTGTTTAATTGATTCATTAATTTGTTTGACTAATTAACTAATTTGTTTGATTAATTAATTAAAAGAATAGATTAATTAATTAATTTTATTATTAATTATTTATTAATATGTTTATTGATTTAGTTTTATGTATTTTATTTGATTAATTAATTAATTAATTAATAAAGAGTTAATTATTGATTTTTTAAGATTTCAAGTAAAGGTTTCCAGGTGTTGCTTAGTTTTAATCCATCGTCCCGGTTCAAGTTATTCTTCCTTTTTTCTATTTCAATGGCTTCTTTGATTTTCCTTTTAAGATAGTGGTCTTCTCTTCTAACCAGTTTGACTTCTTCCATGCAGATGTAATGAGAGGAAGAATGAACATGTTCAGCTAAGGTTGATTTTGAAGTCCTTTCTCTTCGTAAGTCAACAGTGTGTTCTTTAATTCTAATATTAAGAGACCTACCTGTTTCACCTATGTATTCCTTACTGCATGAGCAAGGAATCACATAAACACCTTTTTGAAGGTTAGGGTTTATGGGATCCTTGAAATATGGATATTTTTAGATAGAGGAGGAATGACCTGTTATAGAGTTTTGTGAACCCAACGTTTTGGACTACCAAGTGAGTCCATCATAAGGGGATGCATCAATAGATATTCTCCAGATATTAATGATTTATCCATGAGCTCTATTTAGGGTATATATATATATAGATATAGATATAGATATAGATATAGATATAGATATATATATATATATATATATATATATATATAGATATATATATATATATATATATATATATATATATATTAATGAAAGGATAAATGAAATTTGGTGGGCCATTATCCTATTAGTTTTTCAGTTATTTAATTATTTATTTAGATTTTTTTTTAATTTGTTAATTTTTTAATTTGTTTATTAATAAGTTAAAGGGATGAATTAATTTTATTATTTATTGAATTAATTATTATGTTAATTAATTTTATACAAAATTAATTATTTAAATAATTTGTTTAATTAATTAATTAATTTGTTTAATTAAATAAATAATTTATTTGATTAATTAGTTAAAAGAATAGATTAATTAATTAATTTTATTATTTATTATTTATTATTTATTAATATGTTTAATTTATTAATTTGATTAATTAATTAATTAATTAATAAGTTAAAGGGATAAATTAATTAATTAATTTTATTATGTTTATTACTTTTATGTAAAATTAACTTTTTATACCTATTATATGATCATTTTATATATATTAAAAAAACATATGTTATCTATTTTAACATTTTAAAAGTTGATGCAGTGATTACTAGAGTTGTCTTTTCCAACAATTCATTTCCATATGAGCTAAGTATGGTGAGTTGTAAGCTCAATGTTACCGCTCAAACTAGTAGGGACCTAAAGGGAAAATGCTCGGTCAAGGGTAACAAATGGAGTCTTAGCCCAATGTCACCTAAGCTAAGGCTCCCTTCTATTTACAGACTCTCACTGATAGGAGGAGACCTATTATGTGTGGAATCACTAATGAAGGATAATTAAATAGATATGAGTGACCCGAATAATCCTTTCCCAGAATTTGAAGGATAAAGATTACTTTATTTGTAAGAAAGGTACTAGGTAATCTAAGGAAATGAAGAGAGGACTTGAGGGTTAGGTTTATGGGATAAGATGTGTGAAAGAGTTTCCAAATCCCTAAAATCCTTTCTAGAATTAGTTTCTCGGGTGGCTTCTTGAAGAATGGTCTTTCAAAGGAGTGGGACCACACGGGGCCAAGTGGACCTACTCTAGGGTATGAGGAAGGAATGTAGCAACCAATGGTATTCTTACCCTTGATGAGGCAAAAAGATGATCAAAGGAAATATAATCTCTCAAAGATGTTGGTTTGACCCTCGGAAGTGCTAGCCTTAGAGATGGTAGGGCAAGATTTGGTCTTGGAGTTAGGGCTTGGATTTTATCCCAATTCCAATGTCGGAATGTCTTCAAGTTTGGAGGAGGGATAGAGGAAAGTCTAGCATAGGAGACCCTAGGAGATCAATTTTTTTTAGTGGCTAGCGTGTTGGGAAATTGATGCCCTAGGCACCCCAATGTTGCTAGACTTGGGAGACATTGAAAGAATAGGAGTTTTGGTGACCACCCTTGCTAGATCAGTGCCTTAATTTGGATAATGGAGTCTATGATGATTATGTGTAAGGTTTCTTGGTTTCGAGTCAAGGAGGCCTCAAAATCACATCACAAACTCTCTAGGTCAAGTGCAAGCAATCTTGCAGCTTTTATACTTCAAATGCAGAGAGGAATGGCTTGTCAAGGTCAAATTTTACCCCTAGGAAATTTCACTCACACCACATGGCCCATACGATGGAGAGAATGTTATAAGAGAGATAATTCCACAATATTAAGCAATAATTTACATGCATCAATTAACCCTAAAACAACGAAAGTCCCAATCGAGCATATGTAACAAAAGTAATAATAATAACATCAAAATTGTATACTTACATGCAATAGAGTATATCCAACCATTCACAAATGACAATAGATCAGATCCAAGAGAAGATAGACCAATAGCCATACATCAAAATTCAACCAAAAATGCTCCAATTCATCCTCTAGCAAAAAGTGTGAAATTCTCTAAAGAAGAAAGAGATCCAATCCAAAGTGATGATGAGAAATTATCTCACCTCACTTGTATTTATACACATATAAGGAGTTCGAATAAGCCTCCTTGGCCTACATAACCTCCAAAAATAAAATAATGTGCTAATAATACAACCTTTTGGTGATAAGCCCACCAAACTAGCTCACAAATGAAAAACTAAGACTCTGAAGACATCAAATAATAATCTATGCATGTCGTAGGGCCCTCTAAGAGGCCTAATTAGGTCCATGGCTGCCACAATGAAGCATAGGACCCTCAAAAGTAGTGGACAAGGGATTGGCCCCTTGTAATAGCATGTGGTCCTCCAAATGACTATGGGGGCACACAAGTGTCCTCATGGGTATCCAAACAAATCAAAGGTGCTTGTAGGTTGCCCTCAAGGGCTAGGATGATAATGTAAGAGATGCCACATCATCGCAGAAGTCCTAGATCATCTGCGAAGTGTATGGTGTAGATGTTGGGGCAGCTAGGCATGATGGATTAGGTGCATCATCCACATCCAATAAGTGAACCATGAGTGAAATCTGAATTGTTCTAGGGATCCATGAAGTGAAATTTTCTACTGTGGAGGCCCATGGATCTCAACGCCCACCCTATATGTGTCAATGTAACCCTCTGGAGGATTAGGACCCCGTATAGGGAGACCAAACCCCAAATGGAAACCATTTGTAATCCTACATACGATCCAATGCATACCCTAGGCTTCCAGTACAACAAGTCATTAGAGAAATTGAATAAATGAGCTTACCTAATCATGGACCATAGGTGGGGACTTGATAATGGTCTTCCCTTCCATAATGCGCTGCAGGATGTGCCATTATCTCCTAAATTCCTAATTAGGTTAACCAAGTAGCCTATTAGGTAGTTTCTTCTTCTAAAGGGGTTAATATAGTGAAGGTACATCCATCAAAAGTGGTGGCATGTGGAAAATAGATGAATGAATTAGGGAATGAGAAGGGGAAACCCTTGGTCACATGGTGTGGTACAAGGGTAGCTAATAAAAGGGAATCTCACAATTGGGTTTATAATGTGTAGGAGGTAGCAAGCATGGTACATGAGGTGGCCCAGAATTGATTTTTCAACCGTTCTTTATATGCCTTTTTCCTTTTCATGATTATCTTTGATTAATTGCTTAGGCCAAAGGGTTAGAGCATGATGTACAAGATATAGCAGTGGATTACCCCCTTTAAGGTGGGGTGGTTCATTGTCCACCAGGGGTTGGGATAATCATGGGTTCCTATAAGATGAAGAAGGCTCATAGAACCTATTGGAACCAAGGTGATGGCCATGATGATGGAGTAGAGCTCATGTATTCACCTTTTTCCCACGTGCTAAATGTTTTTGTACCGACCATATTTTGCATTTTGTGGTACTTTTCCTATTGAACGTGGCCATATATGCTTTCAACCTGTGGGCTTCGTTCCAAACCATGACCCAAGGTGTAGGTAAGGGGAAGGGGCAAGTTGACCCTATGTGGACCCAGTGGAGGAATGTGGACGCAGGTGGGAGAAATGATGAATGGTGTAAAAATGAATGGAAATAGGGTAATATAAGAAGATAAGGGAGTGGGACCATGCAACCAAAATTGGATTTTCCCATGAAATACCATCCATGAACCAAATGGTCAATAAAAGAGATCCCATGAGACTAGAATCTAAGGTTTTTTCCTAAAAGGGGTCTAGGGTACAAAAGCACATACCTCACCCATTGTTTCCACCGAATACCCCTATTAATCCATGTCTATAAGTTTCCGTGATAAGAAAACTACAATACTTAATTTCCAAATGAAACGGCAAACCTTTAGATTCAGGAGGCCCACCTTCAAACACACGATAGTGGAAAATGAGTGAGGGACCACATGGATGGCTCAGGTAGCAAAGAAAATGGCATAATGAGATAGCTAGTGATTGCAGGGGGATGCTAGCTATCGGATAAAGACCACCTTGGAGAAAAAAAATCTCCTGGGGATACTTCATATCGGGGAGATCCCCATAATGTTGGCGGGTCGAGCACCATCAACATTTATGGCGCTAGAAGGAGGGCTTGCAGTTGTTTATGGCTGAATTTCCTCTCACACCCACTCATCAATCATCTGGTCAAGGTAGTAACTCACACTCCCTCTCACCTACACGTAAATTTGAAGTTGGTTATTCCTCACCTCCTAGACGTGAACATGAAATTTTGTATCAGCACCTCCGATCCATCTGCCCCATCACCCGTCAGTTTGTGAAAGCAATCTCAATGATCCTAGGAATACAACATCTTCCATATGCATCAAGAAATCCAAAAACAACTCCCACAGGGGTTGTTGTATCATTGGTGGAAGAAGCAGTTCTTGCCACACTTGAAGGTCTGGCATAAGATTTTGAGAATGGAGAGGAACCTTTGGTCTTCCAACGGGGAGAAAAATACACCCTCGTGACCTTGGGCTCAGATTCCAGTACAAGAGGTGGAGGGTAAGGCAATGGAGGAGGCAGAGGCAGAAACGAACCAACAGACTCAGAGTTGGAACTGTCAGATTCTGAACAAGAGGAGGAGGAAGAAGAAGAATAAGACATGGTTGACCAAAACTTGGAATGGATGAATCAAGGACCATTGGCTCTCCTAGGTGTTTTTCACAAGATGTCGAAGTGGTCAGAGAGAATGCTCACAAAGTTTGACCCTGACAACACAGTGAAGGCAGAACATCACTTGGACAACTTCTACATACAGCTGCAGACACTTCAGGTATAGTACGATGATGTTGCATGTAAATTGTTCCCATGTACCTTGGATGGTCGTGCAACAATATGGTATCACATCCTTCCTGTCAACTGCATCCATAACTGGGGTACGTTCAAACGCATGTTTCTGGAAAAGTTTGCTAATGACAAGACTCCAACCATGTTGCTCAAAGAATTGGGAAGCCTGAAGATGGAAGCGAAAGAAACAGTAAAATATTTCAATCAGAGGTTTTTGTGCATATTGAATAAGTTTGCAGTGGACATGAAGCCTCATGACTCCATCACTGTCGACTAATACACATTTGCACTACCTACCAGCATTGTGCAGTTCATCAAGCGAGTTGTGAAACTAACATTGTTAGAAAAATGCGAAGAGGCAATCGATGTTGAGAAATACCTGTGTGCAATTGGAGTGATCAAGGATGAGGAACCAACGAAGGACTCCAAAGACATGAACATGAATCCCCAATCTGTGACGAGCAAGGGAAGAGATAAGGAAACAAGTGATATCGAAACCCTTACTCTCCTTATCAAGAACTTGACAACAGAAGTGTCCGAGCTCAAACAGTGAATAATCGACACACCTGCAAGTAGCTAGCCACCCAGAAAACAACAAGGAAGCAAGTCATCAGGAAGCAACTGCTTCCCAGCTAAAATTGTGTAGAGCTCTAACTCAGTGTTCCAGTTTGAATGGTGCGTGAACGATGAATTCTGCTCATTCCATGAAGATGAACACTCGAATGGGTCTTTTTCGTACTGGAAGCGAGTTGTAGGCTCAGTATGCAACCGCGCACTAGATGTAGTGAGTAGTATGCAAGGACAACGGGGAGATATAGACGATGATGAAGATGTTGCGCCTGATGAGGCATTAAGCACTAGGTAGGTGGTGAACATATTTCAATGCTCGCAAGCAGTGCAAAAGACAAACACTGAGAAGCAGCCCCAAAAGAAAAATGGTTGTTACAATCTCAGAAGTCAAGGGGCTCCCCTACACTTGGGGAAATGAAACAAAATCTCGAACTACTAAGGAAGGTTGATCCACCAGCCATCCAAAAGCAGAAAACACAAAGCAAGCCCAGGAAGACAACGACGGACAAGAGTACGTCCATGAGCAGCAAACTGCAGAACACTCTGTCGGAAAACATGAACACCAGTCTTACCCTAGACATCTCGGTGAGTCTACCCGCTTTGGATTACAACATTGTGGAAGACATGAAGAAAACTCATGCAAACATCAGTTTGTTCGAGTTGTCTAAGATCCAGAGTCAGCGGGACATCGTGCTGTGCACATTAGGGCAGACATCAATGGACATCACAACCTCCACCAACAAGGGAGTAAGCACACCTCTCGGATCACTTTCAATTGTGTTAAACACACTCCGGATGGAAGAAGAAAACAATGTTTTCCCTCCATTCCTTCTTTCATTTGAAATCTTTAACTGTAATGTTCACAACTATTTGGTTGATTATAGCGCGAAAGCTATTGTCATGCCGCTCTCCATTTCCAAAAAGATCAATCCACAATGGAGCAAGGCATCTGCACAGATCATCCAACTCGATCGGACATTCGTACCAGCCATTGTTGAACTTTGGGATATGATCATTCGACTATCTCATGACGGCCGATTTCACTAGTGCATAAACATTGTTGTTGTGGACATACCAGAAGTGTATGGCTTACTACTCACCAAAGACTGGTCTAGCAAGCTGAATGGGTATTTTTTTATAGATTGGTTGCACATGTTTCTTCTGTACAAGGGAAAAAACAATCAAATCCAGGTGTGATCCGAGAGATGCATGAGGCACAATGTCACTCCCATCAATGGTGAGAACGAACCGTTGGCCTTCGCAAATCTCATGTTCAACAACTCCCTCTTGGAAAAAATGTTGGGGTGTTATCCCGAACGACCAGCTCTAACCCCACCAGACATGCAGTTGGGTCTCCTTCCTTTCCCAACTGATGGAAATGAAACCTGTACAGTGAATTGTAACAGTAGTAGCAGTAGTAATAGTACTAGGGATAGCAGCAGTAGTAGTACAAGCGCATTGAATGGTCTGTGTACAGATGAGCTATAGATCATGTATTTTAATGGATCAAAGACACAGGATGGCACTAGAGCTAGGTGTACCTTGATTGACTCAAAGCACAGGAAACACTTGAACTTGAGTCACTTGGAGTTTGAGTGCATAAACAACATTGTTGAATACGAAGCACTCGTGTCAGGCTTGCAAAAGGTCATTAACCTCGATGTTGTTGTGCTTAAAGAGGTAGGTGATGCAGAAATCGTGATATGGTAGGTACGTAACATCATAAATTGTTTATCACCTCATCTCAAAAGTTACCAGCAAGAGGTATGGTGACTAATCTATAACTTCCAAGCATTCAATATCATTGTTGTGCCAAGAACACGCAATGCAGTTGCTGATACCTTAGCAAACACAGCTACTAGCATGTCACCGCTTAGGGATAGATTTACTATTGAAATTTTGTATAAGCCTTCTATCCCTAATAACATAACTAAGCTATGCGCTTTTGGTGATGATCAACAGATACTTCAATTCATGGACAACATTGATGCCTTCAAGGATGCAACAACTGATGAAGATGAGTGCAAGCAGTCCCTCCAAGCTGCAACTGATGGCAAGAAAGGAAACCTCATCCCCAAGGGTGTGGTTTCTCTCAATATGATTTATGACTTGCAGAACAGCCTTCAAGGGGAAAGAAACAGAAAAAAACATAGTTCCACCCTTAGGAATGAACAGATCAACCTAGGAACAGATCACGATCCAAAGTTCGTCAGTCCCAGTACTCGCGCCACATCGCTGAAGCGGCAAGTTTTTGTCTGCTTTCTCAAACAATACCAGGAAGTTCCCACGTGGAAATATGATGGCCTCAGTACATGAGACATGTGTATAATCCAACATAGGATTCCAATCAAAGAAGGAGTCAAGCCATTGCAACAAAAACTAGGTAAAATACATCTGACGCTTGAACCCCTTTACAGAAAGAACTAACTAAGTTGTTGGATGCTCGGATCACTTACAAAGTTCATTATGTTACATGGGTTTCTAATTTAAGTTATGTACGTAAGAAATCCAGGGAAATCTGCTTATGCATTGATTTTCAAAACTTGAACCGCTCCCAGAACAAAAACAACTACCCTGTGCCATCATTGGAGCCTATGTTACACGCAGTATCTAAAGCAGGAATGTTGTCTTCTCCTAATGGTCTTTCAGGATACCACCAGGTTCTGGTAGTGGAACCTAATAGTCTGATACTGGTTCATGAGAAGCTTGGCCCTCACATGTACCATCTGCAATCACTTGACGGGAGGATTGATAACCTTCCTATCAATGGCCAAGATCTCAAACTCTGTTTTCAGTGAGTTAGGCCATGCCCCACACCGTGTACATAGTCTGTCTGCTACTTATTGTTTTGTTTGCTTTGCTTACTATTTTTGTTTCATTTTGTTTTGTTTGTTTAGTGTCCTGCTATTTTTAGTTTTGTAAATAAGTGTTGCCCTCTACTGAGTTCTGGCTTTTGAATGAGTATGTGGCTGAGATCTAAAGAGTCTTGTGATATTGCAGCACTTGTCCAGTCCTGTGTCCATCTTCTCTATGCTTGGTGTTGGAGAGGTAAATCCCCTCTACGGGTAGAGGCGATCCCTACTAGCCCAGCAAGGGTCTAGCAACAATCACACAATGCTGCTACGCATGTTCCTAATTACAATTAAACAAGAGGTAAAGAGCACCTACTTGGATTCCTGCGATGTCGTTTGACGAAGAGATGTCGCCTTCGCTCCTCCGCTTCGGCTGGTCACAATCCTCCGCGATCTTCGCGAATAGATACCTGCACACACGAAGAGGAAACAAACACAAGCGTGAAATCTAGTAAAAGCAACCATACATCAGTCAGAAAAGATGTAATTCACATTTAACCATTGCAAGTACAAATGAGAATGGAACAATAATAGCAGTCATCTATTATTAATCAGAATAGAGAAGAGTACAACCAAATGTTCTGACGTCGGTAACCTTCTCAGGAGGGGCCAGTCAGCATGTATCTCAAGCATTCACCTTTGAGGATGATTCTCCCAAGACAAGCAACTCTCTCTCTCACACAAATAACACAAAACAACCTTCCCTAAGCAATCAATCACTTCCACACCTAGCACACCACACCTATAGCAGCAATCTGAGCACTACAAGCTCTGTACAATCCAAGCTATTCCAAGCTAAGTCTAACTATCAAAAACTAGCTGCCCATGGTAATGGTGAGAGTTTATATAGGAGAAGGAGTCTCCTATAAGGGTGGAAGGATGAGCTTATCTTCAAGGGAAGTTGTTGCAAAGGGTCGAATAGACATGCCATAGAAGGGAGTCGACATTCACAAAGCTAACAACCAAGCCTGGAGTTATCTGGAAGGCTGGTTGTTTGAACAAATTCGCCCAAACTGGATCAGCGCGGATTATGAGGCAACTGACGCGATGTCGCCGCGTCTACATAACTGGGACAGTCATGTCAGCGCGGAAGAACACGGGAAAGGCGCGCTGGCGACCAACGCGGAAAAGTGATGTCCTTCCGAGCTGGCAGCGCACGGAATACACTACAAGGCGCTAGTCATCGCAGGTATTCTTAAAACAGACGCGCTGATGCATAAAACTTTGGAAAAATGGGTTTTTTGGGCTAGTTCAGAAGGCATGAAGCTTGGTGATTGACACAGCAGGGTGACTGACAGGAAGGCAGTGACAAATTACTGTGTAACAGATGCCCCCTAAAGCATGAAGACCGAGAGAGTGGGAGGGGTGAAATGCTTTACAACACACGCCGAACTGGAAAACCACCAGGAAGGACCGAAACATCTCTGATAATCAAGTACATGCAGTCGAGGCATGGGCGCATCCATCCAAAAGACATGCGAAAAGGTCTGTGGAATGGACGCAGCCACCCAGCTAAAGAGACCATAATAATGATAAGGTATGGTCGCAGCCATCCATGAAGACTCAGGTATGGGCGCAGCCAACCATCAATGAGTCATGTAATGATCATCCACAAAATCGCAACCTGGACCATAAACAGACAGGGATCCAGGGTCTTGCGCTCCGTCCCGATCCGAGCAAAGTACAAGTTCAAGCATGTGAATACATGGGTTGAAGTCGAACATGCATGAACATCGTCTGATTACCAGTCAATGATGAAAACTGTTAACAGACGCGAGAGGTACCACCAATAATGACAATGGCCCTCAAGGTACTATAGGTACAATCCGCGGCATGTGAATCAATGAGCTGGTGTCGAACACCCACGGAATCATTCGATCGGAGGCCAATGATGTAAACCTCGCGTCGAACACGAAGAACCTGCCATTAGGGCATGCAGGCTCTAAGGCACCTGAAGGGAGTCTCTAAGTCACCTTCCCGGATAATGAGCTGAAGTCGACAGGAAGTGACTTTGATCGAAGGTGGGCCATAATGTTTCCCACATCATCGACGCGAGACAGAGAAAAAATGATTTGTGTGAGATATAAGGGAAGGTTGTACTAATGCAGAGGTCAACTTCTCTTGAACATATTGGCGGCACGACGGTGGATTTGGCAGTATTTGACATCAAATGAGCAGAGGTCATGGTGACAGGGCAATGAGCAGATGAGAGGTCAAAACAGGGTAACCCAAACCCACGGAGGCTAATGTGAAACGAGATGAGATATCCCCACCCAGACACGAATGCAGACTAGTGCCATGTTCAAGAGCGACATACTGCCGACACGACAATTATTACAGTTCCATTTTCCCCACCATTTCTGGCAGGTACCCCGATTATTTTTGGGTGACAAGCTTGACGGGGATAGCATATGCTTGAAGAGTGTCATTTCGACGATGTCCGATGTCATCAAGTGTTTAACGAGCCTGACAAAGGAAAAACTCGGCGTCTTTTCTTATTTAGAGAGTCTGAAAAGACAGCGGAAAAGAAGACTCTAGGGGGGGTCCTTTTTCGTAAAGTTGTGTCTCTCGAGCCCGAAAAAGTATAAAACAATGCCCGAAAGAACCGCCCGACCATTTCGATCGAGGAGTACTTTTCGTAAATAGTAACTTCGACCCGAAAAAGTAAAAAAGCAGTCAGAAGTACGTCGTTTTGGAGCCAATAACGAGTGCAAAACGACAAACACCCGGCAATCTTTTTAGTTTAAACGGTCGAAAAAAGAGCTTTAAAAGTGACCGCCTCTCGTTCCGTTAACGAGTCGAGAGGGGGACTCGGCAATCTTTTCATCTTTAAATGGTCAGAAAAGAGCTGAAAGCAGACCTCCATTTTTATTCTCTTTAACGAGTCAAAAAGGGAAAAATACTCGACAATCTTTTCATATTTTATGAGTCAGAAAAGAGCTTAAAGGTGACTCATCCTAGAGGAACGAGTGGTATAAAGGATAGCAACTGGTTCCGGCAATGGTGGAACTGTTCAAAACATGTAATGGTTAAGAGGCTGGCTAATAAAACCACTCATCGCTGCGGTTCCTCAGGAAAGGATAAACAACCAAGTGAGAGCATATGATCGGCCAAAGAGATGGTAGCAATGGAATGAAACAACCAAGGCTCATCTAGCAGAATTCAGCGGATAAGAATGGCAATCACGAGATGTAAATCGGGTATGGGTTCATTTTTACACAAGCTTGAACCGTGGAGAACTTTGCTTGGATTCGGTTTCATGTTTACACAAGCTTGAAACGAGGTACATGCCCCCCAGCATAATAATGCAAATCGAGGTACATGCCCCCCAAGCTTCATTGCATTCGACAAAGTGGATGGAATGAAGGTTCACTTTCGAGATCTTGGAAAGACTCGACTGGGATTTTACGAGATCTTAATCAAAGACTCGATCTGAAAAGGGAGTTGTTTCATTTTTTTAATGAGGTTGACACAGTAAAAGAACTATCCTCATAACCCTTGTTTCATTTTTTAACGAGCTTGACACAAGATCAGGAACTATGCTCGGCCAAGCCTAGTTTCATTTTTTAAGGAGCTTGACATAGGAAAAGAACTATGCTCCATCCAGACTTCATCATAATGAACGGGAAGTGGAGGCCCCCAAGAAAGTGGCTCCGGAGGGAAGGCCGACATCTTGGAAATCAGGACCTAATGCCCCCAGGACACTATGCACGATGGTGTCATCACGGGGTACGGGCACGGGGTAGGTGGCCACGTAGTTGATTTGCGGCGAGGCAGATGCAACTTGTGGATGAAAGCCAGGAGGGAAGGATGAGTGCGCCGGAGGGGCTTGTGGACGAACGAACGATAATTGATCGAACGTCACGATTCTTCCATCGTGTGGAAAACAAACCACACGGAAAAGTGAAGAAACAAGGGCTCCCATGGCATACACATAATCACGACCAAGGAGAAGACTGAAGTCTAAAGAACCTTGGGTAACCGAGACGTCTATATAGACGGTCTTGCCTCCCAAAGTAATAGGAAACTTCGGGAGGATCCCTAATGGCTGACTCGTTCCTCCGTCAAACGCGGTGAGATGCGGTGCGACAGGTACAAGCGATGGGGAACCCAAAGCTCGCCAAGTAGTAACGGGCATAAGACTAACCGATGCTCCTTCGTCTAACACAGTGCCAGGCAGCGCCTTATTGCAAGCATAGGCGGTGACCCAGAAAGGCACGTGGGATGGAAGGGGAGGGGTAGTCAAACGACTCCAATCAAAGGAAACGACCGAACTACTCGGTGGGGGAACCATATGGTTGCCCCCCTGCTCGGAAAGAACCGAATCTAAATTCTCCGGAGAGGTTTCAGGAGAACCTTTATCAAGCTCAGGAGAATCTGAGGAGACGAGAAGAACATGAGAATTTTGCTCTTCTGAAATAGAGTGCTCGAGAGGGGGGGAACTCGAATCAACACTCTTTCCGACCAACGACGGGTCTGGAACAGGCTGGGGACAGCCAGGTTCGGGAAGAGGAGCCTGGACAAGAGAGGAATCTGAAGCAATCTCTTTGTCAACAAGGGCACGATCTACAATTGTAGAAAGACGTTGATAACCGGCGGGAAATGGATTCGGGGGAGCAGCAAGACTTTCCAACACAGCAGAGGCTTTATCCATGAGTGGACAAAGGTGAAGGGGATGTTTTCCTTCACAAAGTCGACAGGGGATTCGAAGCTTCCCTTTCTCCTTACCATTCCCAACTGATGAGGTAGCATCGCCATGATCATCAGTGGACGATGAAGGGCGGGCCGGATCGTGAGACCAAACTTCTAATACCCTGGGAATGCCAGGACAATCACGAAGCAGATGGTCCTCCCTGCATAATCGACAAGGAAACTTAACCTTCCGCGGAGGAGTAGAAGGTGACCCGACTTTGGGTGTACTGGAGTGGATAGCTGGACTTGAGAGGGGGACTGTGTGTGTAAACTCTCCCTTATGAGACTTCTTCCTCTTGGTCTTCTTCTTCTTCTTCTTAGCCACCTGGTTACCCACATCGAGAGTTTCACCAGGCGAAGTACAAGAGGAAGACATAGAAGTAGGCGTCGAAGGGGAGAGATCCACCTTAGAATCAACATGACGTTGTTCAGGTGGAAGGACTGACGGACTAACAGCCGATACGGTAGGGACCAAAGAGGTTGAAAACAACCACACAGGCAACCCGACAGTTAACCCTGGTAGGGACAACGTCGCCATATACGGAGCACCAACATTCCCAAGAGGAGGGAATTGTCCTGGGTTCCCATCAGAGGGGGAACCTGGGTTAGTGAATCCTGGAAAAGTTTCCATAGCAAACGAAAACGAAACCTACTCAAGCTAACGCGCACAAGATCTAACTGGGTGATGTTATCCTGGCCAAATTAATTTTAAGACATAAGAACCAAACTTGACCTTTTCATGTTTCAGGAGTCGAGAAAAGGACGAAAAGATGACTCCAGTCTCCTTCGAATGTTTAATGAGCACGAAGTGACAAGATGCTCACAGGCACCTTTTCATTTAGGGAGTCCGAAAAGGATCAAAAGTGACTTTTCTGGAGATTCTAGGTAAAAGTTGTGCCAGACTTTTCGCAAAACCACAGAATACTTTTTAGGGTACGGGTGGTCAATCTTCGTGAATGTTGTGTTCACTGCATTGCGAATCGTAAGGCGGCAGACTCGGCTTCCTATGGATCAACGATAAAAGCCTAGTGGGGTCTCCCTATATACGCGACGGTACGTGGGAGCACAGTCCGTGTTAGACCACTATCGAGTCACAAAAGGAGGAATCACCCAACCTAATGTGAAACAACAGTGACTATGTTTAAAGACGCCGGAACACGTCTCTAACCTAGACCTCTAGATATTTGCGCTTAGTTCCAATGCGTTTTTAGATTCATTTGGTTCATTTTATAGTTGATCTTGAGATTAAGTTTCGATTTCAAGCTCTATCGTATGTTCGCTCACAATTACCTAGATGCAATCTATATGCCAAAGAATTTCGTTTTGTTCGATGAATTCTAGCTACGAGAGGGCAAGAAATTTTTTGATCAAACAAGACAAGTGCAAGCAAACGAGTAGCTTAATGCAACTAAAGCGAGGAAAGGAAACTTTTCTTTTGAAAATGCAAATCAACGAAATGTTCTTTTCCTTTTCAATTTTCAAAAGCAAAGCTACTAGTTTGATTTTCTTTCAGTGACACAAAGCATCTAAAATAATTTGGAGGAACCGGAACACCAAGTAAACTACTTAATGAAAGCACACAAAGTTCCCGAAACACTCAACCAAAGCTTCCAAATCAAAGGAAAACAAAGGTCTGCACGAGCTATGTGATCTAAGCTCTGCAAGACAAGTAAGGATTGCAAGCAAGGAGGAAGCGAAAAAGAACCACTTGGAAACACTCCAACAATCACTGAACAAGTGCATGAACAGATCTGAACTTGGCTGGTCGAACAAACAAACAAGCTCCCTACGGTAGGCTTGACACACACGCAACCTCTAGATGTCCTAGAGTTAGAGCGCGAAATCAATAGAAAAAGGCAAACACCCGAAGGACGAAAGTCACAACCAGTCAACTAGAGACACAACACAATCCAGCAATTGCAAGAGTGATGGTGGGAACACGAACCAAGCAGCGAAAGCAAAAAAGGGAAGGTATTTGCAAACTTAAAACTGAGCAAAAACGAAACCTTATGGAAACAAGCTTCGCAATCAAGCAGTTCAGAGTTCAAACAATGAAAAACAAGTCATCAGACAGGAGGAGAGAAGAAGGGAAAGTCACAGCAAGAGGTTCAGGAGGCCAATTTGGTCAAAAACGAATTTTACAGGATCAGCGCGGGTAGCCTTCAGCAACTCGGCGCTGACAGGGGGAGGCCTGTAGCAACTTTGCGACGTCAGCGCGGAAAGACAGGAAAAAGGCGCGCTGTCTCGGAAAAACGAGGTCAGCGCGGAAAGAAAACACACAGACGCGATGACAGAAAACACAAAGAAACGGAGGCGCGATGCCAGCGCGGAAGGACACGAATAAAGCGCGCTGTCTCTGAAAACGAGGTCAGCGCGACTGTTAGACGTACAGGCGCGATGGAAAGAAAACCAAAGAACAGGAACGCGATGTCAGCGCGACTGTTTGGATTTGAAACGCGCTGAGCGCAAAAACAAGCAGGGCCAAACTAAAAACTTCCCAAACCAAATGCAAGAGCTTTTAAACAATAAAGATGCTTCCCAGAAACGCCCAGAAAGTTCGTAAGCAAAAAGACAATCCCAAAAACTTGAAAAGAAATCAACCAAAGCCAAACACAAAAGTGGACTCAAGAGACAAAAAGGCTGATCCCCAGCGGAGTCGCCAAATTGTTGGAGAGGTAAATCCCCTCTACGGGTAGAGGCGATCCCTACTAGCCCATCAAGGGTCTAGCAACAATCACACAATGCTGCTACGCATGTTCCTAATTACAATTAAACAAGAGGTAAAGAGCACCTACTTGGATTCCTGCGCTGTCATTTGACGAAGAGATGTCGCCTTCGCTCCTCCGCTTCGGCTGGTCACAATCCTCCGCGATCTTCGCGAATAGATACCTGCACACACGAAGAGGAAACAAACACAAGCGTGAAATCTAGTAAAAGCAACCATACATCAGTCAGAAAAGATGTAATTCACATTTAACCATTGCAAGTACAAATGAGAATGGAACAATAATAGCAGTCATCTATTATTAATCAGAATAGAGAAGAGTACAACCAAATGTTCTGACGTCGGTAACCTTCTCAGGAGGGGCCAGTCAGCATGTATCTCAAGCATTCACCTTTGAGGATGATTCTCCCAAGACAAGCAACTCTCTCTCTCACACAAATAACACAAAACAACCTTCCCTAAGCAATCAATCACTTCCACACCTAGCACACCACACCTATAGCAGCAATCTGAGCACTACAAGCTCTGTACAATCCAAGCTATTCCAAGCTAAGTCTAACTATCAAAAACTAGCTGCCCATGGTAATGGTGAGAGTTTATATAGGAGAAGGAGTCTCCTATAAGGGTGGAAAGATGAGCTTATCTTCAAGGGAAGTTGTTGCAAAGGGTCGAACAGACATGCCATAGAAGGGAGTCGACATTCACAAAGCTAACAACCAAGCCTGGAGTTATCTGGAAGTCTGGTTGTTTGAACAAATTCGCCCAAACTGGATCAGCGCGGATTATGAGGCAACTGACGCGATGTCGCCGCGTCTACATAACTGGGACAGTCATGTCAACGCGGAAGAACACGGGAAAGGCGCGCTGGCGACCAGCGCGGAAAAGTGATGTCCTTCCGAGCTGGCAGCGCACGGAATACACTACAGGGCGCCAGTCATCGCGGGTATTCTTAAAACAGACGCGCTGATGCATAAAACTTTGGAAAAATGGGTTTTTTGGGCTAGTTCAGAAGGCATGAAGCTTGGTGATTGACACAACAGGGTGACTGACAGGAAGGCAGTGACAAATTACTGTGTAACACTTGGCTATGACCTTCAGCCGATGAAGTCTTGGTGGAAAATATGAACTGTCTGCAAGAGAATATTTGGTCCAACCATAAACCTCTGTCCACACTGGGAAACCCCGTGCCTATCCTAAATCTTTTGCTTTGTATGATCAATCTCATCTAACTAGTAGAAACGGAGAAGGGGAACATCTAAACGAGAAAACCTATGTTAGAGGTCTTAAATGCTTCTCTATAGGAACAACCTCTTCTTCTCTCAATAAGTCGGGATCCCTCTTCTACCCCAAAATAAATAAGTGCCTATGCACAATCCACTTTAAAAAATACAAAGGCGAAAGAAGAGAAAGTCTTCCTACGCAGAGAGGTGAAGCATGCAACTCCACTGGGGTACTGAAGAGGCTCACTGGCAGTGGATTAATTTGTGTGTTCCTACGTGACTCCGTCGGGGTTCTGTCTAGGCATGCTAGTAGTGGAGCAACACTAGAGATGAAAAATTATACTCTGAAATTTTTTAACTCGTGAGCCAAACTATGCTTCCCAATTTCGAAACACTGTGATCAAGCTGAAAATTGTTGTTGTGTTCGACTGAGTTGGCGAAAGGTGAACCCTGTCTGTCCATAGGGTAAGTGGGGAAGCTGAAGTAACCCGCACAATGACTCAATACTCCCTGCAAGACCGAGGCCCTGTGTTGTAAATAGACCAAAACAGAGAATCTGGAGTTCAACCAGTGTGTCACCAAGTGTTGTAGCAGCTATAACACCCTCCAAAATTTTGGCATCCATCCAATTTCAGAGCCTTCCTTGGGTTTTTACTTGATGTTTGCAAGCACTTGGGCTCATCCTGTGAGCTCGTAGTGAGTCTTTGCACCCTCCTCACTTGACCGTTCAACGAACATATTTTTGCATGTTGGTTACAATGTCATGCTTGCAGTCATGTTTTGGCAACACACAAAGTCCCACTTCATGTGCACAAGTTGTATTCATTATGCAAACATCCTTCGAACTTACACATGATGTTGTGTGCACTATCGCGCAAGCGTCATTGCGGTCGTTCAATGATCTACCACAAGTGTCATGCTTTTCGCTCGCACCGTCAATCAATGACGTTAAGTATATATTGTCTTGATTGTTTGAGGCGTCTTGTCATCAAATCATGTTGAGTGTGTGTTCCTAAGTTCGTGTATGCCCAAATTCACTCACTCACACACATAGTCATTTTTTTGAAGTTCTGACGACCGGATCACCCTCCAACAGCCAGACCTCCACCCTAGAAACGACTCGACCGACTATCACCCAAAACATCGTAGAAGTGTCCAACAAGCCATTTCAATTTGCGCTTCCCACAACTTAATCAAGCAAACCTCCTGTTTCTCAACTAGAGAGTTTGACGGGGCAGTGACCCCCATACTCACTCCCCTAAAAAACTGTGTAAAAGCTGCAAACCTTTCCTGCTCTAATAACTGAGGAAAGTGTGCATACAGGTCGGACAAACACCTAGTGTCTGTCCCTGTCTCGCTCAAATAATTGCGCATTTTTTCCAGCTAGCCAGTCGGCTGCTCACCCAGAAAACTGCAGAGATTTCATGAGCAGTCCCTCAGCTGCCCAGCATCTCACTCAGCTAAGAAACTATGCAGAGGTGTTCAACAGGTCAACCTCCTTGCAATTACACAGTTTTTGTCACCAGCAATCCTGCAGCCCGCTTCCAGCTCCCCAAAAAAAATGCGCATTTTTCCCGGTAAGCCTCCCACAGCCCACTGCTAGCTCCCCTGAGGAATTGCGCAGTTTTTATTGCCAACCCCTCCTCTGATGCCTGCACTACTTCCATCAATAAATTGTGCATATGTTCCCTCCAGCCAAGCCCGATCCCGCGAAAAGTCACTGCTGATCCGGATTGTCCACCTCAGTCTCCCAGTGACTTCTGCACAATTTTCATTGGTGGTGCTCGGAGCCCACATCCCAGCTTGAAATTTTCCTTGCGCAGTTTCATAGCCTTTTCCTCTCTCTCAGTCACCTGCATCCGAATTCGAATGACAATGCATCATGGTAGACTAGGAGGTTTATGGATTTGATGTCATCTCATCATGAGTGATTGCAGATACATGTACATGGATGAGACATGACGCGACGACAAATGGGATGAACAAGGAGAGCACATGCAAGGAGATTCGTTCGTGAACGGATGAACGAATGATGCAAGCGAGGATATTTTCTCACGAACGGATGATGTATGCGAGGAGATGTTTTTCCAAATGAACGATGCATGCAAGGAAAATTTTTCACGAACAAACGAACATGCGAGGATATGTTTTCGCGAACGAACGAACAACATGTGAAGCATGCCAAAGTACAAGCAATGGAGCGACGTGAAAATGCAACATCAAGTGAACACTAAGACCATCGAAGACTCCACACACCTTGCCATGTGGAGGTGAAGCTACGATACACCAAGAGAATATCCATCACTCAGCACCACTGTAGCTCGACATGCACACTAGCAGCAACGTGAACATACCAGCACTGTCATGTCATGAGTCATGTCAGCCACATCACCACTGTGGGCCATACTATTTTAAATCAAGGTAATGTAACGTGGAAGTCAAAGAGACCCACATGTCATATGAAGAGTCATGTAAAGCTGAAGAGTCAAATAAGTCAAATATTCATGAGGGATTTCAAACAGTCATAAGGGCCAGTTTCACCCTCGGTTATAAATATGCCCTCATTTGTACATGCAAAGGAATTTTCACCTTAGCTCCCCCCACATAGCCTTGAAAGTTTGAAATCTTTTCTTTGAGGAGCGAGTAGTGGCTCGAATGCCCCTCTCACAGGGTTAGTGATGTATGGTGTACCGATGTGTCTTAGAACTTTTGCTTAATTCAGAAGCCTGATAACTGGCCAACACGTTTTCACACATGTATTGTAATTGTTTGTATGACTACTGAATCTGAGACTTTCTACACAAAAAATATTCTCCTGAACGAAGGTATTCGTGCTTGGATGGCGGCTCAAGATCAGCCTCATGAAAACCTTATATTCCCTTAGGAGGTCCCAATTTCCTTATCAGAAATAGGAAGTTTAGCACCTGGGTGGAAAGGCATTGGTCAGTTTGTTGCGTTCCCAATGAAATGGGGAGTGATATTCTATCGAGCCTGCTTAGCTCAGAGGTTAGAGCATCGCACTTGTAATGCGATGGTGGAACACTTGTAATTCATGTTGCTTTAACCTGTGTTAAACAGTTGAACTTTTTTGGTTGTTCTAATACATATGTTTATGAAAATGTGTTGTATAAGCCGTTAACACTGTCCTGCTCGTGTGGACTTCCTCACTGGACATCAGACATAACCTATCCATGAACTTGTTATAATGATCGTCACACTCGCGCAGACTACTTCGTTAAGTGTTGTACATGCTATTCCTTCTTGTCTGTGTGACTGCCGCATTCATGTGGACTGCTCTGCTGAAAGTTGTGCATGTCTTGTTGTGTTGTGTGTCTTTGATAGAGTTGGGAATTTTCCCTTTCGACTGGAGACTCACTTCCACCCTCTCTCTCTGCGGTGAAAGAACCTTGACACAAGTAACATTAACACTCACCAGGCACACAATCCTCGTTGTTTGAAGACAAAGCAAACCACTCTCATGTGCTGCCAAGCAAGAGTTAAGGTAAACATTTAAGATAATGGCAACCAGGCCATCATACCGGATGGGACTCCTACACCAAGCGGTGTGAGGTCTAGTTGGGACTTCATACCGGGGAGATCCCCTGAATGTTGGTGGGTCCAACACCGTCAACATACTATTCTGTGAACGCTTATGATTCATGTTTGTTTTCACCTGTGCTAAGGTAGTTGAACTATTTCGGTTATTTGATTGCTTATCGTATGAAGAATGCCTTGTAATGGTTGTAATTCCTGTCGCATCTTTGTAGACTATTCCACTGGATGTTAGACAGATATCTCTTGTTTGTGTATGTTTCTACTAGAATGGTACTATTACCTCTCTCTTAGAGGCTCACCTTCTTTTCCCTCCGCAGTTGAAGAACCTTAATACACCTAAAATCAAACACTCACCAAACACATTTACTTGCTTTTCAAAGGCACACATGTGTTCCTCTTTCCTGCTGACAATTAGAGCCAAGAGAAATCTTTAAGAAAAAAGTAATTGGTCTGTATTCCTCCTATCCCAAATCAGGACCCCGTATAGGGAGACCAAACCCCAAATGGAAACCATTTGTAATCCTACATACGATCCAATGCATACCCTAGGCTTCCAGTACAACAAGTCATTAGAGAAATTGAATAAATGAGCTTACCTAATCATGGACCATAGGTGGGGACTTGATAATGGTCTTCCCTTCCATAATGCGCTGCAGGATGTGCCATTATCTCCTAAATTCCTAATTAGGTTAACCAAGTAGCCTATTAGGTAGTTTCTTCTTCTAAAGGGGTTAATATAGTGAAGGTACATCCATCAAAGGTGGTGGCATGTGGAAAATAGATGAATGAATTAGGGAATGAGAAGGGGAAACCCTTGGTCACATGGTGTGGTACAAGGGTAGCTAATAGGAGGGAATCTCACACTTGGGTTTATAATGTGTGGGAGGTAGCAAGCATGGTACATGAGGTGGCCCAGAATTGATTTTTCAACCGTTCTTTATATGCCTTTTTCCTTTTCATGATTATCTTTGATTAATTGCTTAGGCCAAGGGGTTAGAGCATGATGTACAAGATATAGCAGTGAATTCCCCCCTTTAAGGTGGGGTGGTTCATCGTCCACCAGGGGTTGGGATAATCATGGGTTCCTATAAGATGAAGAAGGCTCATAGAACCTATTGGAACCAAGGTGATGGCCATGATGATGGAGTAGAGCTCATGTATTCACCTTTTTCCCACGTGCTAAATGTTTTTGTACCGACCATATTTTGCATTTTGTGGTACTTTTCCTATTGAACGTGGCCATATATGCTTTCAACCTGTGGGCTTCGTTCCAAACCATGACCCAAGGTGTAGGTAAGGGGAAGGGGCAAGTTGACCCTATGTGGACCCAGTGGAGGAATGTGGACGCAGGTGGGAGAAATGATGAATGGTGTAAAAATGAATGGAAATAGGGTAATATAAGAAGATAAGGGAGTGGGACCATGCAACCAAAATTGGATTTTCCCATGAAATACCATCCATGAACCAAATGGTCAATAAAAGAGATCCCATGAGACTAGAATCTAAGGTTTTTTCCTAAAAGGGGTCTAGGGTACAAAAGCACATACCTCACCCATTGTTTCCACCGAATACCCCTATTAATCCATGTCTATAAGTTTCCGTGATAAGAAAACTACAATACTTAATTTCCAAATGAAACGGCAAACCTTTAGATTCAGGAGGCCCACCTTCAAACACACGATAGTGGAAAATGAGTGAGGGACCACATGGATGGCTCAGGTAGCAAAGAAAATGGCATAATGAGATAGCTAGTGATTGCAGGGGGATGCTAGCTATCGGATAAAGACCACCTTGGAGAAAAAAAATCTCCTGGGGATACTTCATATCGGGGAGATCCCCTTAATGTTGGCGGGTCGAGCACCATCAACATTTATGGCGCTAGAAGGAGGGCTTCCAGTTGTTTATGGCTGAATTTCCTCTCACACCCACTCATCAATCATCTGGTCAAGGTAGTAACTCACACTCCCTCTCACCTACACGTAACTATGAAGTTGGTTACTCCTCACCTCCTAGACGTGAACATGAAATTTTGTATCAGCACCTCCGCTCCATCTGTCCCATCACCCGTCAGTTTGTGAAAGCAATCAGACTGATCCTAGGAATACAACATCTTCCATATGCATCAAGAAATCCAAAAACCACTCCCACAGGGGTTGTTGTATCATTGGTGGAAGAAGCAGTTCTTGCCACACTTGAAGGTCTGGCAGAAGCTGTTGAGAATGGAGAGGAACCTTTGGTCTTCCAACAGGGAGAATGATACACCCTCGTGATCTTGGGCTCAGATTCCAGTACAAGAGGTGGAGGGGAAGGCAATGGAGGAGGCAGAGGCAGAGACGAACCAACAGACTCAGAGTTGGAACTGTCAGATTCTGAAGAAGAGGAGGAGGAAGAAGAAGAATAAGACATGGCTGACCAAAACTTGGAATGGATGACTCAAGGACCATTGGCTCTCCTAGGTGTTTTTCACAAGATGTCGAAGTGGTCAGAGAGAATGCTCACAAAGTTTGACCCTGACAACACAGTGAAGGCAGAAGATCACTTGGACAACTTCTACCTACAGCTGCAGACACTTGAGGTATAGTACGATGATGTTGCATGTAGATTGTTCCCATGTACCTTGGATGGTCGTGCAACAATATGGTATCACAACCTTCCTGTCAACTCCATCCATAACTGGGGTACGTTCAAACGCATGTTTCTGGAAAAGTTTGCTAATGACAAGACCCCAACCATGTTGCTCAAAGAATTGGGAAGCCTGAAGATGGAAGCGAAAGAAAAGGTAAAATATTTCAATCAGAGGTTTTTGTGCATATTGAATAAGTTTGCAGTGGACATGAAGCCTCATGACTCCATCACTGTCGACTACTACACATTTGCACTACCTACCAGCATTGTGCAGTTCATCAAGCGAGTTGTGAAACCAACATTGTTAGAAAAATGCGAAGAGGCAATCGATGTTGAGAAATACCTGTGTGCAATTGGAGTGATCAAGGATGAGGAACCAACGAAGGACTCCAAAGACATGAACATGAATCCCCAATCTGTGACGAGCAAGGGAAAAGATAAGGAAACAAGTGATATCGAAACCCTTACTCTCCTTATCAAGAACTTGACAACAGAAGTGTCCGAGCTCAAACAGTGAATAATCGACACACCTGCAAGTAGCTAGCCACCCAGAAAACAACAAGGAAGCAAGTCATCAGGAAGCAACTGCTTCCCAGCTAAAATTGTGTAGAGCTCTAACTCAGTGTTCCAGTTTGAATGGTGCGTGAACGATGAATTCTGCTCATTCCATGAAGATGAACACTCGAATGGGTCTTTTTCGTACTGGAAGCGAGTTGTAGGCTCAGTATGCAACCGCGCACTAGATGTAGTGAGTAGTATGCAAGGACAACGGGGAGATACAGACGATGATGAAGATGTTGCGCCTGATGAGGCATTAAGCACTAGGTATGTGGTGAAAATATTTCAATACTCGCAAGCAGTGCAAAAGACAAACACTGAGAAGCAGCCCCAAAAGAAAAATGGTTGTTACAACCTCAGAAGTCAAGGGGCTCCCCCTACACTTGGGGAAATGAAACAAAATCTCGAACTACTAAGGAAGGTTGATCCACCAGCCATCCAAAAGCAGAAAACACAAAGCAAGCCCAGGAAGACAACGACGGACAAGAGTACGTCCATGAGCAGCAAACTGCAGAACACTCTGTCGGAAAACATGAACACCAGTCTTACCCTAGACATCTCGGTGAGTCTACTCGCTTTGGATTACAACATTGTGGAAGACATGAAGAAAACTCATGCAAACATCAGTTTGTTCGAGTTGGCTAAGATCCAGAGTCAGCGGGACATCCTGCTGTGCACATTAGGGCAGACATCAATGGACATCACAACCTCCACCAACAAGGGAGTAAGCACACCTCTCGGATCACTTTCAATTGTGTTAAGCACACTCCGGATGGAAGAAGAAAACAATGTTTTCCCTCCATTCCTTCTTTCATTTGAAATCTTTAACTGTAATGTTCACAACTATTTGGTTGATTATAGCGCGAAAGCTATTGTCATGCCGCTCTCCATTTCCAAAAAGATCAATCCACAATGGAGCAAGGCATCTGCACAGATCATCCAACCCAATCGGACATTCGTACTAGCCATTGTTGAACTTTGGGATATGATCATTCGACTATCTCATGACGGCCGATTTCACTAGTGCATAAACATTGTTGTTGTGGACATACCAGAAGTGTATGGCTTACTACTCACCAAAGACTGGTCTAGCAAGCTGAATGGGTATTTTTTTATAGATTGGTTGCACATGTTTCTTCTGTACAAGGGAAAAAACAATCAAATCCAGGTGTGATCCGAGAGATGCATGAGGCACAATGTCACTCCCATCAATGGTGAGAACGAACCGTTGGCCTTCGCAAATCTCATGTTCAACAACTCCCTCTTGGAAAAAATGTTGGGGTGTTATCCCGAACGACCAGCTCTAACCCCACCAGACATGCAGTTGGGTCTCCTTCCTTTCCCAACTGATGGAAATGAAACCTGTACAGTGAATTGTAACAGTAGTAGCAGTAGTAATAGTACTAGGGATAGCAGCAGTAGTAGTACAAGCGCATTGAATGGTCTGTGTACAGATGAGCTATAGATCATGTATTTTAATGGATCAAAGACACAGGATGGCACTAGAGCTAGGTGTACCTTGATTGACTCAAAGCACAGGAAACACTTGAACTTGAGTCACTTGGAGTTTGAGTGCATAAACAACATTGTTGAATACGAAGCACTCGTGTCAGGCTTGCAAAAGGTCATTAACCTCGATGTTGTTGTGCTTAAAGAGGTAGGTGATGCAGAAATCGTGATATGGTAGGTACGTAACATCATAAATTGTTTATCACCTCATCTCAAAAGTTACCAGCAAGAGGTATGGTGACTAATCTATAACTTCCAAGCATTCAATATCATTGTTGTGCCAAGAACACGCAATGCAGTTGCTGATACCTTAGCAAACACAGCTACTAGCATGTCACCGCTTAGGGATAGATTTACTATTGAAATTTTGTATAAGCCTTCTATCCCTAATAACATAACTAAGCTATGCGCTTTTGGTGATGATCAACAGATACTTCAATTCATGGACAACATTGATGCCTTCAAGGATGCAACAACTGATGAAGATGAGTGCAAGCAGTCCCTCCAAGCTGCAACTGATGGCAAGAAAGGAAACCTCATCCCCAAGGGTGTGGTTTCTCTCAATATGATTTATGACTTGCAGAACAGCCTTCAAGGGGAAAGAAACAGAAAAACACATAGTTCCACCCTTAGGAATGAACAGATCAACCTAGGAACAGATCACGATCCAAAGTTCGTCAGTCCCAGTACTCGCGCCACATCGCTGAAGCGGCAAGTTTTTGTCTGCTTTCTCAAACAATACCAGGAAGTTCCCACGTGGAAATATGATGGCCTCAGTACATGAGACATGTGTATAATCCAACATAGGATTCCAATCAAAGAAGGAGTCAAGCCATTGCAACAAAAACTAGGTAAAATACATCTGACGCTTGAACCCCTTTACAGAAAGAACTAACTAAGTTGTTGGATGCTCGGATCACTTACAAAGTTCATTATGTTACATGTGTTTCTAATTTAAGTTATGTACGTAAGAAATCCAGGGAAATTTGCTTATGCATTGATTTTCAAAACTTGAACCGCTCCCAGAACAAAAAAAACTACCCTGTGCCATCATTGGAGCCTATGTTACACGCAGTATCTAAAGCAGGAATGTTGTCTTCACCTAATGGTCTTTCAGGATACCACCAGGTTCTGGTAGTGGAACCTAATAGTCTGATACTGGTTCATGAGAAGCTTGGCCCTCACATGTACCATCTGCAATCACTTGACGGGAGGATTGATAACCTTCCTATCAATGCCCAAGATCTCAAACTCTGTTTTCAGTGAGTTAGGCCATGCCCCACACCGTGTACAGAGTCTGTCTGCTGCTTATTGTTTTGTTTGCTTTCCTTACTACTTTTGTTCCATTTTGTTTTATTTGTTTAGTGTCTTGCTATTTTTAGTTTTGTAAATAAGTGTTGCCCTCTACTGAGTTCTGGCTTTTGAATGAGTATGTGGCTGAGATCTAAAGAGTCTTGTGATATTGTAGCACTTGTCCAGTCCTGTGTCCATCTTCTCTATGCTTGGTGTTGGAGAGGTAAATCCCCTCTACGGGTAGAGGCGATCCCTACTAGCCCAGCAAGGGTCTAGCAACAATCACACAATGCTGCTACGCATGTTCCTAATTACAATTAAACAAGAGGTAAAGAGCACCTACTTGGATTCCTGCGATGTCGTTTGACGAAGAGATGTCGCCTTCGCTCCTCCGCTTCGGCTGGTCACAATCCTCCGCGATCTTCGCGAATAGATACCTGCACACACGAAGAGGAAACAAACACAAGCGTGAAATCTAGTAAAAGCAACCATACATCAGTCAGAAAAGATGTAATTCACATTTAACCATTGCAAGTACAAATGAGAATGGAACAATAATAGCAGTCATCTATTATTAATCAGAATAGAGAAGAGTACAACCAAATGTTCTGACGTCGGTAACCTTCTCAGGAGGGGCCAGTCAGCATGTATCTCAAGCATTCACCTTTGAGGATGATTCTCCCAAGACAAGCAACTCTCTCTCTCACACAAATAACACAAAACAACCTTCCCTAAGCAATCAATCACTTCCACACCTAGCACACCACACCTATAGCAGCAATCTGAGCACTACAAGCTCTGTACAATCCAAGCTATTCCAAGCTAAGTCTAACTATCAAAAACTAGCTGCCCATGGTAATGGTGAGAGTTTATATAGGAGAAGGAGTCTCCTATAAGGGTGGAAGGATGAGCTTATCTTCAAGGGAAGTTGTTGCAAAGGGTCGAATAGACATGCCATAGAAGGGAGTCGACATTCACAAAGCTAACAACCAAGCCTGGAGTTATCTGGAAGGCTGGTTGTTTGAACAAATTCGCCCAAACTGGATCAGCGCGGATTATGAGGCAACTGACGCGATGTCGCCGCGTCTACATAACTGGGACAGTCATGTCAGCGCGGAAGAACACGGGAAAGGCGCGCTGGCGACCAGCGCGGAAAAGTGATGTCCTTCCGAGCTGGCAGCGCACGGAATACACTACAAGGCGCCAGTCATCGCAGGTATTCTTAAAACAGACGCGCTGATGCATAAAACTTTGGAAAAATGGGTTTTTTGGGCTAGTTCAGAAGGCATGAAGCTTGGTGATTGACACAGCAGGGTGACTGACAGGAAGGCAGTGACAAATTACTGTGTAACAGATGCCCCCTAAAGCATGAAGACCGAGAGAGTGGGAGGGGTGAAATGCTTTACAACACACGCCGAACTGGAAAACCACCAGGAAGGACCGAAACATCTCTGATAATCAAGTACATGCAGTCGAGGCATGGGCGCATCCATCCAAAAGACATGCGAAAAGGTCTGTGGAATGGACGCAGCCACCCAGCTAAAGAGACCATAATAATGATAAGGTATGGTCGCAGCCATCCATGAAGACTCAGGTATGGGCGCAGCCAACCATCAATGAGTCATGTAATGATCATCCACAAAATCGCAACCTGGACCATAAACAGACAGGGATCCAGGGTCTTGCGCTCCGTCCCGATCCGAGCAAAGTACAAGTTCAAGCATGTGAATACATGGGTTGAAGTCGAACATGCATGAACATCGTCTGATTACCAGTCAATGATGAAAACTTTTAACAGACGCGAGAGGTACCACCAATAATGACAATGGCCCTCAAGGTACTATAGGTACAATCCGCGGCATGTGAATCAATGAGCTGGTGTCGAACACCCACGGAATCATTCGATCGGAGGCCAATGATGTAAACCTCGCGTCGAACACGAAGAACCTGCCATTAGGGCATGCAGGCTCTAAGGCACCTGAAGGGAGTCTCTAAGTCACCTTCCCGGATAATGAGCTGAAGTCGACAGGAAGTGACTTTGATCGAAGGTGGGCCATAATGTTTCCCACATCATTGACGCGAGACAGAGAAAAAATGATTTGTGTGAGATATAAGGGAAGGTTTTACTAATGCAGAGGTCAACTTCTCTTGAACATATTGGCGGCACGACGGTGGATTTGGCAGTATTTGACATCAAATGAGCAGAGGTCATGGTGACAGGGCAATGAGCAGATGAGAGGTCAAAACAGGGTAACCCAAACCCACGGAGGCTAATGTGAAACGAGATGAGATATCCCCACCCAGACATGAATGCAGACTAGTGCCATGTTCAAGAGCGACATACTGCCGACACGACAATTATTACAGTTCCATTTTCCCCACCATTTCTGGCAGGTACCCCGATTATTTTTGGGTGACAAGCTTGACGGGGATAGCATATGCTTGAAGAGTGTCATTTCGACGATGTCCGATGTCATCAAGTGTTTAACGAGTCTGACAAAGGAAAAACTCGGCGTCTTTTCTTATTTAGAGAGTCTGAAAAGACAGCGGAAAAGAAGACTCTAGGGGGGGTCCTTTTTCGTAAAGTTGTGTCTCTCGAGCCCGAAAAAGTATAAAACAATGCCCGAAAGAACCGCCCGACCATTTCGATCGAGGAGTACTTTTCGTAAATAGTAACTTCGACCCGAAAAAGTAAAAAAGCAGTCAGAAGTACGTCGTTTTGGAGCCAATAACGAGTGCGAAACGACAAACACCCGGCAATCTTTTTAGTTTAAACGGTCGAAAAAAGAGCTTTAAAAGTGACCGCCTCTCGTTCCGTTAACGAGTCGAGAGGGGGACTCGGCAATCTTTTCATCTTTAAATGGTCAGAAAAGAGCTGAAAGCAGACCTCCATTTTTATTCTCTTTAACGAGTCAAAAAGGGAAAAATACTCGACAATCTTTTCATATTTTATGAGTCAGAAAAGAGCTTAAAGGTGACTCATCCTAGAGGAACGAGTGGTATAAAGGATAGCAACTGGTTCCGGCAATGGTGGAACTGTTCAAAACATGTAATGGTTAAGAGGCTGGCTAATAAAACCACTCATCGCTGCGGTTCCTCAGGAAAGGATAAACAACCAAGTGAGAGCATATGATCGGCCAAAGAGATGGTAGCAATGGAATGAAACAACCAAGGCTCATCTAGCAGAATTCAGCGGGTAAGAATGGCAATCACGAGATGTAAATCGGGTATGGGTTCATTTTTACACAAGCTTGAACCGTGGAGAACTTTGCTTGGATTCGGTTTCATGTTTACACAAGCTTGAAACGAGGTACATGCCCCCCAGCATAATAATGCAAATCGAGGTACATGCCCCCCAAGCTTCATTGCATTCGACAAAGTGGATGGAATGAAGGTTCACTTTCGAGATCTTGGAAAGACTCGACTGGGATTTTACGAGATCTTAATCAAAGACTCGATCTGAAAAGGGAGTTGTTTCATTTTTTTAATGAGGTTGACACAGTAAAAGAACTATCCTCATAACCCTTGTTTCATTTTTTAACGAGCTTGACACAAGATCAGGAACTATGCTCGGCCAAGCCTAGTTTCATTTTTTAAGGAGCTTGACATAGGAAAAGAACTATGCTCCATCCAGACTTCATCATAATGAACGGGAAGTGGAGGCCCCCAAGAAAGTGGCTCCGGAGGGAAGGCCGACATCTTGGAAATCAGGACCTAATGCCCCCAGGACACTATGCACGATGGTGTCATCACGGGGTACGGGCACGGGGTAGGTGGCCACGTAGTTGATTTGCGGCGAGGCAGATGCAACTTGTGGATGAAAGCCAGGAGGGAAGGATGAGTGCGCCGGAGGGGCTTGTGGACGAACGAACGATAATTGATCGAACGTCACGATTCTTCCATCGTGTGGAAAACAAACCACACGGAAAAGTGAAGAAACAAGGGCTCCCATGGCATACACATAATCACGACCAAGGATAAGACTGAAGTCTAAAGAACCTTGGGTAACCGAGACGTCTATATAGACGGTCTTGCCTCCCAAAGTAATAGGAAACTTCGGGAGGATCCCTAATGGCTGACTCGTTCCTCCGTCAAACGCGGTGAGATGCGGTGCGACAGGTACAAGCGATGGGGAACCCAAAGCTCGCCAAGTAGTAACGGGCATAAGACTAACCGATGCTCCTTCGTCTAACACAGTGCCAGGCAGCGCCTTATTGCAAGCATAGGCGGTGACCCAGAAAGGCACGTGGGATGGAAGGGGAGGGGTAGTCAAACGACTCCAATCAAAGGAAACGACCGAACTACTCGGTGGGGGAACCATATGGTTGCCCCCCTGCTCGGAAAGAACCGAATCTAAATTCTCCGGAGAGGTTTCAGGAGAACCTTTATCAAGCTCAGGAGAATCTGAGGAGACGAGAAGAACATGAGAATTTTGCTCTTCTGAAATAGAGTGCTCGAGAGGGGGGGAACTCGAATCAACACTCTTTCCGACCAACGACGGGTCTGGAACAGGCTGGGGACAGCCAGGTTCGGGAAGAGGAGCCTGGACAAGAGAGGAATCTGAAGCAATCTCTTTGTCAACAAGGGCACGATCTACAATTGTAGAAAGACGTTGATAACCGGCGGGAAATGGATTCGGGGGAGCAGCAAGACTTTCCAACACAGCAGAGGCTTTATCCATGAGTGGACAAAGGTGAAGGGGATGTTTTCCTTCACAAAGTCGACAGGGGATTCGAAGCTTCCCTTTCTCCTTACCATTCCCAACTGATGAGGTAGCATCGCCATGATCATCAGTGGACGATGAAGGGCGGGCCGGATCGTGAGACCAAACTTCTAATACCCTGGGAATGCCAGGACAATCACGAAGCAGATGGTCCTCCCTGCATAATCGACAAGGAAACTTAACCTTCCGCGGAGGAGTAGAAGGTGACCCGACTTCGGGTGTACTGGAGTGGATAGCTGGACTTGAGAGGGGGACTGTGTGTGTAAACTCTCCCTTATGAGACTTCTTCCTCTTGGTCTTCTTCTTCTTCTTCTTAGCCACCTGGTTACCCACATCGAGAGTTTCACCAGGCGAAGTACAAGAGGAAGACATAGAAGTAGGCGTCGAAGGGGAGAGATCCACCTTAGAATCAACATGACGTTGTTCAGGTGGAGGGACTGATGGACTAACAGCCGATACGGTAGGGACCAAAGAGGTTGAAAACAACCACACAGGCAACCCGACAGTTAACCCTGGTAGGGACAACGTCGCCATATACGGAGCACCAACATTCCCAAGAGGAGGGAATTGTCCTGGGTTCCCATCAGAGGGGGAACCTGGGTTAGTGAATCCTGGAAAAGTTGCCATAGCAAACGAAAACGAAACCTACTCAAGCTAACGCGCACAAGATCTAACTGGGTGATGTTATCCTGGCCAAATTAATTTTAAGACATAAGAACCAAACTTGACCTTTTCATGTTTCAGGAGTCGAGAAAAGGACGAAAAGATGACTCCAGTCTCCTTCGAATGTTTAATGAGCACGAAGTGACAAGATGCTCACAGGCACCTTTTCATTTAGGGAGTCCGAAAAGGATCAAAAGTGACTTTTCTGGAGATTCTAGGTAAAAGTTGTGCCAGACTTTTCGCAAAACCACAGAATACTTTTTAGGGTACGGGTGGTCAATCTTCGTGAATGTTGTGTTCACTGCATTGCGAATCGTAAGGCGGCAGACTCGGCTTCCTATGGATCAAGGATAAAAGCCTAGTGGGGTCTCCCTATATACGTGACGGTACGTGGGAGCACAGTCCGTGTTAGACCACTATCGAGTCACAAAAGGAGGAATCACCCAACCTAATGTGAAACAACAGTGACTATGTTTAAAGACGCCGGAACACGTCTCTAACCTAGACCTCTAGATATTTGCGCTTAGTTCCAATGCGTTTTTAGATTCATTTGGTTCATTTTATAGTTGATCTTGAGATTAAGTTTCGATTTCAAGCTCTATCGTATGTTCGCTCACACTTACCTAGATGCAATCTATATGCCAAAGAATTTCGTTTTGTTCGATGAATTCTAGCTACGAGAGGGCAAGAAATTTTTTGATCAAACAAGACAAGTGCAAGCAAACGAGTAGCTTAATGCAACTAAAGCGAGGAAAGGAAACTTTTCTTTTGAAAATGCAAATCAACGAAATGTTCTTTTCCTTTTCAATTTTCAAAAGCAAAGCTACTAGTTTGATTTTCTTTCAGTGACACAAAGCATCTAAAATAATTTGGAGGAACCGGAACACCAAGTAAACTACTTAATGAAAGCACACAAAGTTCCCGAAACACTCAACCAAAGCTTCCAAATCAAAGGAAAACAAAGGTCTGCACGAGCTATGTGATCTAAGCTCTGCAAGACAAGTAAGGATTGCAAGCAAGGAGGAAGCGAAAAAGAACCACTTGGAAACACTCCAACAATCACTGAACAAGTGCATGAACAGATCTGAACTTGGCTGGTCGAACAAACAAACAAGCTCCCTACGGTAGGCTTGACACACACGCAACCTCTAGATGTCCTAGAGTTAGAGCGCGAAATCAATAGAAAAAGGCAAACACCCGAAGGACGAAAGTCACAACCAGTCAACTAGAGACACAACACAATCCAGCAATTGCAAGAGTGATGGTGGGAACACGAACCAAGCAGCAAAAGCAAAAAAGGGAAGGTATTTGCAAACTTAAAACTGAGCAAAAACGAAACCTTATGGAAACAAGCTTCGCAATCAAGCAGTTCAGAGTTCAAACAATGAAAAACAAGTCATCAGACAGGAGGAGAGAAGAAGGGAAAGTCACAGCAAGAGGTTCAGGAGGCCAATTTGGTCAAAAACGAATTTTACAGGATCAGCGCGGGTAGCCTTCAGCAACTCGGCGCTGACAGGGGGAGGCCTGTAGCAACTTTGCGATGTCAGCGCGGAAAGACAGGAAAAAGGCGCGCTGTCTCGGAAAAACGAGGTCAGCGCGGAAAGAAAACACACAGACGCGATGACAGAAAACACAAAGAAACGGAGGCGCGATGCCAGCGCGGAAGGACACGAATAAAGCGCGCTGTCTCTGAAAACGAGGTCAGCGCGACTGTTAGACGTACAGGCGCGATGGAAAGAAAACCAAAGAACAGGAACGCGATGTCAGCGCGACTGTTTGGATTTAAAACGCGCTGAGCGCAAAAACAAGCAAGGCCAAACTAAAAACTTCCCAAACCAAATGCAAGAGCTTTTAAACAATAAAGATGCTTCCCAGAAACGCCCAGAAAGTTCGTAAGCAAAAAGACAATCCCAAAAACTTGAAAAGAGATCAACCAAAGCCAAACACAAAAGTGGACTCAAGAGACAAAAAGGCTGATCCCCAGCGGAGTCGCCAAATTGTTGGAGAGGTAAATCCCCTCTACGGGTAGAGGCGATCCCTACTAGCCCAGCAAGGGTCTAGCAACAATCACACAATGCTGCTACGCATGTTCCTAATTACAATTAAACAAGAGGTAAAGAGCACCTACTTGGATTCCTGCGCTGTCATTTGACGAAGAGATGTCGCCTTCGCTCCTCCGCTTCGGCTGGTCACAATCCTCCGCGATCTTCGCGAATAGATACCTGCACACACGAAGAGGAAACAAACACAAGCGTGAAATCTAGTAAAAGCAACCATACATCAGTCAGAAAAGATGTAATTCACATTTAACCATTGCAAGTACAAATGAGAATGGAACAATAATAGCAGTCATCTATTATTAATCAGAATAGAGAAGAGTACAACCAAATGTTCTGACGTCGGTAACCTTCTCAGGAGGGGCCAGTCAGCATGTATCTCAAGCATTCACCTTTGAGGATGATTCTCCCAAGACAAGCAACTCTCTCTCTCACACAAATAACACAAAACAACCTTCCCTAAGCAATCAATCACTTCCACACCTAGCACACCACACCTATAGCAGCAATCTGAGCACTACAAGCTCTGTACAATCCAAGCTATTCCAAGCTAAGTCTAACTATCAAAAACTAGCTGCCCATGGTAATGGTGAGAGTTTATATAGGAGAAGGAGTCTCCTATAAGGGTGGAAAGATGAGCTTATCTTCAAGGGAAGTTGTTGCAAAGGGTCGAACAGACATGCCATAGAAGGGAGTCGACATTCACAAAGCTAACAACCAAGCCTGGAGTTATCTGGAAGTCTGGTTGTTTGAACAAATTCGCCCAAACTGGATCAGCGCGGATTATGAGGCAACTGACGCGATGTCGCCGCGTCTACATAACTGGGACAGTCATGTCAACGCGGAAGAACACGGGAAAGGCGCGCTGGCGACCAGCGCGGAAAAGTGATGTCCTTCCGAGCTGGCAGCGCACGGAATACACTACAGGGCGCCAGTCATCGCGGGTATTCTTAAAACAGACGCGCTGATGCATAAAACTTTGGAAAAATGGGTTTTTTGGGCTAGTTCAGAAGGCATGAAGCTTGGTGATTGACACAACAGGGTGACTGACAGGAAGGCAGTGACAAATTACTGTGTAACACTTGGCTATGACCTTCAGCCGATGAAGTCTTGGTGGAAAATATGAACTGTCTGCAAGAGAATATTTGGTCCAACCATAAACCTCTGTCCACACTGGGAAACCCCGTGCCTATCCTAAATCTTTTGCTTTGTATGATCAATCTCATCTAACTAGTAGAAACGGAGAAGGGGAACATCTAAACGAGAAAACCTATGTTAGAGGTCTTAAATGCTTCTCTATAGGAACAACCTCTTCTTCTCTCAATAAGTCGGGATCCCTCTTCTACCCCAAAATAAATAAGTGCCTATGCACAATCCACTTTAAAAAATACAAAGGCGAAAGAAGAGAAAGTCTTCCTACGCAGAGAGGTGAAGCATGCAACTCCACTGGGGTACTGAAGAGGCTCACTGGCAGTGGATTAATTTGTGTGTTCCTACGTGACTCCGTCGGGGTTCTGTCTAGGCATGCTAGTAGTGGAGCAACACTAGAGATGAAAAATTATACTCTGAAAATTTTTAACTCGTGAGCCAAACTATGCTTCCCAATTTCGAAACACTGTGATCAAGCTGAAAATTGTTGTTGTGTTCGACTGAGTTGGCGAAAGGTGAACCCTGTCTGTCCATAGGGTAAGTGGGGAAGCTGAAGTAACCCGCACAATGACTCAATACTCCCTGAAAGACCAAGGCCCTGTGTTGTAAATAGACCAAAACAGAGAATCTGGAGTTCAACCAGTGTGTCACCAAGTGTTGTAGCAGCTATAACACCCTCCAAAATTTTGGCCTCCATCCAATTTCAGAGCCTTCCTTGGGTTTTTCCTTGATGTTTGCAAGCACTTGGGCTCATCCTGTGAGCTCGTAGTGAGTCTTTGCACCCTCCTCACTTGACCGTTCAACGAACATATTTTTGCATGTTGGTTACAATGTCATGCTTGCAGTCATGTTTTGGCAACACACAAGGTCCCACTTCATGTGCACAAGTTGTATTCATTATGCAAACATCCTTCGAACTTACACATGATGTTGTGTGCACTATCGCGCAAGCGTCATTGCGGTCGTTCAATGATCTACCACAAGTGTCACGCTTTTCGCTCGCACCGTCAATCAATGACGTTAAGTATATATTGTCTTGATTGTTTGAGGCGTCTTGTCATCAAATCATGTTGAGTGTGTGTTCGTAAGTTCATGTATGCGCAAATTCACTCACTCACACACTTAGTCATTTTTTTGAAGTTCTGACGACCGGATCACCCTCCAACAGCCAGACCTCCACCCTAGAATCGACTCGACCGACTATCACCCAAAACATCGTAGAAGTGTCCAACAAGCCATTTCAATTTGCGCTTCCCACAACTTAATCAAGCAAACCTCCTGTTTCTCAACTAGAGAGTTTGACGGGGCAGTGACCCCCATACTCACTCCCCTAAAAAAATGTGTAAAAGCTGCAAACCTTTCCTGCTCTAATAACTAAGGAAAGTGTGCAGACAGGTCGGACAGACACCTAGTGTCTGTCCCTGTCTCGCTCAAATAATTGCGCATTTTTTCTAGCTAGCCAGTCGGCTGCTCACCCAGAAAACTGCAGAGATTTCATGAGCAGTCCCTCAGCTGCCCAGCATCTCACTCAGCTAAGAAACTATGCAGAGGTGTTCAACAGGTCAACCTCCTTGCAATTACACAGTTTTTGTCACCAGCAATCCTGCAGCCCGCTTCCAGCTCCCCAAAAAAAATGCGCATTTTTCCCGGTAAGCCTCCCACAGCCCACTGCTAGCTCCCCTGAGGAATTGCGCAGTTTTTATTGCCAACCCCTCCTCTGATGCCTGCACTACTTCCATCAATAAATTGTGCATATGTTCCCTCCAGCCAAGCCCGATCCCGCGAAAAGTCACTGCTGATCCGGATTGTCCACCTCAGTCTCCCAGTGACTTCTGCACAATTTTCATTGGTGGTGCTCGGAGCCCACATCCCAGCTTGAAATTTTCCTTGCGCAGTTTCATAGCCTTTTCCTCTCTCTCAGTCACCTGCATCCGAATTCGAATGACAATGCATCATCGTAGACTAGGAGGTTTATGGATTTGATGTCATCTCATCATGAGTGATTGCAGATACATGTACATGGATGAGACATGACGCGACGACAAATGGGATGAACAAGGAGATCACATGCAATGAGATTCGTTCGTGAACGGATGAACGAATGATGCAAGCGAGGATATTTTCTCGCGAACGGATGATGTATGCGAGGAGATGTTTTTCCAAATGAACGATGCATGCAAGGAAATTTTTTCGCGAACAAACGAACATGCGAGGATATATTTTCGCGAACGAACGAACAACATGTGAAGCATGCCAACGTACAAGCAATGGAGCGACGTGAAAATGCAACATCAAGTGAACACTAAGACCATCGAAGACTCCACACACCTTGCCATGCGGAGGTGAAGCTACGATACACCAAGAGAATATCCATCACTCAGCACCACTGTAGCTCGACATGCACACTAGCAGCAACGTGAACATACCAGCACTGTCATGTCATGAGTCATGTCAGCCACATCACCACTGTGGGCCATACTATTTTAAATCAAGGTAATGTAACGTGGAAGTCAAAGAGACCCACATGTCATATGAAGAGTCATGTAAAGCTGAAGAGTCAAATAAGTCAAATATTCATGAGGGATTTCAAACAGTCATAAGGGCCAGTTTCACCCTCGGTTATAAATATGCCCTCATTTGTACATGCAAAGGAATTTTCACCTTAGCTCCCCCCACATAGCCTTGAAAGTTTGAAATCTTTTCTTTGAGGAGCGAGTAGTGGCTCGAATGCCCCTCTCACAGGGTTAGTGATGTATGGTGTACCGATGTGTCTTAGAACTTTTGCTTAATTCAGAAGCCTGATAACTGGCCAACACGTTTTCACACATGTATTGTAATTGTTTGTATGACTACTGAATCTGAGACTTTCTACACAAAAAATATTCTCCTGAACGAAGGTATTCGTGCTTGGATGGCGGCTCAAGATCAGCCTCATGAAAACCTTATATTCCCTTAGGAGGTCCCAATTTCCTTATCAGAAATAGGAAGTTTAGCACCTGGGTGGAAAGGCATTGGTCAGTTTGTTGCGTTCCCAATGAAATGGGGAGTGATATTCTATCGAGCCTGCTTAGCTCAGAGGTTAGAGCATCGCACTTGTAATGCGATGGTGGAACACTTGTAATTCATGTTGCTTTAACCTGTGTTAAACAGTTGAACTTTTTTGGTTGTTCTAATACATATGTTTATGAAAATGTGTTGTATAAGCCGTTAACACTGTCCTGCTCGTGTGGACTTCCTCACTGGACATCAGACATAACCTATCCATGAACTTGTTATAATGATCGTCACACTCGCGCGGACTACTTCGTTAAGTGTTGTACATGCTATTCCTTCTTGTCTGTGTGACTGCCGCATTCATGTGGACTGCTCTGCTGAAAGTTGTGCATGTCTTGTTGTGTTGTGTGTCTTTGATAGAGTTGGGAATTTTCCCTTTCGACTGGAGACTCACTTCCACCCTCTCTCTCTGCGGTGAAAGAACCTTGACACAAGTAACATTAACACTCACCAGGCACACAATCCTCGTTGTTTGAAGACAAAGCAAACCACTCTCATGTGCTGCCAAGCAAGAGTTAAGGTAAACATTTAAGATAATGGCAACCAGGCCATCATACCGGATGGGACTCCTACACCAAGCGGTGTGAGGTCTAGTTGGGACTTCATACCGGGGAGATCCCCTGAATGTTGGTGGGTCCAACACCGTCAACATACTATTCTGTGAACGCTTATGATTCATGTTTGTTTTCACCTGTGCTAAGGTAGTTGAACTATTTCGGTTATTTGATTGCTTATCGTATGAAGAATGCCTTGTAATGGTTGTAATTCCTGTCGCATCTTTGTAGACTATTCCACTGGATGTTAGACAGATATCTCTTGTTTGTGTATGTTTCTACTAGAATGGTACTATTACCTCTCTCTTAGAGGCTCACCTTCTTTTCCCTCCGCAGTTGAAGAACCTTAATACACCTAAAATCAAACACTCACCAAACACATTTACTTGCTTTTCAAAGGCACACATGTGTTCCTCTTTCCTGCTGACAATTAGAGCCAAGAGAAATCTTTAAGAAAAAAGTAATTGGTCTGTATTCCTCCTATCCCTTGAAGATCTTGTTCTCGCTACCCTTGAAGAGTTATCAGAGACTACAGAAAGTGCAGAGAAACCAGAGTAACCACCATCTTTTAACGAAGGTGACGCAACCAACTTTGTACTATTAGGTCCCTATAATACTAGCATAGTCCCCTTATTGTTATTGTTATTGTTGTGTCCATGCGGCCCCCATATTGTTATTGTTCCCCATAGAAGCCCACTGTTGTTATTGTTGTGCCCTAACATTATTATTGTTATGTAGGCTCTGATTATATTGTGACCCCTTATACTCCTATATATACAAAGGAGATCTTGTCATTTTTATCATCCAAGAAATACAAACACACAAAATAGGGAGAAAGAATATCAATAACAAGAAGAAGAACGGTATGCAACCATTGTAAATCTAAGTAGCAAGAGGATAGGGAGTTGATTTGAATTGAAATAAGTTCTCTGTGAACCGCAAAAAATTCACCACAACCAATGTTTTTTATGTTCAATGCCCATCGATATAATTTTAATAAATAAATGATACATACATTTGTGAGCTCTATGGTAAAAGGATTATATTCTATAAATATGTTGACATTTCTTTTTTTGAACTATAACAATAAGGAAAATATTTGTTAAAATTATTTTTTAATTATCATAATATAAGAAAAATTATAAATATAATTCAAATAATACTTAATATAAATTTTTTTTCACCTTTCAATTATAAAATTATAAAATAAATTTTATTTCAAATTTCACCAATAATTTTTTATTTTAATTTTTATTCTCATTAAAAAAATCATACCGTCTTAAAAAACAATAAATACTTCAAATTTTAAACCTGCACTCTAATATATTATTATTATTATTAAATTATTATTAATAATGTAATATTTTTAACTAAAATCCTAACTTCTAATATATTATTATTATTATAATATTATTATTAATAATGTAATATTTTTAACTAAAATCCTAACTTCTATTTTACTTAGATCAGCTTACCTACTTTTTTTGGGCGTGTTCCTGACATTTTAATCAGCTAAGTCTCCCGTTCGAATATGTTTGCCCATTGGTTAAGTCACTTGGGGGAGTCATTGATACCGGAGTCATGGCCTTGTGCGGGCTCACAAAAGCAATTAGAGAGGCAACGGCTAATTGGCAGAACCCATCCCAAATTTCAAGAAGACGAAGAGGAGCGTGACGTGACGTAGACATGTGCGTATTGACTTGACAGATAGTGATAAGGAACACAGGAATATGTTGAAAGATTATGCGAGTATTGTTTGACTAGTATTTTAAAGCCTTGGCAAAATAAAGAGTTTATATCTACTTTAATTTATTAATTTATATAAATATATATTTCTGAAAATAACAGTGAATTATATATATATATATATATTTTGTGTAAAGAGATGTTAATAGAAATGTTAAGTTAAATTTTTCTTCTATCAAAGTTCTGACTCATTGTTATTTTAATTTCAATACATCCTTACTAATTTGATTTGAAGAATTAAATTGTTATTTGCTTAAAAAATAAGCAAATCCAACACAAAATACCATAATAAAACACCCCATGTATATCAATTAGGAAATATATTTGATCATTCAAAATTAAATAAGCTGCTAATTGAACCTAAGACTTGCCCCCACAACTTGCAGACACCCTTATGGTTTATCGATTCTATATAAGGGATAGATAAGTAGTAATCATTAAATACCTAATCATTCAAAAGACCTCGAAATTAGGCTAAACATGCTCCATACATTTGATTCCAGTGCTCAACTTTGATACATAGTTATATGATTGTTTCCATGATACCAAATTCATATGACATGCCATTTACCAATCTAAATCTAGCTCTCTTGGAATTGAATATTGAAAGACGGGTGAAATATATGTCCAAGAAACAACATTCCTTTTTAAAGATTGAATAATATCAATAGCCTCGTTTCCTTTAGAAGCTGGTATGCATGGCCTACGTTCCTTTTCAAAGATTGAATAATATCAATAGCCTCGGTTCCTTTAGAAGCTGGCATGCATGGCCTACATTTGATTTAATTAAAGTTTCGTCTAGTTGAAAGTGATACCATCATAACACCTCATCCAGTGGGAGGTCATTCATACTTTTTGTCACTCACTATGCAAAAGGGAAATGTTATGAACTTTTATTTTATCCTTTCAGCATCTAATTGATGCTTGAAAGTAGTTTTCCTATATCGACTATTGTGCAAGAGTGTTATAAGGCTCATCTATATTACCAATTCCATGTTTATAATTAAGGCCGCCATATTGAGAGCCATGTGGCACAGTGTACCTCTCATACCTCTCATTTTAATAATTTTAAAGAGGAAGAAGTTGATTTCCATATTACCAATTTCATGTTTGTAATTAATGCCACCATATTGACAACCATGTGGCACATTATACTTCTCATTTTAATCATTTTAAGGAGGAAGAAATAGCCTATTTCAATAACAATTCACTTTTGTTCTAATAATCTAATCATATTTCACCTTGTACTTAGATGATAAAACTTTATAATTGTTAAAAATCCCTCAACCAAATTGAAGTACTACAATACTCCCTAAAAGCAAATGCAACAATAAACATTTACCAACTTGCCTCCACAAAAGTGAGCAACTCCACCACAAACAATTTCATTTTAAGGCAATTATAAAACTCCAAAGTAGCATCATAAACATAAACATGTATTTCTTACATTCCTTAATATGATTAGGGTTAGGGTTCTTTTTGTGATTCTTAGTAGGCTTAGGCGCAATCTTAGCATCCAAGAGGCGAGTAATTGGTGTGAGTATGGTTTTCTTGTCACTTCTAATCCCATTTTCTCGAACCTGGTTATGTGTTTCTGTTCGGTAAGTTTAATGGTTATTTTTAAAATGTGGATTTTGGAAAGCCTTGAGGCATTATGGATTGGTTCCGAAAAAAATATCATGAAATGCGAAGCCGTTCCTTTACGGTCTGCTAGTCTCTCCATGCTTTACAAAAATTTTCTCTCTTATGTTTTTGTGTTTCTGTGTTTCTGCTTTACAATTTTTTTTATCTCTTATGTTTTTATATTTCTTAGTTATGTGACCTCTGTAGGTTGTTATCTCTGTAATTTCAAACTATCATGCATATCTCCATTATGAGATTTCATTCCATATTAATAATCTTACTATGAGATTTCATTTCGTATTAATAATCTCCTTAAGCATTCTTGGCAAGAAGCTTTGCTAATAGAGAAGTTGGGTTGGGCCGGCCAGTTGCTGGGTTTATTTGATAGTATCTTCCTTCACTTACTACATCTCATTTTGTGGCCTTGGGCCCGCAAGTCCCTTCCGGGTTTATTTGATAGTATCTTACCTCACTTTGGGCGGAATTTAAATTAATTATATTTTAAATTAGTAGATAAAATATATTTTAATTTATTAGTGAAAATGACTTATATTTTAATATTAACTTTATCAATCATGAATATTAAATTTTCTTTATCTATGGCTTTAAATTTTGACTTTTTCACTCAAATCTAATTATAGGTAAAATCATGATGGCATGATCTAATTGAACAAAAATTAAAATGGATCTGAACATATTTTAATAAAGCAAAAAGAAAATAGGAATGATATATATTTTTGTAACTTTGGCATGATTACATCTTCATCATGTCCAATATATCATCCCTATCAGGTACAAGGCCCCAAGGACTAAATACAACTAAAATATATTAAAAGAATTAAATAATATGAATAATTTAATTTAATGCAAAAAGTATATTCATATAATTATAAATTATATAATTATTTTTAATATTTTTTACATTTATATTTATTTTTTTGTGTTGAGAGGTACTCTTCACTCTAGTATGGAAGAGATATGTAACCATTTTACTTAGATAAATGGAAATAAAATAAAATGATATGTGTGTGTGAAAGAAACAAATCTAGATTCATCTTAAATTTTGATCTATCACGCACTGAAAGGAATCAACTCTCTCGAGGTGCAAAGCTTTTTTCAAGTTTTGCATTTAAAAAAAAAAGGTTTTCACCTTGAGAGATTTGATCCCTCTTGGTGCTTGATAGATCCAGAGTTAAAAATAGATCTAAATTGATAAATATGTTATTTAAATAAAGAGAAAAATAATTAAACACAAAAATAATTTTTAAAGTTTATCCATGTGATCTCCTACAAGGAAAGTCTTTTTAACAACTAGAATAAACCAATTGATCTAACTCTCAACCCTATTTTATTTTTTATATTAAATATTTAAACATTAAAAATAAATATAAACGTTTAATATATATATATATATATATATATATATATATATATATATATATGGTGGTGGTGGTGGTTAACCTCCATTTACACCAAACTTTGGTCTGTAGGACCTAAAGAAACGAATTATTTAGTTTGATTTAAGATTTTATTCTTATGCTCAAAAAGCTTGGAGAGAAGCCTCTCGAGCTCACTGTAATTTTGACATCCTAAAAGGCAAGGAAGGTCAGTATTGCAACAAAGATTTTATTATTTTATTCTTATGCTCAAAAAGCTTGGAGAGAAGCCTCTCGAGCTCACTGTAATTTTGACATCCTAAAAGGCAAGGAAGGTCAGTATTGCAACAAAGATTTTGAAACTGAGATCTAATGTGGTTGTACGCTGGGCAATCTAAGAGGAAGTGATTTTCATCCTCGATGTTCGTATTCTCACAGAGATGGCAGAACCTTTCCATCCATGGTGTTTTAGAGATGGCGGAACCTTTCCATCCATGGTGTTTTAGGAACTGCCCAACTACCCGTTTCACTATGGAACTCATGAGAGTTCGTTCTAATCTTGGCTATATTAGTTTTGTGCTTTGAGCTAGTTAAAATAGAGAGATACTTTTGATCTTCTAGGGTGGGCTTGATGACCTCCTTATAATATCTTAATTTTCTTTTAGTTGCTAAATCTTTCTCACACCACATTTTTTCTTTGAACTTATAAGTAATATATATAGATAGATTATCAAATCAATAATAATTAGTGAAATACAAATAATAGCTATTTCCTTAATTCTAAAATAAAGTCAATTAAACTAAGTATGGGGGATTTACGCAGTGCATTATATTAGATATCATTTTTGGGATTCAACTGCGTTAAGTAAGTCATTCAAACGTATGACCATTTCCATGAGAGGTAGTCGTAACTGACTTACTTAACGCAGTTGAATCCCAAAAATGATATCTAATATAATGCACTGCGTAAATCCCCCATACTTAAATTCAAAAAGAGTCAAGGGATCTCTACTTGAATGGTTCATGAGGCACAATACTTGCTAAGGTTTACAAATGGGGTAGCAAGCTAAGTGGGCTTGATTGTGGGGAAAAACTCCACAGTTAAGCGCGCTTGAGCCAGAGGAGTTCTGGGATGGGTGACCTCCTGGGAAGTCCTGGTTACCGGGTGCAAGCCCCGGAAGTGATGATTGATGCTATGTGATTCGTTCTCCACATTTCACTAGTTTCAATCCCACTTCTTCACCCCTGTGAGCATCACCCGATGCAATGAGTGCTAAGTGAACTATTCAAAAATCATGAGAAATTAGTCAGTTACGACTACCTCTCATGGAAATGGTCATACGTTTGAATGACTTACTTAACGCAGTTGAATCCCAAAAATGATATCTAATATAATGCACTGCGTAAATCCCCCATACTTAAATTCAAAAAGAGTCAAGGGATCTCTACTTGAATGGTTCATGAGGCACAATACTTGCTAAGGTTTTGCAAATGGGGTAGCAAGCTAAGTGGGCTTGATTGTGGGGAAAAACTCCACAGTTAAGCGCGCTTGAGCCAGAGGAGTTCTGGGATGGGTGACCTCCTGGGAAGTCCTGGTTACCGGGTGCAAGCCCCGGAAGTGATGATTGATGCTATGTGATTCGTTCTCCACATTTCACTAGTTTCAATCCCACTTCTTCACCCCTGTGAGCATCACCCGATGCAATGAGTGCTAAGTGAACTATTCAAAAATCATGAGAAATTAGTCAGTTACGACTACCTCTCATGGAAATGGTCATACGTTTGAATGACTTACTTAACGCAGTTGAATCCCAAAAATGATATCAATTAAACTATTTTTTTAATTGTGGGAGAAGTGTAATTGGAAAATATTAACCTAAATCATTGTAACTTAAAATGAGATTTGAAATTTTAAAGGCATTTTGATTGAAAATGATTTATATAAAAAAATTATTATGAATGATTTAATGTAATATTATGATAAGTTTGTATCAAAACATTGTTGTCAAATTATGAATATAGAAGTATAGTAGAAATAATCAAGAAACATAATTGGAAAAATCAAGTTGTGTCTACCCTACTTTACTTTTTTATTTTTTTACATGGATATAGTGTTTATCCTATTTTTTAGGTTGATTATATTATTATGACAATTAATTAATATATTTATAGAGAACTAGAAATTATCAATAATTCTTTGCTTTAGTTTGTATGTTTATGGTTATTAACCAAACAAAAATTATGATCATTAAATTTAAAAGACCATTTAAAGTAATTTCATATATAATCACAATTTTGAGAAAGTAATTTTATAGAAATATCTCATAGTCAATCTTTATCACAAAATCACAACAACTTTGAGAATGAATAGTCGAATTTTATCATAAACTCAAAAAAATTATAACATAAGGAAAAAAATTAAATAAAATTATAACATTGAAAAAGACTAAATGAAAAAAATAAATGAGATTGTTTTTTCAGCTTCAAAACAATTCGAACAATAGAAAAAAAAAATTGACTATAAAATAAAATCCTCTTTAAAATTTTCATGACTTTTATTATCTTTTGAAATTTTGACGACTCTTAATATCCTTTGAAATTTTCATGACTCTTATTATTATTATTATTATTATTATTATTATTATTATTATTTCCAAATCAAAATCACTTACACCCTAGTTAACAGGCCTCTCATATTTTCCTGATAATTTCCAAATCAAAATTACTTACACCCTAGTTAACACGCCTCCCATATTTTCCTGTTGTGCTTACCTGGTGTTCACCAACCCAGACGAAAGGTTTGGAAGCCAAGCCTGCGGGTTGCTCGAGATGCTTTTATGCCACGAGTCGTTTAATAAAATGCTCCGTTCTCCATCGTAGGAGAAGGGTTCTTTCACACCATCGGCGGCAACTGCCACATGAATGGATCCATACAAACCCGCAGACCTTTGCATTCCGTAGTGGCCATGGTAGAAATACGTCCCAGGCTGCCCAACATAATTACACCACACATCATGAATCCCATAACATAAATCAATTTGAATCAACTGTGACACTAGAGGTCATGAATCCCACTGTGATATGAGTAATGAAATTATAAAAGGCATGATGGGACACTGTGTAACTCCTCCCGTTCCATCACTCCATGGTGTTCCGCGCTGTCAACACAAAAAATTGTTAATAAATATGTTTTCATAAAATCATAGAGTAGGTCAATCGTTGATTTAGTATCCATTTTCTATAAAGAAAACACTAATCCAATTATTCACTTAGTATATGGTGCCCAGAAAATTGTGCAGAAAAATGAAAAATCATGGATACCATGCCAGTGAATAACAACATTCTCAGTTTCCATTTGATTAGTGAGTTGAACGTGGATGGTGTCCCCCACCTGGGCCTTGATGGTTGGGCCTGGAAATTGGCCATTGTTGGTAATCACCAATGTCTCATAACAATCAGCAGAGTTCTATTCATATCTCACATTCCATCTATAATCGTGAATTCTTGCTTCTGCGAATGACGGTACCAGCACTAGCGAAAGAAACAAGAGGCACCAAATACACATTCCATGTCGTCCCCAATTCATTTTCTAGTCCACTGCGCTGCAACGAATAATAGGATGATTTTCTAACCTTCATCCTATTATCCAGAAGTTGAAAGATGTCTAATATATAAAGTAGAGGAGAGAAATGATTTTCTAATGTGTAGAGGAGAGTATCAACGAAGAAATATCGCAGAAACTTGCTGGACAGGAAATTTCGTTGAAACATCTCGCAGAAAAGTACCTTTGAGTAAACCTAAGGACGCCAAAGTGATGAAGTGGTTGGGTTCGAAGTATTTTTGTTCATTTTTGGAGTGGAAAACGAATATCGACTTTGGGGAATGGGATAGGGATATCTTGGGAAACATAAAATATCAGTATTCAGAGGCAATCAAATACATCTTGTGATTATATATATATATATATATAATAATGTTGTAAATTTTATATGAGAGGTCTGTATATTGTAAATATTATCAATATTTGCTAACCTGAGTGGAAGGATTTCATTCTTTCGAGTAACTCGAATTGACAAACCCACATATATAACTTATCTCAAAAATCACACAAAATTCACAAGTCATAGTCTTCCACAGAATAACTCAAACAAGTTAGTTGCCATATACTAAGGCGAATAATGCATTAAAAGTACCTTGTTTTCAAACCTGCTTTTCTGTAAGGCGATTGCCGAGACTAGAAATTGAACATTTCATTCTTTTGACTTTACTCAAGACACCAGGCGCCATTTTTGAAAAACCTGTTTTTTCTCACAACACCATCGTCCCCACTATTTATTGTACACCGTTAAAAAATAATAACACCACGGTCCACACTATTTATTTAACATTGTTCCCAAAAAAAAATGTAAAGGTCATTCAACTTTTTATACCATCCGTTGATTGCACTGTGAAGACATGTCTGCGTTTTATTCTTTCAATTGATATATCTATTTATATAATTTTAACTCAATTTTATTTTTATATATATATTTTTTATATGCATTTCTTATTAGGAAAAAAGTTTTATAACTTCTGAAAAAAATTACATATAAATCATTAAATATAAATCATTAAATCGAGCAGATTTGTTGATTTCTATTTCTTATTATAATTAAAAATAAAATAATTTTGTATTCCATTTTTTCTAACAAAATTAAAAAACCATATTTTTAAATATTATTTTAAAATAAACTTACCACTTTTGCTCATATACAAAAGTTATTTTATTTTTTGAATTGTGGTTAAAACAAAAATATATAATAATTATTTGTTTCTTATATGACAAACTAAAAAGAGATAATAAAAACTAAAAGAGGTACTCCATGATTTCCATTTTCTAGCCTTCTCCATGTTCATATATATCAAAAGACCCAACTCACAACTGAAGAGCTTTTTGGAGAGCTCTAGGCTTTCTAATTCTATTCTTTACAAATGTGACTGAAGGAAAGCCATTGAAAAGAAGAGATCAAGGATTTTAATGTGAAAATTAAAACATTTATACAAATGCTTTTTGTCACGCACCTACATGCTTTAACATACACGTAATTTTTTTTTTATATATATATATCTAACGCATACATACTTTGGTTAGCATCTGCACATTATTTAAGTATGGGTTATGTTTTATGGCCACCACCGCTGTGTATACATGCCTAACCCGAGGCATCGTATATGTGACAGGCAATGAATATGTGGCCAGCCATGTTTGACATAACGTTAATTATTCGGCAATTAATACATACCTATGTTTATTTGCTAACTATATGGTATGACACTCTTATGTTTACTCCTCGAGTTTATCGAAGCTGTACTGAGCTCTTCTGTTGGCGCCTCCTGCGCTGGACATCTGGCGAGGGCATTGAATCTTGCCGGACAGACCACGTGAACAGGGCATGGTTACTGTGCTTGGGATCTTTCCGCGCCGGGCTTTTGGGTAAGGTCGCCTCCATCCACGGTGCACATTTGTTAGGTGAGATCAAGGGTTGGAAAGACTCCACGTTTCACCGCTGGCAGTCCTGGTTTATATATGGCGCTCTCCGGATTATTCGAGATTTTCCTCTTGTCATTCCATACTCTCTCGCTCTCTGTTCTTCGCTGCATGGACTTGTTTCACAGCTCCGCGCCACGACCTCCGCGATTCCAGTCACCGGCGCCATCCGGAAGATCTTCAACTTCACAGGCTTCATTATCGAAGCAACCAGGTGCCTTACTCCTCAGCTAAAGATCTGTAGTTATTATTTGATTTTAATGTTTTGCACAGAAGTCTAATTCCTATCGTTGGCATGACAGGTTGCGAGCAAATGGCTTCCGGCTTCTACAGTTTAGAGGAGAGTCAATCCCGTTGAAGCCCGCCGAGTTTTTCCCAGGTATTTATCTGGTTCGAAGGCTTACTTCTCGGTTGGTCCCCCTCTGTCTTGGTTTCAGTTTGCCAGAGGTTTCCTCTGTGCTAGAAAAGAGACCCCAACCTTATTGTTGCTCGGTTGGCCGCAGGTCTTGATGGACCAACGCTCTTAACTGATCAAGAGTTCTGGGACTGTTTTAAGAGTTGGGTCTTTCCTCATCTACGGTGATTTGGGTCCTTACCCGTATTTCTCCGAGGCTGGAGTTTTTATATACAGCTATCTGTATTTTTGTTTGGTTAATCTGTCGTGACTATAGCCATAATTTATGACTGTCTTCAAACCCTGGTTGGGACCAGCGGCTTATTTATTTTTGTACTCATATGGCTCGAGGGCTAATGGTTTACTGTATCTTTCTGTTACAGTTATATAATGACTTGATTTTCTCTTATGGATACGAATGACTTTACCATAATGCAGAGTAGGGTTTGTCTATTACCAGATGTGTAATGTTTTCCTCGTTCTCGGAATCATGCTGGTTAGATTATAGTATGCATGCCAATGGTAATAGTGTAATCTATAGTTCTCTTTCATTTCGCCAATGTTTTGAATGACTTATGTATAGAATCACTCTGCCGTGCCAACATCTGAATTCCATAGATGTATGGCCGACTGGTTAATGTTTTGAATGAATATGAATAGAGTCACTCTGTCGCGTCATCATCTGTTTCCATAGATGCATGGCCGACGGGTTAATGGCTCTTCGTGAATCGAACCCTGAGGTCTGTAATATATATATATGACCATATACATTCGGTTAATCATATAGTTGGAGTTCTGGTTCATTATTGGCAGTCTTTACATTCGCGGCCTCGGTGAATGCATGTTTCCATACTTTCCTTAATGCATACAAATGGTCTCACTGTGTTTTAAGAAATATCGTTTGGTTCTGTTGCATTGTTCTATGCTCGTCTCTGTATGGTTTTACACAGTTGATATTGTATTCTTCAGTTACCCACAGCATGGGTCTTTAATCTTGGACAATATCTCAGCTCTTCTTCGTCACTTGGATTTGCAAGAACCCCATTTGCTACGGCTATGCCGAGTTCGGGTTCAGCGCTGTTTATGCCTTTCTTTATTTGTTAATACCTCTGTTGGCATTTTATTTAGAAGTGTTATGGTTTCTATATGGCCGTCTGCGACCATTAGGGTCTTGATATCATATCGACCCAGGTTATTGGTTGCATGAAGATTTCAGTTTCCATGATTCGGTTTTCTCCAGACTATGTAATCATTTATTTGATAAAGACAGACTTATATTATTAATAGTCCGCTTCATTTGTTTCAAAGGTTCAGCTGTTCTCAGCTCTTGAAGTTTCAACTATTCTGTATACGTTTCTTTCTTCGCACAGAATGTTACAGCTATATTATCCTTTGGCCTTACGAATATACTGATGTTTTCAGTCTTCTGGTTTTTACATCGAGGTTGACTGTACTTTATACAGATACTTCTTAGTTACACAGATACAATGTCTTTAAATCTTGCAACTAAGCTGTCTATAGTTATGCATAGTCATGCTATCTCTTGATTTTACAGCTAGGTTGTCTATCAACATAGTTTACTCTATAAGCTATATATAATTATTGCTCAGATAATCACAGTTGTTCTATCAGTTACTCAGATAACCAGGCATGTGAGGGTTCCGTTACTTACCTGTTCCCCTCTGGTAAGATGAATCTGGAACACTTCTCCTGCCAAATCGCTGTGTATCGCTTGTTTTCCACCCAACCGGGAGACCAGTCCTTTCAGACCCGAGTCTCCCCCCAAGCTTACGCTTACCGGATCACTATCCTTAGTAAGCCAGCACTCTCTGTGCCTGACTATCTGGTCCTTACCAGACTTAGTCCATCCAGGGTTTTTCCTCCCCTTTTCTTCCTCTGCCTGTCACTACAGCCCAGAGTTTCTCAACCAACCTCCCTTTTCCCTGGAAACCCTTCCAGTTGGGAAAGGTGGTTATTTCTAGTTATATTAACTAACCTTTCTTTTCCAATTCCCTTTTTTGGGAAGTCAGATATCTTTATGATTAATTCCTTTAATCATCAATTTAGTGCACATGAAAAATTAACATAATATCCTCAAAAGAAAATAAATTCTTCATATTATTTCAATTCAGTGTTTTACTGCAGTAACTTTTAAATAATTACATTTTTACGGGGTCATCACACTTTTTTAGGGCATAGTCAATAATTAATTTTGAATCTGTGTTGTCTAATTATTATACATTTTGGAGTTTTTGGTTGCAATTTCGCTAATATGTTTTGGTCAAATCTTTGATCTTTGTTATTTAAAATCAATTTTTGACTACAACCCTGAAAACCACTTGACACTTGGATTGTGGAGAGTTCATAACTCAAACATGTGATTCTAACAAATCCGTGTCGGATTCTAATAAATTTGATTAGAATATACTCCCTAAAAACTCCAAAACTAGACTTTTAAATCACCCATTATCTTGGCTTTTTCAATTTCCATCTTCTTAGAGAAATGTAAAAGGGCTCATAGCCCAAGAAACTTTAATATTTGTCCCTCTACCAATATGAAAATAATAACTATGATTTATATAGAACACCATCCAAACCCAACATGCTAGGGATACCCAGACCACACACACATACAAATATATTACTCATTATTTTTAAGATAGTATCATGAACATATATACTTAATAGGAGTTTCTGTAGGAGATAAGAAGAACTTGTTTCAATTTCTTTTAATATAGACAATCTCATTAGTGTGGATTTCATTTAACAAAATGAAAATCACTTGTACAAGCCAAAGGTGAGGATGGATGGGATCTTAAACATATCCATGCCTCTTTCATTGTTTTGGTTGTCAAAAATATTTAGAACCTAAATATTAATGAAACTTTGTGGAAGTGAATAATTGTATAAAAGTATCTTTCTTTATGAACTTAGTTGAATTAATAATAGGGCATATAAAGTTTATTAGGAATGCCCCTAAACAATGGGAACCTCACTTTGGCCTTCCCCGTTATAGGTTTGTTTCTTGTTTGGAGGGTAGGTAGTGGTGGACTTCGTCGTACTGGGGCATATGCCATTGTAGGATGTGGGAATCTCATATTTCTTCATGAAGAGTTCATTCAACATCTTCAAGATATGGTATAGTTAAAATTGCCTCAAATTGTTGATATGGAGTCTACAAATATATGGCACTTGGTATGGAAGATAATGTCAAATGATTTAAGGTTGGAACATGAACACTCCAATTTGTGGGCCAATAGTTTTGAAGAATTAATGAAAGTTCATACGAGGATCACGAGGATGTGGATAATTAGTTTGGCCTATGAACGATACTAAGGGATGTTACATTGCCAAATAGTGTTACATTACTTTTGAGATTTGAAAAGCAACATGAGACTAATTGGTGGTGATATAAAATTTGGAAGGTCAAGGCCTCTAAAATATATATGATTCATATTTGGTTGTCCCTAAAAAACAGAGTATTGAAAAGAGACAAACACAAGTGCTAGTTATTGTGTTCTACGTAATAATAGTGATGTAAACATCACCCACATAACCATTTCCTCTTCTTTCATCCTGTAGGTTTGGAGGATATTAGTAAATGGGTAACACTTAATGATATCTAGAAGAACATTGAATATTGGTGAATTTGTTTTGGTCAAATCTTTATCTTTGTTATTTAAAATCAATTTTTGATTGCAGATATTGATTCAACACCCTGAAAAACCCTACTTGGATTGTGGAGAGTTCACAACTCAAACCTATGATTCCAAAAAATCCCCATCAAATTCTACACAATTTGACGAGAATATATGCTGAAAAAACCTCCAAAACATATAATAGATAGATTATGACTTTTAAATCACCCATTATTTGGGCTTTTTCAATTTCCATCTTCATAGAGAAATGTAAAAGGGCCCATAACACAACAAACTTTAGCATTTGTCCCTCTACCAAGTGAGTATCTTAAATGAAAACAATAACTATGATTTATATAGAACACCATCCAAGCCCATCATGCTAAGGGATCCCTCAGTCACACACATTTATTACTCATTATTTTTAAGATAGTATCATTAACATATATAGTTAATAGGAGTTTCTATAGGAGATAAGGAGAACTTGTTTCAATTTTCTTTAATAGGGAAAATCTCATTAGTGTGGATTTCATCTAACAAAATGAAAAACACTTCTACAAACCAAAGGTGACGATGGATGGGATATTACACATATTCATGCCTTTTTCACTACTTTGGTTGTCAAAATAATTTGGAACCTAACTATTAAGGAGACTTTGTGGAATTGAATCATTGTATAGAAGTATATTTCTTTAAGAACTTACTTGAACTAATAATAACGCATAAAAAGAGTATTATGAATGCCCCTAAATAGTGGGAAACTCACTTTGGCCTTCCCCATTATAGGTAAGTTTCTTGTTTGGAGTGTAGGTAGTGGTGGAATTCGTTGTATTGGGCCATATTCCACTATAGGATGTGGGAATCTCATATTTCTTCATGAAGAGTTCATTCAACATCTTAATGATATGGGATATTTAAAATTGCCTTAAATTGCTAATATGAAGTTTACAAATCTATGGCACTTGGTATGTAAGATAATGTCAAATGATTTGAGGTTGGAATGTGAACACTCCAATTTGTGGGCCAATTCTTTTAAAGAGCTAATGAAATTTCATACAAGGATCAAGAGGATGTGGAGAATTAGGTTGGTCTATGAGTGAGACTAAGGAATGTTACATTGCCACATAATGTTACATTATTTGAGATTTTAAAAGCAACTAAAACTAACTAGCGGAAATCCAAAATTTGGAAGGTCAAGGCCCCTAAAATATATATCATTCACTTTTTGTTGTCTCTAAACCACAGAGTATTGAAAAGAGACAAACGCAAGTGCTAGTTATTGTGTGGAATGTAAAAATAGAGCTGAAAACATCACCTACATATCCATTTCCTCTTCTTTCACCCTATAGGTTTGGAGGATATTAGAAAATGGGTAACTTAATGATATCTAGAACAACATTGAAGATTGTGTACAAATATGGATTCAAAGGAAAAACCTAAAGGAGATGAGGGAAATTCCTTTTGTTGTTCTTTAGGGCATTTGGTTAGCACATAAGTTTTTGCTATATTTTTTTATTTGCATATTTTTCAACCTTTTTTCAACTTCTGGAAAAGGACACTCAAATCAAATTCGTCACCAAGTGGGGGATCTTCATATCAACAATTCAACCCATTGGTGCGTTTATGATGGAGCATGTTGAGGGACTAATAATAATAGTACTTTTGGTTGATTATTATTTTTTGAGGATAACAATTTTTTTAGATTTAAATCTTGTTTAGGAAGTGGAACAATAATTTTATAGAAATTATGGCATTCAGATCTCTACTAATAGTGGCTTTATCAAAAGGTGTAGATATAAGTTTCAAATTTTTGGAGATTTTATGTTAGTGATCAAGTGGGGTGAAGTATGATCAATATATTCAAAATGTGAACCTATAGCCTTTGGAATTACAACATGAGGAAAATAATGGGAAGTTTAACATGATTACATCACTCATATATAGAGAGAACTAAACGTGATCACTCACACATTATCAAAATAGAGTTTATAAATACACCCTAGATATTAGTAGTTGTATATTTAAATGGAGTCTCATCTTATATTAGGCATGATTTATAATTGGGGCTTATTTGAGACTAGCCATTATTTATGATTTATGCCCTGGCTGGCAGTATTTTAGTGATATTTGATTATAGCTAGTTTTTGAAGTCCATTAATTTGAAATTAATGTTTCTATTGCTTGATGATTGTAACTACGACAGTACAAATTTTAGATCATTGGTTGTGTTAGCTTTGCTGAACAAAAAATCAAAAATGGATTCAAAATGCTCTCAAAGGCTGCAAAAATGTTTATAATCATGCCAAAGGATTCATTGATGTTGTTCAAGTTCTCAAATCATGGCTAAAGTCTTCCACCGATCGAAAAAATTGCAAGGGGAAAGCCCTTTGGAGGGCAGGAATACACTATCGAGAGGTAAAAAACACTCCAAGACAGTCAAAAATCAAAAGCGCAGGCATAAGGGACCGAATTAAGCTCAGCCGTTGGATCTGGCCGATCAACGGTCCAAATCGCGTCGGCATATCGCAAGTCGGGGAGGCAGAGGCAAAGACATGATGCATCGCCGATGAGCGATCGTCGATATCGCTATCGGCGTATCGCAATGGAGGACTTACTAAAGGGGCTTTATTATTCACCAATGAGCGATCGCCGATATCGCATCGGCGAGTTGCATTGGAGCATGGCCTTTTGCAAATATGAGCGTTTGCCGATGGGCCAGACCCGACAGCCATACAGCACTCCATTGCATAATATTTCAAATCCGCGCCCGTCGATTTTTCATTGTTTTTATGTATTTTCTTTGTATAAAGAAAATACAAAGGAGGCCTTTTCAATGGTTATGTTTGCGATCCGATAAGCCGGACCCGATGGGACTATAAATGATTTTTATTAAAATTTCAAGTCCACCAAAGCCATTTTTCATGGTTTTGCGGCAGTTTTGCCTGTATTTGCAAATATTAAAAATCAAAGGATGGGCTTGTTTTAATATGAATTGCGACCCAAAAGGCGGACCCGATAGATGAATGAACCATGCCCGAACCTTGTAAAGTCAAAATTGAAGCAATGATGGGCGGGAATGAACAGTTTGGGCAACATTTCACTGTTTTAAAACAGCACAGTCATAATGGAGCCATTTTTAATGGTCAGCTGCTGCAATTAATCTACAGTATGGCCGAGGAGGAAGCAGGACACCGCTTATCTGAGCAGAGCATTCAATGGTTATGGCTCCTTTGGTATTTCACGCCACCTGCTCCAAGGAGGATTGTAGAGCAGTCAGAGAGGTCAAATCCATTTACAGCACAGCCAGATTTGTATCAGCAGCCCCATTTCTGAATGTAAATGTGGTTGGTGGCCATTTATGGGCTCCTCCACGCATGGGTAGCAGAGATATTTTGTAATGTAACACCATATATACCCGGAAAAGAGATGTAATAGATTGATGAGTGTTTGATGAATGAGAGCTTATTGTAGCCTTTTAACTTCTGGAGACTGTTAATACTATGAGACCTGCAGCTTCTGGTCTTGATTTCCATTAATACAAGCTTCTTTTGCTATCACTTGCTCACTTTTCACTTCTTCTATGTTCTAGGCTCTGCCTGCTTTGCATTTTGTAATGTGCTGTGAATATTTGGCATCTGAGGGGCTGTCATCCCACCTCTATGTTAAAATTTAGTAGTTCATTGAAAATTGTTTGCAGGTTGTTGTTGTTCAAATAGCAGAGAGCTGTCATCCTCACTGTCTATTGAATAATAGTCGTGCAAATCCTCTAACTGATTGCAGCTGGCCATCACAGAGCTCTGTGCATCTGCTGGTGCAATCAGTCTTCTCCATCATCACTTTTAGCTTAAACTGTGAGTAGTTGGTGGTTGAAAGCCTTGTAGTTTGGTGATCTTCACCCATGTCCGGGGCAAATCATAATAGGAGTGGTTATCTGGCTTAAAAGTATTTCACATCTTCCATTTATCCATCATCTTATCCAACATAATTGTTGAATTTTTAATGTTCCTGAGCATCACTGATTTACAACCTAGGGGAGTTTCTTGGGGTGATAACAGGTTGTTGCTATGAATGCTTTCAAACTTGATCTATTTGATACTACTCAAACTTTATGTATTATGTGCCTGAACACCTAAAGAATGTATTTTGTATTCTTCTTTGAATGTAAAATGTGATTTAATGTGATTTTTTATGGGTGTATATATATATATATATATATATCCCATAGAAAAAAAAACACACGCACACACACAAATATTTCTAGATGAACTAATGATAATGATATTCTCTCATGAAATATGAGAGATGATGAAGATAATTTTGTAATGAAATTGAACAAGGTGTAATAATATGAAATGAAATTGAAAACTTATTTTTATTTATGAAATTTGTGTTTTTCTAATAATGCTATGTTTTTTTCCTACAAAATATAATCCATATGTTCATATTAGCATAGATGTGTATAAAACATATGTTATTATTATTTCAGTTGTTATGTATGCAAAAGATGAAATTCCCCTTACAAAATCTGCAAAATTTGAGAAAATGCATTGTTCTTGTGCACTATTTTCATCAGAAACTTTAATGTTAAAATTTTACATTTTTTAAACTTATGACAGCCATTGTAACCCTAAATTACAATGTCATGTATTATTTAAGGCTTTAATGACTACCTTGGATGGGGTAGAGAGGGATGTGCTAGGAGGTGGGGGTGGTGCATAGTCATCACTTTATGCAATAGATGAGGGACACATGGATACCACCCTCTCTCATGAAGGCAACATGGGGAGATGTAAGCATTAGTACAATTCACAATGAATGAGATTGCAATGCCTTAAATGTGATGGGATTGGTGGTAAGGAAGGTTATTAACTCAATTTGGTGGTGTGTTGTGATAAGATTGAATGTAGTTATTATACTGTTCAATATGGAATTTTTCTCCTTGGTGTGATTTCATTCCTTTACTTTTGGTTTTGGTGATCATTGCTTTGGTTGCACCTTCATCCTTCTGGAAATATTTTTAGTCAAGTTTTTAAATCATATTTTTACTGGGGGAATGACTAGGCCCTCCTAGCCTAACTCCCTCAAACATTCTCTCTAGAAAAAATTTCCTTCTCTTCCAAAAATGTTGCCATTTAGAAAATTTTCTTTATATATATATATATATATATATATATATAGAGAGAGAGAGAGAGAGAGACAGAGAGAGAGAGACAGAGAGACAGAGACAGAGAGACAGAGAGATAGAGAGAGATAAAAATAAACGTGAAGTTTTTTTATCTATTGGGTTTGATTTCAATAAATATTTTTCCTTCCTTTTAAAATAATGTAAATCTTGGATCAACTTATGACTTTGCAAGATGAAAATAGAGTGAAGATGGATATGTCATCAAAGAACATAGATAAATGTTAATTGAGTGATTCATTTTAAGGTACACATTCATTCATACATTTATGAGGAGATATATCTAAAACAAAACAATAGACAAAAAGTAATGTGATGGTCCATATTGTTAGAGAACTCTAAAATATTTTCATGCATTCTAAGATATTAAGAGAATTAGTGAAAAATCATGAGATTCCTACTACTTGTTTGGAAATTAAAGTTTTAGAACCACAAATGACATGCCCTTCTAGAAATATCTCTCTATGAGAGTCAAAATAATAGTGCATACATCCCTATGAACTAGAGCTAGACCCTTGTGGACCATATGATAAAACATATATGGAATAAATGAGAAAAACTAAAATCAAGGATTGAATTTACAAATATACAAGATAATTCATAAATGTTTATGAGAAATTACCTAGACTAAGTAAAGGGAAATGTTCATAACAAAATAAAGAACACCCATAAAATTGCAAAAGGACAATGTACAAAACAATATGTCACCATATAAATTCACAAATGCAAGATAAAATTCAAGTATTCTTTCAATAAAATCACAATGTGATATGGTTAATAATGTTTGAGATTATTAGATGAATTGTAATTAAACTACATTCAATTTTTACAAGCTAGGGATATTATTTCTTTGTCATGAAAGTTTTCATAAGAATTGAGAAAAAATAATGAATCCTAGATTAATCAAATTGCTCAACATACATAGAATAACCTATTAGAAAGAAATAAGAGTAGAAAATATGAAAGGGGAAGTCAAGCTGGCTGATTCACAAAACTACTTGAAAATCAAGTATCGACTTTAGCAAAAAGCTAGTAGAGAAAAACTTCTTCATTAAAACCAAGGAGCCAAAATATCATATCCTATTCGTCTCTTCTCTTTTGTCTTCTCACTTCAATGTGCTTGGAATCTTTATAATCTTCTCTTTATCTTCACACCTATTTTACAGCTAGTTTTTTCCCTTTTGTTTCAACTAGACAAAGATATATTTTTGGAAATATGTAGTTAAGAATTCATTCTCCATGATGGCTCTTGCTTCAGATATCTCGGAGTTCCATTTTTATAAACTATTTTAAAAAATAATTTGGTGAGAGTTCTAAAATTGGTCTCTTTTGTTACTTTATTTTTTCAAGCTAATATTTATAATTTTGGCCTTAGAGACCACTATCAACATGTTTTTCATTCTTTTACCTTTCCAAAGATCTCTCGTTTGCAAAAAAAAGCACCCATAACTCAAGTTATGACCTTTGAAATTTCAAGATTCAATCATCATTGATGTGCACGAAATGATTCAGCTACCATTAATCTTATCCACATAAATATTTTGTTTTTAATTTATAAATCTACCCTACTCATCCCACATGCATTATGGGAGAATACTATTTTATATGACAACCTGACTCATTTCAGTGGGGAGAAACTTGATGGATGGTCAATAGTAAGTATGATTGTGGGCATCGTAAGGTGTGTCTTTCATGTATTGGAAAAAATCAAAGGGCTCGATGACAATCCAAACTACATGAAGTTATGAAAAACCTCATCATGTATAAGGGTTAACAACATGTTGAAATATATAACTAGGTTCAGTATTCATAATGACATATGTAATCATGATTTTATGTAATTGATGTAAAGAGAAAAATAAAATTATTATTGTTATTCTTAAGGCATGGGTTTCATGCTCAAGGTTATTTGATTTATAGGTCAAGCACCCATTATGTGCTTCTAGGGCTTGTCATTGATTCCTCAATCTATAAGAGCCATTGTCATTGTTGAATTTAGGCTTCCGTGATCCATATCAAGTTTATTGAGAAGAGTTTTCAGCGAAAATCACATCATAATTCATGTGTCAACGCGTTTCGAACCAACAAGTGTGGTTCATCGTCATGAAAAGTTGAATAACCAGATCATGGCTGCAGGTTAAATAGAGATAGAAGATAATTCAATTGCTATATTTGTCCAGAAAACAACTATATTTGACTAGGTAACTGGACTGGACCAAGAAATAGGGACAAGGAAAATTAATTAGTTAATTAATTGATAAGTTAATTTGTTATATTTATTTCCATATTTGATTAAATGTAATCGTTTGTATTTAACTATAATGAGTATAAATCAATAGACCTTTTTTATTATTTAAAACTATATAAACTAAATAAAAAATTGTATTATTATTATTATTATATGAATTAATAAATGTTAAATGGATAACTTAATTAGTTAGTTAAATATTTGACCTAATATTAAATCTAAGGAATCTAATTATATTGAATATGTATCAATTTCTACTCATAAATTGAAGAATTATTGAGAAATTATAGCCCAACTTATGGAAATGAAACATGTACAACACATTGTAACACTAACAGCAGTAGCAATAGCAGTAGCAGCATTAGCAGTAGTACAAGCACGTCAAATGGTTCATGTATAGATGAGTTATGGACCATGTATTTTGACGGATCAAAGACACAGGATGGCTCTGGAGCCGAGTGTGTCTTGATTGACCCAAAGCACAGGAAACATTTGATCTCAAGCCACTTGGAGTTTGAGTGCACAAACAACATTGTTGAATACGAAGCACTCATGTTGGGCTTGCAAAAGGCCATTAGCCTTAATGTTGTTGCACTCAAAGTGGTAGGTGATTCAGAAATTGTGGTATGGAAGGTACGTAACACCATACATTTTTTATCACCTCATCTCAAAAGTTACCAGCAAGAGGTATGGTGACTAATCTCTAACTTCCAAGCATTCAATATCACTATTGTGCCAAGAACGCGTAATGTAGCTGCCAATTCTTTAACAAACACAACTTCTAGGATGTCACCACTTAGGGATAGATTTACTGTTGAAATTTTGTACAAGCCTTATGTCCCTGATAACATAAGTAATCTACGTGTTTTTGACAATGATCAATAGATACTGCACTTCATGACCAACGCTGATGTCTTCAAGGACACAACAATTGACGAAGATGAGAACGAGCAGTCTCTGCAAGTTGGGGCTAATGAGAAGAAAGGAAACCTCATCCCCAAGGGTGTGGTATCTCTAGAAAAGCTCTATGAATTGTAGAACCGCTTTCAGGGGCCAAGGAACAACAAAGCCCACAGTTCCACCATGATGCATGAACAAATAAACTTGGGAACAGAACAAGATCCAAAGTTCGTCAATCTCGGTACGTGTTGCACATAGCAAGAGCAACAAGCCTTTGTCTGCTTGTTCAAAAAGTACCGGGATGTGTTCGCCTAGACATATGATGATCTAAAAATGTACGACATGTGAATAATCCAACGTGTGATTCCAATAAAAGAAGTGGTCAATCCATTTCAGCCAATCTAAGGAAAGTACATCCATCACTTGAACTCCTCATACAGAAAGAGTTGACAAAGATGTTGGATGCACGGATCATATACAAAGTTTGCCATTCCACATGGGTTTCCAACCTTGTTCCTGTACGTAAGTAGTCTTGGGAGATCCTCTTGTGCATTGATTTCCAAAACTTTCACCGTGCCTTAGACAAAGACAATTACCCTGTGCCGTCTATGGAGCATATTTTACAGACAATATTTGGGGCAGAGATGTTTTCCTTACTTAATGGGTTTTAAGGATATAACGAGGTTCTAGTAGCAGAACCTAATCGACTTAAAACTACCTTCCGTACCAAGTGGGGTATGTTCGCATACAGACAAATGCAAATTGGGCTCATGAATGCAGGCGCAACCTTTCAGCAAGCGATGGACATCACCTTCCGTGGAATCATCGGACAAAGCGTAGTGGTGTACCTTGATGACGTGACTATCTTTTCAAGAAAATGGTGAGACCACATAAGCCATCTGAAGAAGATATTCGAGCAATCACGGAAATATGGGATTTACTTGAATCCCAAAAAGAGCATGTTTTTGGTGTCTGAGGGGAACCTCCTTGGGAACATCATTGCCAGAATTGGGATCAAGGTTGCTTCAGAACGGGTCCAGACCATTACACAGATTCCTCACCCAACCAAAAAGAAAGAAATGCAGTCCTTCTTGGGAAAGATAAACTTCCTTCAGAAGTTCATCTCAGTCTATCTACAGATAGTAAAAGCAATGCAATATATGATTAAGAAAGATGCAATCTGCAGCTGGGGCAAGAGGGAAAAGAACGCATTCACTCGTATCAAGCAGGATATAGAAGAAGCACCTGCAATTTATAGCCTATATTTTAACAAATATTTCCTGTTATACACCTTCACCTCCGACAACTCGCTTGCTGCAGTACTCACTTTGAAGGATGAGCTGAACAACGAATGTCCCATCTCCTTCATGAGCACAAGCATGCAGGGACCCGAACTCAACTACCCCACCATTGATAAACAAGCACACATAGTATACAAGACAGTGAAACACTTCAGACCCTACTTCCTGAAGAACCATTGCATAGTCTATGTGCCTCACCCAATAGTTCGCTCACTGCTTGTACAACAAGAGTTGGGTGAACGACGTGCGAACCAGATGACATGCATGCAAGAGTATGATCTTGAAATTAATTCAATTTACACTGTCAAGGGTCATGGTCTCTGCAAACTCACATTTGAGGCAGTTCACGCATAAGAGGAAGAATAAGAGCTCACTAGTTGGGAGCAAGAAATCGAGATGTATGATGTAGAGCGAGAACCACCCACTACATGCAGAAACTCTTGGTATGAATATGTGCGCCAGTACCTTGAGCAAGGCACCATACCCTCCCACTTCTCCATCAAACAGAAGAGGGCACTGTGCCTCAAAGCTTTATCCTATCAGTTGGTGCACGAAGTACTTTATAGAAAGCACAGTAATAGAATCTTGCTCAGGTGCCTGGAGTCACATGAATCAGAGAAGGTCTTGCATGATCTGCATGACAGACCAGCAGGGGTCCACTTCGCGGGAAATATCACCGCGCACAAAGTTATGTGAGCTTGTTTTTACTTGCCCACATTATTCAAGGAGGCACGTGCCTACGCCCGCAAGTTCTCGGTCTGTCTGTGATGCGCCGATAGAACGCGAAGGTTAGCAGCTGTGCTACACCCTGTTGCAGTTACCGAACCATTCCAACAATGGGGCTTGGACATCATTGGGGATATTTTTCCACATTCGTCAAAACAACACCGCTACATCCTAACAGCTACTGATTACTTCACGTGGTGGATAGAAGTAGTTCCGCTCAAGAAATTGAATGACCAGGAAGTCATCAACTGCCTCCAATAAAACATCATCTCATGCTTTGGCATTCCGGTATCACTTGTGTTTTACAATGCAATTTACTTTTCATCTTTAAAGCTTTATAATTTTGCATTGCAGTATGGTATTGTGCTGAAACACTCATCTAACTACTACCCACAGGGAAATAGTCTCGTAGAATCCACAAATAAGAACCTTATCTGCATCATCAAGAATACCATTTACTCTAAACAACGCAACTGGCACTCTGCTTTGACAAATGCCTTATGAGCTGACCGCGTAACACCCAAACCCTATCTGAACGCTTCGCCATACTTCCTGGTTTATGGGAAAGAAGTCATCCTACCATGAAACATATACTTGTGTGCGCTCCAACTGTCCCAAGAATCCGAAGGAAACCTTTATTTGCTAGCTCAGCATAAGATGGATACACTTCACAAGTTGTAGGAAGAAAGGATGAAAGCAAAAGAAAAATGTACACTCCACCAAAACCGTATTAAGAGATGGTTCAATAAGAAGTCTGTAGGGAACACTAACTTTGTTGTTGGTGACTTGGTCTTGAAATGGGACAAATACCATGAAGACAAAGGAAAACAAATGAAGTTCTAGTCCCTGTGGATTGTTCCATACATTGTCCATGATAAGATTTTCCCACACAAGTACCCTCTGCAATCACTTGACAAGAGGATTGACAACCTTCCTGTCAATGACCAAGATCTCAAACACTATTTTCAGTAGGTTGGGGCCGCACCTCATGCAATGTACATAGTTTTTTTACTTCTTATTATCTTTTCACTTTGCTAACTATTTTTGTTTTGTTTTGTTTTGTTTGTTTAGTATCATGCTATTTTTGGTTTTCTAAATAAGTGTTTCCCTCGACTGAGTTCTGGCTTTTGAATGAGTGTGGCTGAGATCCAAAGAGTCTTATGAGACTGCAACACTTGGCCAATCCTATGTTTGTCTTCTCTATGCTCGTTTGGCCGATGAATTCTTGACAAAAAATACGAGTTGTGTGCAAGGGAAGCTTGGGTCCAACCGTGAACATGTGCCCACACTGGGAAAGCCCATGCATGTACTCAACCTTTTTCTCTGTGTGTTCAAGCTCATCCAACTAGTAGAAATGGAGAAGGGAAAAATCGAAATGAGAAAACCTATGTCAGAGGTCTTACATGCTTCTCTGAAGGAACAACATCTTCTACTCTCGATAAGTCGGGATCCCTCTTTTGCCCCAAAAATGAATAAGTTCCTATGCATAGTCCTCTTAAAAAATACAAAGGCGAAAGAAGAGAAAGGCTTCCTGCATAGAGAGGTGAAGCATGCAACTCCACTAGGGTACTGACCAGGCTCGCTGGTAGTAGATCAATGCATGCATTCCTACGTGACTCCATCAGGGTAATGTCCAGGCCTACTGGCAGCGAAGCAACACCAGAGATGACAACTTATACTCTGAAATTTTTTGACTCGCGAGCCAAACTACCCTTCCAGATTTTGAAACATTGTGATTAAGATGAAACTTTTTGTTGTGTTTGAATGAGTTGGTGAAAGGTGAACCATGTATGTCCATAGGGTAAGTGGGGAAGCCAAGGTAACCCGCACAACGATTCAATACTCCCTGAAAGGCGAAGGCCTTGTGCTGTCAATGGACAAAAACAGAGAAGTTGGTATTCAACGAGTGTGTCGCAAAGTATTGTAGCGACTGCAACACCCTCCAAAATTTTGGCCAACACCCAATTTCATATCCTTCCTTTGGTTTTTCCTTGATATTTGCAAGTGCTCAGTCTCATCCCATGAGCTCGTGTTAATTCTTTGCACCCTACTCGCTTGACTATTTACCAAACATCTTTTAGGATGTTGGTCACAATGTCATGCTTGCACCCATGTTCTGGATATGCACAAAGTACGTCTTCATGTGTACAAGTTGTATTCGCTATGTAAGCATCTGTCGCACTCACACACGAAGTTGTATGTAATGTATTGCAAGTTTCGTCGCAGTCGTTCAACAATCTATCACAAGTTTTGCGCTTGTCACCCACACCCGTTGGTCAGTCACACTAAGTGTATGTTGCCTTGATTGTTTGAGGTGTCTTGTCATTGAGTCATGTTGAGCGTGTGTTCGCAAGGTCATGTATGCACAAGTCCACTCATTCACAAACTTAGTCATTTTACTGAAACTCTATCTACCGGGCTACACTCCAATGGTTGGACCTTCATTAAGCTACACTGTGTAGTCTCAACCCTCAGTGGTCATGTACTGCTCCCCAAAATTGCATAGAGCTTGAGGCTGCCCACCAAGCAGTTTGCACTACACAATTTTGGAATCGGCCCGACTCACTGCCACCCAGAACATCACAATTTTTTTTCAACAAGTCATCTCCATCTGCGCTGCCCACAAGCAACTCTATCAAGCCTCCAGCTGGTCAACCGGAGAGTTTGACCAAGCAGTGACCTTGGGATTCACTCCTCTAAGAATTGCATAGAATCTTCCAATCATGTCTGCTTCCACTGACTGAAGAAATTGTGCAGACATAAAGAATAGGCACTCGTTGTCTGTCACTGTACTGTCCTCAAAATTTTTGCAGTTCTGTCAGCCATCCTGCTCCTCCTCCTGAAAACTGCATAGTTTTAATGGTCTATCTCCAAGCTACCCGGCATCCCGCTCAGCCTAGAAACTGTGCAAGGACGTCTTGTAGGCTAGCCTCCCATCTCTGCGTAGTTTTGACCAGCAAGCTCTTGCATCCTGCTTCTAGCCTCCCCTGAGAATCTGTGCAGTTTTCACTTCTAGTGTCCTCCTTGTTGCCTGCACTGTCTCCCTTGAAAAATTACGCAAATATGCCCCCTAGCCGAGCCATATCCCGCAGACACTCACTGGTGATCCGATCTACCCATCTCAGCCTCCCAGTGACCTTTGCACAATTTTCCTTGACAATTCCCGGAGCCCGCATCCCGGCCTGAAATGTGCTCTGCGTAGTTTCAGAGCCTTGTCTCCTCTACCAGTCACCTGCACTCGAAAGCAAAAGATAATGCATCATGGTAGACTAGGATATTTTTGGGTTTAATGTCATCTCGTCATGAGTGATTGCAGATACATGTACATGCATGAGACATGGCGCGACGACGAACGCGATGAACAAGGAGTGCATGCTAGGAGACTTGTTCGCAAACGGATGAACACATGGGGCATTCCAAGTCCAAGTGAAAGAGAGACATGCACGTGCAACATCAAGCAAACACGAAGACCATCCAAGACTCCACACACATTTCCATGCAGAGGTGAATCTATGATACACCAAGATCACATTCATCACTCAGCAGCATTGCAACTTGACATGGACCCCACTAACAACAAGAACATACCATCACTATCGTGCCAAGTCATGTCATGAGTCATCTCGGTCACATCACTACTGTGGGCCATACTGTTGTAGTCAATGTAATGTAACTTGGAAGTCCAAGAGACCCACATGTAAAGTTGAAGAGTGATGTAAGTCAAACAGTCATGAGGGAAGTCGAACAATCACAAGGGTCAGTTTCACCCTTGGCTATATATACCCCTCATTTGTACATGGAAAGGGCTTTTCACCTTGGCTCCTCCCACATAGCCTTGAGAGTCTGTAGCCTTTTCTTTGAGGAGCGAGCAGTGGCTCCAACGCCCCACTATCGGGGTTAGTGATGTATGGTGTACTGATGTGTCTTGGAACTTTCACTTAATTCAGAAGCCTAATAATAGGCCATCATGTTTTCACACATGTATTGTATTCGTTTGTAAGACTATTCTTTGGATGCTTGTAATGCATGTTGCTTTAACTTGTATTAAGGCAGTTGAACTATTTTGGTTGTTCTAATACTTATGCTTTCAAAAATGTGTTGTATAAGTTGTTAACGTTGTCTTTCCCATGTGGACTATTCTGTTGGACACTCGACATAACCATTCTCATAAACTTGTTATAACGACCGTCACACTCATGTGGACTATTCCGCTAGACAGTCGACATAACCATTCTCATAAACTTGTTATAATGACCATCACACTCGTGTGGACTATTCCACTAGGTGTTTCACGTGTTATCCGTTCATTGTGTGTTTGTGATTACCGCATCCATGTGGACTACTCCGCTGGAATCTGCTCTTGTCCTGTTCTGTTGTGTGTCTCTAACATAGTTTAGACTATTCCCTTTCGACTTGAGGCTTACCTGCACCCTCTCCCTCTGCGGTGAAAGGAACCTTGACACAAGTAACACTAAGCACTCACCAAGCACGCGAACCTCGTTGTTCGAAGACAAAGCAAACCACTCTCATGCGGTGACAAGCAAGAGCTAAGGGAAATCTTTAAGACAGTGGAAATCGGGCCATCATACTGGATGGGACTCTCACACCAAACAGTCTGAGATCTAGTTGGAACTTCATTCAAGAGAGATCCCCTGAATGTTGGCGGGTCCAACACCATCAATAGTAGGCTATGATTATATTGTGACCCCTTAGAATCATATATATACAAAGGAGGTATTTTCATTTGTATCATCTAAGAAATACAAGCACGCAAAATAGGTAGAAAGAATATCAATAACAAGAGGAAGAATGTAAATCTAAGTAGCAAGAGGATAGGGAGATGATTTGAATTGAAATGATTTCTCTGAGAGCCGCAAGAGATTCACCACAACCAATGTGTTTGATGTTGAATGCCCATCAATGTAATTTTAATAAATAAATGATACATACATATGTCAGCTCTACGGTAAAAGGATTCTATTCTATAAATATGTTCACATTTCTTTTTTTGAACTATAACAATATGGGAAAAATGTGTTGACATTATTTTTTTAATTTTCATAATATAAAGAAAAATATTAATAAAAAATTATAACAATAACTACAAATATAACTTATTATAAAAAAAATCACCTTTCACTTATAAAAATCTAAAATAATTTTTATTTCAAATTTGAGAAATAATTTTTTATTTTAATTTTAATTTTCATTGAAAATAATTTCAAACCTTTTTGTAATGCCTTGAAATATAATAAATACTTCAAATTTTTAAACCGTAACTCTAAGATATTATGATTATTATTATATTATTAATAGTGTAATATTTTTAAGTAGAATCCTAACTTACAAAATTTTGAGCTTAGAGTTTCATTGTACAGTCCAGTATGAGGATAATGTGTAAGCTTGTCCCTCCATCAGTCCTCCTTTAAAATGAAAATAAAAAAATAAATTTTATGTTCTAAATGTTAGGATATTCTGACACATAGGAAATAGTTAAGTATAACTTGGTCTAGTGTAGAGTTAGGTAAAGTGTGTTTCTTTACTATGTACTTTTGTAACTTACAATCTGAAGGTCACGATATGTAGTGATCCGACAGTTCATTCTCTCCTCGATAATACTGACACTTGATCCATGGCTTAATACCCGATAAGTCCATGATCTCTATTTAAAGAGCATGGAGAGTCATTTGTAGGGTAACCGTTCATGAGAGAAGCTTATCTAAATTTTCAGTCTTTTATTAATAAATTTCCTGAAGTGGCTGCGTTGGCTCAGGCCATGCACTGTTTCCCTCGCTGAGGGTTTTAACCACGTCAAGAATACTGGTGTATTGATCTGTGATCTGTTTGTGAGCGGTGTCCTTTGGTGTTCTGTCTAAGGAACTTACCCTGTAAATTCCTACATGGTATCAGAGCTATTTGAGGGCCGCATGCATTGGTGATCCAAATCTTAAGCCGATACAACTGCATCTGACTGTCGTTTCCTAGATCTACATTTCTAACTGCTTTCGGGTCGAGAGGATTGCTCTATTGTGTTAGGAGCATGTGTTCCAGTGAGGAACCCCTTTCGTTTCATGCGAAAAGGTTTTCAGTAGCCCTAGCTACGTCATTTTTAAGATCTGGAGGTATACAATGTTTATTTGCAGTTCTAGCTATTCATCTCTCTGTTTATTTCGGTTTATTTCGCTCTACATTTTTTATTACCGGGTCTATACCTTTCATTTCTATGTATGCCCTACGACTCTGTGCGATATGGGAAAATCAGAAACAGAAAGGAAGGATTTTTCTCATGCATACGCTCTTTTCCACCGCGCCTTAGTGTGATCTAGGAAAATCAGAAACATTGAGGAAAATATATAGTTTCTAGCTAAAGCTAATTTCAAGCTGTAAGGTTTGTTTTTTTTGTATGTCCATGTTGGGTTTCATGGTTTTTGTTTTGTAGGCAAAAAAGAGCTTTTTCAAGTAAGCAAGCACCCCAAAGCTTCAGTGACTAAAAAAACAACCCCTTCCTCTTTTTCAAAAATTACTAACCTTTTAAACTAACTCACTTGGTCCAAAGTTACTTTATGAGAATAGAGGTCTTGAGTTCAAGTCTTTCTTTTTGTTGAGTTACTTTTTCAAAAAGCACATGTAACTTATGTTTTAAAGTTACTTTATGTAAAAGTGTTGTCACCCATTATAAAAAGTGAGTCACTTATAATTCTAAAGTCTCTTTATCTTTTATTTAAGTTATAATTTAGTGGGTAGCTCATAAAGTACCATTGTAAAAGTGACTTTCACTTATTTATAAAAGTGAGTCACATATTTTTTTTTTTTAAGTGAACTAATTAGATTAAGTTTGGAAAATGGGGGGATTTTTTTAAAAATATAACATTATCATTCATTTCCGCACATTCACGCACTTCGTCGACATCTTCAACAACTTTTCTTCAAAAAGCCATAACTTCTTCATTCGGAAGTCGTTTTTAGAGCCGTTTTTTTAATCAACCTAATTTTTCGAGATCTTTCCATTGGAACACTTAGTTTCAGCATCTACAACTTCAATTTCTATTAAAATGAAAAGTCCATGCCAAGTTATCCTTGACAACACCAACTACTTCCAATGGTGGTCCTACATTGTGGATTTGCTTAGAAGTAAAGGTATTTACAGAATAACCTCAAGCCAAGAAACCAAACCTCAAGATGAAGATAAGGCAGCCAAATGGGAAAATAGGAAATATCAAACATGTGGGTTGATAGGGTTGTCTATTTCTCCAGACCTTAGATTTCATATCGTAGAACTTGATACTCCTAATGAAGCAATGAAATGGCTCACTAAAGTTTTTGGAATTAAAAATGAAATTAGAGCCCATCAACTCAAAAATGAGTTGCTTACATTGGACCCCAATAATTTTTCTTCCATTGAAGATTTTTTGTCCAAGTTTAAGACCCTTAGACTTCTCTTGGAAGGTGTTAAGGTTAAGAAATAAGATGGTAGCCTTATCTATTCCATTCTTACTAAGTTGGTACCAGTCTACTCTGTGTTTGTTTCGACCTTCCATTCTACTAGAGAAGCCTTTATTTCTCAAGGACAAGACTAAAAGTCCCCCTCTTTTGATGCCTTCTATGATTCTTTAATAAGAGAACAATAAAATCTCTTATATCTTAGTCTTCTTAATCTTGGAAACTTTTCTAAAAAAGCCTTAGCCACCCAATAGCAACCAAATTCAAAGAATCCTAAGAAGCAGTATCCTAAAAAGAATGGTCCTAAACCAACAAGGGTCCTAAGAAATTTCAGTCTCAAAATGATAAGGCAAATAAAAACGAAGGGAAGAAGACTGATAGACATTGCCACTTTTGTAATCGAGATGGCCACTTAGAATCCAAATGCTTTAAGAAGATGGAAGCCTTGGAAGCAGCAATGAAGAAGCATAACATCCATTTGGAATACTCTTCAACTTCAACTTCATATTCAAGAATAACACTTTCTGCATGTGGTTGTCAAGCATCTCGGTCTAGTTATGCACTAAATGTATCTTCTTCTTCTCATTCTCATGAGTGGCTCATTGATTATGGAGCTTCTTATCACATGGCCAAAAACAAAGCCATGTTTTCTTCTTTAAATGATTGTAACGCCAAAAATATATATGTTGGTGATAATAGATCTCATAGTGTTGTAGGGACTGGAGCTGCTCATGTAGACAATGGTCAATTTAATGATGTATTATGTGTTCCAACCTTATCCTGCAACCTTCTATCTGTATATTAGATAACTCATTCAGGTGAAGGTAAAATCGTTGAATTTTCACCTCACAATGTTGTAATTAAGGACCTAAGAGATCCTAGACAGATTTTAGCTACTGTCATTGTTGATGATTCTACAAGGTTGTATAAGTTTAACAAATTTGGGTCATCACATCTTCCCTCAGTATTTGTTGCTCATAATGATGAAGTGAGCAAACTTTGGCATGAGCGATTTGGTCACTTAAACTATTGCTCCCTTCAAAATCTATGTAAAGAAAATATGGTAACAGGTCTTCCAATGGTATCTTCCAGATATGGTGTTTGTTCCGGATGTGTAATTGGAAAACATAATCGGGATAGTTTTGAAAGACATGCCTCTTGGCACGCCTCAGCCCTTTACAGCTTGTGCATAGTGATTTATGTGGTCCACTTCCAGTTGTTTCATTCTCTTGCTACAAGTATTTCTTAACTTTCATTGATGATTTCTCCAGACGCACTTGGGTATACTTCTTAAAACTCAAGAGTGAAGTTTTTAACATGTTCTTGGCCTTTAAGGCCTCTGTTGAAAAATAATCTGGACATCAAATTCTTAAGCTAAGATATGATAATGGCAGAAAATATGTTAACAACAAATTCATCAACTTTTGCACTGATAATGGAATTCAAATGCAACATATTGTTCCATATACTTCACAACAAAATGGTGTAACTGAAAGGAAGAATCGCACCTTAAAGGAAATGGCTAATTGTATACTTCAATCTAAAGGAATTAGTCTTAATTTTTGGGCAGAAGCAATTAACTGTGCAAATTACATAGTAAATCGCACTCCTACTAATGTTTTAAAGAATATCACTCTAGAAGAAGCATGGAGCTCAATTAAACCAAATGTAAGTCACTTTCGTGTTTTTGGAAGTCATGCATGGGACCATATTCCAAATGAGAAACATAAAGCTTTAGAACCTAAGAGTGATTCAAGATGTATTTTTGTTGGATATTTTGAAGATGTCAAAGGATATAGACTTATTCCACTTAAGTCCAGAAATGTTATCATTAGAAGAGATGTAAAGTTTGCTGAAAATATATCGGCCTACAAGCCTAGTTCGGCGGATGTGCCACCTCTCTCTATCCCTTCTACTTCTGAAAATATTTCTTCTTAGATGATGATAGCGAGGATTACAATCCTCCCCCACCTTCTCAGGATCCTCCTTCAACTCCTCAGCTTCCAAAATGGGTTTGTGCTACTCGGGATGCAACAGGTGCTCTTGCAGGTGACCCTACAAATCAATGACGTACACGTTCTCAGTTCGATAAAGCCTCTTCTTTATTGGCTCAAGCTTCAGCGAATTGCGAACTTGACACATTTGCAGAAGATTCAGGCCATCCATATTGGGACGCGGCTATGAATGAAGAATATCGTTCATTATTAGCAAATGATACATGGGATCTTGTTCCTCTTCCAAAGGGACGAAAACTTGTTGTATGCAAATGGGTTTACATAACCAAGTTTGGACCAGATGGAAAAGCTGATAAACATAAAGCTCGTCTTGTTGCTAATGGTTTCTCGCAGGTTGAAGTCATTGACTATACTGAAACCTTCTCCCCTGTTGCCAAAATGAACTCTATCTGCCTTGTTCTTTCCCTTGTTGCCTCTTTCAAATGGGAAGTCCATCAGATGGATGTTAAATCTACCTTCTTGCATGGGGACTTGCATGAAGAAATCTATATGGAACAACCCACTGGCTTTATACAAACAGACTCCAGCCTTGTATGTTGACTTAAGAAATCCCTTTATGGTCTCAAGCAAGCCCCTCAGGCTTGGTATGCCAAAATGGATAGCTTTCTTTTAGATACTAGCTTTTCTAGGTGTCATTCTCACAATACTGTCTACACCAAGAAAGTGGGTAAGTCTCTTATCATTCTTGTTCTTTATGTTGATGATCTTATCCTTACTGGTAGTGATCCCAACCTTATAAACCATGTGAAGTCTAGCCTTAAAAAGAAGTTTGAAATGACAGATTTATGACACTTGCATTATTTTCTTAGTCTTCAAGTCTTGCAATCCAAGGAAGGTATTTCCCTTTCCCAATCCAAGTATGCTTGTGATCTTCTATGCCATTTTCAAATGGAAGACTGTAAACCATCCCCTTCTCCCTTTCAGTATAGAGCCAAACTTTCAGTCACTTGTACTTCCCCTGAAGTTGATGCTACCTTATACCGTCAACTTGTAGGAAAACTTTTGTATCTAACCCATACTCATCCTGACCTTTCCTTTGTTGTTGGCCTTATTGCTCGATTTATGTAAAACCCACATGAAAGTCATTAGAAAGTAACTAGAAGAATACTTCGTTATGTTCGAGGTACAGTTCAGTTTTGGATTCATTATAGTGCAGAAGCATCTCCTCTATTGGTTGGTTTCACTGATTCAGATTGGGTTGGTGACCCTGATGATCGGAAGTTTACTGCAGGTTATGTGTTCACTCTTGGTTCAAGACCTATTACATGGGCTTGCAAGAAACAAAGTGCCATTTCTCTTTCTTCGGCAGAAGCAGAGTATCATGGTGTCGTAGAAGCTAGTAAGGAAGCCATGTGGCTTCATCAGATCCTGTTAGAGTTTAGCTTTTAGCACTAACATCTAACTACACTTTGGTGTGATAATCAAAGTTCCATTCAAATTTGCAAAGATCCAGTCCAACATCAGCGCAACAAACACATTGAACTGCACATGCACTTCATCAGAAAGCTCATTCATGGCCATGTTCTTGAAGTGCAATATTGTTCAACCGATGATCAAGTTGCAGACATCTTTACAAAGGCTCTCACAGAGGCGAGGTTTACCAAAATTCGATTTATGGTTGGAGTTCAAGAAGTTGTCACTAAGGGGGGGATAGGCTATAATGCCTCCTTCCTTCTCTTATTGTGTCATATTTTTACATCCTTCAATCCTATCCCAAGTTGTTCTTAAGGGGGGATGTTAGGATATTCCGACACATAGGAAATAGTTAAGTATAACTTGGTCTAGTGTAGAGTTAGGTAAAGTGTGTTTCTTTACTATGTACTTCTGTAACTTACAATCTGACGGTCACGATATGTAGTGATCCGATGGTTCATTCTCTCCTCGGTACTACCTACACTTGATCTGTGGCTTAACACCTAATTGGTCCATGATCTCTATTTAAAGAGCATGGAGGGTCATTTGTAGGGTAACTGTTCATGAAAGAAGCTTATGTAAATTTTCATTCTTTTATTAATAAATTGCTTGAAGTGGTTGTGTTGGCTCAGGCCGTGGATTGTTTCCCTCTTTGAGAGTTTTGACCACGTCAAGAATACTGGTGTATTGATTTCTGATCAATTTGTGAGTGGTGTCCTTTGGTGTTCTGTCTAAGGAACTTACCCTGTAAATTCCTACACTAAATAGAAAAATAATGTAAGCTATAATAAAAAAAAATGAATAGAAGTAAAAAAAAATTATGAGGAAGATGTTTAAATCTTATAATTTTCAAAAATATTTCAACAAGAGATTTAAAAAATTATTTCAAATGGAAAAATAATATGAGCTATAGTAAAAACAAATGAATAAAAGTAAAAGATGATTAAATCTATTTTATATTCATCCTTGTCGTGAGGATGAACCATATTAGCTGGTTCGAAATGTTACTGATGTGATTAATCCGAAGGACATTTATCTACAATATGGATCACAAAAGTCTGAGATCTAAAACTATTCCGAAGGACATTTATCTACAATATGGATCACAAAAGTCTGAGATCTAAAACTATTTGAAGATCAATGTTAACTAATTTATGTCGATATCAATTTCATCTATATATATATATATAGAAAAAATTGTTAAAATAAAACATTTTACTGTTATATATAAAAAAATATTTAATGTGGGTTTTCAATAAAATATTTTAATAAGAATTAATCTTGACATATACTTAAAACATATTATTAATAAAAAACAATTTTAATTTGTGTGATAAAATGTATGGATATCCATGTGATTTAAAATATTTTAATATAAATTACATATATATTATTGAATGTGGTTGCCCATTATATAATGCCCAATGGTTGCCATTGGTTAAGCCCGTAGTCTAAACAGACCTTTTTTTTTGCTCTGAAAATCATGAATTTCCAACAATAATTCGATAAATTACGGCATGGGTTTTGTAAATCTAAGTTACAGTTGTTAAATTTTAAGATTTTAGGTGTCACAGAGGTTTTTGATGGTGTTGAATCCATTTCTATATTCAAAAACATGATTTAAAGACTACTTGTACCAGATTTACTGAATCTTTTTTCCCATTTCCAATTAAAAATAACCATCAAAACAATTCATTGATACCGAGTCCTTGGTTAAATCACTTAAGGGGAGTCATTCATTGATACTGAGTCCTTGGTTAAATCACTTGAGGGGAGTCATTGATACCCGAGTCATGGGCTTGTGCGTGCTCACAAAACCAATTAGAGAGGCCAGGGCTAATTGGGAGAACCCATTTAAAGTTTCAAGGAAGACGAAGAGGAGCATGACGTGAAGTGACGTAGACATGTGCGAATTGACTTGACAGATCGTGACGAGGAACACAGGAATATGTTGAAAGATTATGCGAGTATTGTTTGATAAGCGCTGGGCAAAAGCCTCCAGCATAATAGAGAGTTTATATCTACTTTAATTTATTAATTTACACATATGAATATATATTTCTGAAAAAAATTTGGGTAAATGTTAAATTGAAAAAATTGTAGTTTGATTTTCATAATCAAGATATATTAAATTTTAAATTTTAATGTATTCTGTTTATTTATAATTTACCTATAAGATATATTAAAAAGAAAATTGAATGAAATTGAATACATGTGCTAGGAGAGATGACCATGTTAATGGCGGCCCAAAAGGGCCTTGCTTTTGCCGCAGCCCATAATCGAAGTCGGCAATTTTCCGATTCTCTGCGCTCCTTCTTCGAATACGACTCCCATTCCCATGGAGAAATGTGCTTCAACGTGACAATGAAAAGCCCACACGCCAGGATTGTTAGCTCTCAACCTCAATGCAGTCCAACCATTCGGAAACACAGGCACTGTATTTCTCAGTGGTGGATTTACCAGATTGAACTTCACTGTATCATTTTGCGCTTCGAATGCCCCGTCGCCATGAGCAAGAACCCAGAAATCTTGGCCAGGGAGATGCCATGGATGAATCTCGCTCGATTTGTTGGTCAACATGTTGGCATTCTGTAAAATTATGTCCACTGTGCTGTTGAATTCCCATCTGTAAATCGGATTCCCGTAGGTTGCGTTTTGATTGGATTGAGGACTCGATATGTTATACGCCTTGTAGTTCTCGTGAGCTGGGAATTGGTCGAAGGACTTCTTTAGCCCGAACTTCACGGCTACCAGAAATTGGGTATCGAGCGGCACATTGGAGATATTGTTGATTGCCCACCGCGTGTAGCCATTGATTTTGTTCTGCGTGTTCAGAAGCGCCACGCGCCTTTGGGATGTGAGGGGAGGACGGATCACGTGCCCTGCTCTTGCCTTGTACAGTTTTGCCTGGTTTTTGGTGTAAGAAGTATCGTTCCAGAGCGGGCCTTTTGGAGGCGTGGAGAGAGGCAGCGTCCAGGTAGGATTTGGAAGGTATCTTAAAATGGCACGCCCTGTTGGCGTCTTGGGTTCACGCCCTCGCACGTTGAGGGCTGCCCAGAAATTTCTGATGCATTCTGATTTGCCGTTATGAGTATTAAATATGTCTCCCCTGAGTATATATAGAGGTCTTTAACAACGAATGGTTCCACGTAGTGGCCGTCCGCCTCAACTACAGTCATGTTATGTCCCTTTCATGTCATCTCACATTTCAGTTTGATGTTTGATTTTGAGAATATTTTAAAATATTTCCAAAATATTTTAGAATTGGATAAAATAAATAATGAATTCAATAAAAGTTAATTTGAAATGGATAAACTGTTAAGTGTGAAGTCAAACTCATGTCGGATTCTAGATCCTTCTACACCCCTATTAGTTTTTAGATCTCCATCTAAATCACATGCAAGATTTTAGATCCTTCTACACTGCCCTTAGTTTGTAGATCTCCATCTAAATCACATGTAGGATTCTTGATCCTTCTTCAGCCTCTATAAATTTGTAATTTCTGTGGCCAAGGATAGCAAGCCAAGGTTCAGGCCTGTTATGTAATGTAAAGTGTTACGTAATGTAAAGTGATTTCTGTTCTCCAGTGATTGTTTTATCTATTCTGTTGTTTCTGATTAAGTAATCTTGTTGTTTCCCCATTTATCTGTCTATGAAATTATTCTTTGCTATTGTCGTTTAAGTCTCCGAGTATAAATTTGTTGTGTGTTATGTATGCTCTGAACTAACAACTGGTATTAGAGCTAGGGTCGAATATCCACTGTGCAAGCCGCTTAGTGCCATCGCCTTACTCTGGCAGCGTTCATTAAAGCGTTGGCTGTTACCTCTGGCGCTATTGAAAGATCTGTCCATCGCCTTACTTTGGCAGCGTTCATTAAAATGTTGGATGTTACCTCTGGAGCTATTGAAGGATCTGTCCAGGGAATCAGAAATCGCTGCAAAGAAGAGAGTCCAGGAAAATGATCTGTTCAGGAAATAACTGAGGAACTAGCTAAGGAACGTTAAGACAGTTGTTGCAAGAAATAAAAAGGCCATGGGCATATGGTGAAACGTGCCATGAAGCCTAAAACGTGGAGTGCGTAAGTGCTTTACGTGGAGTTTGTAATTTTTTTTTTCATCAAGCTTGCACCTATACAAACCAACTTATGTATGTGTGAAATGTGAAAAGGTTAAAACATTGTATATGTTTTTTATATTTATATAATTATATGTTGGAATTTTGAAAAGTATATTTTAAAATGGAGGAATTTTGAAAAGGGTATTTTAAAAGGAGGAAGGTCATTATTACTAAATTTTAAAGTGTCATAATTAAAGTTTTATTTTTAAGTGGAGTTTTTGTTTTTGGGCATCAATATATTGAAAATGGAGACAACAGTGACAGATATGGAGAAGTTGAGCGGGGCTAATTTTGCCCTATGGAAATTACATATGGAGGATATATTGATTTTGAAGGATTAGTATTTGCTGATTGAGGGCACAACAAAGAAACCCTCATCGATGACAAATGAAAAATGGAATAAGCTAGATAAAAAGGCGATTGCAATAATCCACCAATATCTAGCAAAGAATGTGTATTTCAATGTGTCCGGAGAAAAGACAGCTAAAGGATTATGGAAGAAGCTCCATGATCTATATGAGAAGAACACGGCATCAAACAAAGTGTTCTTGATGAAGAATATTTATAATCTCAAAATGAAGGAGGGTGCTTCAGTTGTTAAGCACTTGAATGCTTTTAATATTATTACTAATTAGCTTGTCTCTGTTAAAATCATTTTAGATGGTGAAATTAGAGCTATTTTGCTATTGTGTTCTATGCCAGACAACTGGGAAAATTTAATTGTAGCTATGAGCACTTCAACAACTGCAGGAACCCTGAAGCTTGATGATGTCAGCAGAAGTTTAATGAATGAGGAACTGCAACGCAAGTCAATTGCGGAAAACTAGGGAGGAGAAGCTCTAGCTCTAGCTGATCGTGGTAGGAGGATGGATCGAGGCCGGCAAGGGCGATCAAGATCGAGAGGCCAATCAAAATCAAGGAGAGGAAGGATCATCTACTTTCATTGTGGCAAACCCGAGCACATAAAGAAAGAATGTTGATTTTGGAAGAAAAGGCAAAAGGATTAGAGACCATCTAATACAAATCACAAGTCATCCAACACAAATGAAGGTGAGACTACTGGTGTAGCCACAGATGGTGATTTGTTGTTTACTGTTTCAGTAGAGGATGCATGTGTATATACATCTAGCAGTAGCTTTGATTGGATCCTTGACTCTAGGGCATCTCACCATGTAACCCCATGCAAAGATAGTTTTGTTTCATATAATCCTGGTGATTATGGTAGAGTGCATTTGGGATATAATCATTTTTGCAGTATTGTTGGAGTGGAAGATGTCCAAATCAAGATGAAAGATGGACAAGATATATTGTTGAAACAAGTTAGGCATGTACTAGAAATAAGCATGAGTTTAATCTCTTTGGGATGTCTGGATGATGAAGGCTATTCCACAAGCTTTGGAAAAGGAGGCTGAAAAATTAGCAAAGGAAAATTGGTCGTGGCCAAAGGACCCAAGATAGGAACATTATACACATTGAAGGCACTGATAGGAAAATCAGATTTTGCTGTTGTCATAAAAGAAGGAAATTCAGCAGATCTGTGGCATAAGCGTTTGGGTCACATGAGCAAGAAGGGCTTAAAAATCCTTGTTCGTAAAATTTTATTGCCAGGTTTTAAATCCTACAATCTTGATCTTTTTTAGCATTGTATATATGGTAGACAAAGAAGGGTTTCATTCCTTAGAGGTGGCCATGACAGAAACAAAAATGTGTTAGAATTGGTACACTCAGATGTGTTTGGGTCTGTTAACATCAAATCATTAGGAGGAGCATCATATTTTGTAACATTATAGATGATGCATCCAGAAATGTTTGGTCATATCTTATGAAAAGTAAAAGTGAAGTGTTTGGAATATTTCAAAAATTTCATGTTGTTGTTAAAAGAGAGACTAACAAATTGCTCAAATGTTTAAGAACAGATAATGGTGGAGAATATTGCTCAAATGCATTTAAGGAATATTGTAACAGGTTTGGCATAAAGCATGAGAAGACTGTGCCTGGTACTCCTCAACAGAATGGTGTCACAGAAAAGATGAATTGCACCATTATGGAAAAAGTGTGAAGTATGTTATCCAATTCTGGTTTGGAGAAGAATTTTTGGGCTGAAGCAGTCAAGACCGCTTGCTACCTCATAAATAGATCTCCAACTACAGCGTTGGATGGCAGTAACTCTGAAGAAGTTTGGATTGGTAAGAATTTGAATTATTCTCACTTGAAAATCTTTGGATGTGAAGCATTTGTACATATTCCCAAAGAAAACAGAACTAAGCTAGATGATAAATCTATGAAATGCATTTTTTTGGGATATGCGGATGAAGAATTTGGTTATCGTCTATGGGATCCAGTCAAACATAAAATTATTAGAAGCGGGAATGTTATATTTATTGAGTCAAAAATGTTCAAGAGGACTGTAGGTGAGTTGGAGGTCAAGAAGGTTATCGACAGGTTTGATGACTAGCAGGAAAACATACCACCAATACAAGAAAATGAATAGCAAATTCAAGAGCATGAAGAACAACAAGTGGAAAATGATGAACAAGAAGAAGAAGGAATCTTGCAGGAACCTTTACAGGAGATTCAACCTGATAATGCACCACCACAGTTGGTTCGCAAATCTTCTAGGCTTCGTAAGCCTTCACAAAGGTATCCTCCTTCAAACTATATTTTGTTGATTGATGAAGGTGAGCCTAATTGTTTTCAAGAAGCCTGTAAAGTTGAGCACAGTGAAGAATGGAAGAAAGCAATGGAAGAAGAAATGAACTCTTCGCTGAAAAATAAAACGTGGGAGTTGGTAAACCTCCTAAAAGGTAGAAAGGCTCTAAAAAAAATGGGTTTACAAGAGTAAGCATGAAGGCGACGAAAAGAAGGAGAGGTATAAAGCAAGGCTGGTGGTGAAAGGTTTTGCCCAAAAAGAAGGTATTGACTTCACTGAAATTTTCTCACCTGTTGTTAAAATGTCATCCATTAGAGTCATTCTTGGTCTAGTTTCTGCTTTAGACTTAGAATGTGAACAGTTAGATGTAAAAACTACTTTCCTTCATGGTGAATTGAAGGAAGAAATTTAAATGGAGCAGCGAGAAGGCTTCATAGAAAAAGGCAAAGAATGTCTTGGTTGTAGGTTGAAGAAGAGTCTCCATGGGTTGAAACAGGCACCTTGACAATGGTACAAGAAATTTGATTCATTCATGTTGAAACATGTTTTTCAGAGGTTGGAAGCTGACCATTATGTCTATATCAAGAGGTATGATCAAGGAAAGTATATCATATTATTGTTATATGTGGATGACATGTTGATTGTTGGACATGATAAGAATAAGATCAATAGATTGAAAAAATATTTGGGTAGCAAATTTGCAATGAATGATTTGGGACCAACACAACAGATATTGGGCATGCGGATTATGCGTGACAGGAAAAACAAAAGGTTGTGGCTATCACAAGAAAAATATATCAAGAAGGTGCTTGATAGGTTTAATATGAAGGATGCCCAGCCAGTTGGTACACCCCTTGCAGCCCACTTCAAGCTGAGTACTGAATTATGTCCTAGGGATGACAAGGAGAAAGAAGAGATGAACAAGATTCCTTATGCTTCAGCAGTTGGTAGCTTGATGTATGCCATGGTATGCACACGACCAGACATTGCATATTTAGTGGAAGTAGTGAGTAGGTTCCTTGCTAATCCAGGAAAACAACATTGGCAAGTAGTAAAATGGATTTTGAGGTATCTCAAGGGTACTATTCATTATTGTTTATGTTTTGGTCATGATGAGACTGTGCTTGAAGGATTTACAGATGCGGATATGGGTGGAGATATGGACACTCGAAAGTCCACTACAGGTTATTTGTATACATTTGCAGGTGCAGTAGTATCTTGGGTGTCAAGGCTACAAAGAATAGTAGCCCTCTCTACAACAGAAGCAGAGTACATAGCTGCAACAGAAGCTTGTAAAGAGATGTTGTGGATATAGCGATTCCTAGGAGAGATAGGAATAAATCAAGACAAGTATGTGCTATATTGTGATAGTCAGAGTGCCATTCACTTGGCGAAAAACCCAGCATTTCATTCAAAAACCAAGCACATTGACTTAAGGTACCATTGGATCCGACATGTGTTGGAGGAAGAACAGTTATCCTTGGAAAAGATCCATATATATAGGAACCCTGTTGATATGCTCACTAAGATTCTACCACGAAATAAACAAGAGTTATGTAGAGGCATGGTAGGACTCAGTGTGACTTGATTCATGACTCTTATTTGGCTTCAAGTGGGAGAATGTTAAGTGTGAAGCCAAATTCATGCAGGATTCTAGATCCTTCTACACTGCCATTAGTTTCTAGATCTCCATCTAAATCACATGCAGGATTCTAGATCCTTCTACACTGCCATTAGTTTCTAGATCTCCATCTAAATCACATGCAGGATTCTAGATCCTTCTTCAGCCTCTATAAATTTGTAATTTCTCTGGCCAAGGAAAGCAAGCCAAGGTCCAGGCATGTTACGTAATGCAAAGTGATTTATGTTCTCCAGTGATTGTTTTATCTATTCCACTATTTTTGATTGAGTAATCTTGTTGTTTCTCCATTTGTCTGTCTCTGAAATTATTCTTTGCTATTGTCGTCTAAGTCTCTGAGTATAAATCTGTTGTGTGTTATGTATGCTCTGAACTAACATATACCTCAAGTGGGAAATTGAATGACGATAAGGAAGCCACACTAGTAATCTGCAGGCGATATGTGTGTCCGACGAATACAGATAAAATGTAAGGAATAGAACATTCAGGATTTGTAGAGTTGCAGATACTGCCCATTCCTGCTGAATTGTTTGTAGATTTCACGAGCAAGCAATTATAGGATCCATGCCCCCCAATAAGCAACGACAACCCGCAACATAATCCACTAAATCAGTATTACTCCATAAGGGAGAAGGGGTGATACAAAATAAAAATTATATATATATATATATATATATATATATATATATATATATATATATGATCTATCAAATTTTGAAAGGATCAAATTTTTAAATGTGTAATTTTTTTCTCAAATTTTGTATTCAAAAAAGAAATTTGTACTTTAAGGGATTTGATCCCTCAAGATACTTGATAGATTCCTAGTTAAAATGGATGTGAGTTCATAAATACGATATTTAAATAAAGCAAAATAAAAGAATTAAATACAAATAATATATATTTTTGTAAGCTTGGGAGGATTACATCTTCATCATGTCCAATATATCAAACCTATCGGGTAGGGAATTGAAATGGTAACTTCACATCAAGGGGTAGGGAATTGAAATGGTGACTTCACATCAAGGAGTGTCTTAAGAGACTCACTCACCCTCTATCCATGACCCCATGGACTAAAGACAAATAATATTAAAAGAATTAATGAAAGTAATTTTTAAAGTTCATTTTTTATTTTAAAATTTTGAGGTTTTGGAAATGATGTTAAATAATGTGAATAATTTTATGATGCAAACAAATATATTCATATAATTATAGATTATATATTTATTTTTAATAATTTTTACCTTTATATTTTTATTTAATTGTATTGAGAGGTATTTTATTTAAACATTTCACTTCGATAAATAGAGATAAAATGACAACGATAAAAATAAAATGATATGTGTGTGAAAGAAACTAGTCTAGATTCATGATTCATCTTAAATTTGGATTTATCAATCACGAAAGAGATCAAATTTATGCAGGTGCAAATCTTTCTTTAAATTTTGCACTAAAAAAAAAATTAACCTTGAAAGATTTGATGCCTTTTGTTGCTTGATAAATCCAGAATTAAAATATATCTAAATTAATAAATATGATATTTAAATAAAATGAAAAAAATTAAATACAATTAATATGAAAAGAACTAATCAAAATAATTTTTAAAATTTATCCCTCTCATCTCTTAGAAAGGTGGTCTTTTTAGCCAATAAAATAAACCAATTATACTAACTCTCAACCCTACTTTGTTTTTGTTTTTTTTTTTTTTTATTAAATATTTAAATGTTAAAAATAAATATAAAATTTTGACATATATATAATCTCAAATCAGTAATAATTAGTGAAATACAAATAATATTTACAGTAATGAATTAAAAGCTATTTCCTTAATTTTTAAATAAAGTCTATTAAGTTGTAATTGGAAAATATTAACCTAAATCATTGAAATTGAAAATGAGATTTGAAATTTTAAAGGCATTTTTAATTAAAATGATTTATATAAAGAAATTATTATAAATTATTTAAAGTAATACTATGATAAGTTTGTATCAAAACATTGTTGTCAAATTATGAATATGGCAGGATAGTAGAAATAGTCCAGAGATATAATCTATTGTTTTTGTTGTTGGAAAGAATCAAGTTGTGTCTATCTTACTTTATTTTTTTTATATAGATATAATTTTTATTTTTTTTACATTGATTATATTATTATGACAATTAATTACTATGATATTTATCGATAACTAGACATTTTCAACCATTCTTTGCTTTAGTATATATATATATATATGTCTATTTACATTAACAAAACAAAAATTATGATCATTAAATGTAAAAATATCATTTACAATAATTTTATATATGATCACAATTTTGAGAAAATAACTTCATAGAAATATTTTGTAGTCAATTTTGAGAAAGTGACCATGGTAGAAATACTTCCCAGGCTGCACCATATAATTACACTACACATCATGAATCCCACTGTGATATGAGTGATGAAAATATAAACCCTACTCTGTCCACTACAAATTTGTAGACGAAAGTCTCTCCTGGCATGATGGGACACTGTGTAACTCCACCCGTTCCATCACTCCATGGTGTTGGGCGCTGTCAATAGAAAAAATGTTAATAAATATATTTTCATAAAATCATGCATTAAGTCAATCATGGGTGCAGTACACTATACACTAGTCCAATTATTCACGTAGCTGTCAATAAAAAAAATGTTAATAAATATATTTTCATAAAATCATGCATTAAGTCAATCATGGGTTCAGTACACTATACACTAGTCCAATTATTCACGTAGTATATGTACTTAATATTTGCGGCCCAAAAAATTATGCAGAGAGATGAAAGATCATGGATACCTGCCGGATACCGTGCCAGTGAAAAACAACGTTCTCAGTTTCCATTTGATTAGTGAGTTGAACGTGGATGGTGTCCCCCACCTGCGCCTTGATGGTTGGGCCTGGAAATTGGCCATTGATGGTAATCACCAATTTCTCATAACAATCAGGGGATTTATATTCATATCTCGCATTCCATCTATAACGGTGAATTCTTGCTTTTGCAAATGACGGTACCAGCACTAGCGAAAGAAATAAGAGGCACCAAATACACATTCCATGTCGTCCCCAATTCATTTTCTAGTCCACTGAGCTGCAACGAATATTAGGATGACTTTCTAACCATTGCAGTACGTCTGCAACCCTAAAAAATGATTTTCGAGAAGTTGAAAGATGTGTAATATATAGAGTCACTATGTGAACGAGAGAAATGATTTTCTAATGTGTAGAGGAGAGTAACAACGAAGAAAATATCGCATGAGAAACTTGCAGGGCACTCAATTCAATTCAGAAGCCTCTGCAAAAATACAACCACACAAAGTCATTGGAAGTCTCTGTCGAGGATTGCTACGTGTAAGATCGTAGCATTAACACAAAAATCCAAAAATGTGTGATAAATGTCGAGACTCGAAGAATATTTCAACCACCTGCTCTTTGAAGACCAAAATCTGTGATGAAATTGAAGGCTGGAAATTTCGTTGAAACATCTCGCAGAAAAGTACCTTTGAGTAAACCTAAGGACGCCAAAGTGATGAAGTGGTTGGGTTGGAAGTATCTTTGTTCTTTTTTGGAGTGGTCCAAAAAAACGAATATCGACTTTGGGGAATGGGATAGGGATATCTTGGGAAACATAAAATATCAGTATTCATTAGGCAATCAAATACATCTTGTGATTATCTATATATATACAATAATGTTGTAAATTTTATATGAGAGATATGTATATTGTAAATATATTATCCATATTTGCTAACCTGAGTGGAAGGATTTCATTCTTTCGAGTAACTTGAATTGACCAACACATATATAACTTATCTCAAAAATGACACAAAATTCACACGTCATGGTCTTCCAGAATAATTCAAACAAGTTAGTTGCTATATACTAAGAACGAATAACGCATTAAAAGTAACTTGTTTTCAAACCTGCTTTTCTGTAACGCCATTGTCGAGAGTAGATATTGAACATTTCATTCTTTTGGCTTTACTCCAGACACCAGGCACCATTTTTGAAAAACCAGTTACTCCAGACACCAGGCACCATTTTTGAAAAACCAGTTTTTCACAACACCATATTCCACACTATTTATTTTACACTGTTAAAAAATAATAACACCATGGTCCACACTATTTATTAACATTGTTCAAAAAAAATGTTAAAGGTCATTCCACTTTTTATACCCTCCGTTGATTGCACTGTGAAGACATGTTTGCGTTTTATTCTTTCAATTGATATATCTATATATATAATTTTAACTCAATTTTTTTTATTTTTTATTTTTTTAAATATTTATTTATATGCATTGATTTTAACTAAGTTTTATTTTTTTTATATATTTATTTATATGTATTTTATTTTTTATATATTTATTTATATGCATTTTTTATTAGGAAAAAAGTTTTATAACTTTTGAACAAAAATACATATAAAGTATTAAACCTAATAAATTTGTTCGTTTCTTTTTCTTATTATAATTAAAAATAAAATAAATTTTGTATTCCATCTTTTCTAACAAAATTAAAAAACCATATTTCTAAATATTATTTTAAAAATAAACTTACCTTTTTTTGTTCATTACATATACAAAAGGTTAGAAAGTATTTATTTTTTAGTTGTGGTTAAAACAAAAATATATAATAATTATTTGTTTCTTATATGACAAACTAAAAGAGAGAATAAAAGCTAAAAGAGGTACTCCATGACTTCCATTTTCTAGCCTTCTCCATGTTCATATATATCAAAGGACCCAACTCACAATTGGAGAGCTTTTTGGAAAGATCTTAGCTTTCTAATTCTTTTCTTTACAAATGTGACTGAAGGAAAGCCATTGAAAAGAAGAGATCAAGGCTCTTAATGTGAAAATTAAAACATTTAAACAAATTCTTTTTCGAGGGCACAGTCAATAATTAATTTTGAATAGGTGTTGTCTAATTATTATACATTTTGGAGTTTTTGGTTGCAATTTGTTTTGGTCAAAATATTTGATCTTTGTTATTTAAAATCAATTTTTTATTGCAGATATGGATTCAGAACCCTGAAAACCGATTGATACTTGGATTTTGTAGAGTTTACAACTCAAACTTGTGATTCTAACAAATCTCTGTCGGATTCTATACAAATTTGACTAGAATATATACCTTAAAAACTCCAAAACTAGACTTTTAAATCACCCATTATCTTGGATTTTCTAATTTCCATCTTCCTAGAGAAATGTAAAAGGGCCCATAGCCCAACAAACTTTATCATTTGTCTCTCTACCAATATGAAAATAATAAGTATGATTTATATAGAACACCATCCAAACCCAGATTTGATGGTATGAGATTTCACGTTCAGGGCTGTGAGGTGAGAAATTACCAAATTTAGAATTGTGAGTAGGGGAGAGGGAGTGAATGTTACTTCCTTGACCAAAAAATGGATGAGTGGGATCTGTGGGACAATCAGCCATAAACTACTGGCGGCCCTCCTTCTAGCACCAGAAATGTTAACAATGTTGGATCCACTAACATTCCAGTGCTCTCCCCAATATGAGGTCCCAATTACACCTCACACCATTTGGTGTAGGATTCCCATCTGGTATCATGGCCCAATTGCCATATACTTAGAGATTTGTCTCAGCTCTTGTTGTTCAACATGAGAGTGTTACACCAGTACCTTCAAAAAGTAAGGTGAGTATGCCTCGTGAGTGTGCAACATAACTTTGTGTAGGTTATCTTACTACAAAAGGGGGAAAGAGTGAGCCTCTAAGTGAGAGGTAATAGTACCACCCAGGAAGAGACATACACGAACCAAGAAGGTTTGTCCACATCCAGCGGAATAGTCCATAATGGATGTGGCAGTCATTAAAACCAAAGTACATGGAAAGATCTGTCCACCATCCAGCTGAATAGTCCACAACGGATGTGACGGTCACTACAAGCAGTAAGCGAGAAAGGTATTTCTAGTATTTTGTGGAGTAGTCCACAAGGATGAGACAATCATGCTAACTAATACATCACATTTCCAACAAGGCAAGCACTAAAACAACTGAAATAGTTCAACTATCTTAGTACATGTGAAACAAATATGAATTACAAATGCTCAAAGAATAATCTTACAAACATCCACAAGGCATGCATGGAAACGTGCTGGCCTAAACAAGCTTCTATATTAAGAACAATTTCCAAGACACATATTTACATCATACATCACTAGGCCCAGTAGTGGGACATTGGAGCCATTCCTTTCTTCTCAAAGAACTGACTGAAACTATCTATGCTTTGTGGGAGGAGCCAAGGTGAAAAGTCCTTTCTCATACAATTGGGGGGGGCGAATGCTTGGCCCTTGTGGCTCTTGGACTACCCTCATGACTGTTCAACTTCCTATGAATTTTCAACTAACATGACTCTTCATCTTCATGTGTGTCCATTGGACTTCCACTTTACATTACATTCAATTTACAATAGATATGTCCCATAATAGTGATGTGGCCTTTGACAACTCATGACACGACTTGACATGAAAATACTGACATGGACTAGCTTGTTGAGGTGGCAATGTCAAGCCGATTCTGCTGAGTGATAGATATGTTCTTGGATGTGCTTTCTCTTATCCTCCACATAACTTGATGATCCAGGGACTTCAATGATCTTTCGTCTTGAGAGGTGGTTGCATGCATGTGTTCCCTTTTCTTGTTCTTGATAAATTTCTTTATCCATCCAGCTGTAAGAGATTCTTCTAACATGTTTGCTCCTTCCTCATCTTCTTCATTGTCTACCATGATTTAGTAGTGTACTTGTTCCTACAATTCACTCATGACGAGACGGCATGAAATCCAAAAACCTCCTAGTCTAATATGATGCATTCTTATCCATGGGTTGGGCCCGAGACAAGTAATAAGTTATGAAATAGGGCCCAATAACCTCACATTGTGCAACTCCAGGTGGTAGGGAGGGAGACTGGTTACTGAGACTGTGCATATCGTAGCTCAAGCTTGGCTGAGGAATGCTTGGCCACAATCTTCATTGCCGAAAAAAATTGCGCAGAGGCCATTGGGAGACAGGATTGTGTAGTTGAGACCATCAATGGCTACTGCAAGGTGGAATCCTGGGAGACAGGTCTACGCAGTTTTCAAAGGCAAGGAAGGACTGGGCAACAGAGGGACCTGGGAGGACAGATCTGTGCAATCCTTGGGATCAGTGAGTCCCGACTAAGGGAGGACACTAGGAGACATTTTTGCACAGTTCTGGGAGGCAAGGCTAGCTAGGGTATATGCGCATTGCAAGGTTCCAGTAAGTAGAGAGGAATCTTGATGATTGATCTTACGAAATACACAGTTTAGGTCACGCTGGGAGAAGTTACTGCGCAATTCTAGGGAGGAAGGTAATCTACTCAGCTCTGGAATTCTGTAGTGCAACTATCTCGAGGGATAGTGACAGTGCACTATGCAGTTTCTGGTAGCAGGATTGCATCATTGAGGGCTAAGACTACACATTTCGCAGTTCAATCAGGGTCCGGGGAAAGAGAGTTTCCGAGGCGGGAGAATTTTCAGAAAAATGGTTAAGTGTTGGAGGAATGAAAACTTGTGAGGAACTTGTAATTGTGATCACACACTTAGAATAATTTGATGACATGACAACATAGACCACCAAAATAACAAGACAAAGAATTACCCTCTGTGAGATTGTCTAGAGCAAAAAGTGACAAGTGCGACACTTGAGATAGACCCTAAGACGACCATGAAGACACTTGTTCGACAGTTCTTAAAACTTTGTGTATGAGTGTGATTAATGTTTACATAGCTAGGACAACTCGAAAACACAAAGAAAAACCTTCAAAAATCCCAGAAAAGAACCGTACGCATAGTACAACAATCAAACATGCCAAAATGTGAGAGTTGACCAAACAATAAAAAGGGCTGAAAAGACTCTAAGAGAGCTCATGAAATGAAATCAAGTGTTCACAACCATAAAGGGAAAGATCAAGGAAGGATCCATAATTTGAGTGCAAGATAAAATTTTGGAGGGTGTTGCAGTCGCTACAACAGTACTCTATGATACCATGATAGGATGATGAACAAGGAGATGGAGAAGTAGAGCATGTGAGAAGACACCTTTGTAGCTGAATATGCAAGCATGTCAATCAAAAGAAAGCAAAGGGACTCCAGTTTGTGACCACTGCTCAAGATCAGATATCACTGAAAACTCCTCATCTCTAATCCATATGGAGGTGGAGAAAAGAGCATTCCCAAGAAGAAACATAGAAATAAGCAGCAAGAATGACTTGACATTGCAATGTCATCATGCAATCCATGTCATCAGTCTCATGTCACATCATGAGTCGCCATGGGCCACATAACTTTTGTGGAATATGTAAATTCTTATTCAAAATGTATTGTAAAGTGGAAGTCCAAAGGGCATGTACAAAATATGAAGAGTCATATAAAGTCGAAAATTCATAGGAAGTAAAATAGTAATGAGGGTAGTCAAAGAGTCACAAGGGCGGTGAAGCATCACCCCATTGGTTATATATACACCCCCACTGTATGAGCAAAGGAATTTTCACCTTGGCTTCTCCTATAGGGCATCAGAGAGACAAGCTACTTCTTTTAGGGAGCAAGTAGTGGCTCCAACTCTCCACTATTAGAGTTTGTGGTGTTCGTTGTATACATGTGTCTTGGGACTTTTATTTAATATCTAAATCCTGATGGCCAACACATTCTTCATGCATGGATTATTAATGTTTGTAAGAATATTCTGTGAATGTTTATGATTCATGTTTGTTTTCACCTGAGTTAACATAGTTGAACTATTTCGGTTATTTTATTGCTTATCATATTGAGAATTTGTTGTAATAGTTGTAATATCCGTCGCTTGTTTGTAGACTATTCCACTGGATGTTAGACATATATCTCTTGTTTGTGTGTGTTTCTACTAGAGTGGTACTATTACCTCTCTCTTAGAGGCTCACTTTATTTTCCCTCTGTAGTAGAAGAACCTTACTACGCCTAAAATAGAAAACTCACTAGACACACTTACTTTATTTTCAAAGGCACACATGTGTTCCTCTCTCTTGCTGACAATTAGAGCCAAGACAAATATTTAAGAAAATAGTAATTGGTCTGTATTCTGAATCGGGCTCCTATCACAAACCGCATGATGTCTAATGGGGACCACATATCAGGGAGACCCCTTGAATGTTGGCAGGTCTCGCACTATCAATTTTTCTGGCGCTAGAAGTAGGGTAGCCTAATTTTTATGGTTGATAAACTCACCCACCTTCATCATACTTCTTTCGTTCAAGTAAACACTATTCTGAGCAACTCCCCTATTCATATTCTTGAATTTGGTGAATATTCTCAGCCCGATCTTGAACAAATTTGTGAAATCCCTTATGAGCACATCTAGGCCATATGGCCTATAAACCATACGTTTGCAAAGGCTATCAGGCTTACTCTTGGAGAACACAATCTACCTTATTTTCCAAAGAAGAACACAACCAATCCTACCAGGATAGTGGTCTAGACAGTTGAAGATCAGGTTCTCACTAGCCTTGAAGAGTTATAAGAGATTGTAGAAAGCACGAAGAAACTAGAGAAACCTCTATCTTTTAATGAAGATGATGCAGAAAATTTTGTACTGTTAGGTCCCTATAATACGTGTAGTCCCCTTATTGTAATTGTTAGTATATCCCCTTTATTGTTATTGTTGTGTCCCCCCCATATTACTATTGTTGTGCCCCATAGAAGCCCACTATTGTAATTCTTGTGCCCTTACATTATTATTGTTATATAGGTGTTGTAGCGATTGCAACACCCTCCAAAATTTTGGGCTACATCCAAATTTGAAGCCTTCCTTGGGTTTTTCCTTGATGTTTTCAAGTGCTCGAGCTCATCCCATGAGATCATGTTAAGTCATTTCATCCTCCTCGCTTGACCGTTCATCAGACACATTTTTACATGTTCGTTACAATGTCATGCTTGTAGACATGTTCTGGCTATGCACAAAGTCTGGATTCATGTGTACAAGTTATATTCGTTATGTAAGAAATTGTCGCACTCACACACAAAGTAATATGCAATGTTGTGTAAGTGTTGTTGCAGTCGTTCAATGATATATCACGAGTGTCGTGCTTGTCACCCACAGCCATTGGTCATTCACGTTGAATGTATGTTGTCTTGATGGTTCAAGGTGTCTTGTTGTCGAGTCATGTTGAGTGTGTGTTCGCAAGGTCATGTATGCACAAGTCCACTCGCTCACACACTTAGTCATTTTGTTGAACCATTGTCAACCGGACCTCCATTGAGATGCATTGCGCAGTCTTAGCCATTAGTGATCATGTATTGCTACCCAGAATTGTGCATAGGTTGAGGCTTCCTCCTAAGCAGTCTGCACTACGCAATCCTAGAATCGACCCGACTGACTGCCACCCAGAACAACACAAAAGTTGCTCAGCAAGTCATCTCAATCTGCACTGCCCACAAGAAAATATATCAAGCCTCCAACTGGTCAACTAGAGAGTTTGACTGCGTAGTGACCCCTTGCTTCACTCCTCCAAGAAATTGTGAAGAAGTTACCAAACATTCCCGCTTCCACTGACTAAATAAATTGCATAGACTTGAAGGATAGGAACCCATTGCCTGTCACTGTACTGTCCTCGAAATTTACACAATTTTGTAATCCAATCACCCTGTCAGTTGGCCTACTTCTCCTCCTAAAAACTACATACTTTTGATGCGTTGTCTCCTAGCTACCCAGCATCCCGCTCAACCCAGAAACTATGCAGGGATGTCCTGCAGGCCATCCTCCCACCTCTGTACATTTTTGGCCAGTAATCTCCCGCAACCCGCTGGCAGCTTCCCCAGAGAATTGACATAGTTTTCACTATCAGTGTCCTCCCTGCTGCCTGCACTACCTCCCCTTGAAAAATTGGCAGATCTATCCTCTAGCCGAGCCAAATCCCGCAGAAAGTCACTGCTAATCCGGACTGCCCATCTCATCCTCCGAGTGACCTTTGTGCAATTTTCCTTGATAGTTCCCGAAGCTCGCATCCTAGCCTGAAATGTACTCTGCGCAGTTTCAAAGCCTTGCCTCCTCTCTCAGTCACTTGCACCTGAAAGTGAATGATAATGAATCATGGTATACTAGGATATTTCTAGATTTGATGTTGTCTCATCATGAGTTATTGCAGGGACATGTACATGGATGAGACATGACGCGACGACGAATGGGATGAATAAGGAGCACATGCTAGGAGAGTTCTTCGGGAATGGATGAACACATGGATCATGCCAAGTACAAGCAAAGGAGAGACATGCACGTTCAACATCAAGTGAACACCAAGACCATCGAAGACTCTACACACCTTTCCATGCGGAGATGAAGGTATGATACACCAACGTCACATTCATCACTCAACAACACTGTAGCTCAACATGGACACCACCAACAACATGAACATACAAGCACTGTTGTGTCAAGTCATGTCATGAGTCAACTCATCCACATCAGTACTATGGGCCATACTGTTGTAATCAATGTAATGTAACTTAGAAGTCCAAGTAACCCACATGTAAATTTGAAGAGTCATGTAAGTCAAATAGTCACGATGGAACTCGAACAGTCACAAGTGTCATATTCATCCTTGGCTATATATACCCCTCATTTGTACATGCAAAGGACATTTCACCTTTTCTCCTCCCACATAGCCTTGAGTGTCTGTAGTCTTTTCTTTGAGGAGCAAGCAATGGCTCCAATGCCCCGCTATCGGGGTTAGTGATGTATGGTGTACTAATGTGTCTTGGAACTTTTTCTTAATTCAGAAGCTTGATAATAGGCCAGCACGTTTTCACACATGTATTGTATTCGTTTGTAAGACTATTCTTTGGATGCTTGTAATGCATGTTTCTTTAACTTGTATTAAGACAGTTGAAAAATTTTAGTTGTTCTAATACATATGCTTTCGAAAATGTGTTTTATAATTTGTAAACAATGTCTCGCCCGTGTGGACTATTCCACCGGACACTCGACATAACCATTCTCATAAAATTGTTATAATGACCATCACACTCGTGTGGACTATTCCGTTGGGTGGTGTACATGCTATCCATTCACTGTGTGTTTGTGACTGCCGCATCCGTGTGGACTACTCCGCCGGAAGCTGCACACGTCATGTTGTGTTGTGTGTCTCTAATAGAGTTGGGACTATTCCCTTTCGACTTTAGGCTCACCTACATCCTCTCCCTTTGCGGTGAAAGAACCTTGACATAAGTAACACTAAGAACTCACCATGCACGTGAACCTCGTTGTTCGAAGACAAAGCAACCCACTCTCATGTGCTAACAAGCAAGAGCTAAGGAAAACCTTTAAGACAATGGAAACTGGGCCACCATACTAGATGGGACTCCCACACCAAACAATGTGCGGTCTAGTTGGGACTTCATAGCGGGGAGATACCCTAAATGTTGGCGGGTCCAGCACCGTCAAAATTTCTGGCTCTAGAAGGAGGGACACCAGTTGTTTATGGTTGAATTTCCTCTCACCCCCACTCATTAATCATTTGGTCAAGGAAGTAACTCGCACTCCCTCTCACCTACGCGCAACTATGAAGTCGGTTACTCCTCACCTCCTAGACGTGAACATGAAATTTCGTATCAACACCTCCGCTTTGTCCGTCCCATCACTCGTCAATTTTACAAAGTAGTTGGACTAATCCCAGGAATACAATATCTTCCATACTCATCAAGGAAGCCAAAGACCACTCCCACAGGAGTTGTTGTATCATCTATGGTTGAAGGTCTGGCAGAAGATATTGGGAATGGAGAGGAACCTCTAGCCTTCCAACATGGAGAATGAGACACCCTCGTGATATTGGGCTCAGGTTCTAGTACAGGAGGCAGAGGGGAAGGAAGCAGAGGAGGCAAAGGTGGAGATGAACCAACATACTCAAAGCCGAAACGAAAGATTCCGAAGAAGAGGAGGAGGATGAAGAAGAAGAAGACATGGCTGACCAAAACTTGGAATGGATGACTCAAGGACCATGGGCTCTCTCAGGTGCTTTGCATAGGATGCCAAAGCATTTGGAGGGAATTCTCACAAATTATGACCTTGACAGAGCAGTGAATGTAGAAGATCACTTGGACAACGTCTACTTACAGCTACAAATACTCGAGGTACGGTACGACGACATTGCATGAAGATTCTTTCTGTGTACCTTGGATGGCCACACAAAATTCTGGTTTCACAACCTTCTTGTCAACTCCATCCATAATTGGGGTATGTTCAAACGGGTGTTTTTGGAAAAATTCATTGATGACAAGACCTTGACCATGTTTCTCAAAGAGTTGGGCAGTTTTAAGAGGGAGTTGAAAGAAAAGGTAAAAGATTTCAATCAGAGGTTTTTGTGCATATTGAACAAGTTTTCAACAGACACGAAACCTCATGACTCCATCATTGTCGACTATTCTACATCTGCACTGCCAACTAGTATTACGCAATTTGTCAAGCGAGCTGTGAAACCAACATTATTAGAAAACTGCGATAAGGAAATCACTGTGGAGAAAGACCAGTGCATGATTGGAATCATCAAGGATGATGAACCAACAAAGTACTCTAGAGATGCGAGCAGGAAGCACTAGGATGTAGCGAGTAAGGGTAAAGACAAGGAAGAAAGTGACTTTGAAACCCTTACTCATCTTGTCAAGAACTTGACAATAGAGGTGTCTGAGCTGATACAACGAACAATCGACACATATGCGAGCAGCTAGCCTCCCATACAAAATAAAGGAAGCATGTCATTCAATCACTTCCCGGCTAAAACTGTGCAGAGCTCTAGCTTAGTGTCTAGATATAACAATGTGTGAACGATTACTTTTTCTCTTTCCATAAAGATGATCACCAGAAAGGGTCCTATTCATATTTGAAATGAGTTGCAGACTCATTATGAAACCACACACAAAACGTAGCAATAAGTACACAGTGAAAACTAAGAGACACAGATGATGACAAAGATGTTGCACCTGAGGAGGCACCCAGCACTGGGTAGGTGCTCAACATGTATTACTACTCACAAGAAGCGAGAAAAATGAACATCGAGAAGGAGCCCCAAAAGAAAAATGGTCAATACAATCTCAAAAGTCAAGGGGCTCCCCCTACATTTGGGGAAATGCGAGAAAACCTTGAACTATTGAGGAAGTTTGACCCATCAGTCATCTAAACACAAAGCAAGCCCAGGAAGACAACAATAGATAAGGGTACATCCACAAGTAGTAAACTGCAAAACACTCTGTTGGACAGTACAAACACGGGTCTGACCCCGAACATCTCGATGAGTCTACCCGTTCTTGAATACAACATTATGGAAGACATGAAGAAAACTCGCGCAAATATCTCTTTGTTTGAGTTAGCTAAGATTCAAAGTCAACGGGATATTCTACTACATGCGGTGGGGAAAACATCTTCAGACAATGCAACCTCTACTAGCAAGGGAACAAGCACATCTCCTGGTTCACTCACAACTGTGCTTAACACACTCTGGATGGAAGAAGCAAACTCCATTTGCCCTTAATTCTTGCTTTCGTTCAAAATATTTAACTCCAATGTTCACAATTGTTCGGTTGATTCTGGAGCATCAACCAACGTTATGCCACTCTCCATCGTTAAGAAGATCAATGCGCAATGGAACAAGACATCTGCGCAGATCATCCAACTTGATTGGACATGTGTATCAACCATTGGTGAACTTCGAGATGTGATCATCCGATTATCTCATGACGACCGAATTCACCAGTGCATTAACATTGTTGTTGTGGACATACCGAAAGCATATGGCTGACTACTCAGTAGAGACTAGTCTAGCAAGTTGAATGGGTACTTTGCTATAGAATGGTCACACTTGTGGCTTCTGTACCAGGGCAAAAGCAATCAAATCCGGGTGTTATCTAAGAGATACATGAGACACAACATCACTCCCATCAATGGTGAGAACGAAACATTGGCTTTCGCAGAGCTCATGTTCGACAACTGCCTCTTGGAAACAACGTTGGGGTGTTATCTCGCACAACTAGCTAAAATCCCACAAGACATGCAGTTGGGTCTCCTTCCTTCCCCAACTGATGGAAATTAAAACTATACAACACATTGTAACACTAGTAGTAGTAGAAGTAGCAGTAGCAGTAGTACAAGCCCGTCAAACGGTCAATGTACAGATGAGTTATGGACCATGTATTTTGACAAATCAAAGACATAGGATGGCTCTAGAGTCGAGTGTGTCTTGATTGACCCAAATCACTGGAAATATTTGATCTCAAGCCGCTTGGAGTTTGAGTGCACGAACATTGTTGAATACGAAGCACTCGTGTTGGGCTTGCAAAAGGCCATCAGCCTCAATGTTGTTGTGCTCAAAGTGGTAGGTGATTTAGAAATCATGGTACAACATGCACATAACACCATACAATGTTTATCACCTCATCTCAAAAGTTACCAGTAAGAGGTATGGTGACTAATCTCTAACTTCTAAGCATTGAATATCACTGTTGTGCCAAGAATGCGTAATGCAGTTGTCAATTCTTTAGCAAACTCAGCTTCTAGGATGTCACCACGTAGGGATAGATTTATTGTTGAAATTTTGTACAAGCCTTCTATCCATGATAACATAACTAATCTATGTGTTTTTTACGATGATCAACGGATACTACACTTCATGACCAACACTGATGTCTTCAAAGATGTAGCAATTGACGAAGACAAGCATGAGCAGTATCTACAAGCTGGGGCTGATGACAAGAAATGAAACCTCATCCCCAAGGATGTCGTATCTCTAGAAAATCTCTATGACTTGCAGAATCTCTTTCAAGGGCCAAGGAACAGCAAAACCCATAGTTCCACCATGATGCACGAACAGATAAACTTGGGAACAGAACAAGATCCTCATTTTGTTAAGCTCGGTATGTGTTGCACACAGCAGGAGCGACAAACCTTTGTCCGCTTGTTCAAACAGTACTAGGATGTGTTCATGTGGACATATGATGATCTGAAAACGTACGAAATGCGAATAATCCAACATTTGATTCCAGTCAAAGAAGGGGTCACACCATTTCAGAAGATCTGAGGAAAGTACATCCATCACTTGAACCCCTCATATAGAAAGAGTTGACCAAGATTTTGGATGCACAGATCATATATAGAGTTCGTCATTCCACATGGGTTTCCAACCTTATTCCTGTACGTAAGAATTTTTTGGATATCTGCTTGTTCATTGATTTCCGAAACTTGAATTGTGCCTCGGACAAAGAAAATTACCTCGTGTTGTCTATGGAACATATTTTACAGACAATATTTGGGGCAGAGATATTTTCCTTACTTTACGGGTTTTCAAGATATAACAAGGTTCTGGTAACAGAACCTGATCGACTTAAAACTACCTTCTGTACCAAGTGGGGTATGTTCACATATAGACGAATGCCATTTGGACTCGTCAATGCAGGTGCAACCTTTTAGCGTTCCATGGACATCACCTTCTGTGGAATCATCAGACAGAGCGTAGTGGTGTACCTTGATGACGTGACTATCTTTTCAAGAAAACAGTGAGACCACATACGCCATCTAAAGAAGATATCTGAGCGATGCCAGAAATACAGGATTTCCTTGAATCCCAAAAAGAGCATGTTTGCAGTGTCTGAGGGAAATCTCCTTGGGAACATAATTGCCATTAGTGGGATCAAGGTTGATCTGGACCAGGTCCGGACCATTATACAGATCCCTCACCCAACCAAGAAGAAAGCAATGCAGTCCTTCTTGAGAAAGATAAACTTCCTTCGAAAGTTCATCTCGGACTATGTGCAGATAGTAAAACCAATGGAATATATGATCAAGAAGGATGCAATATATAACTGGGGCAAGAGGGAAAAGAACGCATTCACCTGTATCAAGCAGGCTATAGCAGAAGCGCCTACACTTTATAGCCTATATTTTAACAAAGATTTATTTCTATACACTTGCCTCTGAAAACTCACTTGTTGCAGTACTCGCTCAGAAGGATGAGCTGAACGACGAATGTCCCATCTCCTTCATGAGCACAAGCATGTAGGGACCCAAACTCAACTACCCCACCATTGATAAACAAGCATAAGTAGTGTATAAGGTGGTGAAACACTTCAGACCCTACTTACTAAAGAACCATTGCATAGTCTATGTCCCTCACCTAGAAATTCGCTCACTGCTTGTACAACAAGATCTGGGTGAATGATGTGCGAACTATATGGCAGGCTTGCAAGAGTATTATCTTGAAATCTGGTCAGTTCACACCATCAAGGGTCATGGTATCTATAGACTTGCAATTAAGGAAATTCATGCACAGGATGAAGAAGAAGAACTCAATGGTTGGGAGCAAGAAATCGAGATGTATGATGTAGAGCTAGCACCACCCACTGCATGCAGAAAGTCTTGGTACAAAGATGTGTGCTAGTACCTTGAGCAAGGAACCATACCCTCCCACTTCTCCATTAGACATAAGAGGGAACTATGCCTCAAAGCTTTATCCTATCAGTTGGTGCACAAAGTGCTTTACAAAATGCATAGTAAAAAAATCTTGCTCAGGTGCCTGGAGACACATGACTTAGAGAAGGTCTTGCATGATCTGCATGACGAACCGGCACGAGGCCACTTCACGGAAAATACCACTGCACATAAATTTATGCGAGTTGGTTTTTACTGGCCCACATTGTTCAAGGATGCACATGAATATGCCCGCAAGTGCCTGGTCAGTCAGTGATGTGCCGACAGAACACGAAGGTCAGTAGCCCTTCTGCATCCCATTGCAGTGACCAACATGTTCCAACAATGGGGCTTGGACATCATTGGGGAAATTTTCCCGCATTCATCAAAAAAACACCACTACATCCTAACAGCTACTGATTACTTCACGCGATGGACAAAAGTAGTTACACTCAAGTAAGTGAATGACTAGGAAGTCATCAGCTTCCTCCAACAAAACATCATCTCACGCTTTGGCATTCCAGTATCACTTGTGTTTGGAAATGTAATTTACTTTTAATCTTTAAAGCTTTATGATTTTGCATTGCAGTATGGTATTGTCCTTAAGCACTCATCTAACTACTACCTGCAAAGAAATGGTCTCGCAGAATCCACAAATAAGAACCTTATTTGAATCATCAAGAAGACCATTTACTTTTAACAACGAAACTAGCACTCCGATTTGACGAATGCCTTATGGGCTGACCTTGTAACACCCAAACCCTCTCTGAACACTTTGCCATACTTCCTGATTTATGGGAAATAATTCATCCTACCACCAAACATCTACTTGTTTGCACTCCAACTGTCCCAAGAATCCCAAGGCAAGCTTTGGCTGCTAGTTCAGCGTAGGATGGATACACTTCACAAGTTGCAGGAAGAAAGGATGAGAGCAAAAGAAAAATGTACACTCCACCAAAACCGTATCAAGAGATGGTTCAATAAGAAGTCTACAGGGAACACTAACTTCAATATTGGTGACTTGGTCTTGAAATGGGACAGACCCCATGAAGACAAAGGAAAACATACGAAGTTCCAGTCCCTGTGGATTGGTCTATACACTATCCATGAGAAGCTTTACCCACACACGTATCATCTGCAATCACTTGACGGGAGGATTGACAACCTTCCTGTCAACAACCAAAATCTCAAACACTATTTTCAGTAGGTCGAGGCTCCGCCTCGCGCCATGTACATAGTTTGTTTGCTGCTTATTGTTTTTTCACTTTTCTTACTATTTTTGTTTCGTTTTGTTTTGTTTTCTTAGTAACATGCTATTTTTGGTTTTGTAAATAAGTGCTGCCCTCCACTGAGTTCTAAATTTTGAATGAGTATGTGGCTGATATCCAAAGAGTCTTGTGACACTGCAACACTTGGCCGGTCCTATGTTTGTCTTCTCTATGCTTGATTATAACCTTTGGCCGATGAAATCTTGACAGAAAATACAAGTTGTCTGCAAGGGAAGCTTGTGTCCAATCGTGAACCTGTGTCCACACTAGGAAATCCCATGCATGTACTCAACCTTCTGCTCTGTGTGTTCAAGCTCATCCAAATAGTAGAAATGGAGAAGGGACAAATCTGAACAAGCAAACGTATGTAAGAGGTCTTACATGATTCTCTGAAGGAACAACCTCTTCTACTCTCAATAAGTCGGGATCCCTCTTCTTCCCTAAAAATAAATAAGTGCCTATGCACAATCCTCTTAAAAAATAAAAAGGCGAAAGAAGAGAAAGGCTCACTCGTAGTGGAGGAATGTGTGTGTTCCTACGTGACTCCATCGGGGTACTATCTAGGCTTCCTGGCAGCGAAGCAACACTAGAGATGAAAAGTTATACTCTGAAATTTTTTGACTCACAAGCCAAACTACCCTTCCCGATTTCAAAACAGTGTGATCAAGATGAAACTTGTTGTTGTGTTTGACTGATTTGTCGAAAGGTGAATCTTGTCTGTCCATGGGGTAAGTGGGGAAGCCGAATTAACCCGCACAATGATTCAATACTCCATGAAATATGAAGGCACTGTGCTGTCAATGGACCAAAACAAAGAAGCTGGTATTCAACCAGTGCATCGCCAAGTATTTTAGTGGCGGCAACACCCTCCAAAATTTTTGCCTACATCCAATTTCAGAGCCTTCCTTTGGTTTTTCCTTGATGTTTGCAAGCGCTCGGGCTCATCCCATGAGCTCGTGTTAAGTCTTTACACCCTCCTCGCTTGACCGTTCACAGGACATATTTTAGCGTGTTGGTCATAATGTCATGCTTACAGCCATGTTCTGGCTATGCACAAAGTCCGTCTTCATGTGTACAAGTTGTAATCACTATGTAAGCATCTGTCGCACTCACACATGAAGTTGTATGGAATGTCGCGCAAGTGTCGTCGTGGTCATTCAACGATCTCTCACAAGTGTCGCGCTTGTCACCCACACCCGTTGGTCGCTCACACTGAGTGTATGTTGTCTTGATGGTTTGAGGTGTCTTGTCATTGAGTCATGTTGAGTGCGTGTTCGCAAGGTCATGTATGCACAAGTCCACTCATTCACACACTTAGTCATTTTGCTGAAACTCTATCTACTAGACCACCCTCCAATAGTCGAACCTCCATTGAGCTACACTGCCCAGTCTCAGCCCTTAGTGATCATGTACTACTACCTAGAATTGCGCAGAGCTTGAAGTTGCTTCCCAAGCAGTCTGCATTGCAAAATCCTGGAATCGACCCAACCGACTACCACCCAAAATAGTGCAGAAGTTGCTCAACAAGTCATCTCAATCTGTGCTTCCTGCAAGCAACTCTATCAAGCCTCCATCTGGCCCACAGGAGAGTTTGACTGGGTAGTGACCCCAGGAATCACTCCTCCAAGAAATTGCGCAGAAGCTGCCAAACATGCCCACTTCCGCTGACTGAAGAAATTGCGAATACATGAAGGACAGGCACCCATTGTCTGTCACTGTATTGTCCTCGAAATTTGTGTGGTTTTGTCATCCTGTCACCCTATTAGTCAACCTACTGCTCATCTTGAAAACTGTGCAGTTTTCATGGGTTGTCTCCCAGTTTCCCAGCATCCCGCTCAACCTAGAAATTACGCAAGGATGTCCTGTAGGCCAGCCTCCCAACTCTACGTAGTTTTGGCCAGCAAGCTCCCGCAGCCCCTGCTAGCCTCCCTGGAGAATCTACGTAGTTTTCATTGCCAGTGTCCTCCCTGCTGCCTGCACTCCCTCCCTTGAAAAATTACGCAGATCTACCCTCTAGCCGAGCCAGATTCCACAGACAGTCACTGTTGATCCAGACTGCCCATCTCAGCCTCCGAGTGACCTCTTTGTAATTCTCCTTGATAGTACCCAGAGCCCGCATCCTAGCCTGAAATGTGCTCTACGCAGTTTCAGAGCCTTATCTCCTCTACCAGTCACCTGCACCCGAAAGCGAAAGATAATGCATCATGGTAGACTAGTTTATTTCTGGATTTGATGTCATCTCGTCATGACAGATTGCAGATATATGTACATGGATGATACATGGCGCAATGACGAGCGAGATGAACAAGGAGTGCACGCTAGGAGACTTGTTCGCGAACGGATGAACACATGGGGCATGCTATGTACAAGCGAAGGAGAGGCATGCACGTGCAACATCAAGCGAACACCAATTCCATCAAAGACTCCACACACCATTCCATTCAGAGGTGAAGCTATGATACACCAAGATCATATTCATCACTCAGCAATATTGCAACTCGACATAGACACCACCGCAACATGAACATACCAGCACTGTCGTGTCGAGTCATGTCATGAGTCATATCGGCCACATCACTATTGTGGGCCATATTGTTGTAATCACTGTAATGTAATGTGGAAGTCCAAGAGACCCACATGTAAAGTTGAAGATTCATGTAAGTCAAACAGCCATGAGGGAAGTCAAACAATCACAAGGGTCAGTTTCACCCTTGGCTATATATACCCCTAATTTGTACATACAAAGGGTTTTTCACCTTGGCTCCTCCCACATAACCTTGAGAGTTTGTAGTCTTTTCTTTGAGGAGCGAGCAGTGGCTCCAATGCCTCGCTATCGGGGTTAGTGATGTATGGTGTACTGATGTGTCTTGGAACTTTTGCTTAATTCAGAAGCCTGATAATAGACCAACACATTTTCACACATGTATTGTATTCATTTGTAAGACTATTCTTTGGATGCTTGTAATGCATGTTGCTTTAACCTGTATTAAGACAGTTGAACTATTTTGGTTGTTCTAATACATATGCTTTCGAAAATGTGTTGTATAAGTTGTTAACGTTGTCTCGCCCATGTGGACTATTCCGCTAGACACTCGACAGAACCATTCTCATAAACTTGTTATAACGACCGTCACACTCATGTGGACTATTCCGTTGGGTGTTGTATGTGCTATCTGTTCACTGTGTGTTCGTGACTGCCGCATCCATGTGGACTACTCTGTCGGACGCTGCATACGTCGTGTTGTATTGTGTGTCTCTAACAGATTTGGGACTATTCCCTTTTGACTTGAGGCTCACCTACACCTTCTCCCTCTGCAGTGAAAGAACCTTGACACAAGTAACACTAATAACTCACCAGACACGCGAACATCGTTGTTCGAAGACAAAGCAGGCCACTCTCATGCATTGACAAGCAAGAGCTAAGGGAAACCTTTAAGACAATGGAAACTGGGCCATCATACCAGATGGGATTCCCACACTAAACGGTGTGAGGTCTAGTTGAGACTTCATACCATGGAGATCCCCTAAATGTCGGCGGGTCCAACACCGTCAACAGTAGACTCTAATTATATTGTGACCCCTTAGAATCCTATATATACAAAGGGGGTCTTTTCATTTGTATTATCCAAGAAATACAAGCATGCAAAATAAGTAGAAAGAATATCAATAACAAGAGGAAGAATGTAAATCTAAGTAGCAAGAGGATAGAGAGATGATTTGAATTGAAATGAATTCTCTGTGAACTGCAAGAGATTCACCACAACCAATGTTTTTGATTTTCAATGCCCATTAATTTTCCTTGATAGTTCCTTTAGCCCGCATCCCAACCTGAAATGTGCACTGCACAGTTTCAAAGCCTTGCCTCCTCTCTCGATCACTTGCACCTGAAAGTGAAAGATAATGAATCATGGTATACTAGGATATTTCTCGATTTGATGTTGTCTCGTCATGAGTTATTGCAGGGACATGTACATGGATGAGACATGACGCGACGACAAATGGGATGAATAAGGAGCGCATGCTAGAAGAGTTGTTCGGGAATGGATGAACACATGGATCATTCCAAGTACAAGCGAAGGAGAGACATGCGCGTTCAACATCAAGCAAACACCAAGACCATCGAAGACTCTACACACCTTTCCATGCGGAGGTGAAGGTATGATACACCAACATCACATTCATCACTCAACAACACTGTAGCTCGACATGGACACCACCAACAACATGAACATACCAGCGCTATTGTGTCAAGTCATGTCATGAGTCATCTCGTCCACATCACTATTGTGGGCCATACTATTGTAATCAATGTAATGTAACTTGGAAGTCCAAGTAACCCACATGTAAAGTTGAAGAGTCATGTAAGTCAAATAGAAACAATGGAACTCAAACAGTCACAAGGGTCATATTCATCCTTGGCTATATATACCCCTCATTTGTACATGCAAAGGACATTTCACCTTTTCTCCTCCCACATAGCCTTGAGATTCTGTAGTCTTTTCTTTGAAGAGTGAGCAATGGCTCCAATGCCCTGCTATCGGGGTTAGTGATGTATGGTGTACCGATCTGTCTTGGAACTTTTTCTTAATTCAAAAGCTTGATAATAGGCTAGCACGTTTTCACACATGTATTGTATTCGTTTGTAATACTATTCTTTGGATGCTTGTAATGCATGTTTCTTTAACTTGTATTAAGACAGTTGAAAAATTTTGGTTGTTCTAATACATATGCTTTCGAAAATGTGTTTTATAAGTTGTAAACGATGTCTCGCCCGTGTGGACTATTCCACCGGACACTCGACATAACCATTCTCATAAAATTGTTATAATGACCATCGCACTCATGTGGAATATTTCGCTGGGTGTTGTACATGCTATCCGTTCACTATGTGTTTGTGACTACCGCATCCTTGTGGACTACTCCGACGGAAGCTGCACACATTGTGTTGTGTTGTGTGTCTCTAATAGAGCTGGGACTATGCCCTTTGGACTTGAGGCTCACCTACATCCTCTCCCTCTGCGGTGAAAGAACCTTGACACAAGTAACACTAAGAACTCACCATCCACGTGAACCTCGTTGTTCGAAGACAAAACAACCCACTCTAATGTGCTGACAAGCAAGAGCTAAGGAAAACCTTTAAGACAATGGCAACTGGGCCATCATACTAGATGGAAGTCCCACACCAAACGATGTGCGGTCTAGTTGGGAATTCATAGTGGGGAGATACCCTAAATGTTGGCGGGTCCAACACCGTCAAAATTTTTGGCGCTAGAAGAAGGGACACCAGTTGTTTATGGTTGAATGTCCTCTCACCCCCACTCATTAATCATTTGGTCAAGGAAGTAACTCTGTTGGGTCCCTATAATACTAGTGATTACCCCATTACTATTGTAGTTATACCCCTTATTTATATTGTTGTGCCCCTATTACCCCCATATTATTATTTCTGTGCCCCATAGAATCCCTCTATTGTTATTTTTGTGGCTTTATATTATTATTGTTAGGTCGGCTGGATTATATTGTGACTCCTTAGACTCCTATATATAGAAAGGAGGTTTTGTCATTTGTATCATCCAAGAATTGTTCATTTATGTAATGTAAAGGAGGTTTCCCCCTCGAAGAGGCTGAATTCTAAGGCGTTGATCTATCTTTTCTATCTTTTCTTGAGCTGGTTTCATAACATTTGGTATCAGAGCTTTGGATTCTAGGGTTTCGCTGCTCCAAACAGGTCATCGTGGCATTTTCGCTATAACTTTTTTTCTGTGACGTTTCAGAAGTCGCAAAAAAAACCCATTTGAGAAGAAATCGCGCTGAACCTTGGGTCCGAATTTCAGAGCTTTTCGCACGACATTTTCAGAGATATGATCTGAGGAAGTTGGTCTTTTTGCAGACTCCTGAATTACATTCAAAACAGGTGACCTGGGGAAAATCGTCATAACTTTCTCTCTGGGGATCGGATTGAAATTTCGTAAGAAGGTACAGAAAGAGGACGGACTGTAGTTTCTTGTGGGTGTTTTGTAGATCCAAAGGTTGAAACAGTGACTCGTGGCACGTCGTACAAGTTAGCTCTACTGAACTAGTCTATAATCAAGTCACTGTGGGAGATTTCGCATAACTCTTCCTTGGAGAATCCAATTTGGGCCAGACTTGTGGCATTGGAAAGAGGACACAGAGAGATACTACAGGTCACAATTTCAGAACTAGATGACTGGAAAGTACAGAGATACATCAGAGGCAATATCGAGCTCCTACAAAGTGAAAAAAGGTGTGTAGATTTTTTTAAATTTTTGCTTAAGCTTGGTTTGAAAATTTATTTTGAAAGAATTCAAAGGGCATAGTATAGCATTATTATCGGTAACTGATGCCCCAAGGAAAGAAAATGCAAACACCTAGTAAGGAACCTGAAAGCTCTAGCATGACTCATGAAGAAGAGGAAGAAATGCTACATGATATATCAAAATTACAAGAACAAGTGCAACAAATGTCACGCTCACAAAAGTTAACAGATGCTAAGATAAATGGCGTGGAAGCTAAGATAAATGGCGTGGAAGCTAAGATGAATGGCATGGAAGCTAAGATGGACAATTTGAAGATAGATTTGAACACAAATTTGAAGACAGGCATGGCAGATTTGAAGACAGATTTGACTAATTTTCTACAAGAAATACTTACTAATGGTGAAAAGGTAGTAAAGGAAACTCATGATGAGAACAAAAGAAATGTTAATCATGATTCCATAGATGCTAATGTTGGATCGAAGAATCACCATATTCCAAAAATCGATATGAGGAAGTTTGATGGCAAGGATCCCGCCACATGGATATTACAGATGGAGCAATTCTTCGATCTCAATAATGTGCAAAACACACAAAAGGTACGTATGGCAACTTTATATTTGGAACCAAATCAGTTTGTATGGTATCAATGGCTTTGTTCTCGTAAACAATTTATCACTTGGGCAATTTTTACGGAAGAATTGATAGCACATTATGAGGATACAAAAAGCAACACTTTTTTTAGCCAATTGATAAGTCTCAAACAAAAGGGTTCAATAATGGAGCACATTGAGGAGTTCCAAAAATTGAACATAAGGGTAAAAGATATTCCAGAGGAGCATAGGATTGATGTGTTCATAGGGTCTTTAAAGGATAATATCCAACATGATGTGCGCCTTTGGGAACCTGATTCATTAGAGAAGGCATTCAGGTTAGCAAGAAAAATGGAAAGCAAAATTATGGCAACTAGGAAGCATACCATTCACAACTATAAAGACGGAAGTGTTGTTGCCCATAGTCTTCCACAACCTACAAGGTTGACACCACAACAATTGGAAGAAAAAAGAGCAAAAGGGCTTTGTTACAATTGTGATAGCAAATACACAAAAGGTCATAAGTGTGCTGAGAAGAAATTATTCTACATAGATTGTGAAGAGGAAGAAGAAAAGGAGCAAGAAAGGTCAAAAGAAGAGGATATATTCCAGGAACAAAGCCTAGATGAAGAACAAATAAATCCGACCATATCTTGTAATGCATTGGCGGGAATTACCACTCCTCAAACCATCAAGATAGAAGGACAAATCAAGAAGAAAAAGGTAATAGTGTTGATTGATTCAGGAAGCACCCACAATTTTATTCATTGTAGGGTAGCAAAAGAATTGAATTGCTTCCTATATCCAGCACCAGAGTGTCAAGTGATGATTGCAAATGGAGGAACAATAAATTGTTCTGGAAAGTGCCATAATATCAAGCTATCCATGGGAGAATATGTATTGACTAGCCCAATGCTTTCCATTCCAATGGGAGGTGTTGATGTTGTACTAGGAGTCCAATGGCTACAATCCTTGGGTACAATAGCTTTTAATTTTCAAGAACTTTTCATGAAATTTTCTGTGGAAGGAAAGGAAGTTGAATTAAGGGGTATTGCAGGGAAACCAGGAAAGATAATCAGCTCTAATGGCATGACAAAGCTTCTAAAAAAGGAGCAAAGAGGTGTAATTGCACAATTATGTTCGCTAGATGTTTCCACATTGGAATCATCTATTTCTCCAGATCTCCAAAAAGTCCTGGACAATCATTCCAAGGTATTTGAGACTCCCAAAGGTCTCCCACCTATGCGTGATCATGATCATGCTATTCATCTGATTCCAGGAAGTGTTCCTCCAAACATCAGGCCGTACAGATATCCATATGTCCAAAAAAGTGAAATTGAACGTATGGTTGCAGAAATGCTAGAGGCTGGTATAATTCAACCGAGTCAAAGTTCTTTCTCAGCTCCAGTAGTATTGGTGCACAAGAAGGATGGATCATGGCGCATGTGTCCAGATTATAGGGAGCTCAACAAGCTCACTATTAAAGATAAGTTCCCCATTCCTGTCATTGATGAATTACTGGATGAATTGCATGGATCAATTTACTTCACCAAGTTGGATCTTCGTTCGGGATATCATCAAATCAGAATGAAGATTGAAGACATTCCGAAAACGGCATTTAGAACTCATGAGGGTCATTATGAATTTTTGGTCATGCCTTTTGGCCTTACCAATGCACCTTCAACATTTCAAGGTTTGATGAATTCAATTTTCAAACCATTCCTTAGAAAATTTGTGTTAGTATTTTTTGATGATATACTAATCTACAGCAAGTCTTGGAAGGATCATGTTGAACATGTTGACAAGGTGCTACAACTATTGGAGGAGAAACAATTATATGCAAAAAGATCCAAATGTTTCTTTGGAGTCCAGGAGGTGGAATATTTGGGTCATATTGTATCTCATGAAGGAGTTAAGGTAGACCCTAGCAAAATTAAAGCCATTAAGGAATGGAAAATCCCCACATCCATAAAGCATCTGCGAGGATTTCTTGGGTTGACAGGGTATTATCGCAAGTTTGTTAAGAATTATGGGAGAATAGCAGCACCTCTAACAACATTATTGAAGAAAGATTCATTTTCATGGACTCCGGAAGCAACAAAGGCCTTTGAACATCTTAAAGAGGCAATGTGCCAAGCACCGGTCTTAGCTACACCGGACTTCACAAAAACCTTTATTGTGGAATGTGATGCTTCAGGAAATGGAATTGGTGCTGTTCTAATGCAAGATGAAAGACCCATTGCTTTTGAAAGTCGTCCAATCAAGGGAAAGTTTTTAAGCAAAGCTATTTATGAGAAGGAAATGTTGGCAATACTCCATGCACTTAAGAAATGGCGACCCTACCTAATGGGAAGACACTTCAAGGTAAAAACGGATCATGATAGCCTTAAATACTTTTTAGAACAAAGATTATCCTCTGAAGAGCAACAAAAGTGGGTCACAAAGATGTTGGGTTATGACTTTGAAATCATCTACAAAAAAGGGAAGCAAAATGTGGTGGCAGATGCACTCTCAAGAAAGGATGAGGATGTGGAAGCATTGTTGTGTGCCATTTCTATTATCCAACCAGATTGGATAAACGAAGCAAAGGAGGAATGGAAGAATGACGAAGAAGTGTGGGCACTTATTCGAAAGCTACAACAAGATTCCAGTACTTCTGATACATTTAGCTGGAAAAATGATTCGTTATGGTACAAAGATCGCTTATACCTCTGTAAGAATTCCCAGCTAAAACAAAAGATTCTTATGGAATTGCACACTTCTCCCTTAGGAGGGCACTCAGGATTTTTAAAAACTTACCACAGGGTTAAGAAGGAATTTTTTTGGGATGGCCTTAAATCAGATATTCAAAAGTTTGTGGCGGAATGTTTGGTTTGCCAACAAAATAAAGTTGAAACAATTAAGACACCGGGTCTATTACAACCTTTATCCATTCCAAGCCAACGTTGGGAGGAGGTTTCAATGGATTTTATCACAGGTTTACCCAAGTCTGAGGGAAAGAGTGTCATCATGGTGGTAGTTGACAGACTTACCAAGTATGCACACTTTTGTGCATTATCACATCCATTTAAAGCCAGTACAGTTTCTACTGCATTTATGGAAACAGTTCAAAAGCTACATGGAAACCCAAAGATTATTGTAAGTGACAGAGATCCCATTTTCACTGGAAATTTTTGGACAGAATTATTTTCTTGTCTTGGTACTCAGTTAGCTCATAGCTCATCTTATCATCCTCAATCTGATGGGCAAACTGAGATAGTAAACAAATGTTTGGAAGGATATCTTCGTTGCTTTGTATCTGATAAACAGACACAATGGGTCAAATGGTTGCCTCTGGCTGAATGGTGGTATAACACTTCCTTCCATACAGCAACAAAAATGACCCCATTTATGGCACTTTATGGGTATCAACCACCATCAATCACATCATATTTAAGAGAAAATTCTAAGGTTCAAGCAGTGGAACATCACATCGAACATCAACAACAAGTCCTCCAACTCTTAAAGGATAACCTCGTGTTGGCACAAAATAGAATGAAACAACAGGCAGATCAACATCGCAGTGAAAGAAGTTTTGATGTAGGTGATTGGGTATTCCTACGGCTACAACCATATAAGCAAATGTCCCTAAAGCAAGCTAAGAAGGATAATAAATTATCACCAAAGTATTATGGTCCGTACAAGGTGTTGGAAAAGATTGGTACTATGGCATACAAATTGGAGCTTCCTGCAGCTTCTCGATTGCACCCAGTTTTCCATGTTTCATGTTTAAAGAAGGTTATAGGCGACAAGCTCCCAGTTCAAACAATATTGCCAGAACTTGACGAGGAAGGAAAAATTATATTGGAACCGGAAGCAGTCACAGAAACAAGAACTCGACAGCTACGAAATCGATCAATTTCAGAGTATCTTATCAAGTGGAAGAACTTATACGCTGAAGATTCCACATGGGAGGATGAGAATTTTATGCAGAAGTATCCAGAACTACTCAAGCGTTGAGGACAACACTTTTTTGAAGGAGAGGGGCATGTTGGGTCCCTATAATACTAGTGATTACCCCATTACTATTCTAGTTATACCCCTTATTTATATTGTTGTGCCCCTATTACCCCCATATTATTATTTCTGTGCCCGATAGAATCCCTCTATTGTTATTTTTGTGGCTTTATATTATTATTGTTAGGTCGGCTGGATTATATTGTGACTCCTTAGACTCCTATATATAGAAAGGAGGTTTTGTCATTTGTATCATCCAAGAATTGATCATTTATGTAATGTAAAGGAGGTTGCCCCCTCGAAGAGGCTGAATTCTAAGGCGTTGATCTATCTTTTCTATCTTTTCTTGAGCTGGTTTCATAACAAACTCGCACTCCCTCTCACCTACGCGCAACTCTGAAGTTGGTTACTCCTCACCTCCTAGACGTGAACATGAAATTTCGTATCGACACCTCCGCTCTGTCTGTCCCATCACTTGTCAGTTTTACAAAGTAGTTGGACTAATCCCAGGAATACAATATCTTCCATACTCATCAAGGAATCCAAAGACCACTCCCACAGGAGTTGTTGTACCATCTATGGTTGAAGGTCTGGCAGAAGATGTTGGGAATGGAGAGGAACCTCTAGCCTTCCATCATGGACAATGAGACACCCTCATGATATTGGGCTTAGGTTCTAATACAGGAGGTGGAGGGGAAGGAAGCGGAGGAGGTGAAGGTGGAGATGAACCAACATACTCAAAGCCGAAACGACAGATTCCAAAGAAGAGGAGGAGGACGAAGAAGAAGAAGACATGGCTGACCAAAACTTGGAATGGATGACTCAAGGACAATGGGCTCCCTCAGGTGCTTTGCATAGAACGCCAAAGCATTTGGAGGGAATGCTCACAAATTATGACCATGACAGAGCAGTGAATGTAGAAGATCACTTGGACAACGTCTACTTACAGCTGCAAATACTCGAGGTACGGTACGACGACATTGCATAAAGATTGTTTATGTGTACCTTGGATGGCCACAAAAAAGTCTAGTATCACAACCTTCTTGTCAACTCCACCCATAATTGGGGTATGTTCAAACGGGTGTTTTTGGAAAAATTTATTGATGACAAGACCCTTACCATGTTTCTGAAAGAGTTGGGCAGTTTTAAGAGGGAGTTGAAAGAAAAGGTAAAAGATTTCAATCAAAGGTTTTTGTGCATATTGAACAAGTTTTCAGCAGACACGAAACCTCATGACTCCATCATTGTCGACTATTCTACGTCTGCACTGCCAACTACTATTACACAATTTGTCAAGCAAGCTGTGAAACCAACATTATTAGAAAACTGCGATGAGGAAATCACTATGGAGAAAGACCGGTGCACGATTGGAATCATCAAGGATGATGAACCAACAAAGTACTCTAGAGATGCGAGCAAGAAGCCCTAGGCTGTGGCAAGCAAGGGTAAAGACAAGGAATAAAGTGACTTTGAAACCCTTACTCATCTTGTCAAGAACTTGACAATAGAGGTGTCTAAGCTGAAACAACGAACAATCGACACATCTGCGAGCAATCAGCCTCCCATACAACAGAAAGGAAGCATGTCATTCAATTACTTCCTGGCTAAAACTGTGTAGAGCTCTAGCTTAGTGTCTAGATAGAACAATGTGTGAACGATGACTTTTTCTCATTGCATAAAGACGATCACCCGGAAGGGTCTTGTTCATATTTGAAACGAGTTGCAGACTCATTATGAAACTACACACTAAACGTAGCAATAAGTACACAGTGCAAACCAAGAGACACAGACGATGACAAAGATGTTGCACTTGATGAGGCACCCAACACTGGGTAGGTGCTCAACATGTATTACTGCTCGCAAGAAGTGAAAAAAATGAACATTGAGAAGGAGCCCCAAAAGAAAAATGGTCAATACAATCTCAAAAGTCAAGGGGCTCCCCCTACATTTGGGGAAATGTGAGAAAAGCTTGAACTGTTGAGGAAGTTTGACCCATCATTCGTCTAAAAGCAGAAAACACAAAGCAAGCCCGGGAAGACAACAACAGATAAGGGTACATCCACGAGTAGTACACTGCAAAACACTCCGTCAGACAATACAAACACGAGTCTGACCCTGAACATCTCGATGAGTCTACCCATTCTTGAATACAACATTATGGAAGACATGAAGAAAACTCGCGCAAACATCTCTTTTTTCGAGTTAGCTAAGATTCAAAGTCAGTGGGATATTCTACTACATGCACTGGGGCAAACATCCGCAGACAACACAACCTCTACTAGCAAGGGAACAAGCACATCTCCTGGTTCACTCACAATTGTGCTTAACACACTCTGGATGGAAGAAGCAAACTCCATTTTCCCTTCATTCTTGCTTTCATTCGAAATATTTAACTCCAATGTTCACAATTGTTCGGTTGATTCTGGAGCATCAACCACCGTCATGCCACTCTCCATCGCCAAGAAGATCAATGCGCAATGGAACAAGACATCTGTGCAGATCATCCAACTTGATCGGACATGTGTACCAACCATTGGGGAACTTCGGGATGTGATCATCCGATTATCTCATGACGGCCGAATTCACCAGTGCATCAACATTGTTGTTGTGGACATACCGAAAGCATATGGCTAATTGCTCAGCAGAGACTAGTCCAACAAGTTGAATGGGTACTTTGCTACAGACTGGTCACACTTGTGGCTTCTGTACCAGGGCAAAAGCAATCAAATTTGGGTGTTATCTGAGAGATACATGAGACACAACATCACTCCCATCAAACGTGAAAAAAAGAAGGTGCGAAGCCGCCAAAGAAGAAATAGGAGGGGCAAGGTCCCGGAGGGGCTTGCGCTTCCTAGTGCAAGGAAGTCAGTAGCGACAGATAAGGTAGGAGCTCCCACCAGTCCAAGAAGGGCTATTAAGGCAGGCGTAGCTATTGGAGGAATCAGGCTATCATACTTCAGAAGGAAAGATGAAGACTTAAGGCGTATCATATTGAAAGCAAGGGGAATAAATATAAGGCGTGTTATTTCAAGAGGAAGGTAAGAGCTCCATAACCCCTATCTACGAGTTACTTAGCTTCAGGTCCTTTCTTTTCCTTCTCAGGACCGCGAACAAGACCTTTCCTTCTCTCACTTTTCGCTGAGCTCGTGTTTGACAACTGCCTCTTGGAAACAAAGCTAGGGTGTTATCTCGCACAACTAGCTAAAATCCCACAAGACACACAGTTGGGTCTCCTTCCTTGCCCAACTGATGGAAATTAAACCTATACAACACATTGTAATAGAAGTAGTAGTAGAAGTAGCAGTAGCAGTAGTACAAGCCCGTAAAACGGTCCGTGTACAGATGAGTTATGGACCATGTATTTTGACGGATCAAAGACACAAGATGGCTCTAGATTCGGGTGTGTCTTGATTGACCCAAAGTAGTGGAAACATTTGATCTCAAGCTGCTTGGAGTTTGAGTGCATGAACAACATTTTTGAATACGAAGCACTCATGTTGGGCTTGCAAAAGGCCATCAGCCTCAATATTGTTGCGCTCAAAGTGGTAGGTGATTCAGAAATCATGGTACAACATGTACATAACACCATACAATGTTTATCACCTCATCTCCAAAGTTACCAGCAAGAGGTATGGTGACTAATCTCTAACTTCCAAGCATTCAATATCACTGTTGTGCCAAGAACGCATAATGTAGCTGTCAATTCTGTAGCAAACTTAGCTTCTAGGATGTCACCACTTAGGGATAGATTTACTGTTGAAATTTTGTACAAGCCTTCTATCCATGATAACATAACTAATCTATGTGTTTTTTACGATGATCAACAGATACTGCACTTCATGACCAACACTGATGTCTTCAAGGATGTAGCAATTGACGAAGACAAGCATGAGCAGTATCTACAAGCTAGAGCTGATGACAAGAAATGAAACCTCATCCCCAAGGGTGTGGTATCTCTAGAAAATATCTATGACTTGCAGAATCTCTTTCAGGGGCCAAGCAACAACAAAACCCATAGTTCCACCATGATGCATGAACAGATAAACTTTGGAACAGAACAATATCCTAATTTTGTTAATCTCGGTATGTATTGCACACAGCAAGAGCAGCAAACCTTTGTCCGCTTGTTCAAACAATACTGGGATGTGTTCATGTGGACATATGATGATTTGAAAACGTACGACACGCGAATAATCCAACATGTGATTCCAGTCAAAGAAGGGGTCACGCCATTTCAAAATATCTGAGGAAAGTACATCCGTCACTTAAACCCCTCATACAGAAAGAGTTGACCAAGATGTTGGATGCACAGATCATATATAGCGTTCGTCATTCCACATGGGTTTCCAACCTTATTCCTATACGTAAGAAGTTTCGGGATATCTGCTTGTTCATTGATTTCCAAAACTTGCACTGTGCCTAGGACAAAGACAATTACCTCGTGCTGTCTATGGCACATATTTTACAGACAATATTTGGGGCAGAGATATTTTCCTTACTTGACGAGTTTTCAAGATATAACAAGGTTCTGGTAGCGGAACCTGACCGACTTAAAACTACCTTCCGTACTAAGTGGGGTACGTTCGCATACAGATGAATGCCATTTGCACTTGTGAATGCAGGTGCAACCTTTTAGCGTTCCATGGACATCACCTTCTGTGGACTCATCAGACAGAGCGTAGTGGTGTACCTTGATGACGTGACTATCTTTTCAAGAAAACAGTGAGACCACATATGCCATCTAAAGAAGATATTTGAGCGATGCCAGAAATACAGGATTTCCTTGAATCCCAAAAAGAGCATGTTTGTGGTGTCTGAGGGGAACCTCCTTGGGAACATAATTGCCAGTAGTGGAATCAAGGTTGATCTGGACCAGGTCTGGACCATTATACAGATCCCTCACCCAACCAAGAACAAAACAATGCAGTCCTTCTTGGGAAAGATAAACTTTTTTCGGAAGTTCATCTCAGACTATGTGCAGATAGTAAAACCAATGGAATATATGATTAAGAAGGATGCAATCTATAACTAGGGCAAGAGGGAAAAGAATGCATTCACCTATATCAAGCAAGCTATAGCAGAAGCGCCTACACTTTATACACTTTCACCTCTGAAAACTCGCTTGTTGCAGTACTCACATAGAAGGATGAGCTAAATGACGAATGTCCCATCTCCATCATGAGCGCAAGCATGTAGGGACCCAAACTCAACTACCGCACCATTGATAAACAAGCATACGCAGTGTATAAGGTGGTGAAACACTTCAAACCCTACTTGCTGAAGAACCATTGCATAGTCTATGTCCCTCACCCAACAATTCGCTCACTGCTTGTACAACAAGATTTGGGTGAATGATGTGCGAACTAGATGGCAGGCTTGCAAGAGTATTATCTTAACATCTGGTCAGTTCACACGTGAAGGGTCATGGTCTATACAGACTCGCAAATAAGGCAGTTCATGCACAGGACGAAGAAGAAGAACTCACTGGTTGGGAGCAAGAAATCGAGATGTATGATGTAGAGCTAGCACCACCCACTGCATACAAAAATTCTTCGTACGAAGATGTGCACCAGTACCTTGAGCAAGCAACCATACCCTCCCACTTCTCCATTAGACAGAAGAGGGAACTACGCCTCAAAGCTTTATCCTATTAGTTGGTGCACGGAGTGCTTTACAGAATGCACAGTAACAAAATCTTGCTCAGGTGCCTAGAGGCACATGACTTAGAGAAGGTCTTGCATGATTTGCATGACGGACCAACAGGAGGCCACTTCACGGGAAATACCACTGCACACAAATTTATGCGAGTCGGTTTTTACTGGCCCACATTATTCAAGTATGCACATGACTATGCTCGCAAGTTCTCGGTCAGTCAGCAATGCGCCGACAGAACACGAAGGTCAGCAACCCTGCTGCACCCTATTGCAGTGAGCGACCTGTTCCAACAATGGGGCTTGGACATCATTGGGGAAATTTTCCCACATTCATCAAAACAACACCACTACATCCTAACAGCTATTGATTACTTCATGCGATGGACAGAAGCAGTTCCGCTCAAACAAGTGAATGACCAGGAAGTCATCGGCTTCCTCCAACAAAACATCATCTCACACCTTGGCGTTCCGGTATCACTTGTGTTTGAAAATGTAATTTACTTTTCATCTTTAAAGCTTTACGATTTTTCATTGCAGTATGGTATTATCCTTAAGCACTCATCTAACTACTACCCGCAAGGAAATGGTCTCGCAGAATCCACAAATAAGAACCTTATCTGCATCATCAAGAAGACCATTTACTCTGAACATCGTAACTAGCACTCCCATTTGACAAATGCCTTATGGGCTAACCGCGTAACACCCAAATCCTCTCTGAACACTTCACCATACTTCTTGGTTTATGGGAAAGAATTCATCCTACCACCAAACATCTACTTGTTTGCGCTTCAACTGTCCCAAGAATCCCAAGGCAAGCTTTGGCTGCTAGTTCAACCTAGGATGGATACACTTCACAAGTTGCAGGAAGAAAGGATGAAAGCAAAAGAAAAATGTACACTCCACCAAAACCGTATCAAGAGATGGTTCAATAAGAAGTCTGCAGGGAACACTAACTTCGATATTGGTGACTTGGTCTTGAAATGGGACAGACCCCATGAAGACAAAGGAAAACATACAAAGTTCCAGTCCCTGTGGATTGGTCTATACACTATCCATGAGAAGCTTTACCCACATGTATCATCTGCAATCACTTGATGAGAGGATTGATAACCTTCCTATCAATGACCAAAATCTCAAACACTATTTTCAGTAGGTCGAGGCTCTGCCTCGCGCCATGTACATAGTTTGTTTACTGCTTATTGTTTTTTCACTTTTCTTACTATTTTTGTTTCGTTTGGTTTTGTTTTCTTAGTAACATGCTATTTTTGGTTTTGTAAATAAGTGCTGCCCTCCACTGAGTTTTGAATTTTGAATGAGTATGTGGCTGATATCCAAAGAGTCTTGTGACACTGCAACACTTGGCCGGTCCTATGTTTGTCTTCTCTATGCTTGATTATAACCTTTGGCCGATGAAATCTTGACAAAAAATACGAGTTGTCTGCAAGGGAAGCTTGTTTCCAATCGTGAACCTGTGTCCACACTGGGAAAGCCCATGCATGTACTCAACCTTCTGCTCTGTGTGTTCAAGCTCATCCAAATAGTAGAAATGGAGAAGGGACAAATCTAAACGAGAAAACCTATGTCAGAGGTCTTACATGCTTCTCTAAAGGAACAACCTCTTCTTCTCTCAGTAAGTCGGGATCCCTCTTCTTCCCTAAAATTAAATAAGTACCTATGCACAGTCGTCTTAAAAAATACAAAGGCGAAAGAAGAAAAGGCTCGCTCATAGTGGAGGAATGCGTGTGTTCCTGCGTGACTTCGTTAGGGTACTGTCTAGGCCTCCTGGCAGCGAAGCAACACCAGATATGAAAAGTTATACTCTGGAATTTTTTGACTCGCAAGCCAAACTACCCTTCCCGATTTCAAAACAGTGTGATCAAGCTGAAACTTGTTGTTGTGCTTGACTGTTTTGTTGAAAGGTGAATATTGTCTATCCATGGGGTAAGTGGGGAAGCCGAATTAACCCACACAATGATTCAATACTCCATGAAATATGAAGGCCCTGTGCTATCAATGGACCAAAACAGAGAAGCTGGTATTCAACCACTGTGTCGCCAAGTATTGTAGTGGCTGCAACACCCTCCAAAATTTTTGCCTACATCCAATTTCAGAGCCTTCCTTTGGTTTTTCCTTGATGTTTGCAAGCGCTCGGGCTCGTCCCATTAGCTTGTGTTAAGTCTTTGCACCCTCCTCGCTTGAATGTTCACCGAACATATTCTAGCATGTTGGTCATAATGTCATGCTTGCAGCCATGTTTTAGCTATGCACAAAGTCCGCCTTCATGTGTACAAGTTGTAATCGCTATGTAAGCATCTGTCGCACTCACACATGAAGTTGTATGCAATGTCGTGCAAGTGTCGTCGTGGTCGTTCAACGATCTATCACAAGTGTCGCGCTTGTCGCCCACACCCGTTGGTCACTCACACTGAGTGTATGTTGTCTTGATGGTTTGAGGTGTCTTGTCATTGAGTCATGTTGAGTGTGTGTTCACAATGTCATGTATGCACAAGTCCACTCGTTCACACACTTAGTCATTTTGCTGAAACTCTATCTACTAGACCACCCTCCAATAGTCGAACCTCTGTTGAGCTGCACTGCCCAGTCTCAACCCTCAGTGATCATGTACTACTACCCAGAATTGTGCAGAGCTTGAAGCTGCTTCCCAAGGAGTCTGCATTGTAAAATCCTGGGATCGACCCTACCAAATGCCACCTAAAATAGCGCAGAAGTTGCTCAACAAGTCATCTCAATTGCGCTTCCCGCAAGCAAATCTATCAAGCCTCCATCTGGCCCACAGGAGAGTTTGACTGGGTAGTGATCCCAGGAATCACTCCTCCAAGAAATTGCGCAGAAGCTGCCAAACATGCCCACTTCCACTTACTGAAGAAATTGCGCATACATGAAGGACAGGCACCCATTGTCTGTCACTGTATTGTCCTCGAAATTTGTGTGGTTTTGTCATCCTGTCACCCTATTAGTCAACCTACTGCTCATCTTGAAAACTGTGCAGTTTTCATGGGTTGTCTCCCAATTTCCCAGCATCCCGCTCAACCTAGAAATTACGCAAGGATGTCCTGTAGGCCAGCCTCCCAACTCTACGTAGTTTTGGCCAGCAAGCTCCCGCAGCCCCCTGCTAGACTCCCTGGAGAATCTGCGTAGTTTTCATTTCCAGTGTCCTCCCTGCTGCCTGCACTCCCTCCCTTGAAAAATTACGCAGATCTACCCTCTAGCCGAGCCAGATTCCACAGACAGTCACTATTGATCCAGACTGCCCATCTCAGCCTCCGAGTGACCTCTTTGTAATTCTCCTTGATAGTACCCAGAGCCCACATCCTAGCCTGAAATGTGCTCTACGCAGTTTCAGAGCCTTATCTCCTCTACCGGTCACCTGCACCCGAAAGCGAAAGATAATGCATCATGGTAGACTAGTTTATTTCTGGATTTGATGTCATCTCGTCATGACAGATTGCAGATATATGTACATGGATGATACATGGCGCAATGACGAGCGAGATGAACAAGGAGCGCACGCTAGGAGACTTGTTCGCGAACGGATGAACACATGGGGCATGCTAAGTACAAGCGAAGGAGAGACATGCACGTGCAACATGAAGCGAACACCAATTCCATCAAAGACTCCACACACCATTCCATTCAGAGGTGAAGCTATGATACACCAAGATCATATTCATCACTCAGCAATATTGCAACTCGACATAGACACCACCGCAACATGAACATACCAGCACTGTCGTGTCGAGTCATGTCATGAGTCATATCGGCCACATCACTATTGTGGGCCATATTGTTGTAATCACTGTAATGTAACGTGGAAGTCCAAGAGACCCACATGTAAAGTTGAAGATTCATGTAAGTCAAACAGCCATGAGGGAAGTCAAACAATCACAAGGGTCAGTTTCACCCTTGGCTATATATACCCCTAATTTGTACATACAAAGGGTTTTTCACCTTGGCTCCTCCCACATAACCTTGAGAGTTTGTAGTCTTTTCTTTGAGGAGCGAGCAGTGGCTCCAATGCCTCGCTATCGGGGTTAGTGATGTATGGTGTACTGATGTGTCTTGGAACTTTTGCTTAATTCAGAAGCCTGATAATACACCAACACATTTTCACACATGTACTGTATTCATTTGTAAGACTATTCTTTGGATGCTTGTAATGCATGTTGCTTTAACCTGTATTAATACAATTGAAGTATTTCGGTTGTTCTAATACTTATGCTTTCGAAAATGTGTTGTATAAGTTGTTAACGTTGTCTCTCCCATGGGGACTATTCTGCCGGACACTTGATAGAACCATTCTCATAAACTTGTTATAACGATTGTCACACTCATGTGGACTATTCTGTTGGGTGTTGTATGTGCTATCCGTTCACTGTGTGTTTGTGATTGTCGCATCCATGTGGACTACTCTATCGAAAGATGCATACGTCGTGTTGTGTTGTGTGTCTCTAACAGATTTGGGACTATTCCCTTTCGACTTGAGGCTCACCTGCACCTTCTCCCTCTGCAGTGAAAGAACCTTGACACAAGTAACACTAAAAACTCACCAGACACGCGAACATCGTTGTTCGAAGACAAAGAAGACCACTCTCATGAGTTGACAAGCAAGAGCTAAGGGAAACCTTTAAGACAATGGAAATCGGGCCATCATACCGGATGGGATTCCCACACTAAACGGTGTGAGGTCTAGTTGGGACCTCATACCACAGAGATCCCCTAAATGTCGGCGGGTCCAACACCGTCAACAGTAAACTGTGATTATATTGTGACCCCTTAGAATCCTATATATACAAAGGAGGTCTTTTCATTTGTATTATCTAGGAAATACAAGCATGCAAAATAGGTAGAAAGAATATCAATAACAAGAGGAAGAATGTAAATCTAAGTAGCAAGAGGATAGAGAGATGATTTGAATTGAAATGAATTCTCTGTGAACTGCAAGAGATTCACCACAACCAATGTTTTTTATTTTCAATGCCCATCAATGTAATTTTAATAAATAAATGATACATACATGCATGAGCTCTATGGTAAAAGGATTCTATTCTATATATATGCTCACATTTGTTTTTTGAACTATAACAATATTTTAAAAATTTGTTGACATTATTTTTTTAATTGTCATAATATAAAGAAAAATTATTAATAAAAATTTATAAAAATAATTACAAATATAACTTATTATAAAAAAGGGGAAAAAAAGAGTTTATATCTACTTTAATTTATTAATTTACTTAAAGAGTTTATATCTACTCTAATTTATTAATTTAGACATATGAATATATATTTCTGAAAATATTTTTGGGCAAATAGATGCTATTAAATGGAAAAAATTGTAGTTTGATTTACATGATCAAGATATAATAAATTAATCAAGATATAAAAAGTGGGCAATCATGATGGCATGAGGTCACTAAATAAAAATTAAAAATAGATGAAAAGCCGATAATATAATTGAATGGAAAAATGAGCAGGTCAATGGCGGCCCAAAAGGGCCTTGCTTTGGCCGCAGCCCATAATCGAAGTCGGCAATTTTCCGATTCTCTGCGCTCCTTCTTCGAATACGACTCCCATTCCCATGGAGAAATGTCCCTCTCATGTCACATTTCAGTTTGATGGATGATTTTGATTTTTGAGAATATTTTAAAAGATTTCAGGAATATTTTAGAATGGGATAAAAAGGAATGAAGTAAAAAAATAATTTTTAAAATTTACTAAAATAATCATTATTGAGAAGAATCATATTGTTTCTATTTTACTTTATTTTTTATTTCTTTACATGGATATAATCATTATTTTCCTTTTGAAATTAATTATTTTATTATGACAATTAATTACTATGATATTTATAGGCAATTAGAAATTCTCAACAATTCTTCCTTTAGTATATGTACACTTTATTTTTTATTTTCTTACATCGATATAATCATTATTTTACTATTTATTTTAATTATATTATTATAACAATTAATTACTATGATATTTATAGACAATTAGACATTCTCAATTTGCTTTAGTATATATATGACTATTTTGCTTTAGTCAAAAATTAAGACAATTAAATTTAAAAACAACTATGACATTATAGGTCATGAATCCCACTAATTATAAAACTTACTCTGTCCATTACAAATTTGTAGACGAAAGTCTCTCCCTACATGATGGGACACTGTGTAATTCCTCCCGTTCCATCACTCCATGGTGTTCGGCGTTGCAACAACAAAAAAAAGTGTTAATAAATATGGTTTCATAAAAGCATGCATTAATTCAGTCAATCATTGATTTAGTATCTATTTTTTATAAAGAAAACACTAATCTAATTATTCACTTAGCATATAGTGCTAAATAAATTGTGTATAAAATATGAAAAATCATGGATATCTGTCGGATACCGTGCAAGTGAATAACAATATTCTCAGTCTCCATTTGATTAGTGAGTTGAACGTGTAAATGTGTTAGAAAACCTGCACAGATGAATCTAGCTAGTAAAGGTTGAACACACAGCTTTGCAGGGAAAAAACACTAAAAAATTCGAAAGAACAAAAAGAATTATTGATTGACTGAAAATTAGTTACAATGCTCATGATATACTACATGAGAGTCAACTAATACGCATTACTGGGTGAAGATCCCAAGGTAATGCGCCATAGTGGTGACCAATGAGAGGACTTGACACCTACAACAAGTTCCGAAAAGAACTAGCCAGTTGCGGAGTGAAAGGAGGAGCAAATCAGAGAGTAAATCATGCAGAAAGGATCTTGCATGTAGTTCCATGCATGCATGGACAGTCAAAGGCTCCAATCTGGTGAATATTCCAATGTTGAAGCCTTGCATGCCAGTGAATGCTCTAACTAAGTGTCTGCATGTGCCAGTAATGAAGGTCTTATGTGTGTAGTACCTCCAACACCCCCCTTGAACACTACTATGGGGAAAAATAGAAAATGGGCCCTGGCAACAAAGGCCAAAGGTCACCCAAAATACAGTGCAACTTGTACTAAAATTGAGGAAAGAGGGAAAACCTCGTGGGAAAACCCCCCCCTCAAAATACAATGTAATCAAAAGAAAAGAGGAAGAAAGAACCGTTGCTAAGCAACTGTGTCCTTCACTCCAAGACGATCACGCAGAGAGTGAAACTTCTGCTCAGTGAATGTCCTGGTGAAGATGTCTGCAGTCTGTTCTGCTGAATGACAGAACTGCAAATCATTGACCCGATCATGTAGTAAGTCTTTGATGTAGTGCATATGGATCTCTATGTGCTTCGTCCGCTGCCGCTATACTGGATCCCTGCAAAATTTGAGAGCGCTCTAGTTGTCACACCAAATGACAATGGGCTGGTGGAACTGGATGCCCAACTCAGTGAGGAAGTGTTGTAGCCACAAAGCCTAAATGGTGATGTTGACTACTCCTTTGTACTCGGCCTCAGCTAAAGAGAGAGCAATAGCAGTCTGCTTCTTGCTCGACCAATAGATAAGGCCAGACCCTAGATTGAGTGAATATACGGAGGTGGACTTGCGATCAATGTTGTCGCCCGCCTAATCTGAATTTGTGAAGAGGAGATTCAATGCAGTTCCTACAGCATAGTGAATCCCAAAGGTGATGGTGCCCTGCACATATCGGAGGATGCACTTGGTAGTGTTCCAGTGTAGCTCATGCGACTCCTGCATGTATCTGGAAACTGCCCCTACTGCATATGAGAGATCTGGTCTGGAGTGAGTGAGGTATAGTAAGCTCCCCACTAGTTGTCGGTAGAGAGTACTGTCAACTAATCGAGTGACCCCAGACATAAAAGGATCTTGCAGTCAGTCATGTGAAATCTCTCAAGGAGATCCCATGCATACTTAGCCTAAGATAATTTGATGCCTATGGCACCCTCAAGACCAAGAAAGAACTGTAATGGACCCATGTCGGTGCAAGGTCCTCTTAACTGCAGCAATCGCTGAAGCTGATGTGAGAGATCTCATCAAGAGAGTCATGTGTCCCATGCATACTTATCCTGAGAGAAATTTCGATGCCTATGGCTTCCTGGCTGATCTCAAGACCAATGAAAGAACTGTAATGGACCCATGTCCGTCATCAAGAACCTTTCATGCAAAGGTCCTCTTAACTGCAGCAATCGCTGAAGCTGAGCTGCCGGTGATCAAGAGATCATTCACATACAAAACTAAGATAAGAAGAGAGTCAAGAGCACTGAACCAAATGACAATGCCGGGATGGCGTTGGTTCAATGGCAGTGAGGGAAAGAGGAGGCTCAATAAACTCTGAGCTAGTCCTCCGCGGATCAGAATTATCCCCCATAAGACCATTTCTAGCAGCTGGGTGGTCTTGTGCATATATCTCACTTAAGCTCCTTATTCTCTGATTTATGACAGGGGAAGTTGATTCACTGCTGGAAGCCCGATCTGGGCTTGGATGTGGATCATCATATGCATGCACTGGATTTGTATCTGAAGACTTTGTCTCTACATCTGCATGCTCTACCTCGGCATCTGCATGCTCTGTATCTGCATCTGAGTGTACTGAGTCATCAGCTCGGTCATGAGGTAGATAAAAGGTGTCTGCATGCGGCAATTGAGGTGCATGCGAGAGACTTTCCTCAAATTGGACACTTTGCTCAATGATGAGCTTGTCCGTAGAGGAAATCAGGAGTTGGTATCCCTTCACACCATCAGGGTATCCAACAAAGATGCACTCAATGCTCTGTGGATCAAGAGCTTTCCTCTTTTCAGAAGGGATCCAGGCCCATGCTCGAGAGCCGAAAACACGGAAGTGGGTGACCTCCGGTTTAGTGCCGCTCCAAGCCTCAAAGGGGGTCTGATCCTTGACAGATCTATGAGGAGATCTATATTGGATGTAGTTAGCACAATTAAATGCTTCAGCCCATAGCTTATGAGGTAGTGACTTAGCATGCAGCATGCAGGAAGTCATCTCTTTCAAAGATCGGTTTTTTCTCTCAGCAACTCCATTTTGTTGCGGAGAGTATGGAACTGTGTGCTGAAACTGTATGCCGGACTCAAGGCAAAGGTTCTGAAGTGCTGTGTTAACATATTCCCCCCCATTCTCTGTACGGAGGGCTTTGATCTTTCTCTCTGACTGTGTCTCAACTAGTGCTTTGAAATCTTCAAAGTGCGCAAAAACTTCAGATTTGGCACTAAGAAGATACACCCAAGTATACCGTGAGAAATCATCAATAAATGTAAGCACATACCTTGATTTGTTGATGGAAGGATGAGGAAAAGGCCCCATGAGATCACTATGGATCAGATCTAGAGGAGAGGATGCTCTGTGAGTCTTGCCGGTGTCAAAATTTTCGCTAGGATGTTTGCCAAGGACACACCCTTCACAAAATCCTTTGGAGAAACTAATATTTGGCAAGCGTTCCACCATCTCATGCTTGCTTAGCTGTTGCATATACCTATAATTTAAGTGACCAAACCTGTCGTGCCAAAGCCTACTACAATCATCAGCGTGTGTAATCAATAAGGAGGATTCAGATTCAATAAATTCAGAAAATGTATACAGTCTAGCTCCATTGTTTACCTCACCGGTTGCAATTTTGGAGCTACTGTGTAGGTCATACATGTTCACTGCCTCTGGAGTGAATTCCACTCTCTTTCCGGTGTCAGAATGAGTGATCTGATAAACTAAAAGTAGGTTTACCGAAAGTTTTGGAACATGAAGCACATCTTCAAAGCTTCCGTGTAAAAGTTGCACTCTACCTTTTCTGGTGACCTCAATAGGTGAGTCATCTCCCATGAGGATGGGAGGTCCTTTGCATGCATCCAAAGAGGAATAGACTTCCTTTGCAGCAGCCATATGATGTGATCCACCAGAATCTATAATCCATGCATCAGGGGAAGAGTTAATTGCAACTAAAGCATGAAAATTGTTACATTTCCCATGTGGCAGATCCTCAATTTTCTTCTTGGCGCCCTGAGGGATGTGGTCCTCAAGGTTGTGCTTCTGAATGATTTATGCCATTTGGTCAATTTGTTTCTTCATGCAAGAGGATTCCGGATGGAATCCTCGATGACAATAGGTGCATTTGTCTCCTTTCCTCCCTTTTTCATTTCTGGAGCCGGAGGAGTCATTGAAGGGCTTGGTGTACCCTTCATTCTTTGGATGGGAATGCGCTTTTCCCTTGTCTTTTTGCTACTGATTTTTCTGATTTGAATTAGATATGTGATTTTTATTGTGGCTGCCATCATGCACAGCAAGTGCATGCACTTTTGGAGGTTTGATTTTCCCCATGCCAATGAGTTTATCTTGCTCAAAAGTGAGGGACTCCATGTACTCTTTGAGAGAAGACATAGTGTAGGATTTACCTGTGGCGAGCCTTACTGAATGAAATGTAGACACAAAGACGGAGTATTATAGTCTGAGCTTTGACATAATAGAGAGAACTTAGCGACTCTCCTCCTTGGATTTGTCAATTCCACAACTCTTGAGTTGCAGCAATAAATAATTATATTTGGTGAAGAAGTCTTGAATTTTGTCATAGTTTCGTTGATCCAATGAGAGCAACTCCACTTTGAGCAGAGGTCCTTTCTTCTCATCCTGTTTCCCGTAGAGTTCTTCAACCTTTTTCCAAATCTCATTGGGAGTACTGCAGGCAGATAGATGAAACTGCGACTCTGGAGAGATGCACATGCATATGGATCTGTGGGCTTCATCCATGCGTTTGAAGTACTTGGATTTCTCTATGGCTAAAGTGGGTTCCACTTCTGCAGCCATGGTAATCCTGTACAACCCTTTCTGACGAAGGTATCGATCCATTTGGTCCTTCCATTCGTGATAGTTGTACGGTGTTAGGATTGATGCTTTGGGAAACTCCATTTTTATGTTGATCTTCGATCTCCACGCTGTTATACCTGCAAAATAAAGCACTGGTGCGCCTTTTATCTAGCAACCTGTGGGCTCTAATACCATGTAAATGTGTGAGAAAACCTGCACAGATGAATCTAGCTAGTAAAGGTTGAACACACAGCTTTGCAGGCAAAAACACTAAAAAAATCGAAAGAACAAAAAGAATTATTGATTGATTGAAAATAGGTTACAATGCTCATGATATACTACATGAGAGTCAACTAATACGCATTATTGGGTGAAGATCCCAAGGTAATGCGCCATAGTGGTGATCAATGAGATGACTCGACACCTACAGCAAGTTCCGGAGAGAACTAACCAGTTGCAGAGTGAAATGAGGAGCAAATGGGGGAGTAAATCATGCAAAAAGGATCTTGCATGTAGTCCCATGCATGCATGGATAGTCAAAGGCGCCAATCTGGTGAAGATTCCAATGTTGAAGCCTTGCATGTGAGTGAATGCTCTAACTGAGTGTCCACATGTGCCAGTAATGAAGGCCTTAAGTGTGTAGTACCTCCAACAGAATGTGGATGGTGTCCCCCACTTGGGCCTCGATGGTTGGGCATGGAAATTGGCCATTGATGGTAATCACCAATTTCTCATAACAATCAGGGGATTTATATTCATATCTCACATTCCATCTATAATGGTGAATTCTTGCTTCTGCAAAGTACGGTACCAACACTAGTGAAAGAAATAAGAGGCACCAAATACACATTCCATGTGGTCCCCAATTCATTTTCTAGTCACGAATGTTGGAATGATTTTCTAACCATGTAAAAAATGAATCGGCAATAATCTATGATTCAGAAGTTAAAAGAGGTGTAATATATAGAGTCACTATGTGAACGAGAGAAATGATTTTCTAATGTGTAGAGGAGAGTAACAACGAAGAAATATTGCAGAAACTTGCAGGGCACTCAATTCAGAGGCCTCTTCAAAATTACAACCACACAAAGTCATTGGAAGTCTTTGTCGAGGATTGTTACGTGTGAGATCGTAGCATTAACACAAAATTTTTGATAAATGTCAAGATTCGAAGAATATTTCAATCACCTACTCATTGAAGACCAAAATCTGTGATGAAATTGAAGGCTGGCAATTTCGTTGAAACATCTGGCCAAAGTGATGAAGTTGGTGGGTTTGAAGTATTTTTGTTCGTTTTTGGAGTGGGAAAACGAATATCGACTTTGGGGAAAGGGATATGGATATCTTGGGAAACATAAATATCATAGTCAATCAAATACCTCTTGTTGTTATCCATACATATATGAGAGGTCTGTATATTGTAAATATTATCAATATTTGCTAACCTGAGTGGAAGGATTTCATTCTTTCGAATAACTCGAATTGACAAACCCACACATATAACTTATCTCAAAAATCACACAAAATTCACAAGCCATAGTCTTCCACAGAATAACTCAAACAAGTTTGTTGCTACCTGGATACCTGGTTTTCAAACATGCTTTTCTGTAAGGCCATTGTCGACATTAAATATTGAACATTTCAGTCTTTTGACTTTACTCAAGACACAAGGCGCCATTTTTGAAAAATATCGCAACACCATCGTACACACTATTTATTTTACACTGTTCAAAAACAATAACACCATGATCCACACTATTTATTTAACATTGTTCAAAAAAAGATGTAAAAGGTCATTCTACTTCTTATAACATCCGTTGATTGCACTGTCAAGACATGTTTGAGTTTTATTTTATATATATATATATACAAAATTTTAAATCAATTTTAATTTTTTTATATATTTATTTATATGCAATTTTTTATTAAAAAAATAGTTTTATAATTTTTGAAAAAAATTACATATATATCATAAACTTAGTAGATATTTTGGTTTTTCCTCTTATTATAATTAAAAGTAAAATAATGTTGTATTCCATTTTTTTAACAAAGCTCAAAAATCATGTTTCCAAATATTATTTTAAAAATTAACTTACCACTTTTACTCATTACACATATAAAAATATTAGAAAGTATTTTTTTTGAGTTGTTAAAACAAAAATATATAATAATTATTTGTTTTTTATATGATGAATTGAATGAGTGGTTGTCCAAATTGGCGGATAGTCAAGGTATGTGGAAGTTTGATGGCCCTATCGTGTGGACCCCAGAACTAGTGAAGTGCTTGGAGGCTTCATAAAATAATATCACGTGGGTTGTCAACCATTGGATCGATAGTATTCCAGGAGGATTCATTACTGAGTTCACGATCGATACGTCCACTAGTTATAGTGAAGCAAAGCGCAGGTTTTGAAAGGGACCACAGGAAGTGGGAGACCTTTAAATTGATGTTTGTGACTACGGGAAGTGGGAGAGCATTCAGAAGGAACCAAGATTCAAGCTCTGAATGTAGTCTGCTATTGGGATCGTCTGATAGTGATGACGAAGTTAGTATTCTGAGGACATCGCAAAGTGCGCTGGAGATTGTAAGCCAAGGTTTCACAGGGATACCTCATCCATCCACTCCACTTCCACCTCCACCTCCACCTTACACACTTGCACCTTCGCCTCCACCTCCACCTCCATAATTTAACATGGCAAACACGATTAAGATGTCTATATTTAAGGGTCTGGGGACTGAAGACCCTGAGCAATTTTGGTTCATTGCAGATCTTGTGTGGAAGGCACAATAGATTACTGATGAAGATATGAAGAAAGCACAGCTAGTCACAATGCTACAAGACAGAGCGTTGAGTTGGTATATCAAGTTTTTCTGAGGTAAATCCAACTCGAATACGTTGGAGACACAACAAGCGTTGAACAATGAATTTAAGAAACCCAAATCGCAAGCCCATTCGGTAACAAAATTTAAAGAGATTCAACAGAGGGTGAACGAGTCTGCATGGGACTTTAATCAAAGATTGAAGTGTCTAATTCAATAGGCTAATATGATAATCACAGATGATCTACATAGAGACTCGTACATTGCTTCGCTCCAATCTCACTTGAGATTACCACTGTCGCAACAAAAAATAGGAATGTAAGTTGAAGCCTTGGACATTGCCATGAGATAGGAGGCTTCACCTATGCAAGATACAAATATAGGGTTACAATAGATTCGGTCACAACTAGCCAGCTTGCACATGGAGTTACAAATTCTTAAGAAGGGAAAGGAAGCCCAACCCAAGGCGCACGAGGAAGTTTGGTGCCTAAAGTGTAAAGGCCATGGTCATGATAAGGACCACTATCCAATCATAGGGAGAATGTCCTGTTGTGTTCCTCCATGTAGTTTTGTAGGCCCATAAGGCTTCAGGAAGCCTTTCTGCCCAATCTCTTCTGTGTAGATGAACAGTTTTGGAGATGATGCTCTCAATAACTTTGTTTGTAGACTCCACTTGGCCATTTGTTTGCGGATGGTAAGGAGTAGATTTTCTGTGCTTAATTTTGTATTCCTCCATCAGCTTCTCCATCATGTTGGATGTAAATTGACTTCCCTGATCTGTCACAATTTCTCTTGGGACACAAAAGTGAGTAAAAATATCCTCATAAAGAAAAGTAACAACTAAATTTTCAGTAGCAGAAAGTAATGCTTTGGCTTCTACCCATTTAGTGACATAATTAGTGCATACCAATATATACTTCTTCTGTTTAGATGTGGATTAATGGGTCTAATGAAATCTAAAGCCCATTTTTCAAAGGGTTCGATGAGTATCTGTGGTTGTAATGGCATTTCATTTGAAAGAGTCGGTTTCCCTACTCTTTGGCAGCTGTCACACCTTCTGACATATTCTTTTGTATCTTTGAAGAGGGAAGGCCAATAATATCCTAAAGAAAGGATTTTATAGGCCGTCCTTTTGTCAACAAAATGTCCACCGCATGGTTCATCATGACATGCCTTAAGGATGTCAGGCATTTCATCTTCCCGAACACATCCTCTGATCACATAATCCGGCCCTGTTTTAAACAATTCGTTAGAAATCCATGAATATTTTGAACTCTCCTGAATAATTCTTCTTTTTTCGCTAGGAAATAGATGTGGAGGTAGCTTCCCTGTAACCAAATAGTTAGTAATATCTGCATACCAAGGAGTCTTAGTAGTTACTGCAAATAAATATTCATCTGGAAACTTATCCTCTACAGGAGAATCTTCGTTAGTATTTTGGATCCTAGACAAGAAATCAGCTATTGTATTTTGTTTCCCTGGTCTATCCAACACAGTAATATTGAATTCTTGTAAAAGTAAGAGCCATCTTATAACTCTGCCATTAGTAACAGGTTTGTTCATTAGATATCTAATTGCAAAATGATCAGTATGGACAAAAGTTTCATAGCCTGTTATATAATGTATAAACTTATTGATTGCATGAACAACAGCTAAGAACTCTTTTTCAGTCACAGTATAGTTTAACTCAGTGGGAGTCAAATTTTTACTGGTATAGTAAATGGCATAAGGAAATAAATCCTTTTGACCCAACACAACTCCTAGAGTTGTATCTGAAGCATCTATAGAAATATGGAAAGGAAGTTTCCAATTTGGTCCTCTCAAAATGGGTGCTTCAGATATTCTTGCTTTCAAAGTTTCAAATGCTGATTGACAATCAGGATCCCATTTGAATTCACAGTCTTTTGTAAGTAATTTGAAGAGTGGAGATGTTATTTTGGTGAAGTTTTCTATAAATCTTCTATAGTACCCAGTAAATCCCAGAAAACTTCTAACATCTTTTTGACAATTTGGAATAGGCAACTTGGAGATGACTTCAACTTTTGATTTATCAACTTTAATCCCATCCCCTGAAATGTGATGTCCCAAAACAATACCTTCAGTAAACATCATAAAGCATTTTTCATGACTCAATGAAAGGTTTGTTTCTTTACACCTTATAAGGACCTTTTCCAAATTCTCTAATGCCTCTTCAAATGAATCACCATAAACTGTAAAATCATCCATATAAACCTCTACACAAACATGGATTAGATCAGAGAAGATTCCTAGTACTGCCCTTTGAAATGTTGCGGGTGCATTATATAATCCAAAAGGAAGCACTCGGTAAGCAAAAGTTCCCCATGGACAGGTAAATGTGGTCTTATCTTGATCTTCAGGTGCTACTTGAATTTGATTATAGCCACTAAAGCCATCCAAAAAGGAAAAGTACTTTTTGCCTGCCAGAGTATCTAATACCTGATCGATAAAGGGTAAAGGAAAGTGATCCTTCAAAGTTGCTTTATTCAATTCCCTGTAATCAATGCATACCCTCCATTTACCATTCTTTTTAGGTACTATAACCAAAGGAGAAACCCATCGGCTATCTGAAATTGGATAGATGAAGTTTACATTGAGTAGTTTTTGGAGCTCTTCTTTCACTATCTCCCTAAGATTTGGATTCATCTTTCTCTGAGGTTGTCTGATTGGTCTACTATTTTCCTTGATGTAGATGTGATGAATGCAAGTCTTAGGGTCAATACCTTTCATATCAGTATACTCCCATGCAAATGCAGTAGAATGTTTTTGCAAGATTTTGGTTAATTCTCCCTGTTGTGATTTTTCCAAGTTTCTGTTGATATTCAATGTTTTACCTGGAAAGATCTCAATGGCGGAACTACCAAACTCTTCCATAGAGTAAAGAGACATTTTTTTAGATGATAAATACTCAATGTCAGAATCTAACTGAAATTGTGTGTGGTCATATTCTGAAGATGTTTCAAAATTTTCTAATGTGTTCAGAATTTGACTATCTTCACTGATTTCAGAAATGGTAAAGACAGGTTGTATAGTGTCCTCATCATCGACCCATTCATTATCTCCTACTTCTGTAATTGCTTTTGTTGGAGGATACAGATTGAATTTCTTTGTCGAATTATCATCAGAAATATACATATCCCCAGATCTACAACTGATAAAAGCATCAGCTGTGGCTAGCCAAGGTCTTCCTAAAATGAGTGGGTGCCCTCCTAGATTACTCTTGGGAGTTAAAATCATGAAATCTACTGGATATTCCCAAGAATCTAAGGAGACCGAAATGTCTTCTAATACACCATCTGGTTTGATAATTGATCGATCTGAAAATTACAGTAAAGTAGGTGTAAAAAGAAGATTAGGAAGTTTTAGCTGTTCCATAGTCTGTCTACTCATAATGTTGATAGTAGCCCCTAAATCAATCAAATTATTTGGAATTTCTACTCCATTGATATGTGTTTTGACAATTAGACTACCGGGATCTACATACTTCTGCATGGTAATTTTTCCCATCATGATATCTACAATTTTTCCTACCAGGTAGATTCTTCTTCTATATCTTGGTTTCCTTCCTGGTCTTTTGAGACTCAACTCCTTTATCGTTTTTGCTAGAATAGGAATTTCTCTAATGGCTTGTAACAAGGGAATCTTGATACAGACATTCTTTAATTCATCTAGAAAATCATAGTCAGGCAACAAGATTTGTTTTTCCAACCCTTTTTCAATTTGTAATCTTTCAGGAAAAGGAGGTGTAGATGAAGATGCAGGTTGCTTAAATATAGGAGTTGTGGGGGTTGACTCTTTTTCTTTTTCTTTTTGAGTGCTTGGGTTTTGAAGAGATGCTTTAGAACCTTTATTGGCTTCAAGTGAATCTTCCTCAGAAATGCTTTGCTTTTGAGCATCTATATAAGGCTTGTCTAAAATTCTACCAGATCTGAGTTGTACATCATTGAGAGGAACAATCATATAGGTAGGAAATTGTTGTCCTTCTACCATGTAAGCATTTTGAGGGTTTTTATTATTGGGGTTTGGCAATGGCTGGGAAGGTAGTTGATTTGTCTTCTGTTGGAATGGAAGCAAGAGTTGGGAATTTGGATTTTGTTGAGAAGGTTGTTGTTGTTGTGGAAATGGCAATGAAAGTTGTGGATTTTGATTTGGAAGTTGTGGAGCTTGTTGATTTTGAAAAGATGGAGGATATTGATAAAATTGCAAATCTCCCATAAGGATTTTGCATACCTTGTACCCATGATTGAAATGGATTTTGAGGTTGGGACCAAGGTTGCTGCCAAGGATTCCAATTTGGTGGGGGTTGAAAGTTCATAAGGTTGTTAAACCCTTGATTTTGTTGCCCCTGCCAAGGTCTCCTTGAAACAAAACAGAGAGACTCAATTGAATTTGGACCTTCTTGAAAGACAGCTTTGAGCCCAGGAATTGAAGGACAATCCTTGGTCTCATGGTTTTCTGAACAAATCACACATGTTTCTACAACTTTTGCATCAAAGGGACATTCCCTTAGAGCATGTTTCTTCCTACATTTCGAACAAAAGATGGCCAAAGCTTCAACTTCTGCTTTCTGCTTGTTTTGTATCTTGAGGGTGTCTAGTTGCTCACTAAGACCTCTAAAATATCAATTTTGAGCTCATCAAGCATGTTGCCAATCTCAGCCCTACTTACTGATCCAGTTGCAGATTTGTTTTCTCTAATGAGAGAAGGATCTCTAGGCCCTTTCCCAGTTTTAGATTTTCCCCTTGAGAGATGGACACGCAGCTCTGCTATATCATGAAGTGGAAGTTTAGATATATCTCCTTTTCCCATCATGTTCAAAATATCTATCCATTCATCTCTAATGGCTTTTAATAGAAGGGCTTTCAAGGTTTCCTCATCTAAGTTATTCATTTTTGCTCTTTTCAGATTGTATTGAAATCTTTCAAGTAAATCCTCCAAGTTTTCATCTTCTTTTTGCACCATTTTGAATACCTCATCCTTGTGATTGGTGGGCATACAATAGTCCAAGTATCTATCCAAAAATGTTTGTTTCATATCATTCCAAGTCCTAATAGATTGAGTGACTAATCCCATGAACCATTTTAAAGCAGCTCCCTTCAATGTTGAAGGAAACAATTTGAGTTTTTGAGAGTCTTCCATATAATCATAAGTTCAGCATACGACTTCAAACTCAAATAGAAATGTTTCAGGATCCTCACTTTGCAACCCATGAAAGTTTGGGAGGATAGAAGGTGAGATGTTTTTCATTGTTGTTCGAGATTTCTCATCAACTATAGGAAATCCAAATGAGTTATCTCCATCCCTATTTCCCCCATTGTTACCTCTACCTCCTCCATTGTTTCCTCCTCCTCCTCTACCTCTACCTCTACCTCCTCCAAATCCGTTTACTACTTCCTCTGTCATTATAGTTTCCTCAGAGACTACAGAATCCCCTGGTTCTTCTACTAATGGCGAATGAGGAGGAATTTCTCCCTCTTCCTCTTCAGATGATTCTACTTCCTCAATTACAATGTGTTTTCCTGTAGAAGTAAAGAAAGGGTCTTTTCCTAACTCAGATTCGGTGGATAGTGTGGGAGAGTCTCCTAATTCAGCTACTGCCTCTTGAATTCCAGGAATCCTAAGGCTAGGAGTGTGAGTTGGAGATGATGGAGGTGTTTCTTGTCTATTCCTTGAAGTATATGGAGTTGTAAAAATCGAACTATTGGCCCTAGCTAAAAACCTTCCCCTAGAATCTCTTGCTCTATGCATGTCATTTTATTTTTTATTTTTCTTCAAGTCGGGCTAATAATTCTCTTTCTGATCTTCCAGGTCACTCTAGGTGCAAGAAGAGAGCATACTTAAGAAATTACTGAACCAATAACTCTCTTTTCTGGTCCTCCAGATCACACTAGGCGTAAGAGGAGAACATACTTTGAGAAGTTATCAATTTTTACCTTCCTTGAATTTTTTTTTTTAAGAAATTGGCTACCTAATTTCACTTCCCCGGCAACGGCGCCAAAATGTTTGGTCAATTTAGTGTGTCCTAAATTGCTATATAAATTTTCAATCCGAGAGTCATAAACTGCTGAAGTGAAGTGCACTGTATATGCAAGATAACCGATTTCCTAATTCTTTGTCGTTTGTGATTTTTTTAGGTTTGTTTTGGGTTTATCTTTTGTTGATTCCCTAATGTGAGATGACAAAAATAAAAAGTCAAATATGGATGCAGTGGTGACCTCTACAATGATTTCCAAACTTCAAAATTCTCAAAAAGGTTTCAAAACTTGCAATGATGAAATCAATTACTAAGAGAAAATAAAAATGTACCAAACAGTGAGCTAGTGACAATGAAGCCTAGTATCCTTGCTGTTGTATAAAAAGAGAAAAAAAAACTGAACTTAAAGCAATTCAAAAACTGTAAGTAAAGTAAACTAGATCATACTACTTCAACTCATATTCTGACCCCTCACTAGTAGTCTCGCTCTGGCTATAGGAGGTAATCATAAACAAATTGAGTAATCTGATATCTAAATTGCATAAAATGAAATTGCATAAAAGGAAACTAAGATCAAACTACGCATTCATACTTAAATCACTCACCAGTAGTCTCGCTCTGGCTATAGGAGGTAATTGAAAATGTCATGAGTAATCTAATCACTAACTTGCAGAAAAGCAAACTAAATCATATCACATCAACTCATATTCTGACCCCTCACAAGTAGTCTCGCTCTGGCTATAGGAGGTAATCATAAACAAATTGAGTAATCTGATTTCTATCTTGCAAAAAAGTAAATGAACAAAACAAAATTGAAAGAAATAACAATGCTGGAATTAGAACTCAGAAAATAAATCAGCATAAGGACAAGATGATTTCATGTCATTAGTCATTCAAAAGCTATGTAAAATTGCCCGGGCTGTCTACAAGAACCTGAAAGAAAAACACTGATCAGTTAATAATCATGAGAAAGCATAAAAGAAAGTATGGACAACAGTTAACATGAATATCAGAAATAGTGTAATATATACAAGCAAACGATTATGGAAACAGTAACATAATGGAGAAAAGCAAGAAACTATACAGTAGTTACAGAGCCTTGGTGTACAGGGGCCCTCTGCAACCTCGGCCAATCAGCAATCAGTCACAAAATGGAACTTAAGAACACTGTCTTCTCATATATTAAAATGCAGTCATAAGATAAAGATAGAGCACGACACAGTGGGCTCGTAAAACAGTCAAAATTACATATATCCAGCTAACTAACAAGCGTATGATAACGCGTTATTTATAACTGAGGATGCTATAACTACTTCCTAAATTCTGCGCTGCTAAACAGACACGTGAATGACCACGTCCGGAGATCTAGCAATATGGTAGCCGTGACAATTAAATCCAAGGAGTGGTGGCTGTTGGATTTGGGTTCACGGAACAGTCCACAGGTGTTAGCACACCTCCTAAGATTGAGGAATTTTCCACGCAAGTCTTCACGTGGTGAAAAACAGAGTCCTGCCACCGCAAAACTCTTAGCTTGACCACCGCTTTGACTATCCTTGACCATGGCCTTTTGTGAGTGATTCGGCTGAACCAAGGGGACACGTTCCATGTACACATCATTTGCAGCTTGCCCATGTGGCCGGATTCTCCAGTAGACACCTGTAACATAGACTTCAACAAAATGGCTGCGGAAAGTTGAGCTGGCTGCGGAAACTGACAAGATTCTGCAGCTGACTGAGCAAAAATCTAAATCAAACAGCAGTCACAAGACATAGTTAGGAAACCATTTTATAAGCTCTTTTTAAACTAGTATGCAATGATTTGACAGCTTGGTGGTTCAAGTAACTGGAAAAGAAGGCTAAAAAGGTGTATAGGGAAGATGCAGGTTTGGGACTCAACACAGATGCCATTGGGAGGCAGGTCTATGCATTTTTCAGAGGCAAGGCAGGACTGGGCAATAGAGGGACCTAGGAGGACAGATTTGCGCAGTTCTTTAGATGAGTGAATCCCGACTGAGGGAGGAAACTGGGAGACATTTCTGCGTAGTTCTGGGAGGAAAGGTTGGCTTGGATATTTGTGCATTACAGTGTTCTAGTAGGTAAGGAGGAAGCTTGATGATTGATCTTGCGAAATACGTAGTTCAGGTCAGGTTGGAAGAAGTTACTACACAATTCTAGGGAGGAAGGCAATTTACTCAGCTCTAGAATTGTGCATTGCAACTGCCCCAGGGAACATTGATTGTGCACTGTGCAGTTCTAGCAAGCAGGGTTGCATCATTGAGGGATGAGACTACATAGTGCACAGTTCAGTCGGGGTCTAGTGAAAGAGAGTTTCCCGGTCAGGAGGATTTTCGAAAAAATGGCTAAGTGTGGGAGGCAAGCAAACTTGTGAGGAACTTGCAATTGTGATCACACACTTAGCATACTTTGATGACACGACAACAAAGACCATCGAAACAACAAGACAAATCATTACCCTCTGTGAGACTATCTAGAACAAAAAGTGACAAGTGCGATAGTTGACATAAACCCTAGGACGACCATGACAACACTTGTGTGACAATGCTTAAAACTTTGTGTATGAGCGTGACCAATGTTTACATCACTAGGACAACTCGAGCACACAAAGGCAAAACTTCAGAAACACTAAAAATGGATTGTAAGCATGGTAAAACAATCAAACATGCCAAAAGATGATAGTTGACCAAACAAGAAAAAGGGGTGAAAAGACTCTAAAAGAGCTCACGAAATGAGCTCAAGTGTTTGCAACCATAAAGGGAAAGATCAAGGAAAGCTCCGAAATTTGAGTGCAAGCTAAAATTGTGGAGGGTGTTACAGCCACTACAACAATACTCTATCATACCATGATAGGATGATGAAAAAGGAGATGGAGAAGCGGAGCACGTGAGAAGAAACCTTTATAGTTGAATATGCAAGAAAATTAATCATAAGAAAGCAAAGGGACACGAGTTTGCTACCGCTACTCAAGATCAGATATCACTGAAAACTGCTCATCTCCAAGTCATATGGAGGTGGAAAAATGTGTATTCCCAAGAAGACACATATAAATAAACAACAAGAATGACTTGACATTTCCATGTCATCAGTGTCATGTCACATCATGAGTCACCATGTGCCACATCACTTTTGTGGAATATGTAAATTCTTATTCAAAATGTATTGTAAAGTGGAAGTCCAAAGGGCTTGTACAAAATAGGAAGATTCATGTAAAGTTGAAAAGTCATAGGAAGTTAAACAGTAATGAGGGTAATCAAAGAGTCACAAGGGAGGTGAAGCATCATCCCATTGGTTAAATATACACCCTCATTATATGATCATAAGACTTTTCACCTTGCCTCCTCCTGCAAGGCATCAAAGAGATAAGCTAGTTCTTTTGGGGAGCAAGTAGTGGCTCCAACTCTCCACTATTGAAGTAACTAGTGGTGTTCATTGTATACATGTGTCTTGGGACTTTTACTTAATATATAAATCCTGATGGCCAACACATTCTTCATGCATGGATTATTAATGTTTTTAAGACTGTTATATGCAAGTTTATGATTCATGTTTGTTTTAGCCTGTGCTAAAGTAGTTGAACTATTTCGATTATTTTATTGTTTATCGTATTGAGAATGTGTTGTAATGGTTGTAATTCTTGCTGCATCTTGTAGACTATTCCACTAAATGTTAGATGGATATCTCTTGTTTGTGTGTGTTTCTACCAGAGTGGTATTATTACCTCTCTCTTAGAGGCTCACTTTATTTTCCCTCCGCAGTAGAAGAACCTTAATACACCTAAAATCAAACACTCACCAGACACACTTATTTTCTTTTAAAAGGCACACATGTGTTCCTCCCACTTGCTGACAATTAGAGGCAAGACAAATATATAAGAAAACAGTAATCGGTTTGTATTCTGAATGGGGCTCCTATCCCAAACCGCCTGAGGTCTTATCGGGACCACATATTGGGGAGACCCCTTGAATGTTGGTAGGTCTAGCACTGTCAACATTTCTGGTGCTAGAAGGAGGGCAACTTGATTTTTATCGTTGATAAACTCACCCACCCTCATCATATTTCTTTCAATCATAACATCAATATTTTGAGCACCTCCCCTACTCATATTCCTGAAGTTGGTGGATCTTCTCAGCCCGGTCTTGAACAAACGTGCGAAATCTCTTACGAGCACATCTGGGCCATATGGCCTATAACCCGTAAGTTTGCAAAGGCTATCAGGCTGATTCCTGAAGTACACAATCTGCCTTATTTTCTAAAGAAGAACACAACCACTCCTACTGGGATAGTGGTTTCAATAGTCGAAGATCCGGTTCTCGCTACATAGTAACCTCCATCTTTTAACGAAGGTGACGCAAACAACTTGTACTATTAGGTTGCTATAATACTAGTGTAGTCCCCTTATTGTTATTGTTAGTATAACCCCCTTATTGTTATTGTTGTGTCCATGTAGTTCCCATATTGTTATTGTTGGGTCCCATAGAAGTCGAGTATTGTTATGGTTGTGCCCCATAGAAGCCCACTATTGTTATTGTTGTGCCCTTACATTATTATTGTTATGTAGGCTCTGATTATATTGTAACCCCTTAGACTCCTATATATACAAAGGAGGTCTTGTCATTTGTATCATCCAAGAAATTCAGGCACACAAAATAGGTAGAAAGAATATCAATAACAAGAGGAAGAATGGTAGGTACCATTTGTAAATCTAAGTAGCAAGAGGATAGGGAAATGATTTGAATTGAAATGATTTCTCTATAAACCACAAGAGATTCACCACAACCAATGTTTTTGATGTTCAATGCCCATCAATGTAATTTTAATAAATAAATGATACATACATATGTGAGCTCTATGGTAAAAGGATTCTATTCTATAAATATATTCAAATTTCTTTTTTGAACTATAACAATATGGGAAAAGTTCGTTGACATTATTTTTTTTATTTTCATAATATAAAAAAATATTAATAAAAAATTATAAAGATAATTACAAATGGAACTTATTATAAAAAAAAATTCACCTTTCAATTATAAAAATAAAGAATGATTTACTTGAAAAAACCCTAACCAACATAAAATTTCAGAAACAAAATACTATAATAAAACACCCCATATATGCCAATTAGTAAATATATTTGATTATTCAAAATTAAATAAGCCAGGAACTAAATCTGAGACTTGCCCCCACAACTTGCAGACACCCTTTTGGTTTAATGATTCCTTTTGGTTTAATGATTATATATAAGGGGTGGATAAATAGTAATCATTAAATACCTAATTATTCAAAAGGCCTCGAAATTAGTCTACACTTGCTCCATACATTTGATTCCAGTGGTCAACTTTAATACACAGTTATATGATTGTATCAGTGATCCCAAATTCATAGGACACCAGTGTAAATCTAGTTCTCTTGGAATTGAATGTTGAAATACTAGTGGGATATGTGTCAGAAACAACATTTTTTTCCAAAGATTGAATAATATCAATAGCCTGGCTTCCTTTAGAAGCTGGCTTGCATGGCCTACATTTAATTCAATTGAAGTGTCATCTAGTTGAAAGTAATGCCACTGGAACACCTCACCGAGAAAGAAGTTAATCATCCTTTTCTCTCACTCACTATGCAAAAGGGAAATGTCATGAACTTATATTTTATCCCTTTCACATCTAAGTGATGCTTGAAAGCAGTCTTTTTATACCCATTACTGTGCTAGAGTACTATAAGGCTCATTTTTTATTTCCATATAACCAATTCCATGTTTTAATTAAGGCCACTATATTGAAGTTAATCATCCTTTTCTCTCACTCACTATGCAAAAGGGAAATGTCATGAACTTATATTTTATCCCTTTCACATCTAAATGATGCTTGAAAGCATTCTTTTTATACCCATTACTGTGCTAGAGTACTATAAGGCTCATTTTTTATTTCCATATTACCACTTCCATGTTTTAATTAAGGCCACTATATTGAGAGTCATGTGGCAAAATGTACCTCTCATTTAAATAACTTTAGGGAAGAGGAAATGATCTATTCCAATAACCATTCACTTTTGTTCTAATAATCCAATCATACTTCACCTTATATTTGGGTTGGTAAAACTTTATAATTGTTGAGCATCCCTAAACCAAATTGAAGTACTTCAATAATTTCTAAAAACAAATACAACAATGAGTATCTACCGACTTGCCCCTACAAAAGCGGGCAACTCCACCACAAATATAACACTCCAAAGTAGGTATAATCATGATGGCATGATGTCACTAAATAAAAATTAAAAATAAATGAAAAGCAGATAATATAATTGAATGGTGAACTACATCTTCTAGGAAAAATAAGCAGGTCAATGGCGGCCCAAAAAGGCCTTGCTTTGGCCGCAGCCCATAATCGAAGTCGGCAATTTTCCGATTCTCTGCGCTCCTTCTTCGAATACGACTCCCATTCCCATGGAGAAATGCGCTTCAACATGACAATGAAAAGCCCACACTCCCGGATTGTTAGCTCTCAACCTCAATGCAGTCCAACCATTCGGAAACACAGTTACTGTATTTCTCAGTGGTGGATTTACCAGATTGAACTTCTCTGTATCTTTTTGCGCGTCGAATGCCCCGTCGCCATGAGCAAGAACCCAGAAATCATGGCCGTGGAGATGCCATGGATGAATCTCGCTCGATTTGTTGGTCAGCATGTTCGCATTCTGTAAAATTATGTCCACTGTGCTGTTGAATTCCCATCTGTAAATCGGATTGCCGTAGGTCGCATTTTGGTTGGATTGAGGACTCGATATGTTGTACGCCTTGTAATTCTCGGGAGCTGGGAATGGGTCGAAGGACTTCTTTAGCCCGAACTTCACGGCTACCAGAAATGGGGTATCGGGCAGCACATTGGAGATATTGTTGATTGCCCACCGCGTGTAGCCATTGATTTTGTTCTGCGTGTTCAGAAGCACCACGCGCCTTTGGGATGTGAGGGGAGGACGGATCACGTGTCCTGCTCTTGCCTTGTACAGTTTTGCCTGGTTTTTGGTGTAAGAAGTATCGTTCCAGAGCGGACCTTTTGGAGGCGTGGAGGGAGGCAGCATCGAGGGAGGATTTGGAAGGTATCTTAAAATGGCACGCCCTGTTGGCGTCTTGGGTTCACGACCTCGCACGTTGAGCGCTGCCCAGTAATTTCTGGATGCATTCTGATTTGCTGTTATGAGTACTGAATATGTCTCCCCTGAGTATATGTTGAGGTCTTTAACAACGAATGGTTCCACGTAGTGGCCGTCCGCCTCAACCACAGTCATGTTATGTCCCTGTCATGTCATGTCATGTCACATTTCAGTTTGTAAAGTTTGATGGTTGATTCTGAGAATATTTTAAAAAATTTCCAGAATATTTTAGAATGGGATAAAAAGAATGAAGTCAAAAGAATGAAATGGATATACCTCAAGTAGGAAATTGAATGACGATAAGGAAGCCACGCTAGTAATCCGCAGGCGATATGTGTGTCCCGCGACTACAGATAGAATATAAGGAATAGCACATTCAGGATTTGTAGAGTTGCAGATACTGCCCGTTCCTGCTGAATTGTTTGTAGATTTCACGAGCGAGCAATTGTATGATCCACGCCCCTCAATAAGCAACGACTGCCCACATCATAATCCACTAAATCAGTGTTATGTGGATGTTTGCTGTTAGGTCAAAATCCACAGATTTGGTAACTTTACATATAGTGATTAGGATTTTTAGGGTGGAAATTTCAGATTCTATAGAAGTGCAGTGATTTTTTTAACATTTTTTTAAATGCAATTTAGGAGACTCGAACCTGGGTCCAAGCTCTGATAGCATGTAGAGATTTACCGTTACACAAATGCCCGCAGATTTTAATAAACGTTACAAACCGTGACTAAAATCCTCAAAATGGAAAATACGGATTCTATAAAAATACAGTGATTCTTCCAACATATTACTCCAGAATAGAGAAGCGGTGATACCACCTCATGGGCCGACAGGAAAAAAAACACAACTCAGAAGTGAAACCTAAAAGGAATGATTTCTTAAATGCTTAATGAATCCATGTTTCTTTATAATCGTCGCTTGGACGGCTTGAATATCGCTGTTATTGGGACAATCGTTGACCCATGGCTCACATGCTTCTTGGCACTGTTGGGATAAAAATTGATGGAAATTAGATGAAGATTATGTAGATTCATGCTTCTTGGCACTTTTGGGATAAAAATTTATAGAAATTAGATGAAGATTATGTAGATTCAAAATTGACTTGGGATTAATTTAATATTAGTTTTCTGTTTGAATCAAAAAAGTGTTAAATAATGTGAATAATTTTAAGATTGAAAAAAATATGTTCATAATTGTATAATTATTGTTACATTTATAATTTTATTTAATTATGGTGAGAGATTTTCTTTCTATTCTAGTTAAAATTTTTAATTTGGTGAAATAGAAATAAAATAAAAATAATATATATATATATATATATATATATATATATATTCAGGTTCTATTAAATTTATTTTTGATAATTTTTATCTTTATATTTTTATTTAATTGTATTGAAAGGTATTTATTTTTATTTTTAAACATTTTACTTGGATAAATAGAAATAAAATAAAAATGATAAAAATAAAATGAAATGTGTGTGAAAGAAACTAGTCTAGATTCATATTAAATTTGGATTTATCAATCACTGAAAGGGATCAACTTTCTCTAGGTGCAAACATTTCGTTAAATTTTGCATTTAAAAAAAAAAAGTTTTCACCTTGAGAGATTTGATCTTGACCCTCTCATTTTCAAGCTTTTACATGTCCCTTATTCACCCCATTTCTAGGGAGGGTAGCACAAGAATCGATCCCAAGATCTCTGGTTCGGTGAGACTTCATTTCCACGGCCATTGCCACTTGAGCTACCCCATATTGACTACATTGATTATACTATTATGACAATTAATTACTATGATATTTATAGATAACTAGAAATTTTCAACAATTCTTTGCTTTAGTATATGTATTTCTATTTACATTAACAAAACAAAAATTATGATCATTAAATATAAAAAGATCACTTACAATAATTTTATATATAATCACAATTTTGAGAAAGTAATTTCATAGAAATATTTTGTAGTAAATTTTTATCACAAAATCATCACAATTTTATGAAAAAATTTCATAAAAATATATTGTAGTCAATCTTTATCACAAATTAAATAAAATTATAACTTAAAGGAAAAAATTAAATAAAACTATAACACTGAAAAAGACTAAAAGATTAAATAAAACTATAAAATTGAAAAAGACTAAATATAACATTGAGAGAAAAATAAATGAGATTTTTATATTTTTTTTTATGAGTTCTAAAACAATGGGAACAATTGAAAATTAGCCCCCAAAAAAGAAATTGATTATAAAATAAAATCCTCTTTGAAATTTTGATGGCTCTTACACTATCTTAAATAATTAACGTAATTAATTGTGAATAATAATAATAATTACACCCCAGTTAACACGTCTCATATTTTTCCTGATGGAATCAGGATGTAAATATATTCTGCTTACCTGGGGTTCACCAATCCAGACGAAAGGTTTGGAAGCCAAGCCTGTGGATTGCTCGAGATGGCTTTTATGCCACCAATCGTTTAATAAAATGCTCCGTTCTCCGTCGTAGGAGAAGGGTTCTTTCACACCATCGGCAACTGCCACATGAATGGATCCATACAAACCCGCAGACCTTTGCATTCCATAGTGGCCATGGTAGAAATACGTCCCAGGCTGCCCAACATAATTACACCACAGAACATGAATCCCATAACGTAAATCAATTTGAATCAACTGTGACACTAGAGGTCATGAATCCCACTGTGATATGAGTAATGAAAATATAAAACTTACTCTGTCCACTACAAATTTGTAGACGAAAGTCTCTCCTGGCATGATGGGACACTGTGTAACTCCTCCCGTTCCATCACTCCATGGTGTTCCGCGCTGTCCATACAAAAAATTGTTAATAAATTAAGTCAATCGAAAAAAAAAATTCAATAGAAAAAAACAAAAAAACACCAAATCAATTATTCATTTCGTATAAAATTTCAGCGTAGAAAATTGTGCAGTGAAATAAAAGATCATGAATACCTGGCGGATTCCGTGCCAGTGAATAACAACATTCTCAGTTTCCATTTGATTAGTGAGTTGAACGTGGATGGTGTCCCCCACCTGGGCCTTGATGGTTGGGCCTGGAAATTGGCCATTGATGGTAATCACCAATTTCTCATAACAATCAGGTGATTTATATTCATATCTCGCATTCCATCTATAATGGTGAATTCTTGCTTCTGCAAATGACGATACCAGCACTAGCGAAAGAAATAAGAGGCACCAAATAAACATTCCATGTCGTCCCCAATTCATTTTCTAGGCCACTGCGCTGCAACGAATGTTAGGATGATTTTCTAACCGTTGCAGGACGTCTGCAACCCTAAAAAACGAATTGGCAATAATCTATGATTCAGCAGTCGAAAGATGTGTAATATATAGTGTCACTATGTGAACGAGAGAAATGATTTTCTAATGCGTAGAGGAGAGTAACAACGAAGAAATGTCGCAGAAACTCGCAGGGCACTCAACTCAATTCAGAAGCATGCAAAATTACAACCACACAAAGTCATTGGAAGTCTTTGTCGAGGATTGTTACGTGTGAGATCGTAGCATTAACACAAAAATCCAAAAACCTGTGATAAATGTCAACACTTATATTTCAACTACCTACTCTTTGAAGACCAAAATCTGTGATGAAATTGAAGGCAATTGGAACATCACGCAGAAAAGTATCTTTGAGTAAACCTAACTTCTAGATATATACTTTGGAATTTTAGGACGAACATCAATTTCCTTTTCTCATACAGTAAGAATGCCAAAGTGATGAAGTGGTTTGGTTGGAAGTATTTATGTTCATTTTTGGAGTGGGAAAACGAATATCGACTTTGGGGAAAGGGATAGGGATATCTTGGGAAACATAAAATATCAGTATTGACAGTCAATCAAATCAAATACCTCTTGTGATTATCGATATATATATACGTAATAATGTCGTTAATTTTATCGTTAATTTTATACAAGAGATATGTGTATTGTAAATATTATCAATATGTGCTAACGTGAGTGGGAGGATTTCATGCTTTCGAATAACTCTAATTGACAAACGCAGGTATGTAACTTATCTCAAAAATCACACAAAATTCACAAGTCATAGTCTTCCACAGAATAACGAATAATGCATTAAAAGTACCTTGTTTTCAAACCTGCTTTTGTGTAAGGCCATTGTCGAGAGTAGGTATTGAACACACCAGGCGCCATTTTTGAAAAACGTGCTTTTTCTCATAACACCATCGTCCACACTATTTATTTTACACTGTTCAAACATAATAACACCACTGTCCACACTATTTATTTAGCATTGTTCAAAAATGATGTAAAAGGTCATTCCTTTGGCTTTTCTCGATACTTTTTATACCATCCGTTGATTGCACTGTCAAGACATGTTTGCGTCTTATGCTTCCTATTTTTTTTTTTCCACTCGAAAAATCAGTAATTTTTATTAATATTAGAAAATTACATATAGCAGATGCCATGGCATTACTGTGTTGTTCATACAAAATTCACCTCGCAAGGTGTTGTATCAGAGAGTAGTTACAAAATTGTGCTGGATACATACATATGTCTGGGTGTTACAAGCCTAATATCTATCACAAAAAGGTCCTTTTTGTATACAAAATAGCCATAGTTCAAAACAGAATTCATCATATCAAATTAGCCTCCATTACTGTCAGTTATTGGGACTGTTGTCCCTCTGTTCTCTCTGGTCTATGAATGGCCTGTGGTAATACCGGTGCTCTTCGTTTCCATTCTGCTCCACAATTAGCCATTCGCCTCTGGGAAGTGACGAGGCCTCTTTGGATAATTTGTCAGCAGCGCTGTTATGCTCTCTGTAAATGTGTAAACAAGAGAAATGATTAAATGCTGCTTTGAGAGTGTGAGCATCATGTAATATATTGCTGAGTGTGTGTGTATGACATGTGGTGACATTATTTATCCAGTTAACGACCACCATTGAATCTCCAAATATATTGATATTTGTGAGTTGATGCGATAGAGCAAAGTGTAATAGATTTCGGATGGCAGAAAGTTCAGCATAGTTATTTGATCCATTCCCGAATCCCATTTTAGCAAGGTATCGGTGATGTTCGTTAATATGCAGGACGAAGCCCCCTCCGCACCCTGTTTGATTTGCTGCCCCGTCGAAGAAGGCCCACGGGGTGGCTCTGTCGATATTGGGCATGGGTTGAATGATTCTGGGCCGAGGTGGAGGCGGATCGGGAAGCTCATGATAGGCAGCGATAATGGAGGCTTCTACTCGGCTCCAAGATACCAATCGATCCTCGAAAACAACTCGATTTCGCGCAAGCCAGGTATACCATATTGCGACGAGGGGGAGATTTAATAGTTTTGCACCCGGATGACTGTGAATTCAAGCTTCCCATGCGTCCGATAGATCATGCCCAGACCAGTTCCCGGCAGTGCCCAATTGATTGCGAATGTTGGTCCAAAGGGTGCGTATAACAGGGCAGTGTAGAAATATATGCTCTGAGTTTTCTGATGCGGCCTTACAAAATATGCACCAGGATGGTCCATAGATGGATCTACGTGTGAGATAGTCACCTGTGGGGACAATGCCTTTAAGTGCACACCAGAAAAATAGTCTGGTGCGAGGTGGAGCCTTAAGCTTCCAAATGGTATGCCACCACGGGTGAATTGGATCAGGTATTCTGTGGGAAATGAGAGCTTTGTACCCGAACTTAGGAGCGTATATACCATGATCCGCAGGGCACCAAACAAGTTCATCCGGACCTTGTTTAATGCGAATGTGGGATTCTGATAAAGCCTCAGTATAGTGTTGCCATTCCTGATGCCACTGAAGAGGAAGATCCAGTTGCTGGGCCGATTTCCATGCTTGGGAGAAAATGTCAGTGTGCTGCTGATCAGCGATTTGAGCAAAATGCCTAATGTCGCGGGACTGTAGGTGAGTGATAAGATCCGGACTGAGAATGTGTCTGCCCCCACTATTGATCCATGGATCCAAGCCAATCCTGCCCGTTAATCCATCATTAATTCGCCAAGCAAGATTGTCTCGAATGAGGGGAAGGGCATGTATCATAGCCTTCCAGACTGATGAACATCCCTTGGATGACCAAGTAGGTAGTCGAGCCCAATCCAGAATGTTCTGGGGCCAAATATATTTGTGATAGGATACCTGAGTCCATAGATTTTGGCTGGTTAGTAAGGTCCATCCCATCTTGGCGGCCAGTGCCATGGCGAAAACAGGGAGTTCTTTGAGGCCCCATCCTCCCCATTTTTTGGGCAGAGTTATATTCTTCCAGCTGATCCATGCAAAAATTCTCTGGTCTTGACTCCCATTCCAGAGGTATCGATTGCATAGCTGCTGTAGTCGCCCAAGAATATTTCTCGGTATCCATGCTAGTGCCATCTAGTAGACCGGGGTAGCCTCTAACACAGATTTAATGAGCACCAATCTACCAGCCCTAGAGAGATATCTGTAGCTCCAGCCAGTAAGTCTTTTCTCCAGTTTGGCAACCAACCAGACCCAATCAGCTATCCTTTGGCAAGTTGGCTTCAGATTGAACCCCAGGTATTTGAGACCTCTATCCAGAGGGTGGACAGAGTAGGGGAAGGCCTGAAGGGCTGTCCAGGTCTCCTGTACAGAGGTGCGAGCACAAGTGATGGTAGATTTCAACTGATTTGGCATCATACCTGTAGCAGCTGAGAATAGTTGCAGGATCTTTGAGAAGGACCGAGAGTCTCGTACACTGCCATCAAGTAGAATAAGAACATCGTCCACAAAGAGTAGGTGTGTAAGATAGCATAGATCAGATATGCGAAGGCCCCCAATATCTCCAGCCCGCTTTGCAGAGTCCATAAGGCGGCTGAGACCTTCCATGACCAAGAGGAAGAGAAGGGGAGATAGGGGGCACCCCTGTCTCAAGCCCCTTTCAGAGTGGAAGAAAGGAGAGGCTGAGCCATTGATGAGTATACTGAAGGAAGGGGAGGTTATACAGGCCATGATCCAAGTGATGTAAGCGTGGGGGAAGCCTAGGTGGATGAGGATCATTTTTATATAAAGCCAGCTGACTCGGTCGAAGGCTTTTGAGAGGTCAATTTTGAGGAGGATGGCTTTCAGGTTCTTCGACCAGATGGAGTGCAATGCTTCTTGGGCGAGTCCGATGGCCTCGTGGATCTGCCTAGATTCAAGGAAAGCAAATTGCTGCGGGGCAATGGATCGGGAGAGGATGGGTCTAAGACGGTTGGCAATGGTCTTAGATATGATTTTATAGAGGCAGTTACACAATGATATGGGCCTGTAGTCATCAAAGGATGCCGGGGAATCAGATTTTGGGATGAGAGCAATAAAAGTAGAATTGATGGCATTGTATATAGAGCCCGTGGTCCTACTCTCCTCGACCACCCTCAGCAGGTCCTGTCCCAGCACATCAAAGAAGGCCAAGTAGAATTCAATGGTCCATCCATCCGGGCCAGGGCTTTTGTCTTTTTTGAACCATTTCAGCACTCCTTCCAGTTCTTCTGCCGTGACCGGGTTATTCAGAGCTTCTACATCATCTTCCTCCACGAATCGCGGGAAGTGGTTTGCCACATTGATGATATCCAGAAGGTTAGCTTCCCGGGGACTCTTATAAAGATTCCTGAAATGGGCGGTGCCCAGGTGAGCGAGCTTATTAAAATTATCTGCAAAGTCGCCATCCGGGGAGGGGAGCTTCCAAATAGTGTTCGATACTTTCCTGCACTTAGCGAAATTATGAAAGAACTTTGTGTTTTCATCCCCAGCTTGGAGCCATATAGCCCGAATTCTTAATCTAATGGATTCCTCCCTCTCTTTGAGGATCTTTGCTTTTTGATTCTCTAAGTCAATTAATCTGCATTTGTCTGCAGCTGTTATGAACCCCAATCCTCTGTCGTCGGTGAGAGAGGTTAAGTCAGCTTCAATTTGAATGAGCTGGGCCGATTCACGATCCATTTTCTCCTTTGCCCACTTAATTGATATATGCTTTATTTCAGAGAGATTCCTACAGAACCCTTTGGCAAGGGATTCTGTGTCATTGATAGGGTGGGAGATCCAGTAATCCGCTATCATCTTGACATATGCTGGGTCCTTCAACCAGGTGTGATTAAATTTGAAGGGTGCCTTAGGTTTCTTGAAAGGACCCTGAATCTCCAGGTATATAGGATTGTGATCCGATAAACCCCCCGAGCCAACCCACTGTCTGAAGAGATGTAAGCGCTGTTGGAGAGTCCCCTTCATAAGAAATCTGTCTAGTCTGCGAGCAAGTGCAGCATCCCCTATCCTTCTATTCCTCCATGTAGGAAGAATGCGCTGCATAGGTATATCCAAGAAATTTGTTTGCTCAAGCAGATTGGTCATGTAATCAGAAATGGGGTCGACTTGTGCTTCCGAGCCCCATGACTCCCTGAACCCCAGAGAGAAATTTAAGTCTCCTCCAATAATTACCCGGTCTTCGTTCATCATAGAGAGATGAAGTAGGTGCTGCCAGAAAGCTTCTCTCTGGGAGCAGGGAGCATATACATTAACCACTCTGAGATTCATGCCGAGTTCAGCAGAGAAAATGTCCAACCCATAGAACCCCGCACCCCCCCAGGTCGAGTCCATCTTAATGGAGCGAGGGTTGATACCAATGGCAAGACCACCAGATCGTCCCACAACATCAATGGCATGGAAACTCCAGGCAGGGACCATAGCTTGCAAGGCTCGAGTGATCTGATTTGCTGAGCAGAGTGTCTCTTGGAGCACGATGATGTCGATAGGCTCAGATTCTATGAGCCGCTTCATGGCTAGTTTCTTGGAGGAACTAGCCAGTCCTCTGCAATTGAAGGATAGACACTTCATGGGGGAACACCTCTCGGGGTGTGTCCTGCTTTAAGGACCCCGTCAATGGTCGATTGCCGGCCAGAGACAACCTCTGCCCCAGCTTGTTTAATGGCCTTTGAGAGATGGGATTTTCTCCCTCTGGAATTCAGTGTAACCCCCTCAGGTATAACAATGCCCAATCCTGAGTGACTGTCTGATGGCTCTTTGGCCGGGTTCCTAGACCGGAGGAAATATGAATGAGGAGGGGAGGATCCCTGGGGGAGCGGGGAGGAACAAGTCGCAGGGGTGGGTGTGGATATGATGGGATCAGTGTTGCAAATAAGAGGGGATGATAAATCATAGAGGGCTGAGAGGTGGATCCATTATCATGATTAATATCAAATGGAGAATACAAAGAAGGGTTAAGAGAACCCGAATGCATACCCGCTTCGGCCGCCGAGCGTGCCCTGGTCTTTGGAGGCGAGGATCGCCGCAGTCCTAGATCGTCCATGGGAGATGAAGCCGGAGGGGGCGGGCCCGCGGAGGGAGGCCGAGAGATGATGGGGGATGCCGTCCTGGTGGATGCCGGGGTGCCTCTCGGAGTATCATCTGCTTTCTTGTTGAGAGGGCAGTCCTTCGCAAGGTGCCCCACTTTGTGGCATCGTCTGCATCGGAAGGGAACTCCTTCGTAGTCCAGTAATTGCACTCTGATGCACCTCCCCCACTGTAACGTGATCTGTTCCTCAAGTCCTTCGCGGGTGTCCAGGTGGACCAAAATCCGCGCTAGTGTTCGGCTCCCAGATTCCACATATGTGCGGTCGTAGTCCAGATATGTCCCCAGGGCATTTCCAACCCTAATGAAGACTTCTTCTGCCCAAAATGGAATTGGTAGTCCTGGTAGGCGAACCCAGATTGGTCCTGCTCCGAGCTGTTCCCGTTCAGGGTCAAAGAGGGGGTTCCAGCGCTTTAGGAGGACCGGGGCCATTTCAATATGCCAGTATCGGCCCAAAACTAGATTGGTTTGACTTTCCTTGGAGAATTTGAGGGAAAACCATCCTCTGGGGAGGACATGTACCACAGGTAGGTCAAAAAGAACTCCGCCCCAGATCTCTTGTACCCATTGCTTGAGCCTCTGCACCGAGTATGACCTTCCCCTGACATGCCCTACCAACACAGTGTTCGCAATATCCATGTATTCTCCGAGAGGCTTTGATTCGTCGAATTTGATGGCGATGTCCCGAGCTGTAGCCCTAACACATTTCGTTTTCTTTTTACCAGTGCGCGGGGCCGACGGATGATCTACCAGAGGGTTAGAAATGCCTTCCAGAGATGGGGGTTTGGGGTGAATAACGACAGCAGGTGTCTCAAAGCATCCGGATCTACGGACTCCCGGAACAGTGGGGCGAGATGAAGGGGGAACCGGCGGCTGGGGAAGAGGCACTGATAGGAGGGGAGGGGCCTGCGGATCAAAGGAGGGCGAGGGCGGGGTATGGGTAGCCAGAAAATGCAGGGAGCCCGGCGAGAGAGGGGGGACCTCAAATGGCGGAGATTCGGTAGGGTAAGAGCCAGCAGAGGATGGTATGGCTAGATATGCTTCAGGCAGTATGGAGGACGGATGCTGTGGGAGCATAGGAACAGATGAAGAAGTAGACGGAGCAAACCTAGAGCGAGATGCGAAGCTAGGATTACCGAAAATAGGCTTGTCCGGCGAGGGATCCGCCGAGTAATCCACCGCTTCATGCTCCATGTCAGCCATACCTGTCGGCGACCGAAAACGACTGGTGGAGAACCCGATGGAGTTGCTGCAGCTGTGATGCTCCTGGGCTGTGACCGCGGCGGTTGAAACCTATTCGAGGAGCTTGCGAACCCTAGCTGCGACGGACTGCAGTTGATGCGCGAGAAACCCTAACCCAGTCCTTTTCGCGAGCGCTCCATCCTTCCCCTATTGTATAACAATTAAGACCTTCTTATGCTTCCTATTGATTAAGTTTTATATATATATATATATATATATATATATATATATATATATATATATATATATATATTAATTAATTAATATACCAATTAATTAATTATATACCATCCGTTGATTGCACTGTGAAGACAAGTTTGCGTGTTATGCTTTCTATTGATTTAGTTATATATATATATATATATATATATAGATATATATATATATATATATATATACTTAATTTTATATTTTTATATATTTATTTATATGTATTTTTTATTAGAAGAGAAGTTTTATAATTTTTGAAAAAATGACATATTAATCATTGGATTTGTTGGTTTTTCTTTATTATAATTAAAACTAAAATAAAATTGCATTATATTTTTCTTAACAAAATTCAAAAAACCATATTTACAAATATTATTTTAAAAAGAAAATTACTATTTTTTTTTTGCTCATTACATATATACAATTCTTAGAATTTTTTATTTTTTATTTTATTTATTATTATTATTATTATTATTTTTTTATGAGTTGATGTTAAAACAAAAATCTGTAATAATTATTTGTTTCCTATATGACAAGCTCAAAAGAGAGAATAAAAACTAAAAGAGTACTCCATAACTTCTATTTCCTAGCCATCTCCATGTTCATATCCAAGATTTGTTTTGTGTTTGTTGCTAACAAGCTCTTTTCAAGGTCTGATGAATCACATTTACTACTCACATTGATGTACATTTATAATACATTGATATGACTATTGGATTCATATTCCAAGGTCTCTTGGACTACTCCCTTCGAGTGTTAAACTTCCATATCATAACCATTGTCATATTAGGTGTCCAACATTCCCCCTTAATCTGAAGGGGTATACACAAGTGGAAAAAGAGAGTTGTAATACAATGTGCAAAAATGCATGGCAACATTAGGATGAATGTGCTATGTATAAGGATGGTATAAGGTGGGAGAACTCAAAGTCTCAATCACCGATGGGTTAAATATTACCACCAACACTAGAATGCTTGTGTGAACTCTTCCAAATATGGCAAGAAGCTAATGTATTTTGCTAGAGGAAGTGCTTCTTAATGCTTTGAAGAGGGATGCCTTTAACCTACAAAAAGGGAAGTCTACAAACTGCAATGGTTTAAGGAAGGCCACCAACTAAAGGAATGCTTAGTGTAACAATACCCTAGAAGAAATTCTGACATATGACTGAAATATCTTCTTCGTTGTTGATGCCCATTGCCAAGAAGCGATCCATTTGGAGGAGGCTTGTTCTTGAAGCATCTGTTTGAATGATGGTTATGTTGACCTCACGTAGATGAAGATCAAAATAATGATCTTTCACATGGTCAACTTGGTCAAAATGTTGGCATTTCACAATCTATTATGGTTGTTATGGAAGAGTAGCAGGATCTGAAAGAGGTGAGGATAAACTGTTATGAAGAAACCTAACACTTTGAAATTGAATGGGCTTAGAATAATATGGATTATGAAAGGATGCATCCTTATCATATCCAAGACTTGTTCTATGCTTGTTGCTAACAAGCTCTTCCCAAGGTTTGATGATGCGGTCAGGAAGTGTAGATTGAACTTCTGCATCTTTCTACACATTTGCTCCTTAAATAAGTATTGCATCTACAATGTCTTGTTGTTGATGGGAGTTTGTCTCAATGTTCTGAAAAAAATAGGTTCAGAATGATGTCTATTATGTTGTAGCTCTTCTTCTTGGAATTGAGATTCAAGTTGTAGAAACTCGACCTTTTCTTGATCATCTTGTAGACATGTTTGAATGTTAACAAGAATGGTTTTGTTGATTTTCGCTGTGTCTTTAGACTCGTCAATGGAGAGTATTAGCGCATCTAGAAGCTTTAATAACTGAGTAATTTCATCCATTTAGTTAACAAATCATGCTCAACAATTGAGGAAAGTGTTAAGGCACATTTTTAAATCATATAAGAACATAAAAGTCCAAATGCACGCTGGTTCTCTAACTAGTTTTTCAAGTGCTTCTTTAACTTGATAACTCATATGTCTCACACGACCAAGTCTTCGATTGAGTATTTCAACCAGAGAAGTGTTTACATTAGCATCCCTTTAAATTTGATTTCAAATTTGTGAGATATTTATTGCCCCTTACGTAGCCATATCAATTCGCCATTTTTGGTTTATATTGTCCATCCTTTTCATCTTTGTTCGGTGAAGGACTTGGAGCAGAGAAATGGAAGCCTATCCATATTTTGGCCAATGAATTCCCAACGCTCGAAGGAGATTAGAGAAATAAACAACTCAATGTACAACCGAGAACTCCACAATGGCCTGGAGAAATATATTCACGATAATCTTGAGGTATGTAATTGTCGGGTTGGCCAAGCTGGGGATCCCGGGAACTTCATGTAAATATGAAAAGTTTGTGTTATATATTATTCTTCTAAGAATTTTATATGGAATGTCTTATCCGTCTTTTACCGAGAAACTATCAATCGATGGTTTCTAATTCTCTCAACCTAAAACTTCACTATCTCTTTCTCACTTTTGTTTTAGTGATCCTACGTCAGCTTTTGATAAGTCAAATTTACATCACTCACTGCATTCACATTCAAAACCAGTCAATGCACACAATAATTCCTTCAACGCGGGTTTTAATCAACCCATAATTCAAAAACCCCGTCAACTCTTAAATAAACCAACTTGCATGGTCATTCAACGCTGTCTAGGAACCATAACTAGCGTACAATCCATCAACATAACAGTTAAAATTCATGCTCGATCGGAAACACATAGAGAGTAATTGAAGTATATATGAGAGGCAACAATGGCGATCCCATCACTGCGGTCTAGGTTTGAGCGGACTCCTTGAACTCGTTCAATGTGGTCAAGAATGGTAGTGGTAAAGCCGGTGCTCGCCTCCGAGAACATTGAAGCTAATAACGCCTCTAGGAAGGTTGAAACCTCACAGCAATCACATAACTTTGCAGGAGTGCACTCATATATGATACCACAAATCATGAATTACCACAATAGTACAACCAACCTATCAATACCGATGCCATATCAATCAATATGAATGACCATTATAATAAAATTTATAGGAAGCTCACCAAAGTCGACTACCAGACCTGACAACGCTGCTCCAATGTGTATACATTGCGCCACTCTGGAATGGACATAGGTTTCTCAACAAATCTCATACACGCTACCCACATCCAACTGTTCTTTGGAAGTGAGGTATTAATGAAAGGAGAAATCCAATGCAACGAAGACCCACAATGGTGCTTTCTTCGCTCTATTGTTGACACTGCTACTAAATGCTAGATATCCAACACTCCTTCCTTGTTATATTCCATACTACAGATCAACAATGTAATTGCACTTCTACTACAGGTATTACTCGCGACTCGGCTACAGGTTGTTGATACACTTCAAACACGCGGCCAAACTCCATGACAAGGTAAGGTAAACGGTCACAAATAGAGTCGACCGATAGTATTAGGTGTCAGGTACATAAAATACTGAGGACAACATTGAGGAGATTCCAGGCCTGGTAATGTCAGATAAACAGTTGCAGATACAGTGGGTACATAAAATAGCTCATAATAGTTTTAGATCAAAGCTCAGATAGAATCGTTGGTTTGCAGATCAATGTGCAGTTCTTAGACCAATTTCTCTTCGAGGCATAACTGGTATCGACGGTCAGAAATGATGGGTCAGGATAGCGGGACAAATTACTAGCGGCTCAAAATGGAGTAGGGAAAGAGAACACTCGCTCTGATACCCTATTAAACACACATGGATAAGACAAAATGGAGTAGGGAAGGAGAACGCCCGCTCTACCCTGTTAAACACACATAGAGAAGATAGGATAGGAAAGATAAAACATCAATCACATTTACTATTCAAATTAATTTACATTGATCATATAAAATATCAATCACATTTACTGTTTACATTGATGTACATTGATCATATATTAATATGGCTGTTGGATTAATATTCTAAGGTCTCTGGACTCCCTTTGACTACTCATCTTTTTCACCATAACCCTTAGCGGATTAGGTGTCCAACACTTTATATGGTATCTATATGAGTGGTTGATTCCACAACTTATGTCACATACTCCCTCTACATAAGAAGGATACATGTTACCTGATTACATGTATTTCCACATTAATCTATGTAAGCCTGACTCAACATGGCTTATAAACACTTGATAAAATTAACTTGACTATGTGTAAGTTTTACATATTGGACCCAAACTTCCTGGGTGTCATACACAATTGATCATGCACCACTTAAAACACATCATTTCAGTTTAGGTACAACAAACATACCAAATGCTTTACTAAAAGCCCAACAAATTACAATCTCGTTTAATTATCACCATGCATTACATCTACTTTATTTCTTCATCTAGAGTCTCCCTTCTTTGTCCTTCATTTGAAACTTTACAGTCTTTGTTAAATCTTTATTTGGATATTTTTCTATGCAATTGTTAATTAGGAGGTTCTTCAGTTCATAGTGCATCATGTGTTGCAGAGAATATATTTTTTAATTCTTTCGTTGATTGGGGAGTGTTGGAGTATATAACTCCTACATGTTTTATTTGTGATTTTTGGTAGAAAATGAGTCTCTTTCTAGCTTTTAGCACGTTGTTGGAACTACTTAGCTGTGAGATACTCTCTTAACAAGATAATTCCTAAATTGGTGTTTGGTTGAGAGATTTGCTCAACTAGTTGATTTTGGGATTAAGATAATTTATTTATTTTTAGATAACATCCATGTATTTATTTGTAACATTATTTTATTAATGCATTTATATGTTTGGTAAATTTTTAACTGTAAAATACATGAACTCTCTAAATTGAATTATTGAGTAAATGCTATTTTGAATCTTTCAAATTCTTCAAAGTTATAAGTTTCCTTGAACTAATAGTGAGATATATATGATAGATATTAAAATTATATGGTATTGTAATGATTGGATTATGTGTCTAAATATACATGGTATACATTCCAATCATCATGGAAAAATATGCGACTTTTACCCATTTTTTCATGTGAAAACCATGAGCTCAACTTAAAAGTATACACATAATATCTCATTGTTGTTTCTCATGACCAAGTCTATCATCACATATCAGTTGCTGAATAGTCACTTCATTGTAAAAAATAAAAATATAAAAGGGTTAGGTAGGCTAGTTCTTCGTCAAACATTTAAAAGAGAGAATTAAACATAAAAGGGTTGGGTAGGCTAGTTCTTCGTCAAACATTTAAAAGAGAGAATTAAACTGCATTCAGTTAATACTAATATCTCATTGTTGTTTTCATGACAAAGTCTATCATTAGAGGTCAGTGCCTAGACTGGCAAAATAGTCACCTTATTGTAACAAACAGAAAATATAAAAGGGATGGGTAGGCTAGTTCTTCGTTAAACATTCAAAATAAAGAAATAGACCGCATTTAGGTAATACTAATAATGTGTAACACAATTTAAATTAGTTTTTAATGGAAAGATAAGACAATTTAAATTAGTTTTTAATGGAAAAATAAGACAAGTGGAAAGATCAAATTTTGAACAAAATATTATCTTCCATATATTGCTATTGTTATTTTAGTCAATGTTTTATTAAATATGATCATACACAACTATGTATTTTCCCTCTATTTTGATATATGTGAAACATAAATTATTTTATTGAAACTAAGACAAGGTTGTCTCCACCTTATCTTGAAAACCAAGAAAGGTTGTCTCCACCTTATCTTGAAAATGATACATGATTGTCTTCCTCTCATCTTATTATTTTATAAAGTACCAATACTAATATGATAATCAACTTACAACCACCAAAATGACAAATACAACTAGATATAAATATTAATCAACTTACAACCACCAAAATGACAAATACAACTAGATATAAATATTGTTTTATTAATTTCATATATGACTTTATAAATAATCAACACACAACCACCAAAATGGCACATAGCAAATACAACGAATACAACCCTAGATAAAGATTGTTTTATTAATTTCTTCAGACACACAATCATAGATAAATATTGTTTTATAAATTTCAACAATGAATTTTCAATGTTACAAAGCTGACCACTCTTACAAACTCACTCTCCATACCGAATAAAATGTCCACATAGTGGATTAAATACCCAAATCAGCCAAAACACAATTATAAATAAGAATTGTTTTATTAATATTCTTATTTATTAATTTTATAAGTAAATCACATATAAGCAGATTCCACGACTTCTCGTTGTTACATGGCTTCAAGACCACGTAAGTATTCAAAGCACACAATAATTCCTTCAACGCAGGTTTTAATCAACCCACAATTCAAACACCAAGTTAACTCTTAAATAAACCAACTTGCATGGTCATTCAACGCTGTCTAGGAACCATAACTAGCGTACAATCCATCAAAATAACAGTTAAAATTCATGCTCGATCGGAAACACATAGAGAGTAATTGAAGTATATATGAGAGACAACAACGACGATCCCATCACTGCGGTCTAGGTTGTTGGAAGGAATTAATTCCAACTACCCACCATTATTATAGTCGTTGGATTAATTTAGAATTTAACAGATGTTATAAGTGCAGTTTCTAGAATTCATTGACAAATGGGCAAGCTTCCTGAAGAAGCCACCGCCCCATCAAACTCTAGAAATTTCTTTGTCATGTATAAATACTTGTTCAATCATCGAATGAAGGCAAGTTTCTGAGTTCTGTGTTTCAATACATGATCTCTAATTTGGTATCAGAGTTGGTGTGAGGTTGAGTTGTGAAGAGCTGTGAGACAGCTTAGTGTGTGCTGATAAAGAGCCGTGGGCGACTGAGCTGTGAGCGTGGTGACTGAGTTCTGTGTTGAGTTGCTGCAGTCCATTGGAGGGAGCCGAACTGTTGGAGAGACTGTAGAGTGCGATTAAGAGAGTTGCTGGAGGGAAAACGTCAAAGTGGGCTTGGAGAACGGCGTGCTGGTAGTGAGGGTTGTATGAGCGGTGGTCACTGATTTCCGAGTTGTGGAGTGTGGTGAACCTGAAGCGGACCTGAGGCACGTTGAGTTGTGGCTGCTATTGGCATTGTAGGCCATTATTCTTGAGTTATGAGATAGTGTTGCCTGTTGTTGGCACTGATTGGAGAGCCCTTCTTATTAAGTGATTCAAGAGGCGCATATGACGTGTCCATGAGAAACTGCAGTCGGCTAAAACCGAGGGAGAGCTGAGAGGAGACTTGTGTTTGGCGTGCGTTGTTCGTTTTGATGTGTGGAGAAGACTGTGTTCATCATTGAGAGGCATGAACCGACAACCACAATTAGAGCCCACTGCATTTGGAGGACTATCACTATTCGAAGGAGCCTGAATAGATGATTGGAGAAGCGCATATGTGTATTAGCAATGAGGAGAAAACTGCTGTAAAGAATTTGTATTGCAGAGCTTTCGGTCCTGCCCGGTTGCTGTCACATGCATCTATAGGTAAATTAAGAGATGCTGTGCTATAATTCCGCATTTATTAATTATCCAAGCTCTGTTGTTTGTTTACCATGTGGAATAGCCCACCCTTAATGAAACTTGTTTTCTATGTAATGTAACTTTTGGAATAACATTTTTGTAAACGAAGTCTAATAAGGTATATGGTGTTGTGAAAAGAAAAAAGGAAGAAGGAAAGGCAGCCATATATTGGATAAATTTTTTTTGAGGATTTATAAAAATTAGTAATTTTTTGGTGATTGGTAAGGAGAAAATAGGTAACAATGGCTAATATATTGGCTGAATCTTATATATCTAAATCTAACAAGTTAGATGGTGAAAATTATGAAAATTGGAAGTTTAAGTTGCAGACTTTGATGGAAGGTAACAATACATGGGCGATTGTGTCTGTAGCTAAAGTTAAGCTAGTGTTCCCTCAAGCCACAGATGCTGCAATTCAAGATTGGAAGCAACGGGAAAACAAAAAAAAGGTGCTTTTGCGGATGACGGTTAAGGACAACATTATTCCACACATTAGAGAGTGCAAAACATCCAAGGAGACATGGGACACTCTCAAAAATTTGTATGAGACGAAGACTACAAATCGAATATTGTATTTAAAGAGTAAGCTTCTTTCAATTAAGATGGAAGAAAATGAAAGTGTTAGTGATTTCATTTCTAGAATTAAAGATCTAAAGGATAAACTAGGTGACATTGGTGAATCAGTATCTAGTACAGACTTGGTTACTGTGACATTAATTGGAATGCTTGATGAATGTCAAATGTTTATAATTGGTCTTTCAGCTAGAGAGAAGGCTCCTACTTTTGATGAATTGGCAGGTATACTTATGCAGGAAGAAGAACGGAGAAGAAGCATTAAACAAAATTCTCCTAATTCAGATTTAGCATTGATGGCCAAAGGGAAGAAGTCCTTCAAAGGTAAACAGTGGGAGAAAAATAAAGGAAAAAAGCCGCAGGTAAAATCATTTCAAGGTACCCCTTTACCAAGGACAAATGTCAAATCAAGTAGAGATGATGTGTGTTATTACTGTGGAAAACCTGGTCATTTTGCTAAGAATTGCATGAAAAGGAGGTCTGATCAATTTAAACAAAGAAGGCATTCAGGAAATTATGTTGATAGAGATGAAGCAATTAGTCAAGATGTTAGCAATCTTAAATTGTTTGTGTCCAATGCTGCTTTATCAACAGAAACTGATGATGATAATGCTTGGTTTATAGATTCTAGTGCATCAATCCATATGTCATGCAAAAGAGATTGGTTTGATACTTATCATGAGATTAATAAGGGTGGACACATCTATTTAGGAGATAATAGATCACATGAAATTAAAAGATATGGTAATATAAGTGTTATGATGCCTAATGGACAAGAAAAACAAATTCAAAATGTGTTGTATGTTCCTGGATTAAAGAAGAACTTAATATTAGTATCTACTATCACAGATCAACATTTAAAAGTTGAATTTGTGAAATCACATTGTTTGGTAAAGGGTGTGCAGGACAACTACAAGGTTATTGCAAAAGGAATGAGATTTGGAGGCTTATACAAGTTGGATGTAATGAAGAATGGGCATCAAGCTTTGGCATCAAAGGTATGGGCACTTAAATCATAATGACTAAATGTTACTACAAAGGAAATTGATGGTAGAAGGTCTTCCAATTATTAAGGGTGAACACTTTGAATGTGAAGGTTGTGCACTAGGAAAACAACATAGGGAAGAATTTCCATGTGGATGAAAATAGAAGAAAACGTGAAATACTTGAACTAGTGCATACTGATGTATGTGGGCGAATGCAAACTAAGTCACTTGGTGGAGCATATTACTTCCTTATATTTATTGATGATAGCACTAGATACACCTGGGTATACTTTATAAGAAACAAAAGTGATGTGTTTGAATACTTTAAAGAATTCAAGAATATGGTTGAAAAGCAAACAGGAAAGAACATTAAAATTCTTCGATCAGATAAAGGTGGTGAATACACTTCAGGAGCTTTTATCAAATATTGCAAACAAAATGGAATTATGCAACAATTTACAGTGCCACATACACCTCAACAAAATGGAGTAGTTGAAAGAAAAAATAGAACATTAGTTGAATGTGCTCGAAGTATGATAAAAAGTAAAGGACTTTCTAATAATTTTTGGGCTAAAGCCATTAATACAACTATATATCTTAAAAATAGAAACCCTACTAAGTATCTTGAGCACAAAACACCATTTGAATCATTTTATGGTTTTAAACCCAAAGTTATTTAAGGATATTTGGATGCAAGGCCTTTGCTCATATTCCTAAAGAGGATAGGAGAAAGTTAGATGCCAAAGCCATCAAATGTATTTTTATTGGATATTGCACTGATCAAAAAGCATATAAAATGTATGATCCAAGTACTCACAAGGTCTTTGCAAGTAGAGATGTTATATTTCATGAGCATGTAGATAAACAAATAAATGAAGATGAACATAATACATGGCAGTCTTCTTATGAAAACTTTAAGGAAGAAGAAGTTGAGGAATCAACCCAAGAACTAGAACACATGGACATTCCAAAAGACACATCAAGGGATCAAAGTCCACAAAGAAGTGATAAAGGCACTCCACAGAGAAGAAAAGGAGAAGGTACTCCACAAAGTAATGAACCTCTAAGAAGGTCAACACGACAGATTCAAGCCCCCATCAGGTATAAAGATTATGCCTTAATGTCTCAAGTAATGACTGTTTTTGAGCCCTTAAATTATGAACAAGCCAAAAATCATAAAGAATGGATGGAAGCTATGAAAGAAGAGTGTGAATCTATAATAAAGAATTGGGAATTAACAGAATTACCTGAAAATAAAGTTCCCATAGGATCAAAATGGTTGTACAAGACAAAATTTAATGCAGATGGTAGCATAAACAAGTATAAGGCAAGATTGGTTGCAAAAGGTTATTCACAAAAAGAAGGTATAGATTATGAAGATACCTTTGCTCTGGTTGCAAAAATGAATACAATCAGAATAATGATAGCATTGGCAACTAAATATGATTGGAAGCTACATCAATTAGATGTAAAGTCAGCTTTTCTAAATGGTGACTTAAAGGAAGAAATTTATCTTGTTCAACGAGAAGGATTTGTAAAGAAAGGTCAAGAACATCTTGTATGCAAGTTAAAAAAGGCCTTATATGGACTAAAATAGGCCCCTAGATATTGGTATGAGAAAATCGACAAATTCTTCTTCCAGCAAGGATTTAAAAGGAGTAAAAATGATCCTAATTTGTATGTCAAGACAGATAGAAATGGGGATATAGTATTACTTTCTATATATGTTGATGATCTAATAATAACAGGGAGTGCTGATAAATTAATTACAGATATAAAAATGAAGTTATCACAGGAATTCGAGATGAAGGATCTTGGTGAGATGCACTATTGTCTAGGTCTTGAAGTATGGAGAAATGATGGAAGAACCATAATCACACAAAGCAAATATACAAATGAAGTACTAAAGAGATTTCATATGAATGAATGTAAAGCAGTGAGTACTCCATTGGAACAAAATATCAAATTAAGAAGTGATGATGGAACAAAAGAGGTGAATGGAACATTGTATCAACAATTAGTGGGAAGTCTGAATTATCTCACTACCACCAGACTAGACATTGCTTATGCAGTAAGGATACTTAGTTAATTCATGGCTAAGCCTCATGAAAGTCATTGGATAGCCACAAAAAGGGTTCTTCAATACTTAAAGGGAACTATCAACTTTGGTATTGAATATACTAATGCTTGTAATGTTAACTTGATAGGTCATTCTGATTCTGATTGGGCTGGAAATCCAGATGACATGAAATCCACCACTGGATACATCTTCAACATAGGATCAGGAGCCATATCATGGAGTAGCAAGAAACAGGCAACAATTTCCTTATCATCAACTGAAGCTGAATATAAAGCATTATGTAGTAGCACCTGTGAGGCTATATGGCTCAGAACAATAGTTGAAGATGTTGGTGAAGGTCAATAAGAACCTACAGTAATCAGATGTGATAATCAAAGCACCATCAAACTAGGGAAAAATCCTGTATGTCATGCAAGGTCAAAGCATATAGACACACAATATCATTTTGTAAGAGAAAAGGTCCAATCAAAAGAAATTTCTCTAATGTACTGTAATACAAATGAGAATGTAGCTGACATATTCACTAAGCCTCTTAGGAAGGCAAAATTTGGGTTTTGTAAAAGTAAGTTATGTGTTGTAGAAAATCAAGATTATATTGTAAGCCTAGCTGAGACTTAGACCAACAGGCATGTCAATTAAGAGTATGTTTACAGTGTCTTATATATTTGTTATATGGTTGGAATTAAGGGGGAGTGTTGGAAGGAATTAATTCCAACTACCCACCATTATTACAGCTGCTGGATTAATCTAGAATTCAACAGATGTTATAGGTGCAGTTTCTAGAATTCATTGACAAATGGGCAAGCTTCCTGAAGAAGCCACCGCCCCATCAAACTCCAGAAATTTCTCTGTCATGTATAAATACATGTTCAATCATCGAATGAAGGCAAGTTTCTGAGTTCTGTGTTTCAATACATGATCTCTGATTTAGGTTTGAGCAGACCCTGTGAACTCGTTCAATGTGGTCAAGAATGGTAGTTGTAAAGCCGGTGCTCGCCTCCGAGAACATTGAAGCTAATAACACCTCTAGGAAGGTTGAAGCCTCACAAAAATCACATAACTTTGCAGAAGTGCACTCATATATGATACCACAAATCATGAATTACGACAATAGTACAACCAACCTATCAATATCGATGCCATATCAATCAATATGAATGACCATTATAATAAAATTGATAGGAAGCTCACCAACGCCGACTACCAGACTTGACAACGCTGCTCCAATGTGTATACATTGTGCCACTCTAGAATGGACATAGGTTTCTTAATAAATCTCACACACGCTACCCACATCCAACTATTCTATGGAAGTGAGGTATTAATGAAAGGAGAAATCCAATGCAACGAAGACCCACAATGGTGCTTTCTTCGCTCTATTATTGACACTGCTACTAAATGCTGGATATACAACACTCCTTCCTTGTTATATTCCATACTACAGATCAACAATGTAAATGCACTTCTACTACAGGTATTAGTCGCGACTCAGCTACAGGTTGTTTATACACTTCAAACACGTGGCCAAACTCCAGGACAAGGTAAGGTAAACGGTCACAAATAGATTCGACCGATAGTATTAGGTGTCAGGAACATAAAATGCTGAGGGAAACATTGAGGAGATTCTAGGCCTAGTAAAGTCAGATAAACAGTTGCAGATACAGTGGGCACATAAAAATAGCTCATAATAGTTTTAGATCAAAGCTCAGCTCATAATAGTTTTAGATCAAAGCTCAGATAGAATCGTTGGTTTGCAGATCAATGTGCAGATCTTAGACCAATTTCTCTTCGAGGCATAATTGGTATCGACTGTCAGAAATGATGGGTTAGGATAGCGGGACTAGTGGCTCAAAATGGAGTAGGGAAAGAGAACACTCGCTTTGATACCCTATTAAACACACATGGATAAGACAAAATGGAGTAGGGAAGGAGAACGCCCGCTCTACCCTGTTAAACACACATAGAGAAGATAGGATATGAAAGATAAAACATCAATCACATTTACTATTCAAATTAATCTACATTGATCATATAAAATATCAATCACATTTACTATTCACATTGATGTACATTGATCATATATTGATATGGCTGTTAGATTAATATTCCAAGGTCTCTTGATTCCCTTTGACTGCTAATCTTCCCCACCATAACCCTTAGCAGATTAGGTATCCAACACTTTATATGGTATCTATATGAGTGGTTGATTCCACAACTTGATGTCACATCCTCCCTCTACATAAGAAGGATACATGTTACATGATTACATGTGCTGCCACATTAATCTATGTAGGCCTGACTCAACATGGCTTATAAACACTTGATAAAATTAACTTGACTATGTGTAAGTTCTACATATTGGACCAAAACTTCCTAGGTGTCATATACAATTGATCATACACCACTTAAAACACATCATTTTAGTTTAGGTACAACAAACATATCAAATGCTTTACTAAATTCCCAACAAATTACAATCTCTTTCAATTCATCACCATGCATTACATCCACTTTATTTCTTCATCTAGAGTATCCCTTCTTTTTCCTTTATTTGAAACTTTACAATCTTTGTTAAATATTTATCTTGGATATTTTTCTATGCAATTGTTAATTAGGAGGTTCTTCAGTTCATAGTGCATCATGTGTTGCAGAGAACATATTTCTGAATTTTTTCGTTGATTGGGGAGTGTTGGAGTATATAACTCTTCTATGTTTTATTTGTGATTTTTGGTAGAAAAGGAGTCTCTTCCTAGCCTTTAGCATGTTGTTGGAACTACTTAGATGTGAGATACTCTCTTAACAAAATAATTCCTAAATTGGTGTTTGGTTGAGAGATTTGCTCAACTAGTTGATTTTGCTATTAAGATAATTTCTTTATCTTTATATAACATCCGTGTATTTATTTGTAACATTATTTTATTAATGCATTTATATGTTTCGTAAATTTTTAACTGTAAAATACATAAACTCTATAAATTGAATTATTGAGTAAATGTTATTTTAAATCTTTCAAATTCTTCAAAGTTATAAGTTTCCTTGAAGTAATAGTGAGATATATATATGATAGATATTAAAATTATATGGTATTGTAATGATTGGAGTATGTGTCTAAATATACATGGTATACATTCCAATCATCATGGAAAAATATGCGACTTTTACCCAATTTTTCATGTGAAAACCATGAGCTCAACTTAAAAGTATACACATAATATCTCATTGTTGTTTCTCATGACTAAGTCTATCATCACATATCGTGAAACAAAAAAAATATAAAAGGGTTGGATAGGCTAGTTCTTCATCAAACATTTAAAATAGAGACATAAATAGTCACTTCATTGAAACACAAAAAATATAAAAGGGTTGGATAGGCTAGTTCTTCGTCAAACATTTAAAATAGAGAAATAAACCGCATTCAGTCAATACTAATATCTCATTGTTGCTTTCATGACAAAGTCTATCATTAGAGGTTAGTGCCTAGATTGGCAAAATAGTCACCTTATTGTAACAAACATAAAATATAAAAGGGATGGGTAAGCTAGTTCTTCGTTAAACATTCAGAATAAAGAAATAGACCACATTTAGTTAATATTAATAATGTGTAATACAATTTAAATTAGTTTTTAATAGTAAGATAAGACAATTTAAATTAATTTTTAATGGAAAGATAAGGCAAGTGGAAAGATCAAATTTTGAACAAAATATTATCTTCCATATATTGTTATTATTATTTTAGTCAATGTTTTATTAAATATGACCATACACAACTATGTATTTTCCCTCTATTTTGATATATGTGAAACATAAATTATTTTATTGAAAATGATTTTTGATATATGTGAAACAGAAATTATTTTATTGAAAATGAGACAAGGTTGTCTCCACCTTATCTTGAAAATGATACGTCTTATTATTTTATAAAGTACCTATACTAATATGATAATCAACTTACAACCACCAAAATGACAAATACAACTATATATAAATATTGTTTTATTAATTTCATATATGACTTTATAATAATCAACACACAACCACCAAAATAGCACATGGCAAATACAACACACAACCACCACACAACCACCACAATGACACGACAAATACAACACACAACCACCACACAACCACCAAAATGGCACAGGGCAAATACAACGAATACAACCCTAGATAAAGACTGTTTTATTAATTTCTTCAGACACACAATCATAGATAAAGATTGTTTTATAAATTTCAACAATGAATTTTCAATGTTACAAAGCTGACCACTCTTACAAACTCACTCTCCATACCGAACAAAATGTCCACATAGTCGATTAAATACAGCCAAAACACAATTATAAATAAGAATTGTTTTATTAATATTCTTATTTATTAATTTTATAAGTAAATCACATATAAGCAGATTCCACGACTTTTCGTTCTTACATGGCTTCAAGACCACGTAAGTATTCAAAGCCACATAAGAGACCACTCACTCAACTACAAATTGACTCACGCTGGTTAGAATATCTCCACATGGTGAATAAATCATTTCTCTGTTTCTCGCACAGCAATTGAGACAAAGCTCTTTCTCAATAACTTAGAGATTGGTTCTCCTCCTTCAGATGATTCTTTTGTCAAGAAATTTCTTGTCAATGGCTTTAACAGTTCGCCCTTTTTTGGGAACGAATTTGTTATTACTCATATTTTATGAAATCCCTGGTATTGAATGGTAATGTTTTTTAATTCAAAGCTAAAGTGTTACTTATCTCTCTTTTTTTGGACAGCTATGGTGAACATTTTTGAACATATTTTGGATTTTGGTATGGTTCTCCGGAACTTTTCTGGAACAGCTTTTCTTTTTTCGCGGCTCTGAACAGCCCATCTTTTATCATTGGGAACTGTAGGCTTGAATCTGGCTTTTCAATGTATCAGCTCATTATATTTCTTGAATATAATATACATCTTGATTTTTTCTCTGAAAAAAACCATTTGCACTTCGAATAAAATCATTTTTCAATGATATAAATTTGTATTAATGTTATGGTTATTGGATACGGTTTATTTCTATAACATTTTAAAATTATAGGATATTTTAAAATAGTGGTTAAATACATAGTTACCAAGTTCGAATTCGAATTCGAATACGAATTCGATTCGATACAAAAAAATTTCGACTCTCTAAAATTCAATACGGAAAAAATTCGCCAATATACATCTTACATTATTCGAGAATATACATCTTACACTATTATTAATAATATTTTTTCTTATATTTGAATAATCTAAATTAACAATTTAATTATATTTTAGAAGTTGCAAATAAAATTAGATATTGAAATTAGTATAAACAATTCTTCTTCAATGGAAGTGAATAAGATACAATGGGGAGAACAAACTCTTTAACATTGAAAAAAAAGGAACCCTTAAAATTGTAAGTTGGTCAATCAAAAGATAGTAACTAATGTTGTAGTTTTTAATGATAAAATATTTAAGCAATTTCTTAATTATTAAAATAAAATAGAAATAAAAAATCATCAAATTAGAACTATCAAGAATCATCAAATTAGAATTCTTGTTTTTTCCCTAATTGTTCAAATAGAAGTGAATGAGATATTGGAATTAGTAGAAACAATTCTTCTTGGTCAATCAAAAGATAGTAACTAATGCTGTAATTTTTAATGATAAATATTTAGACAATTTCCTAATTACTAACTAAATAAAATATAGATAAAAAATCATCAAATTAGAACTATTTTGCTATTTTCCTAATTGTACCAAAAGATAGTAACTAATCCAATAATTTTTAATGATGAATATTTAGACAATTTCCTAATTACTCACTGAATAAAATATAGATAAAAAATCATTAAATTAGAACTATCAAGAATCATCAAATTAGAACTATCTTGCTATTTTCCTAATTGTTTAAAAGATTTAGAAACCATATTATATTTTCCTTACAAATTTCTTAAAAGAAAAAAACTAAATTACAACTAATTTTATTATGAATAAATAATTCTAATTACACTACTCACTAGCCAAAGAATTATAAAAAAGATTAAAACTTCAAAAGAAAAAGCAAAAACATATTTTATCATGAAAATATGAAATAAAAATAAAAAACAAGAAGAAAAAAATTATTTTATTATAAAAATAAAAATTTAATATAAAAAATATTTATTTAATTTTTATATATATTTTTAGATTATTATTTTTTTAATATAAAAATTAAGCAAACATTAAACAAACCATCTAAAATCAAATTTACTAACCCATCAAAACAATTTTGATATAAATAGGACTATGAATCTTTTAATCATTAATCACAAAAGTGGTGCAGAACAAACGGGGTCATTAATCACAACAGTAGTGCAGAACAATCAATATTTTTTAATCGTCTATACAAACAGAGAATTACGATCAACCATTAAATATTTACAACTGCATGACGAAACTAAGGCACAGAAAATGGAGTACGAACTACTTCTTTAAAAACACAAATTAAAGAAAAATTTAAATTAAAGAAAAATATAAAAATAAATTTGGGAGACTGATGTGTCCGAACCGAATTTCATCGTATTAATGGCTGAATTGGACCGAATGGCCGAATTTTCGAATTCTTCAGCCCGATTCGGCCGAATTTGGTAACTATGGTTAAATATGTACTTGTACTCAAAAGATCATATTAAATATTTTGATAATATATTTATACAAAATAGATTAAATCTCAGTCCATGTTTTTTTATTTATAAAAACTAATATTTAGTTAGTGAAATTAGATTTTGAAATTTCTGTGTAAAGTTGTAAAGGTTAGAGACACCAAAAAAATCTAGTTAATGTAATGCTTCGGAATTGTGGCTTATTGATGCTTCGGAATTGTGGTTTCTTAATCCACAAGTTATTTGAATAAGTTATAAACATACTAACAAACAAAAGAATACTTATATTTTATTATAAATAATTCAAAATCAATTCATATATAATTTTAACTAACTAAAGTATCCAAATCTTATTCCTATAAAACTCCATATATCCACATTCAAATTAAATATAATTTAAAAATACAATATATAATTAAAAATATAATAAGGTATTTTATATATATAGTTTTTTGAAATGGGTATTTTTAATTTTATATCTATATATATATATATAAAAGTTTTTTACTGATTTCCATTAATATAATAAGGTATTATATTAAAAAAATAATTTATGATTTGATTAATTTGAAAGTATAATTTGAAAAAAAATTAATTATATATATTTATCTATATATATATTTGTAAGCTTTTGTAACTAATTTCCATTAATATAATAAGGTACTATATTGAAGACAGTACATATTCTACTCCAAAAAATTTACTCTCAGAGCCATTGCTTCAACTAGGTGCACCCAAAATACCACCATTGTTACCAATTCTAAACTTGGCTACAAAGATTATTAAAGACACAGAACCAAAGGGACCAAACTAAGTCTACTAGAGTTGTCCACCTTTTCCATTAAATTTTACAAAAAGTTAAAGAGGATGAAAAAAAACATATACTTCAAAGCTCACAAGTCATTGTTTTCATTAGAGAATGGCTAGAACTGAAAGATAATCCTGTGCCATCTTGTTGAAGCAAAAACAAGGTGCATACAACAGTAAAAACATTAACGTGTTGACCATTGAGATTCCAGGGTTAATAACAAATTACCGCCATAAGTTATATACCCTGCTGCAAAGAATAGTGCAGGAACCATCGAGCCCGCATTAGTCAGAGATAATGACTAGAGACAAGGGAGAGGAGTTTTCCTATGGAGAAGTAACAATATGACGAGAAGTGATGGCTGGGGGGGTGTTTATGACTTCAGGGGCGTCATTCAGCTCCTCTAACTCAGTGACCGAGTCAAAGACCACAAATTTATCCACCCTTGTTAATATGGACACAATGTCATCAAAGCAGAAGTGGTTATTTTGGAGAATCTGATTGATATCCTCCTATACTGCAAACAATTTATAAGTTTCTACTTGTTTATCTTGAAGGACCATGCAAAGTAGGGTTTCCATTTGTTGATGCACTATGAGTGAATGAAGAAAATGGAGTCTATGTTTTTTGAATCTCCCCAAGTTAGGTATCCATTTGAAGTAGACACCTCCAACCTCAAAATCAAAAAAATATGTTCTATCACCAAAATTCTTTGACTCAAGGAGGAGAATTTCCTTCCTAACTTCAGGAGGAACTAAGTCAAATTAGTTCACTACAGACTCCCACCCAAAGAATCGATGACAATGTGAAGACGATCCATTTGCACCGCCCCTGCGAATGGGCATTCACTGTTGAAGATCCGTGATAACAGAGGGAAATGAGCGATACTTACTCAACCAATAAGCAAAAAAACCAAGTGGACAAAAAAGGATATAGACTTTCAAGTTAGAGATAATTGACTCAACTACGAGGGCATCATCAACAATGTTATAAAGTAAGGAAAGTGAGGGCTTTCGAGGAGTGGGAAATAAGAGAAGTCCCTTGAAATTCAACACACTCGCAAACCTTAACATCGAATAAACATCAACTTGAGAGAGATCAATTAAATGGGAGACCCAAGATCTTAAGCAAGGCATGAAACTACAAGGAAAATTATCATCGTTAAAACAAAATGGAGAAAGTACGTGGATACAAGACCCCACAAACCAAAACTGGGAAATTAAAGGAAATGGTTGTAGTATCATAACCTTGAGGTGACGAGGTGGGTAGAACTGCCACCAGTTCAAAGGCTGGACCAGTCCCTGTGTTATGAAGAAATAAGATGACAAACATTGACTCTTACCTAAACTCCCAAAAATATAGGGACATGACCAAAAGGTTGGCTTCTTGACAATTGAACAAAAGGTAGCAAGAAAATGATAACAATAAGGAAACAAACCTCCCGAAAATCCTAAGGATACCAGAGATAGAAACCAAAAGTAGCACGACAAGGAGAAACCCTCACCACCACGCTAAATAACATATCAATCTTGTCACCTTGATAAAACACCCATGCATTTATAATGGGGCATCGATGTCTTAGAACACAACATTTGAAGGTAATTATCAGATTGTGCAAGGTCTGGGAATGGACATGTGTAGGGCCTGTCACACTCTTTAAAAATCACATTCCTCCCGTAGATCATGCTCTCATAATTGAGCTCACAAAACTGTATGTCAGGATCTCCCAAGACAATGGCCAATCCGCCATGCAAAAACCGATCCATATCAATTACTGAATAATAATCTCAGATGCCAAACATAATGTTGTACTTCATCACAAATGCTACCACCTCTAGACATTTTAGATGGTAGGACTAGGGTAGGTGACTCCAAAGCTGAGAACGGGTTTTGTGCCGCACAACAACATGGAGGTCACAAATGTAGGATGTGGCGCTCATTTCAAAAGCCTCTAACTCACAATCCACTTTCATCCACGACAAGTTAATTATACATCTTCTCGAGACTATTAATATCACCTATTGAAGAATTCCAAAAATTAATTATAAAAAAAATAACATCAAATTAAAAACAGGAAAGCAAACAATTTAAAATCAAATAATAACATTAAAAAAAAGGATAATTTAAAATCAAACACTCATACCCTATGATACTTTAATTTTGAGATGATTTTTGAGTTCAACAACGGATATATTTAAACATCTAAAACTATTCAATAAAATAATTTGGAAATTATAATTATGTAAAAAAATAATGCTTTATCTATTAATAAATATGTATACGGATTTCTTATAAGGAAGAGGTTATTTAATTTTTTTCTTATAATGAAGAGGTTATTTTTTTTTTATTAGAATTGATAAATTTTAGATAGGATTATAATTTTTAGTTCTTAAAAAATGTTTTAATTATATATATGAATTTAATGTTTTTAATGCTTTACTATTAATAAATATGTATACGAATTTCTCATAATGAAGAGGTTATTTAATTTTTTTCTTATAATGAAGAGGTTATTTATTTTTTTTATTTTTTTTAATTAAAATTGATAACTTTCAGATAGGATTATAATTTTTAGTTGTTAAAAAATGTTTTAATTATATATATGAATTTAATGTTTTAAAAAGTTTATAAATTTTTTGAATTATACATATTACACCATTCAAGTTTAAATCTATAATAAGTGTTAGATTTTGGTAAATTCGAAAAAAACAAAAAAAACATGCTCTATATATGAGAGTTAGACTATGACTCTAACACAAGGTTATGGAAGTTGTTTGGACATAAACAACAAATAGTTATGAAAGTTGTTTGTACATAGACATCAAGTGAGAAGAGTGATTTGTTATTAGATTTTAAATATTTAATATTAAATAATTTTAAAGAATATATATATATATGAATGTGTTAAAGTATGACTAACAAATGGTTATGAAAGTGGTTTGGATTATGAAAGTGGTTTGCACATGCATATAA